>OY992537.1:7849022-9049022 GCA_963921195.1 Pegoplata infirma | reverse complement strand
GGAGCACCTTCTCTTGCGATTTCGAACTTCATCTGAGAGAAGAATGCTGCATTTGTTTAGCAAAAGTACAAAAAACCGTGCAAAAAATTCGATTTTTATTAGGTTGGTTTAGTTCTCCAAGGGGGAACTTTTTTCCCCTTGGTCCGATTTTATCCATTTCCGAACTTAATCTGCTTAGGAATATAAGACAAATTCGTGCCAAACTTCGGAAGTCTAGCTCTTTTATTTTGGACTGTATCGTGTCCTCTACAGAAGGACAGACGGATAGACGGACGGACATTTTTGAATTTAGTCGAAGCGTGTAATTGGCCGCGGTTTAATAGGAAATATCACATTTAATGCTTTATTTAAGCTAAGCAAGCATAATTATGTTACCTAAAAGTTATCAAAAACTTACAAAAATTCGATACTTTATTTAAGAAAAAAAAATTTAGGCGAAAATCTATTTTCATATAAACTGTAATTAATTTTAAACCTGCAAAAACCTGCAAGAAATGTCTGCATGACAACGTTCAGTAATAAATTACCTATAAGTTGTATGTAGTAATTCGACATGATATGCCTGGATTCGGTTTTGGCAAGCTGCGGAAGTTTCATAAGTCCTCAAAAATATTGTTATTATTGACCATACTTCAAAGTACAAAAAATGTAAGAAGAAGATCTATAATAAATTTCTTATTAATGTCCAGAATAAGTATAAATCTATAGCTTTCTTGTACATAAACCGTTTTGAAACCATTGATGTAACATGGATAATATGATGTTATTAGTTGAACACTTATATATATATTATTTTTTTTTAAATATTGGATACCAAAAATGTTATTTCATTCGCATATTTAACAAAGTTAAAGACCTAATTCCAAAAAATGGTTATTAGTTTGATCAGAACACACCCTTAGCTTGCCCCTAGCACTATTAATTCCCAATTTTAAGGACACTAATTTTTGGACTTTTGTCCAGCTAGATTTTGATTTGGAACCAATGTGCGTCCGTAGAAAACACACTAGCTTTTGGAAGACTTTACAGAGGCTACTGAAGTTTGGCATATATGTTGGCCATTTACCTGGTCAGGTTGGTATTGCAATCCAGCCAAATTAGTCCAGTGGTTTAAAAGTTATGAGCAAAAGAGTAAATCTCGGCAAGGGTGTTTTCCGAGTTTACGAGATAAAAAACACGATAACTTTCGAAAGACAATAATGAGACTGCTGAAGCTTGGCAGGTATCTTTGCCGTTCCCTAGGTCTGTTTGGTATTAAATTTCAGCTCAATCGGGTCAGTGGTTCGAAAGTTATAAGCAAAACCCTGAATTTCAGATTAGTTTCATCTTAAATGCCACGTGTTTAAACAAGTTTTAAAAGCATTGGTGGTAACTTGTCAATGCTTTTCAAACTTGTTTATTTTTAAAGCAATGCTTTTTAAACTTGTTTAGTTTAAAAAGCATTGGTAACTTAAAAATTACACTCGAAAAAAATTTTACACTCAAAACAAATTCTACACTCAAAAAAATTTTACACTCAAAAAAAAAAAATATTTTTTTTTACAAAAATGACAATATTTTGTGTACACACGTACGTGCATTCACTCAGAAATATTTTATCAGTAAAAAAAACATTACACTCGGAAAAATTTTTACACTCAAAAAATAAAATTAGTAATTTTTCTTTTTAAAAAATTACAAAAAAAGAGTTTTTTACTGCAAATAAAATATTTCTAATCAAAATTGTTAATTTTTTCACGTTAAAAAATGAACTATCCTTTAAAAAATGCATTGTGGAGGGTATTCATAGATTCCGCAAAGTCGAATTTAACCTTTCCACTTGTTTTTTTATATTTTTTTTTTTACATCAAAATTTATTTTTCTAATTTTGTTTTGTTATATTTTTTTTCATCAAATTTTTTTTATTCATAAAATTTTTATTTTTTTTTATATAAATTAATTTTTTTTATAAAATTTTTTTTTTCATTATTTTTTTTTTACATAAAAAGTTTTTTTACATAGAAAAACTATTTTTTTCATCACCTTTTTTTCATCAAATTATTTTTTTTTTATCCAAATTTTTTTCATCTCCCTTTTTATTTTTCATCAAATTATTTGTGCATCAAAATTTATTTTTCATAAAAATTTATTTTCATAAAAAATTTTTTTCATCAAAAATTTTTTTTTTCATCAAAAAATTTTTTTTTTCATCTAAATTTTGTATATCATCAAACTTTCTATTTTTTCCATTTTTTTCACCAAGACCAAATTTCTGACAGAAAAATGTTCCATTTGTTTAACAAACGAACAAAAAACAAGTGAGAGTGCTAAATACTTCTGTGCCGAATCTTTAATACTCTCCAAAATGTAAAAATATTTTTTTTTATTTAAGTAAGTAATACACTCATTTACCAAATTTACAGCTCTTTTGCTTTGGACTGCATTTTGATTTCCACAGACAGATGGACGGATGTTTATATTTAGAGTGTCTTAGATCTACTCAGATCAGTTTATATCTTTTCATATATGATCGTATCTGATTGATCTGATGAGATAAAATCGATTTTTACACGGGTTAGAAATGGATCAATGATATATAAACCTATTGAGGTCTTCGACCGATACTTAAATTCGTTTTGCTTGAAATGGCAAATGGATATAACATTATTTTTTCTAAAAACTTTGTACAAGTGCACCCAAATCTTCGGCAAAACATTATCATGATTTAATGTTTTCTACAAAAGTAAGAAATTCGGAGGCATTTTTATTTCAACGCCTTCTAAAGAGGCGGACTGAAAAAGTTACATTTTTAATTGGTTTAATTCCTTAAGGGAGAGCTTTTTCGCCCTGGTCCGATTTCGTCCATTTATGAACATTACCAGCCTACGAAAACTAGACATTCGTTACAAATTTTGGGTGTCGTTTAGCTCTTTTGGTTTGTACTGCTATATGCTTTCCACAGATAGACTGACCGACGAACATCCAAAGAATGTCTTAAATTCGATTTTGCTAATATACTAAATTTACAGCTCTTATGGATTGGACTGCATGCGTCTTACTTTCCTTAGACAGAAGGAACCGATTTTGCTGATTTGCCAAATTTACAGTGTTGGTTTGTAAACCATCTTGCTTTCCACAGAAAGACGGACTGATGGATACGTATACCGCTAGAATGTCATCATTCACATGTGAACTTAATGTGGTCCTCAACCGAAGTTTCAATTAGTTTTGCATGTAATAACAAATGAATACACACTATTATATCTTCAGCAAAATATATCATGATATAATGTTTTGGGCAAGAGCACAAAATTCGCAGGCATTTTTTTAACCTCGAGCTTAAAAATTTTATTTTTCATGAATGACGTTAATTTTTTTTTGGATTTTTATTTTTAAAATTTCGAAAAAACGTCAAATTTTAGAATGATTTCTTAAATAGCTTGAGTAGTTTAGAATGAGTTGGCATGCTAGATAGAGCTTATAAAGAGCTTTCATTTGCTATACAAACCATTTATTATACCCTCCACTCTAGTGATAGAGGGTATATATAAGTTTGTCATTCCGTTTGTAACACATCGAAATATTGGTCTAGGACCCCATAAAGTATATATATTCATGATCCTCGATCGATTTTAAGTCGATCTAGCGATGTCCGTCTGTCCGTCCGTCCGTCTGTCTGTCCGTCCGTCTGTCTGTCCGTAGAAAACACGCTAACTTTTGAAAGACTTCACAGAGGCTACTGAAGTTTGGCATATATGTTGGTCATTTACCTGGTCAGGTTGGTATTGCAATCCAGCCAAATCGGTCCAGTGGTTCAAAAGTTATGAGCAAAAGAGTAAATTTCGGAAAGGGGTTTTCGCAAATTTACGAGATAAAAAACACGATAACTTTCGAAAAACAATAATGAGACTGCTGAAACGTGGCATTTGTCGTTGCCGTTCCTCAGGTCTGTTTGGTATTGAATTTCAGCTCAATCGGTCAAGTGATTCAAAAGTTATAAGAAAAACCCCGAATTTCAGATTGGGTTCATCTTAAATGCCACGTGGTAAACAAGTTTTAAAAGCATTGGTGGTAACTTAGCAATGCTTTTCAAACTTTTTTTAGTTTTAAAGCAATGCTTTTTAAACTTGTTTAGTTTTAAAAGCATTGGTAACTTAAAAATTGCACTCAAAAAAATATTTTGTCTTTTTTTACAAAAATTTCAATATTTTGTGTACATACGTACGTGCATTCACTCAGAAATATTTTTACAGTAAAAAAAACATTACACCAGAAGAAAAGTTTTACACTCAAAAAAAAAAATTGTAATTTTTTCTTTTTTTTTAAATGGCAAAAAAAGAGTTTTTACTCAAAATAAAATATTTCTAATCAAAATTGTTAATTTTTTTCGCGTTAAAATGTGCTAACCTTTAAAGAAAGGCATTGTGGAGGGTATTCATACATTCGGCAAAGTCGAATTTAACTTTTCTACTTGTTTGCCATTTAATAATCCCTAGTCTCCAGGTAAATTTTAAAATTTTTAATCGGATGGATCATAATTGGCTATAAAATTTTTGAATTTATAAATTAAAACAAAAAAAAAAAATGTGTAAATATAATGATGTCATTTTTTTAACTTATCTAGAGTTAACTGTATTACACTCCAAAAAATATATAAGTAGATTTCCATTTTTTTTTTGCGAAAACGACTTAACTAATTAAAATAAAAAATTGGTTAAAGTTTGAGATTTACCAAAGTTTTCTTTTTTTTGTAAAATTTTTCGAAACTTGCAATTACTTAATTTTTTTTTTGCTGATTTCCGTAATTTAGTTTTTAGCAAATATTTTAGTAAGCTTTCTCATTACGGATTCAGCTAATTTTCTAGTAATTTTAAAAGATTTTTTTGAAGTGTAGCTCCACAATGACTGGTTTCTATTTGTTATAATGCATTTATGATTTTTGTTTTACATACATAGAAAAAAAAGAGAATAGGGGGACAAAAAAAAACTTTGTACACATCTTTTTTAACTTTGTTTAATTGTTTGCTAAAATTAATTAATTTTTTTTATGTAAGCAATTGTTTAATACGAGTTGCATATAAATTTATTGACATTAATGCAAATTTATTCATATATAAACATTTCAGGATGTTTCATTTTAGAACAATTAAAGTTCAAGTACATTTTTTTAATTTATTTAACAATTTAAGTTTAGCTGTGTTGTTGAATCAATAATTTAAATTTTAAATAAAAAAATGAATTTTAAAAACCCATTAAATAATAAAAAAATATTTATTTTTCACCCGAAGATAAAAAAACTTAAATGTTTGGGCACAATGATTTATTTTGGGGCCCTTTACTTAAGTTTCCTACTATAAATTGCGAAAATTTACACAAATTGTGTAATTTTACTTAAAAATTATTGGAAATTTACACAATTTATAGTAGAACGAGGACGGATCAATAATTCCGCGACTTTTCTAACTTCTCTCGTAGTATTTTGAGTTATTCCACATCGATTACCTTCAAAAGGACAAAACAATAAAAGGCGAATATTATGCCAACTTATTGGACCGAGGAATTAAAAAAATGACCCCATACGGCCAAGAAAAAAGTTCTTTTTCATCAAGGGTGCGTACGTGTGAAGTCTCAATGACAAAATTCCATGAATTGGGCTGCGATATGGTACCTCATACGCCATATTCTCCGGATTTAGCCCCCAGTGACTATTTCCAATTTCCAAACCTAAAGAAATGGCTCGGTAGAAAGAGATTTAGCTCCAACGATGAAATTAATGATAAAACACATGCCTATTTTATGGACCTCAAAAAATCTTATTTTTTTGGAAGGGATAAATAATTGGAGAAACGTTGGACTAATTGTAAGTGCATTGAGCTAAGAGGACATTATGCTGTTTTTTTTTTTTTGCAAAAAAAGTCACGGCATTATTGATCTGCCCTCGTATATTATTTGAATTTATTAAAATTTACCCAATTTTTAGTAGAAAACTGGACTTATTTTTAGCACGATTATGTTTTTCGGCTAGTGTATAATTTAAAAATGATTCAGAACGCCACCTCATTTTGACTATCCCAGCAAAACTTAGATTACCAAATAAAGTATAAAATAAGGTATATGATTGCTTATTTTATACATTGCAGCATTGATGATTTTAACAGGGGATGAGACTAAAAGTAATGCATACGAGTAAGGTATATAATATAGCATACCAGAACGTAATATATAAGGTGTTACGAGTAGTGAAAAAGTAATTTTGTATTAAATTTACTCACGTGATTGTAAGTGAGTGTAAGTAGATAAAATATGCTCGTGAGAATGTGTCATTAGAAAATTCCTACATTACCTGGTAATGTGTTATATAATCACTACCCATTACCAAAGTTTTGCTGGGATATAAGCTAACGACTTAAAAAAAAAACAAGAATTACTGTTATTTATTTTATATTTTTAAAACCAAAAAGGTTTGTAACTTCGGTTTGTTACTTGGCTAATAATTAGTGTATTCAAAAAACCGGCCATTTTCAAAAACCGGTTTTCGGTTTTTTCGAAAAAGCTTATTTTTGAAAAACCGGTTTTCGGTTTCGGTTTTAGCATAAAAACCGGTAAACCCGTTTTTTTCAGTTTTTATTCTTCAGGTTAAAAATTAATTAAATTTAATTATATTTTTACAAAACAGGCATAACTCAATAAACACAAAATCAATAAGTAATATCGAAAATAGTATCATCTGTATGACACCGTTAACGTCGCACAATTTCGCTGAAAACTTCTACAGGAAGTAAAAACTAAATTTAAATTATTTGTAATTGCGAGCGGAAATCCGTAAAGAGTTTATTTACAAATTTGTTTTTATTGAATTGTTTAAAGAGCACAATTAATAATAAATTCAGACATCTGTCCTAATATATTCATTTGGGCTGATTTAGCCCATTCCGATTTCAACAATTTCAAAAGGATAATTAAAAAAAATGGTTTGCCATAGAACTGCAAGGTGCCAAATTAAAAAAAAAATATATATTGATTTCAATGTTAAAGGAAGAGACGGACATCCGGAACTCGTTGATATTGACAAACTGATTATGATAGTACCGCTAAGTCAAATGAGTGTTTCTAAAAAACTGTGTAATGTCAAAACATATTCATTATATTAAACCTTTTTATAAAAACCGGTTAACCGACACAAAAAACCATTCTCTCGAATATTTGAAATTCAAAACTATTGGAAACCGGTCGAGTTTCTAAAAATGAAAAAAACCGGTTAACCGTTTTTCGGCTTCGGTTTTGAATACTCTACTTATAATTCACCTGCTGGTGAATTAAAAAGTTTTACACTAGGTGGTAAATAATACGAAACATATTTATTTTTCAACAACATATTTTTTAACATGATAATGTTTTTAGGGCTGGTGTCTAATTTTAAAAATGAATTACTGTTTTCATTTTCTAAAAACCAAAAAGGTGTGCAAATTCGATTTGTAATTTGGAGTATAACTCACCTGCTGGTGAATAAAAACGTTTTTCACCAGATGGTGAATAAAACGTAACATAATTATTTTTCAACAAAAAAAAAAAAAATCAATTTTTTTTTCATAATTTTTTTTTTATCAATTTTTTTTTTAACAAAATTTTTTTACACCCTCCACTCTAGTGATAGAGGGTTTATATAAGTTGGTCATTCCCTTTGTAACACATCGAAACATTGGTCTAGGGCCCCATAAAGTATATATATTCATGATCCTCGATCGATTTTAAGACGATCTAGCGATGTCCATCCGTCTGTCTTTCTGTTGAAAACACGCTAACTTTTTAAAGACTTTATGAAGGCTCCTGAATTTGGCATATATGTTGGGTATTTACCTGATCAGGTTGGTATTGCAGTCCAGCGAAATCGGTTCAGTGGTTCAAAAGTTATGAGCAAAAGACTTAATTTCGTGAATTTATGAGATAAAAAACACGCTAAGTTTCGAAAGACAATTTGAGTTGAAGCTTAGCATATATATTTGCCGTTCACCTGGCCTGGTTCGTTTTGAATTTCAGTGGTTCAAAAATTATTATCAAATCCGTGAATTTCAGATTAGTTTCACCTTAAATTCCCGTGTTGAAAACCTATTAAACAAGTTTGAGAAACATTGGTAAGCCACAAAAGTTTTTTATAACGAACTTTTGTCACACAAAAATATTTTTACACTAAAAAAAATAAACTTTTAAAAAAATTTTACACACAACAAAAAATTTTACACTCAAAAAAAAATTAAGTAAATTTTTTTTTTTTCAAAATTTACACAAAATAATATATTTCTAATCCAAAATGTTATTTTTTTTCACGTTAGAAAATTTACTATTACTTAAAAAGGGCATTGTGGAGGGTATTCATAGATTTGGCCAAGTCGAATTTAACTTTTCTACTTGTTATACCCTACACCACACTGTGGTACAGGGTATAATGAGTTTGTGCTGATGTTTGTAACTACCCGAAATATTGGTCCTAGACCCACCTTTAAGTATACCGATCGACTCAGAATCACTTTTTGAGTCGATTTAGCGATATCCGTCCGTCCGTCCGTCCGTCTGTCCGTCTGTCTGTCTGTCTGTCCATGTAAACGGTGTAAACACGATACAGGTCGCAATTTTTAATCAATTGACTTGAAATTTGAAACTTAAGTCTCTCTTGGCCCAAGGACGAAGCCTATTGAAATTGGAACAAATCGGTCCATATTTAGACCTAGCCCCCATACAAAGGTCCTCTTTAGTTTTGGCTCAAATGACTCTAATAACCGTATTATAAAAGGTATCGCTTTGAAATTTGGATGGTAAACATGTTTTGTCTTCACATATCATCATTCCAAATTTCAAAGAAATCCGACCAGTTCTTCTTGTAGCCCCCATACAAACCACCTTCCCGATTTTCACATAAATCTCTCAAATTTCATGAAAATATAAAATATTTAATTAAAATTTTGTTTGTGTATGTTAAACGCGTACTTAGATAACCTTATCAAACCTGATAATCATCGGACCAGTTTTGGACTCAGGCCCCTTGTGAAAATTTCGCCCGATATTCAGTTAAAGCGGTTTATTGTCAACAAATAAAAGCCTATTTCACTCAAATTTGATTTGTGAGTGTTTTCTTCACTTATTAAAGGTTTTACAACATATAGATCTAATCGATCCATGGGACCCATTTTCCGGGAAACCTTGGTGTAGGGTATTATATGGTCGGTCTTGACCGACTATAATTTTCTTACTTGTTTTTTCATTAATTTTTTTTTTTCATTTAAATTATTTTTATCAAACATTTTTTGTTTTCAAATTTTTTTTTATCAAATTTTATTTTTTTTTCATCAAATTTTATTTTTTCATAAATTTTTTTTTTGTCATCAAAAACTTTATTTTTCATAAAATTTTTGTTTCATAAATTTTTTTTTTCATCAAAAACTTTTTTTAAAAAAAAAAACAAAAAAAAAATTTTCTCCAAAAACTTTCTTCATCAAAACTTTTTTTTTCAATAAAATTTTGTTTTTCATCAAAAAATGTTTCTTTTCATTTTTTACTTATTTTTTTTCACCAAAACTCCTTTTTTACCAAGTCTAAAATTCTGACATAAAAATGTTCCATTTGTTTAACAAATGTAAAAAAAACAAGTGAGAATGTGTAGTTCTTCTATGCCGAATCATTTATTTATACTCTCCAAAATGTAAAAAAACACCTTTTTTGCACTTAAGTAAATTTTAAATTAATTTAAAAAATAAAATGCCGAAATTAAAAAAATTTTAAATTTTCGTTTTTGCTTGAAACAATTTCGGTGCTAACGCACATAGCAATTTATGCTCATATAAATCGCCGTAATCAAGGGGCTGATATTTTTTTTAATTGCAGAAAGATACGACTTAACATTCATAACAACATTTACCTAAAATTCCACATTTTTTATACATCAATATTTTTTTGAACAAGGACATCTCTAGTATTCGAAAAATCGAACAGAGGATCGAAATGGGTCAAATGCACGCAATTTCTACATTTTTCAACGGATTTTTTTAAAAGACATCTTATTCTACAAATAAAAAAAAAAAATTAAAATCGGTTCTGTAGTTTTTGCTGTACAACTGCAGCCGATTTTGTCCTTTAAAAATAGCATCAATTGAGTGGCAGCCCTGGCAATTCTAGTTCACCAAGTTTTGTGTTATAAAATTTTAAAAGTTTAACGATAGTTTGTCTTTCAAATAAATCAATCAGAATTAAAAAATTTGCGTAGTTTTTTATAGCTGTTAAAAAATTGCTAATATTAAGGCCGTTTTTTTTCCAACCCCGCTTAATAAACAGTTACATGAATTTAATATTGAAGTTTACTCAACGAAAACGGTTCCGTTAACCTACAATAACTTCCTAAACAATGTTAATTTAACGTGCCAAAAAGCTTATTTTTAGTAATATCATTATCTGAGTTTTTATTTTTAAATTTTAACACAAATTTTGTGTATATCCTTATTATCCAAACAGTGACCTTTATTTTAAACTCCCGCCATTAAAGTTTAAATTATAATCATTTTAAATTTTATTACCCACAATTTATTACACATATCATAATTTGTACACACTTTTTACCACCTGTTATAATTTGAAGTAATAACAACCTTAAACATCATGTAACACCATATTTAAGCTGTCATAAATTTTTCAACTAACTAACATTACTTAAGTGCCCCGACCCTTCATTTTTCTTCCTTCCTCTCGTCATACAACAGACATTTAGACAAATAGTTCACTATTAAACACACAGACAGGGAAAATGAAAAAAAAAGAAAAACTGAAACATTGCAAGTGTAAAAAAAAACATTTTTAAAAAAATACAACTGCCAAAAAATTCCCTCAAACAACTACTTACACCTTTTTTTTTGGAAAAGTCTCGAAAAAAAAGATACTAAAATACCCTAAAGGATGAAAAAAAGAAGAAAATCCTTAAAAAAATAAACGTGAGTACTATTACACTTAAATTCCCCAACACTTTAACACACACACACACTTTCACACTCATACTAACACAAATCAAGGAAAAATTGTTACAAGGGAGACATAGAACATAAATCGCACTTTATTCTTTTTTAAAAAAGGGAAAATAATACAAAACTTTAGTTATACAAATGATATTGAAAAGGGAAATGCTAAAAAAAAAAATATAAAAAGAAAAGCTTTCCAACATATAAATTATGTTTAGTAAGCTTTAATACTAACTAAATAATACGTTCGTTTTAATGCTGATATACAACAGCTAAATGTTATTGTTTTATATACACTGAGATTAATTTTATTTTTTTGAATTTTGAATTTTGAAAAACTCCTTTTTCTGATAACCTTGAATTACTGCCTAGCAAACACAAAAATAAATGACCTATATAACTTTAACCCACAAAACAAACTTTGACAATTTTCTTCGAAAACTGTAGAAACAGGATCGTAACACATCGCACTATAGGGAATTTTCTGGTATTTTCTGGCCAAAACTCCAAAAGTTGGGATATTGCCTCAAAATTTGGCAAGTTTATTTGGCGGTAAGTTTTAAGGCTCTGTATAAAAAATTGGCATGATCTGGCCTAATAAATCGTGTTTTTAATGCAATTTTGTAATATAATTATATCAATAATTTTTACATCCACGCCCACAAAAGGGGGCGGGCAAAAAAAAAATTTTACTAGTGCCTTTGGTCCAAGTGCAGGGCTTTGAACTTCTTGTGGCGTATTTTTTTTTAATTTTTAAGCAAATGTACAAAAAAAATGTAAAATATGGGATTTTGCGTAGCTAGACTAAGTTATTTAAGGGGGAGCTTTTTTTCACATGTTCCAATTTTGCTCATTTACGAACTTGAACATCGTAAGACTATAAGACATATTCGTGCCAAACATCAGGTGGCTAGCTCTTTTGGTTTGGACAGCATCGTGCATTCCCCAGACAGTCAGACCGACAGACGGTCGGACGGACATCACTAAATTTTTTTTCCCCATGGAGCCGCATGGCTTAGCGGATGAATACATCTTACTCACAAAGAGTTTCCCAATATCTCATAGAGATATGGGAGTATGCAATTATATGCAAAAAAAGTAGCAGTCCACAAATAAATTTGGTTTAAAAAGAAAAAAAAATATTAAATAGAAAAATTAAAAAAATATATAAATCAACATTTTAAACCTGTACTTTGTACAAAATATATTTATTTGCTCTATTGATAATTGAAATTAATTTCAAAAGATTTTAATACAGGATTTTAAGTAAGTTAATTTTGTAATAAGTTATGTTCTCCAAAATTAAAAAAAAAATATTAAAAAATTAAATTTTGTTTTTGACGCCTCCGTACTAGCGGTAAAAGGGTTTGGTGTACAAAAATATGTGTGCTAGCTTACTTTAATATAGTTTACTGTATAATGTAAGGTTTCTAAATTCCCGGACTTTTTCAATTCCCGGGAAATCGTTTTAAAAAAATCGTATTCCCGGGAATTCCCGGGAATTCCCGGGAATTTTTTAATTAAGACAAATTTTGAACTTTACCATATAAAAATTGATATACTTATTACAAATTATGGTCGTATTTTACAATTTAAAACCATTTTAGATGTATTCTTTAGTTTCATTCGAACTGCCGGTGTGATAAGTACTAGCTAATTATTGTCGGATAAACAAAACAAAAACTACGTGCATTGCATGCATTTTTTTTGCATACATAAATATAAACATTTTCAAGAAAGAACGAATAAAAAAAACAATTATTAAAAAAAAACAACTTTAAGTGGAATTCTGCCTAGCAACAGAATGTCCGACTTAAGTGATTCAGAGGAAAGTGATGAGAGTATAGTTAAATGGCAAGTTTTTCGGCCTAGAAAACGAAGCATTTCTAGGTCACCAACAAAACAACCTATTAAAAAGAGAGCAATTGATAATAACCAATCAACTACTAATAACAATAGATTTGAGGTACTCGATGACGACATTAATGATCAAGACAAAGAGAGTTATGTTGGTTCGGATGAACCAACAACATCCAACGCAACTTCTTCACCCAAACCACCACCTATATTCATACCTTGTGTAGAAAACGTATCAAACATGATCACAGATTTTTCTAAAGTAATTTTAAAAACCGAATTCACATACAAAGCATTAAAAGACAATCAAGTAAAGCTAATGATTAAATCTGTTGAGTCGTATAGAAAAGTTGTAACATTTTGCAATAAAAAAGAAATAAAGTTTCATACATACCAACTTAAAACTGAAAGAGCATTCCGTGTTGTAATCAAAAATTTACACCATACAACACCAATTAATGATATCAAAGAATCCCTCGAATTAGAGGGGTTTAAAGTAAGAAATGTCTCAAATGTACGCAGTAGAATAACAAAACAGCCTTTACCATTATTTTTTGTTGATCTTGAACCAAGTGAAGATAACAAGCAAATATATTTAGTCAGACATCTTAACTATGCCGCGGTTAAAATTGAACCCCCTCGTAAAGTTAAAGAGTTGGTGCAGTGTTACCGTTGCCAACAATTCGGTCATACTAAGGCTTACTGCCATAAAGCCTTTCGATGTGTCAAATGCGGTAATGAACACCCTACTGCCGAATGCAAAAAGACCAGAGAAAGTCCAGCTCGCTGCATAAACTGTCATCAAGATCATCCAGCCAACTATCGTGGCTGTGTAGTTTACCAAAAAATTATTAAAAACAAACGAGATGTAAGATCTTATGCTCGTAACTCAATGCCAAACAACAATGATCATTATGAGATTCCTCAAACCAACACAAACCAAAACAACAATTATCGTAGATCCTACGCTGATGCCATAAAATCAAATGAAACAAGTTCTTTTGCAAAATTAGAAGCTTTAATGCAACAACAAATAGAGAAAAACAACAACCTTTTGAGAATGATTACACTTTTAGTATCAAAATTATGCAAATAGACCTTAGAGTAGCAATATGGAATGCCAACGGATTGTCTAATCGCAGGCACGAAGTAGAAGTTTTTCTAAATATTAACAAAATTGACATACTACTGGTTTCAGAGACACACTTAACAAAAAAATCATATTTTAATATAAAAGAATATACTTTAATAAATACAAACCATCCGGATGATTCAGCTCACGGGGGCTCTGCCATTCTAATAAAATCAAAAATTCCCTTTAAAACTTTAGACGAAATTCAAGAAAAAAATTTACAGGCTACTCTAATATCAATAAATTGTGAAAGTGGTCCCATAACTGTAGGTGCCGTGTACTTTCCTCCACGATTTAATCTTAAAAATGAAGACTTCAAACGTTATTTTGACAAATTTGGATCAAGATTTTTGATAGGAGGTGACTTTAATGCGAAGCACCCTTGGTGGGGGTCACGTACTACTAATCCAAAAGGTACGGAGCTCCTTAAATGTTTACAGGAAAAAAATTATTCAGTAATCTCAACGGGAAAACCTACGTATTGGCCGTCAGACCCTCAAAAGATCCCAGATCTCTTGGATTTTGTAGTGTATAACGGAATACCAAGGCACCATTTAGATATGCTTGAATGCTTTGACCTCAGCTCGGACCATTCGCCAATATTCTTAACGTACAGCACAACACTTTGCTATAATTCAGGCAATACTTTTTCATACAAAACTGACATAGATTCATTTATGTATTGGATAGAGAAAAATATAAACTTAAAAATTTCTTTGAAAACAGGAGAGGAAATCGATGAAAGTATAGAATTTTTTACAAATTTGCTACATGAAGCCTCCGATCTTTCAACACCAACAAATAACAATCTTTCGAATAACAACAAATTTCTTTTATCATCAGAAATCAAAGCTCTTATTGTCAAAAAAAGAAAATTACGAAAAATTTGGCAATCCACTCATCACCCTCTTGATAAAAGAAATCTTAATACAGCTACCAAAGAGCTGACTCAACTGTTGCAACAATTTAAAAACAATTCTATTAAAAACTACTTACAAAACTTGGACCCAAATGCACGTGATGATTATAGCTTGTGGAAAGCTACTAAGAGTATTAAACGACCGCAAAAACGAAACCCCCCCATAAGGGATGAAAATAACAGATGGTTGAAATCGGACCAAGACAAGGCTTCTGCCTTTTCCTCTTACTTAGAAAAAGTTTTCACACCTTTCAATTTTAATTCCGGTAGTCCAGATAAATCAAAAATACTAGAGTTTATTGACTCCCCCTGTCAAATGGACCTTCCTATAAAACATTTTACACCATCTGAAATACAAGAAGAAATCAACAGCCTTAACTGCAAAAAATCACCAGGATATGACCAGATCACTGCAAAAATGTTAAAACATCTTCCAAAAAAGGGTATAATTTTTCTGATGTATATTTTTAATGCTATAATACGACTGGGCCATTTCCCATCACAATGGAAGTGTGCAATGATTATTATGATATTAAAGCCGAATAAACCAGAGAACAGTATTTCATCGTTTAGGCCCATAAGTCTGCTAGCGACTTTTTATAAAATATTCGATAGGATGTTTATTCGTAGAATGGCACCCTTGGTAGAAAAATTCAACATAATACCAGAGCATCAGTTCGGGTTTCGCCACAACCATGGAACACCTGAACAGTGTCATAGAATTGTACAATATATTACGGAAGCCTTGGAGAACAAAAAGTACTGCTCTGCAGTATTTTTAGATGTTCAACAAGCATTCGATCGTGTGTGGCACCCGGGGCTATTGTACAAACTTAAGCTCTTTTTACCAACCCCATATTATATTTTACTAAAATCATACTTATCTGATCGTTTCTTTTATGTCAAACACAATAATGATTACTCAGATTTCTTACAGATATGCTCAGGAGTTCCTCAAGGCAGTGTACTGGGACCAGTATTGTACACAATATATACTTCTGATCTACCAGTTGCTAACAACGTTTTAGTAGCTACATATGCGGACGACACAGCTATTTTGGCATGTAGTGATTCGCCCATCGAAGCATCATATTTAGTACAAAATCAACTTAATATCTTACAGAATTGGCTTACAAAGTGGAATGTCAAGGTAAACTCAAATAAATCAAACCATATAACATTCACTCTAAGGAAAAATAATTGTGAAGAGGTCAAAATATACAATGAAACTATACCACATAAAAACTGTATCAAGTATCTTGGAATGCATATGGATCGGAGGCTTACTTGGAAAGATCACATCGCCAATAAAATTCAGCAGCTAAAAATAAAGTCTAAAAAACTATATTGGCTACTTCGTCCAAAATCGCAGCTTAGCATAGAAAATAAACTAAGGATTTATAAAGCTATACTAAAACCTATTTGGATTTATGGTATCCACCTTTGGGGTACGGCGAGTAACTCTAATATAGAAATCTTACAAAGATTTCAATCAAAAACGCTCCGGACTATTTTAGACTCACCATGGTTTGTCACAAATAATACAATTCATCACGATCTCAATATGCCAAAAGTAAAGGATGAAATAAAAAGGTTTTCAGAAAAATATTTAAATAGAATTAGTTATCACCCTAATGTTCTGGCTATCTGTTTACTAGATGACAGTAATGAAACGAAGAGACTTAAGAGAACACATATACTAGATCTCCCATTTAGGGCATAAATTTGTAAATATGTACATATATCACATATATTAACTAATAAATTGCTCATTTTTATTATAATTCCTATAATAAGTTATATTAGGGATATTACATACTGATGTAATATACTATATGTTATTGTTTATTGTACCTGATTTTATAAAACAAATTTGCTTATTATCGCAAGATAGATTGCAAAGAAATAAAGATGAATTTAAAAAAAAAAAAAAAAAAGAAAGATGTATTCTTTTGTAAAATAGTTTTACTAACCTTTAAAATATTCGTAGAAAGTTTATAAAATCTATTTTTTGTCGAAATATTGGACCTTATCATAGGTTTAGTAATTGCGCTGACGTATTTCCATCCCATGCAAAAATGTTCACAATTCGGAAATACCCGATTTTGCTTGATGCGGTTTTAATAACTTTCTGGAAGATTTTTCTAGTTTTGACTACGCCAACTGTAAGAAAATTATACCCTGAAGATATATTTAATTAAACTTTCGAATTATTAAAACACCAATGTAACGACGTATTTTCACTGGTTGCTGGGATAGAACTCTCGGCGGCCAAGGTTCGTTACAAAATATTTTTTTTCACGGCCGATAGATATCAGGCTTTTAATTCATATATGAAATTTTAAGCTGAAAACCAGGTTTGTTATATATTTTTAAAATATCGATTTTTTTGTTTAAGCACTATAAAGATTGTTGATCTGAATATGAAATACTAAATTTCATAAAGAAGAAATCATTGGAATTTTAGATTAGGAAAACTTTTGTCAATTTGCAACCAACATTTAAAGTGAAATTTAGTTAGAATCCGTATTTTGTCACGCAATCGATTAAAGAAAAATAATTATTAGGCCTAAATAATATGCAAGCTGAAGCATATCCTCACTAGTTTTTCTTTAAAAATTTTAATTCTTTCAAAGCTTTAATGTCATTTTTATTAAATCATTTAGGATTGTGTTAAAATGTGTAAAATAAATATATTTTTATTAAAAAATTAGCGACGAATTCCCGAAATTTCCCGAAGAAAAAATCCCGGGATTTTAAGAAAAATATTTCCCGGGAATTCCCGGGAATTTTTTCCCGAATAGAAACCCTAGTATAATGGCATCCGAAAAAAGTTTTTTTGAACACATCAAAAATGGACTTTTGGCCAACAATTCCTTATAAATTCCCTATAGTGCATCGGTGGAAAACTCCGTAGGGTGACACATAGGTGGCGGCACTAATGAAAAATCCATATGATTTTTTTTTTGAAGTACCAACCTTTAGATAATACCTGTCAAAATTTCATGACAATTCTTTAGTGAAAATTTTACTGCTGTTTGGGCAGCGAATAGAATTGTTGGTAAGTCCTGGGGATTGAGCCCCAAATTGATCATGTGGATCCACAAAATGAACGTTAGACCGATCATAACGAAAACTATGCAAAACTTGAGCGGCCACTCCAATATTCTTTCTTCAATAGAAATTGGGAAAAAACTTGAATATGCCGACGGACACACTAAAAAAAACTTGTAAAATGACAAGAAAAGTTTGTAAGTTTTTTTTTTGCTACCTCCTATTTCACAACAATTCCTTATAATTTTACAAGCTTTTTCCCAATAATTTTGTAATTTTACAAACTTTTCACCAATAAAATTGTAAATTTACAAATTTTTAGACGATATAAAACTAACGAGGTTTTTTGTAATTTTACAAGATTTTTACCAATAAAATTGTAAATTTACGAATTTTTCGGCGCAATAAAACTTACAAGGAAATCTCGTGATTTTACTAATTTTTTTTTTGTTAAAAAACCTTGAAAATTTGTAAAATTACAAAAAAAAAAATGTAAAATTATAAAAAAAAAAATTTGGTCGAATAATTTTTGTTAAGAAACAAGGAAAACTGCCAAATATTGTTTTTTTACACTGTGCTTCGGAAATTTGAGATCGTAATACCAAGTAGACCAGAGTGGGATGAATATATGGATTCTAGAATCCTAAACTGGTATACTGACGGATAAAAATGTCCTCTGGAGTGGGAGCTGGTGTCTACTTTCCAAACCCGCGTATCTCCGAACCCATGGGTAGGTGGTCTACAGTTTTTCAAGCTGAAATTAAGGCTATTATAATATGCGCTAGAGTTATTATTGCAAAGGGTTTGAAGGGTACTCATATTTCAATCTTCAATGATAGCCAGGCAGCACTTCAACACTGTAATGACACTGTAATGTTTTGATACCCTTCAACAGCTGACAGGGCGAAACAAAATTACTCTATTTTCGATCCCTGGTCATAGAGGTTTTAAGGGTAATGAGATTGCTAGAAATGCCTCCGATACTCCTATGACCGGACCCGAACCCTATTAAGGGGTAAATTGGTTCACCTTGTCGACCATGATAAGGGGTTTAGAAAGGATCGACTTCTTAAACTTGTGGGAGGTCTACGACAATCCATAGCACAAATCGCGCCACTACCTTATGGAAGTATTCTTAATAACACCAAAAGTGACGTTATGTTACTGACAGGTTTTCTCACCGGACATTATAAAGTAAATTATCACTTGCATAATTTAAACCTCGAGAAAAATCCCAGCAAAAATTAATCGAGTTTGTGGAAGCAGTTCATAATTTTTCTGGCATACACAAGCGCTTCGTCTTCGGCACCTTACAGTAGTGCATACTAGATGCACTACTGTAAGGCAGAGATATAAATATACATTTTTCGATAAATTACGGATATCAACAGATATTTCTAAATACATTCGCTTACAGCAGTGCATCTAGTATGCACTACCGTAAGGCAGAGAGAAAACCTATAAATTATACGACGACTTACAAGCATCAAACAGCAAAACGAAAATTT
The DNA here is from genome assembly GCA_963921195.1 of Pegoplata infirma. Classification (NCBI taxonomy): domain Eukaryota; kingdom Metazoa; phylum Arthropoda; class Insecta; order Diptera; family Anthomyiidae; genus Pegoplata; species Pegoplata infirma. The sequence goes on along the minus strand of OY992537.1, from coordinate 9,029,576 downwards.
GGATGACGCAATAAAAAAAATGTAATAGGATGAGGGTGACGTGGCCACAAGTTAAGCTATTGGCACAAAACAGGCAGAGTTGGCGTGTATTCGTAAATAATCTTTGTGTTGCTAGAAGCTCCACTATGGAGTAGTATTTTAATTTTCATATTTTAATAAATATATTGTTAATTAAAATATTAACTAATAATAAAAAAAAAAAATAAAAAAAATATATTTTTAATTCAGTCGATATTCTGTTTTTTTTTGTGAACGGAAGTGTACGCATGTGCAAAAGTGAAAACCAAAGTTTCGACTGCTAACTATTTAGACATTAAAACTGTAGTATTATTTGTGTGCTTACGAGAAGCACTTCCTTCATACAAACTTTTCAGGTATAAAGAATTTAGTGAATTTTGTGCTTTCTTGAAGCAATGATTTCTGAGCATCCAATATGCTTACAAAAATGCACCTAGTAAGCTTCTAAGAAGGTATGATTTCATTACATTTTTATTACGCTGAAATAGTGCTCGGATGAAATGCTCTAAAGAGGGACATTGCGACCAAATATCATGCCATTAGTACGCAGGCTTGTAAGGGAATGTCAACTCAACATTCCCTTACAAACCTGCTTACGGCGAAGCAGTAGTGTTTGGTGGGATGGTAAAGAAGTGGTTTTCTGACTTGAAACGTGTTCATACAAACACCGATGACGCCGAAAACTTTGGTTGCCCAAAAGAGGGTGTGATTAGGGCGGAGCGAGAATTAGCTTTTTGTAATAATATAACAAAAAATTCGTTAAATTTGCAAAATATGATTTTTTACTTCCCGACTTGGAAAATAGGCTACCTAAGGATCCTAAAATTGTTAAAGCCAAACAATACGAAACTTTTAAACGGCGTGTGTACCGATCGGAATTCACGATAATTTCCACAAATTAGTTTCAAAAAACATATTTTTTTTTAAGAATTTCGTATTTTTTCAGTAATGGTTTTGGTATCCTAGGGTAGCCTACTTTCCAAGTCAGGAAGAAAAAATTCAAATATTTAATGTATTTTGTTTTATATTATTGCAAAAAGCGAATTTTCGGGTTTCTTTAAAATGTGTGCATATTTTTCCATCTCTGCTTTTTGGAGGTAATCGGAATCCTATAAAGCTGATATTTAAAATCTTAACAGATGTGATTAAGTAGACCTCATAAAATAAAAATTAAATTAAGATCTGATCAAATTTGAATTTTTGACAATTTGTTAACAAAATGCTTTTTGTCTTACAAAAGTTGAAACTTCAGCGCAGAAGGGGGACCCCAAGATGAAGTTCGATCTTCCAGAAATTTTAACCACGTCGTTTTGTAATCTATTTTTACCAATCCCGCATAGCGCAAAAAATCATTTCTCGCTCCGCCCTAGTCGTGATACCAGAAAACTTCAAAAAGTTCCTACAGGAATCCCCTTCATATCGTTTGTATATGAGCTAACTATCAATCGATCGTTACACATTTTTTAGCATGTGTTTAACGGTAAACTTAACGTATTTTGTTTCTTGTGAGACCCTAATCTATAGGTATTCCCATCACAATTTATACAAATAAAAAATTCTCAGTGTATATTAAAGAAATAAGAAGTTTGTCACATGTAGTTTATGTTAGAGTTAAAAAAAAGTGAAATGAAAAAAAAGCTATAGTTCAGAGAGTATGTTTGTCACGGAAAACTAAACGGAAGTGTTTATATAGTGTTGAACATGAGAATATTGTACATTAGGATGTCCCTTTTAAAATTTGGAACACATTTTGCAAAAACTGAGACATCCAACATTAACACTAGAGTTTTTCTATTAGGTTAAATCGTAAAAGTTACACTATTTTAATTAAAAAAAAATTGGGATTTTTTTTCCAAAAAGTACCAACATTCTTTGCTTTAGCTTAAAAGTTCAGGTCAGAACATGCAAATTAGTTTTCAATTTATGTAAAAGACATTTTGATGAAACGGTTTCATCATTTGCTGTCATCAATTTTAATGACAAATTTCATCATGTTGATGAAGCTTTTCTTTAATATGATGAAACATGTCATCAAAATTGAAGAAACAAAGTATGACACATTTCATTATGTCATCAAAATATGTCATCAATATGCCTTTTAAATTTTTTTGTAATAATTAAAATAATATTAAAATAAATAAATAAAACTATTAAATAACTATACTAAAAAAATATTAAAAATAAATAAAAAAAAAAAAACAATAAAAAAAATTCCCTGCCCTGGCTGGTACTTATACCCACGGCCTCCCAGTAGCATTTATTGTCGACGCCTTAGCTGGTTTAGAAGATCGCTTATTTAAACGTTTATAACGTTTGCTAATGCTTTAATGTTATATGACTCAAACATGTTTGTGATATAAATGTTTTATAACGTTTGCTAATGGGGATTTTTAAAGACTCAAACATTTTATTAATACCTCTCTTTCTCTCTCGCAGATTTTAGCTGGGCATAGTTACATACAAACACTTAGCCTTGGTTTTTGAGATGTGGATTAATTTTAAACTTAGTTTAACGTAGTCTGAAACTCGGATTGTTCAGCGAAATCTGATTTATAAGGGTTCAAGTTGAAAAAATGCAGAAGAAAAATTGAATTTCTAAAAATTATAGATATTTCTGGTATTCCCATACCGATCTCAAACACTCCAGTTAGTGTTATCATCAGTAGGATTTTAAATGTCGGTTTGTCTTGTTAATGGAAATAGTTTTTAATATATGTGAATATTTATAGTATCCACAGAATAAATTTTAACTGTTTCCAACTCTACAATTCTATTTCTAGCGATCTCAACCCAACCTCTTACATTATTTCGCAAGGGTTACCAACATGATCTGGAATTGAAGACACAAATGAAGGAATTAGCATTTTCTGTTTTTTTTTTTTTTTTAAATTTTGTACATTTTGGAATTTATTAGCGATTCGGCACAATCGAGTTTAAAAATCTCACGTGTTTGGGTTTCTAATTGACCAAAATTGAAGAGTAATCGTTTTAAAATTCCAACTTAATAAACAATAAGGTATACTCTAGCGTATAGTATTTTTTTAAATATACTATTTATATGTTTGAAATAGAAAATACAAAAAAGGAAATGCGATTTACGACAATTTAGTGTGTAGAATTACAACGTGTAACACAACATACGTATGTGTGTACCTACACATAGACATATAAATAACTACAACACAGGAGAACAAAACACAACAGTACTAGCACACATGCATAGTAAGCGTGTGACAAAAAGGATACAAATGTAAACACACATATATATTATTTGTGTGTTTGTATTTGTGTATTACAAAGTAGCAATAAAATAAAATATAGGATAACAATTTGTTAAAGTTCAACAAGTTGCTGATATGCCTTACCAAAGAACCATAAATTCTTAAAACTATAATAATACTTACTAAATAAGTATGTTTAGGAGGAGGAAGTAAAAATGTTTTCACTGAAATATTTATAAAATTTAATTCCCAAAAAACTATTCTTATAATATATTTGATGTCTGTAAACAATTTGTTAAATATTTGTCTTTAAGACAACTTATTTACCTTTCACTTTTCAGAAGCATTTTTTTTCTTTAGTTTCAACGTCTTTCTTATTTAAAATAAACAACAATCTTGATACAAATATACATATTCTTGGTAAATAATGTTGTTAAACTACAAAAATAGTCTCTAGAGACAATTTTCCTAAATTAGGGTACTCATTTTGTGTTAGTGGTCATCATCCGTATCAGTAGCTTTGTATGTGTTTGTTTTGTAGCTGTTGTCATAAAGTGTCTGTGAGTATTAACTAAATTTGTCTAAATCATGTAACACGCACTTAAGATGTTAGTTCAGGTTTTGGTCATGTTTAGATAAAAGATGAACACAAATTATCGTACAAGTGTTAAAATTGACCTCCTGATGATATTTTGGGTTTTTTTTGTTTTTCTTATAAATTACATTTTGGATAAAAAAAAACTTCAAGGACGAAAAATGTGAAAAACAAAAACGCTTTAAATGATTTTAAATGATTTCACCATCCGACAGCAAATATACAATATGATCCTGATAATATACGCCTGAATGAAGATATTAAATAGAATAAAACTGCATTTATAGTTTTTGATTTCGTGATCCTGTTTCCTTTTAATAGAATTTATAATTTTAAAAGGATAATATTTTGTAAAATATTTTTTATATTTGTACTTGTCTTGTAACACATTCCGACAGCCAATATTAAACATGAACCGGATGATATACGTCTGAAAGTAAAGATCAAATGGATTAAAACTGCATTTACAGTGTTTCATTTCGTGATCCTGTTTCCTTTTAAAAGGATTTCAAAGTTTTAAAGTGTACATTTTGTAAAATCTTTCTGAAATATTTGTACTTGTCCTAGGATTCCACTGGGGTTGGCAAATGAAAGAACAGGATCTCCCCTAACTATTCCATTTTTTATTTTGGCATATCAGGATAATAGGATGTGAAAAAAGAATAAAGTTTTGAAAGGTTGTAACTTACCTTCTTTTTCTAAATATCGTCACCTAAAATGCAAATGGCGCTAACTAATATTTTATAAATTTTACAGGAGAAGCAAAAAACAGTATAGAGTAAAATTTTTTTAATAACTTTGTTGGTTTTGATTAGGGTGTTCAATTAATCGGTTTTTTTTATTGTTCGATTAAACGATTAATCGACATTTGCCATTTTTAAATTATTCCATTAAACGAATACAATTTTAAAATTATTCGATTAATCGAATAATTGCAAATTCAGAAATTTAATAAATTACAAGATTTTTTCGACAATTTTAGAAAAAATTGGTGCTTGAGTAAATAAACAATATTAATTACAAATATTTTAAAATTTTATTAACATTAAAAAACAAAATTAAAATCATTTCAAAACTTAAGTTTTCTGCAAATTTTTTTGAGAAAAAACAAGTGAGAGTGTTAAATTCGGCTGTGCCGAATCTATTATACCCTCCAAAATGTAAAAAAAATTAAAAACAAAAATTTGTCAGGGGCGTTTCTTTTTTTTTTTTTTTGGGGGGGGGGGGGGGGTGATAGGGTCAGTGGGGGACGTTGAGAGCACCTTCCCATCGCGATAAATATACCAAATGTTTCGTTTAATTAACAAAAATACAAAAAAAAACATGTAAAAAAGTGTATTTTTTTAGAGGTTGGTTTAGTTCTTCAAGGGGGAACTTTTTTCCCCCTAGTCCGATTTGGCCAATTTCCGAACTTAACCTGCCTAGGAACACAAGACATATTTGTGCCAAACTTGAAGGGTCTAGCTATTTTATTTTGGACTACATCGTGTTAACTACAGACGGACGGACGGACGGACAGACGGACGGACGGACGGACGGACATTGCTAAAATGTCTTAGAATCGATCACTGATCAATAATATATATACTTTATGGGGTCCCCGACCGATATTTCGGTCCATACTGTAGTTGGAGGGTATAAAAAATAATTTTGGAGATTTGAAAAATGTGTTGAATTCAAAACCATTTTTTTTTTGCCAAGTTTATATGGATTAACGATATCGGAAAAGTTGTTATATTTGTTATCTGATTGCATTTGGGAAATCATAAAAAATATATATTTTGTGTTGAGCGTATTCATAAAATCTGAAATTTTATGTTGATAATTTAGTGCGTTTTTGCCCAAAACTCGAAAATTTGACCGATTTTCGCGCGGTCATACAGTTAACCAATTTGGCCCAAAATTGTATCAGGAACTTATTAAGGTCGTTTAACAAATCCAAGCATCAGGAGCAGCGAAAATTAAAAAAAAAAAATAAGGACAACTCAATTAAAAATGGTTACTTGTTTGTATATTTTACAGTTACATATTATGTATATGTAACGGCTTTCAAAAAAATACTTTAAAAAATTTGTGATTTTTTATTTAATTTCCCAGGCAGAAAAATACAAATGGGCCAGTACTGGCAAAGTACATTGTCCGGTAGTACAAGTACTACTGTAGTTAGTTGTTTTCAACTACAAAGTCAGTTGTTTTTGTATGAAAAATATCAAACAACTATTTCTGTTAGTTATTTTAAGTCGATTTTTGAACAACTATCAAAAAAAGTACTGTTATGTAGTAACAGTTATTTAAAGTAGTTAATTTTATTTTTTTTATCTCTGAAAAATTTTCAGTTTTTTTATTTTTCACAACTTAAAAAAAAAAAAAACTTTGAAAAATTTTGATCTTCAAATTTTTTCTAAAAAATTTTTTGAAAAAAAAAATATATATTATTTTATTTTTCTTCATGTGTTCGTTGTTTTGACTACAAATGTAAGTAGTTTTAACTACATAAGTCAGTTGTTTTTTGTCAGGTAAAATAACTAACATTGTTAGTTGATTTAACTGAAAAAGTAGTTGACCCCAAAACAACTTATAGAGTAGTTATTTTAACTGACATTTCCAGTTGGTTTTACTAACATAATTTTTTGAGTGTGTTTTTTTAATTCCAACGACCACATACATTTGGTTGGTTTATTGGACTTAAAACCTTTAAAAAAATATACATATTTCCAGAAAAACCGTATATTATTATTATTCGATTAATCGGCATAAATTCTTCGATTAATCCTTTAATCGGAATTAGCAATTTTAAATTAATCGAACAATTATTCGTCTAAAATTGTTCGATTAATCGAACAAGAATTAATCGACTGAACACCCTAGTTTTGATTGAATTGGGCTAAAACTTTGTGAGGACGCACGTTTTGTGAATATGTATCAAAATTAATCACAAAATGATTAAAAATGTATTTCTACGCAACATGGTGGCGGTGATCATGATTTAAGAGCGTCATATTATTATTGGGAATATGATTGTAACAATAATGTTAATATGATTGAAGGCAACAAGGAATGTTAATCATTATATGATTGCGGCAATAATGGCCTAAATGTTATATAATTATCATAATATGATTCCAGTTTAATATTTTTTTTGTTTAAATTGAGAAAATTAATTATGCTTTAATACCACACGTTTATAGAAACTCTTCATCACTTTTTTTTTTTTTGATAAAGTTCACACAAAAAATTTATTTTTTGTTTTTAAATGTTGTTTTTATAAATATAAAACCATTTTTATTAATATGAGTTCAATTTAGTAGCAACCTGCGTTTTACATCAATGATGTACAATAAACTTATGGCATTTTTCTAAAAAAAATCATCAACCATTACATTTTTGTCAGCTAACATTGAATGATTGTATAAACCATAAAGTTATTGCCAAAATAATAACATATTTGCTGCAATCATAACATATTTGTTACAAAATTAAAATTATTGTCAGCAATTACAACACATTCAGTAAACTAAAAATGCACAAAAAAAACTTTAATATTTTCGATTTGAAGTTTTTAGTTAAAATGGAAAATTATTTTTGAACCGCACAATAAATAAATTATATAAAGTAGATTTTTGTATTTCATTTCCTTCTGCGTTGATCAAATTTTTTAACTCAAATTGCCTTAAATTTTTTAAAGAATTAATTGTAAGTGGCGTCTTTGCGACTAACTGCTTGCTGGCAAAACACTTAACTAATGAATAAAACACAATGTTTGCAAAAATCAATTTTCATTAAGTTGTGATTATCTAATGATTGTTATAATCATAAAATGTTAAAATTTTTGGTGTGTAGAGAATATAATTCACTATAACATTGTTAGAACAACCATATTGTTCTTTTGGATGTAACAATTATTTTATCATGTTTGAAGGTACTATTAATGTCTAAAACAACCATATAAATGTTTAAATATAATTTAAAAAACAATAACTTGATTGCTGCAATCATAACTTGGTTTAGAGATCATAGTATAATTGCCGTTCATGTCGCAACCATATTTTTTCTCTGCGTGTGGCTATAAAATCGCTAAGTTTTATTGTGTTTTTTGTAGGGACGTGTAGGTTAATAAAATACACCAGAATCTATCAAAGTGCCGATTTTGATTTTTTTTGTAAGTTAGGGCGTTTTGCATTTTAGGTGCCGATATGTAAAAAGGACAATATTTTTTTTAAAACAATACTGTGTCCAATATTGTTTTAAAAAATTTTTGAAAAATTTTTTTTTTAAATTTTATTTTGTTTCTAAATTTAAAATCTTCTTTAATTTTATCAACAATATTACCACAGAAAGTTTTTTCGTACCAATTACGGGTTCAAAGTAAAAAAAGCACAAAAAACTGTCTAGAGCCAACTATTTGATTTTTGCTAAAATTTTGAAAAAAATCAAATATTTAACTCTCTAACAAACTTTGAAAATTTATTGCTTACACTCTTATAAATTTTTGTTGAAATTTACCCACTTTATTGTAGGTAACTGTTCTCCTACAATAAAGTGGGTAAAAATACTCGATGTGTTTAAATTTACACACAAAGTGTGTAGTTGTAAACATTTTGTGTGTAAACCTACAAATGAACTGCTTTCAAAATTCTCTGGCAATACACACAAAATGTGTAATTTTAGCTTACTTGTGCTCAAAAATAGATTTAAAATGTTTAAAATTGCATCTTAAATGTTTTCTTTTACATAAAAGGTGCCTAATTTTTAACAACCTGCTAAAAAATTTATTCCTATAAACAAATAAAACCAAAAATGATTTTTTATTATTATTTTTATAGTTTTTATTTAAACTGAAATGAAAATGGGTATAATAGTGAAATATGTATAATATTCAAAAATTATAATTTAAATACAAATTTTTTTGGGGTTATAAAATTATTCGTAACTTAAACTAAATATTAATAACAAATGAAAAATAACACGTTACAATAACCAAATAAAAGATAAAATTTGTTAAATTAAAGAATTGACAATCGCAATGAGTGGAGAATTCGTTGGAACTTTACTTTCTTATCATAAGTTGTTGTCTCAAACTGCAAGTATAAAAAAATTTCACATTATTTACGAGATATTTTTGATATTTAAATCATACAAGGGAATATTTTCAGAATCTGAGAAGTTTTTTCTGTAGAAAAATTCTCAGAATTCAAGATAATATTTCTTTACAAAATATGTCAGAATCTGAGACAGAATCTGAGATAATTTTTCTATAGAAAAATTCTTTGTAAAATTCTGAGATATTTTTTCTATAAAATCAGTATCTGGGATATTTTTTCTATTGAAAATTTTTCAGAATCTAAAGAATTTTTTCTATAGAAAAGTTATTAGAATCTAAAGAATTTTTTCTATGAAAAATTTTCAGAATCTAAAATATTTAAAAATTAGAAAAATTCTTAAAATTTGTTATATCTTTTTAAAGAAAAATTCTTAGAATCTAAGATATTTTTTCTATAGAAAAATTATCAGAATCTAAAATACTTTTTCTATAGAAAAATTCTAGGTATCTAAGATATTTTTTCTATAGAAAAATTCTCAGAATCTAAAATATTTTTTCTTTAGAAAAATTCTTAAAATATTTTTTAGAGATATTTTTTTTATAGAAAAATTCTTAGAATCTGAGATATTTTTTTTATAGAAAAATTCTCCAAAATTATAAAATTTTCGGAATCTGAAATAATTTTTCTACAGAAAAACTCTCAGAATCTGAGATATTTTGTAATAGAAAAATTTTTAGAATCGAAGATATTTTTTCTATATTAAAATTCTAAGAATCTGAGATATTTATTCCATAGAAAAATTCTCAGAATCTGATTTGTTTTTTCTATAGAAAAATTCTTAGAATCTGATACATTTTTTCTATAGAAAATTTCTCAGAATCGGATATATTTTTTCTACAGAAAATTACTCAGAATCTGATATTTTTTTCTATAAAAAAATTTCTTAGAATCTGAGGTTTTTTTTCTACAGAAAGTTTTAGAATCTGAATATTTCTGTTATAGAATAATTCTCAGAATCTGAAATATTTTTCTATAGAAAAATTCTCAGAACATAAGAAATTTTTTCTTTAGAAAAAATCTCAGAGCCTGATTTATTTTTTTCTATAAAAAAATTCTCAGAATCCATTGAATTTTTTCTATAGAAAAATTCTCAGAATCTAATGAATTTTTCTATAGAAAAATTTTCAGAATCGGATATATTTTTTATAGACAAAATATAAGATTCTGAGATATTTTTCTATAGACAAAATATGAGAATATATTTTTGTTCTATAGAAAAATTCTTAAAATCTGAGATATTTCGTATATAGAATAATTCTCAGAAACTGAAATATTTTTTCTATAGAAAAGTTTTCAGAATCAAAAATATTTTTTCTATAGAAAAGTTTTCAGAATCAGAAATATTTTTTCTATAGAAAAATTCTCAGAAACTGGTAAATTTTTTTTTGCAGAAAAAAATCTGTTGGAATCAAAAAATTTTTATTGAAATCTTCCCAGAATCTGCTAAGGATTTGAAAAAATGTTTTCTGTAGATGAATTCTCATAATCTGAGACACTTTTTCTTTCCAAAAAATATTCTCAGATTCTGATATCCACACATTTTCGTAAAGAATAATTCAAAAAATCCAAGACATTTGTGGTACTTACCTTTCTGATTTATAATTGCAAATATTTAAGAAAAAATGCAATGTATATTTTTCATAAATATTACGAATTTAAAAAAATCGGGTTTGTTTTTGTGTCTTTGATCAGCAACGCGTTGGTTAATATTTTCACTTTTTTTTAATTTATTTGTTTTCATTTTATGGTTTTTTCGCGTTATTTTAGTTTAATTGCGAGCATAACAAAATTTTCTGGTTAAATTTTCCTTTTTTATTTTATTTTGACAATTTGTATTTTAAAATTGTTGAACATTACGCATTTAATGTTTAATATTGAAAATTAAACACTTAATGTTTACAATAAACATTAAATGTGTAATTTTAAAAATTTTGTGTTTATAATTTTAAAAATATATTTATAAACTCACAAAATACTATATAATGTGCGTAATATTAAAATTTTTGTGTGTAAACTAAAATTTTAAACACTTGGTGCTCAATTTTAGGCGTTGTGTGTTATTTTACATAAAAATTTACCCACTTTATAGTAGTATTTTTACAAGGACTTTTTAGAGTGTAACAATACGAAAAAACTCCTCTCTGAAATTTTAACAGCGTTAAAATGGCATTCTTGACTTTAAAACAAACTTTTGATTTTGGAAATCCATGGTGTCCTTCCCAGGAAAAAAAACATTCAAATATTGTTTTCAAATTTTTTATTAAAATTTTTTAAAAAAAATTTCAAATATCTATAATTTTATCTACAATATTGTTTTTATATGTTTTTTCGTACAACTTACGGTTTCCGAGTACAAAAATGTTAAAAAAACTGTCTAAAAGTCAATATTGTAAAAAAACGCGTTTTTAAACGCCCATATATATCTTTCAAAGTATTGATGGAAAAAATAAAATGGTGTTTAATCATTTACGAAGCTCTATTAAATAACCAAAAATAAACTAAATCTGTGATCCGTCAGTTAAATTTCCCATGGATTTGCTCATCAGTCATAGCTAATGTACGGAAGAATCTTTTTTTTTGTACGGAAGAATAATTTTTTTTTTCACCGTTGCGTATGATTGTTATTAAAAGGCAATTACAATATTATTCATACGCCTTATACAGTTTTCAAGCAATTGTTATTATAATTATAATAAAAGTTCATCAACTTCAAATGCGTGTAATAAAAAATCTAGCGCTAAAAAAGCATTGAGGGTTTTGTTTTGGAATATATCACCTTTCATTTGCTTTTGGTTTCATCCCATTTCGATTTTGGTTGTTAGGTTAGGTTGGATGGGCGTTCGCCAATGTGGCGAATTCACTCGGAGGCCATAAGGCCCATTGTGATTCCCTTAAAGTTGTTTCCCTACTCCCCCCTGATATACACTGTTTAGGCAATCCAGGTCATCAAAAAATCGTTGTCCCAAATACTTAAGACGACGTTTCATCAGTCCCGAACACTCGCACAACAAGTGCTTCACTGACTCCTCCTCCTCCACTTCCCCACAACTTCTGCAAAAGTCCCTATCAGGAATTCCCATACGAGCGGCCATTTGGCCGATTATACAGTGTCCTGTCAGTACTCCTACTAATAGGCTAACCGTCCGTTTGCCAAAGGTAAGCAGACTTTTTGTCCTCTTAGGATCCGGCAGTGGCAACATGGTTCGAGACATCATGCACGTGGTCAGTGATATCCACCTATCCTTCATCCTATTTTCCGATATCCTGTCAATTTCGTTCATCAACTCCACTATAGGAATCGAAATATAAGGTTCGACACGTTCCCCCACCGACTCAGAGCCATCTCTTGCACATTCGTCAGCTAATTCGTTACCATCGACCCCATTATGTCCAGGGACTCAGATTAGCTTAACTGTGTGCTGACCATGGACGTATACAGGGGGTGGGCACAGGGGGCACGTGCCCCCCCTTTTCGATTTGAAAAATTTTAAAAGTTAATAACAAATTAAAAAATAAATAAAAAAGGTAATTTCTATCGAAATATGTTTAAAGCAGTGGTGCGCACACACTATAACATTTATGCTTGTGTGTGTAGTAGCAAGAGGAAAATCAACAAATTTGCTCAAGCAACAGAATTTTATAGTGTACGTGAGTCGACAGCGCACAAGCAGCATTTTTTAGCCTATTCTCGCGGGAATAGGAATTACAAAAATGCCCAGCACTGGTTTAAAGACACGTAAAATTGATTTTGTCTAATAAAAATTATGTATCAGGATCATAAAAATAAATTTCTATAATAAATTTTCAAACTACAAGATTCTAAGACACTTTTTCTATATTAAAATCTGAGAATTTATTTCTATAGTAAATTCTCAGTTCTGAAAGGTTTTTAGATTACAATAAATTTTTTTCTATGGCTCTCACTTATAACTCTTACGTTAAGCAATAAAAAGATTTTTTTTTAACTCCTCAAACTTAAATGTTTCGAAAACGGAACGTGCTAACTTACGAAAATGTAGCGTAGATCCACAAAAAGGCGCATTCGATATATCGATAATGGTGACACTTTTAGGTTACATATTGTTTTCAAGAACCGTTTCTTTAAAAAAAATCTCTGAATTTGAGTATTTGTCAAACATTATTTTTATCAAACATTTAGTTTTTCAAATGAAAATTCGTAGATGCCAAAACTTTTCCTGTACAAAGATTTTGAGATGTCTAGAATTTTTATCAAAATATCTGTACTCCAAGACATTTTGTTGTTAAAATATAACCGAAGGGGGGGGGGGGGGGGTAGCTAGTTTGGGGTGGTCTAATGCTAGTTAAAAATAAATAGGCGATGACAAAAAAAATTTCGAAGTTGTGCCCCCCCGTTTTCAAAATCCTAGATACGTCGCTGGTGCTGACTGATTCGATGAAGGGATTGTATACAGTTATTAACAATTCTCGATTTCACAGTATTCGATTCAAAGGCTTTCACAGCTACAAGGCTATCCACATAAATGTTAATGGCTCAAGGACTTAGGTCCATTACCATAACCATCTGCGCGGCTTTGTCGATTGCAAGAACTTTGGCCTGGAAATCGCATTCCCCGTAATAACAGAGTTATCCGCCCATTCTTCCCTAGTCGGTATTTGGACCTCGAAGTTCCTATCAAAGTTTCGTTTTGGTTGTTAAACTATGTTATTATTTGTACAAAATCTTTAAGTTTTTTTTCAACAAAGAAATTTAATAAACACAAACACAATTTTTTAATCTTACAAAAGACAAATTTTGTTTTCAACAAAGAAATTCAACAAACACAAACGGCATTTGTTGATATAACAAATTAATTCTACAAAGAAATTTGTGATATCAATTCAATTTTTTTCTTCTTTATGTACCAATTTTTTCTATAGAAAAAGTCTCAGATTCTAATACATTTTTTATAGAAATATTGTCAAACTTTCCCTAAAAAATGTTTTTCTTATTTTTCCTAAAGAAAAAGTTAAAGATTCAAAGACTTTTTTCCTGTAAAAAATTTAAAATTCAAAAATATTTTTCTTAAACTTTGAGATTCTTATAAATTTTTCCTAGAAAAAAATTCTAACATAATTTCTTTTTCTCTTTCCTTTTGACTCACCCCCTTCTCTGATTTTTTCCAAAGAAAAATCATCAGAATTTTCCTACACTCAAAAAAAAAAAACTTGTAAAATTTCCAAAAAAAAGCCTCGTGAACTATTTGTTGGTACCCCTAATTTACGAGAGAACCTAGTAAAAATTGCAATTTTTTGGTAAAAAGCTTGTACAATTACAAACAATTTACAAGCTTTTTAGCAATAAAATTGGATATTTACAACTTTTTTGATGCGATAAAAATTACAAGGACTTCTCGTTACTTTACTAGATTTTGTGCTACCTCCTATTTTACAAGAATTTCTAGACGAAATTATGAGATTTTTTGTAATAAAATTTTAAATTTGCAACTTTTTTGTTGCGAAAATACTTACAAGGAATTCTTGTGACTCAACTAGATATTTTTTGTTAAGTTAGCTTGGTAATTTGAACATTTACGAAAAAAATTTTAAAATTACAAAGAAAAATTTAAATCTCGATCGAAATTTTTTTGTTAAAAAACAAATATTTGTAAAATGGGTTATAGGTATTTTGTTTTAGTAATATGTTTTTTTTTTGAGTGTAACAAAAAATTCTCATATATTTATTCTCAGATGTATCCTATGGAAAAATTTTAAGATATAAAAAATTTTCAGATATTTTCTATAGAAAAATTCTTAGATTTATCATATTTTATTTACAACTCATTTTTAATAAATTCAACCTAACTGAGAACTGGTTACAATGACCTTCGTCTCGTTGTAGCCAAAAACCCAAGGGATCTGGTGGGAATCGAACCCACGATCCCCACGATAAAAGGCTAGCACGCTACCAACTAGCCTACTGGGGATTTATCTTATAGAAAAATTGTAAGATTTGGAGACATTTTTCCTATAGAAAAATTTAGATTCTTATATATTTTTCATAGAAAAAATTCTCAGATTATTTCCTTTTCTTTTTCACTTTCTCTTTTTCCTCTCCTTTCCTCTCTCTTCTGTTCTCTCCTGTTCTTTTCTTTCTTTTCTTTTCTTTTTTTTCTTTTCTTTCCTTTCATTTCTTTTTTCCTTTCGAATTCGGTTTGGAGGGGGGGGGGGGTTGCCTTCCCCCACTCCTTGGATCCGCGCCTGAGTTAGATATAATCAGGTAAATAAACAATCAATTTATACAAAAGTTCCTTAACCTTACATTTTTAATTCAAACTAAAAATACTCTTTATTGATTTCTGTTTTTAGCCTTCAAAAAAATGCACAAAACAAAATCAATTAACTTTATTTATGTTGTATGTCAAATAGATCAAACAGAAATTTTAATTAGTTATTTTTAACATTTTATGAATATGCCACAATCACAACAACAAAAAAAATCATACTACTATTAAATTTTAATGACCACAAAAACTCTTGAAAAGTTTTTTTATATTTGTGTACTTGGCAAAATATTTTCGAAAAGAAAATTAAGGAAATTATAAAAACCCCCTGCAGAGTTTGAAAGAAACGATGGGAAATGATAGTATTAGTTTAAAGAAAGAAAAAAGAAAAAAATATCAAAAATTATTTGGTTATAAAAATATATCATATCAATTGCATGCTGTGCTAAATAACTTCCGCTGGTCACATCCTGGAGAATGTAAAATTCCAAAAAAAAGTCAATATAAATAAAAGAAATTGTTGTAAAAATAGAAATAAATACTTTTACAGGGAAACTTAAGGAAATACTTATAAAAATATACTCATACTTTTATAGATTTATATACATATACACAGAAAAACTAACATAAAGCAAATAATAACATATGCAAAATAATACAAACATAGAAAATTCTCCTGCTGCTGCACTACTATTTTTTTTCTATATTTAACTACTATAAATAAAAAAAGTAAATATTTTTCCAAATGTTACGAATGAACAACTAATAAAACACACAAACACACACATACGCAGATGTATACAAACACATATACAACCCCATCTATTGCTTACTTCCGCTTGAATAGAAATGCATTTTGGTCAACCAAGCATATAAAATATCCTTAAGATATATAAGTTTTACATTTAACATGAAGGGGGGAATCCAAATAAAACTAGCAAAAGGAACAATATGCAAAATGCACAGAAAAAAAAAACAGAAAAACTAAAAAGTTAAAAGAATCTTGTTGTATTATCTAGGCACTACACCATTTCAAATTGTATTTTAAAATTTTCCAAATGTATTTTCGAATTTATAAATGAATTTTAAAATTGTCAAAATATATTTTAAAATTATCTAAATGTATTTTCAAATTGACCAAATTTATTAAAAAATTGTCCAAATACTGATTAATTTTTATTAAAAAATCAAAATTGTTTTATTCGACCTTTAAAATACTACTACATACTATATTTTGAGGATGTTTATTCTGGCTTTAGAGTTAAAACACCTCAATTCAACCGAAAAAAGTAGCATTTTTGACCTTACCCTTTTCGAATTTGATGAAACTTGGGATATAGTTGGACTCTTACAAAAAAATCATCGTACCAACATTTTGGACTTCGGGTTGTTTTTCTTCCCGAGATATGGGGTCTTGAAAAATGGCAAAATCGTATATATTTGACAAAAGTGTTCTGAGGTAAATAAAGATAACTCGAAAAGTAATATTAATACAGGGGTCAGTCAGGTCGCAAATAATAGGTAATGAGACAACCTTTAAAATGGCATTTCACAAAATTTTTGTTGAAAAAGGTCAAAGGTCATTGGTTTTAACCTTAATTTTTGGAGAGCTATATCTCAAAAAACGATATTTTTAAAATTTGGAAAAAATATATGTTATTACACTCAAAAAAATAACTTAGTCAAAATATTGGTAAAAGGTGTTGTAATTTACTTCAAATAAACTTTTACAGATTTTTTTGGCAATTTACTATTGGTAAAATACAAATATGTTTTGGTACTTTTACTATATTTTCTTGCTAGTTTTTTTTATTTTACTATAATTTTAGCAAAAATATTAGTATTTTCCTTAAAGAAATGGTAATACTTTTATTTTTTTTTGGTTTTAAGAAAAACAAAATTGTTTAAAGTGTTCTAGTGTGAAAAAAAATCATTGCAGATTCTGCTGCTGTTGAAAGTCCAGCTGCCGAGAAGAAGGTAAAAGATGATGCAACACCATAGCAAAGTAGCCATCCATCAACTGAAATAATGGTTGATGATGCTATTAGTTTTAACATGGCGCTCAAAAATAGGCTACACAATTTTTAGTATTTTTTACCATATTTTTTGCTAATTCTATATGAAATTTTTTTAAAATTTGCCACCTAAATTGTTAATAAAAAGTTGATAATTTAGAAAAATTTATTTTTTAAAACTTTAACACATACTTAAATATCTATTCTTCAATATCCCAAAGTTTTTTTTTTTTATTTTTTTTAAAAATACGTGTGAAAAAAATTAAAAATTCGAAAAAATATTTGTTAATTTAAATTCTGTTTTAATTTTTAAATTAATAAAAATTATTTATTATTCGACCTTTAAAATTCTATTTTTGAGAAAGATTATTCTAGCTCAAGGTCATATTTCTTTTACTAATCGTTACGATGATATTGTCAAAGTAACAATTTTCAAGAAACTTTTTATAAAGTTGTTTGTTTTAAATTGATTGGTTTGGCCATTTTGCAAGACTTACTCGACACGTGTTTCGGAATTCGTCAAATTCCATTATCAAGAGTATTTAGCAAATTGACAATCGTTTGTGGCAAAACATAAAGACTTATGGTGTTTTCTTTTCTGAAAAAAAATGTTTGCCTTTTAGGGCATACATTTTTAAAATGTTTAACACTCACCTATAAAAATTTGCATTTATTTGACTGGAATAGAACACAACATACAGCAATACTCTGCCCTGTATTTTTTAACAGCTGTTTTGAGAAAACAACACAGAAAAAGTCAGCTGTTGTATAAGGCAATTTCAACCCCGTGATTTTTTACGGGGTAAAAAGTGCAACTTTTTTGCACTTTATAGGGCAGACATTTTTAGAAAAGAACACGATATTCTTTATAAGGGTTGACATTTTTTAGAAAAGAACACAAAAGCATAATTTTCGAGGCGAAATGCAAAAAAAAGGCACATTTTTTGCCAGAAAAGAAAACACCATTATATTCGCATGTAAATAGTCATAACGAGAAATGTACTAAATACACAACATAATACAGCTCTAAATTTCAAACGAAAAGTCATAACCAAACCATCACTATTTAATTCAAACATACCTTCATATATACAGCTTGTATTACAGGCTAGTATATACTTACAGACAGTAGATTTCTTACGCGAGTAAGATGTTCACTGCTTTTGTTGTATTCCTTCTTATTCATAATATAAACAGAAGTGAGGCGTGCTATCCTTTTGTTTAAATTCTGTTTTAATTTTACATTTAAAGAATGTGGTGCTCAAAACCAGGCTAAAATTTTTTTAGTATATTCACCAAATTTTAAATCAACGATTAGCAAGAGAAAAAAAAAATACTAAATAAAACAGTTTTTTTTTACCAAATTAAAATTTTTTTTATTTATTTCAATTTTACCATTTTTTTTTGTAATTTTACCATATTTTTTGATAATTTTACAAGGTTGATTTTTTACAAAAATAAAATGGTATTCTTGTAATTTTACCATTGTTTTCCTAATTTTTTGATTAGCAAAATGGTTTTGCTAATATTACCAAACTTTTTGCAACGTCCAAAACTACAGTTTTTTTTTGCTAATTTTAACCATTTTTTTTGCTAGTTTTACAATATTATTTTTTTTTGAGTGTAAGGGTCACCTATAGTTCTTAAGTTTAAATTTTGAGGATGGAGACTTCATTGGAACTTTTAATATTAATAAAAACCTAGTGACAGGAAAGAAAAAGCGGTGTATTTTCCCTTAGAAAAAAATAAATATTTTTTTTGTCTTTGAGATTCTGGTACCAAAGTTCACTTTTCTGAAGGTTTTTGACGTGCTGAGTCCATATATTTTTTTTGAACTGGCCTATCGCTAGTAGTTTTCAAAAAACACATGCTATTGCTGTGTTTTTTGAACATTTAGGTGCATATATCTTGAAAAGTAATAGCGATAGGCCAGTTTAAAGGTCATATTTGGACTCAGTACGTCAAAAACATTCAGAAAAATTAATTTTGGTACCAGAATTTCAAAGACAAAACAAATATTTTTTTTTCTAAGGGAAATTACACCACTTTTTCTTTCCTGTCACAATATTTCTATTAATATTAAAAGTTCCAATGAAGTCTCCATCCTGAAAATTTAAACTTAAGTAGCTTAGGTGATTCTTAACAACATATATTTTTTCCAAAATATTAAAAATATCGTTTTTTGAGATATAGCTCTCCAAAAATTAAGGTTAAAACCAATGACTTTTGACCTTTTTCAAAAAAAAATCTTGGTGAAATCCATTTTGAAGGCTGTCTCATTACCTATTATTTGAACCCTAAATATTTATTATTTATATTTTATTAAATAATAAAAATTAATCAGAATTTGAACATAATGGTTGGCACGCCATAGTGATGAATAACCCTAATATGGTATTATTACACTCACAACAACAAATAACATATTGTTGTAGTCCAATGGACTATCATATGTAAAACTGTTTTAAATATTTTTGTTTGTTATTGACAATCGTAACTAGTATAGTACAATTTCTTAGTCTTTCTAATTCCCATTGTGGATAGAGTCGAATATGAATTAATATTTTAGTTTGTGCGCAAACGATTTGTCATTAGACTCGTTTGCTACTTTGTAGTAAATCATTTCTATTTTTGCTAAATAATCTTGACAATGGAATCTGACAAATTACGAAACACGTGTCGATTTAGTCTAGCACAAATGAGCAACATAAATAAATTTAAAACAGAAAAATTATTTTCTTCAAAATTATTCTATGAGAATATCATAGTTTTAATTAATAAAGGAAATAATGACCTCGAGCTAGAATAAACCTACTCAAAATATAATATTTTAAAGGTCGAATAAAACATTTTTTATTTTTTAATAAAAATTAATCAGAATTAAAAAAAAAAATGTTTTTGTAAAATTAGCAATATGATGTACTGATTTTTTTTAGTTTTGTCAATTACACTCAGGCGCGGGTACCAGGGCGGGGGAAGGGAAAGGAAAATTTCCCCCTCCCACAGACCAAATTTTAAAAAGCAAAAAAGAGGACACGAAAAAAGAGGACAAGGAAAAAAGAAAAGGAAGAAAAAGGAAGAAAAAATTCCGGAAGGACAAAGTCCGAAAATTTTTCATAGAAAAAATCTGAAAATTTTTATAGGGAAAATCTGAAAATTTTTAAAGAAAAAATGTGCTTTACATGGAAATTATCTGTGAAAAAATATCATTCAACCTTGTTATGAATTTTGGTATAAAACAATGACTTAGAATATGTTTTTTTGTATAGAAAAATGTAAAAGGCGGGGTTGTCAGATTTGTTTATGTCAATTGCCAAATCGAATGCGAAAAATCGCCAGAAATCGCCTAAAATCAATTTTGTTCCGTTTTCGTTAAAAATAAAATTAATTTTTATTTTCAAAAATGTAGAAAAATCTCGCCAAAAATCTACAAAAAGTTCTCAAAATCGCCAACATCGTATTTTTTTTTTTAGTTTTTTGATATTTTTAAATTTAATAGGACATTTTTAAATTATGTATAAAAGAAAGACTGTTAAAATTGTAAAAAAATAAAGTTGTCTGTAGGAAATTAATCTAAGCCAATTTCATCAAAATAAATTTAACTTATGTGAATTTTTTGCACTAACTCAAGAGTATCAATCGGTTCATTATTAATCCTTCGACCGATTTTTTAATATGGGTCTTGGCCACAAAATAATTTTCGTACTCGATTTTTTGCAAAAAAAAAAAAACACAAAAAAAAATAAAGAAAACAATTGTCAATTTCATAAAAATCGCCAAGGAAATCGTCAATATATTTATAAATCGCCAAAAAAATCGCCATGTCGCCAAATTGAAAATCACGCTGTCAAACACATTTTAAAATCAACACGCTAGGCGAGAAATCGACATATCTGACAGCGCTGGTTACAGGATCTTAATTTGGTTTACTTAAAAAATGTTTTTGTAATACATAGGAATAGGAAAAATTTCTTAAAATCTTAAAATGTATGTAAAATTTGGAATTATTTTTTAAAATGTCTTAGAATCAGACCCCTACTTGCCCCAGAATCTTATATTTTGCTACAAGAAGTGGCCCGAATCTTTAAATTAGAGGAATATGTGACTCAAGCGATAATAGTACTTATAATTTTTATATATTTTTTTTTTGAATTTGGTAATTCTTCTACAAAAATGCGTAAAAGAAAATGTTTGAGAATTTAGGTAAAATTAAAGCAAAATTGTCGATATATCGATTAATAGCTTCTAAGGCAATAATAAGATTATTTTAATTTAAGTAAAACCACTTTTTTAAAAAGACGAAAATTTGAAAAGCTGGAAATGTCTCGAAAACAGTTCTACTATTAAAATTTGAATTCTTCAAATTCAGCGTAAGATTTTACATGGAAAATAAAAGCAATGTCGTGGATTGCAATTTTTTTTTAATTTGTAAATTAGTGTAATTATAAAAAGATTAATTGTAAAAAAGGTCATTTGTAATTCGAAATAGATAAGTTTTTATTCGAACTAGATCAATTTTGTTTCGCAAAAGATCAATTGTAATTCGAGAAAGATCAAATGTTATTCGAAGATTCAATTAGTAATTCGAATTACAATTGATCTTTTTTGAATGATGATTGATATTTTACGAAGAGCAATTGGGATTTTTGAATTACAATTAATCTTTTTCGAATTACAATTAATCTTATACGAATTGCAATTGATCTTTTAAGAATTACAATTGGAATCTTCGAATTAAAAATGGAGTATTAAAATTACAAGTAGAACATTTGAATTACATGTAAAATCTTCGAATTTCAATTGATCTTTTACAAATTACATCTGTAAATGGTGTAAAATAGTACCAGCAGGGTGTCTGTCCGTTTGGGGGATATCTTTTTCTGTATAAAGTTATTCAGATTTTTATTTCTTACAATTTCTTTGGTGCAATCGTAAAGAAAGCTGGCAAATTTGTAAGTAAAGCGTTAAAGCGTATTTTGTAAGAAAATGAAATAAAAATCTTTCGTACATGCATACATACATACTCGTACTCCCTGTGCTATAAATTTTTATATAGTTTTATTGCCATGTAATCGTTATACTTAGTAGTTGGTAGTACTAGTGTCATAATAATCTGAATGTAATAATAATAAGAATAATAGCAGTAGTAGAATTTCAATATCACTATTATCATCAAAACATGATTCTAGTTAAAAATACTTAAAAAAAGAAATAGATGTAAAAAATAAGTTCTTCTTTTTAAGAAGATAAAGATATAAAAACATGAAATTATTTTTAAACGGTTGAGGCGAATATTTTATACACTTTAGAAGGAGATATGAAGGTAATTGTTATAAGGGGGGTTCACACTTTATTATATTTATTTCGATTGTACGTAGGTATGCTGTCAGAATTAAAAAAGTTACAGCTTGTTAAACAAAATAAAAATTTAGTATTAGCTCCGTCTGTCCATGTAAACGGTTTAAGCATGATACAGGTCACAATTTTTAATCGATTGACTTGAAAATTAAAACTTAAGCATATTTTTGCCCAAGCCTATTTAAATTGGAAAAAATCGGTCTACGTTAAGACCTAGCACAAACGAACCTTGCGAATTTTTCTTTAGTCTCCATACTAACCGCTCTCCCTAAATTTACATAATTCCCTCAAAATTCATGAAAATGCGAAATATTTGATCAACATTTTATTTTTAGGTGTTAAACGTGTACTTTAGTAACCTAATCAAATCTGAATACTTTTGGTCCATTTATGAACTTAGTCCCCCATATAAAAATTTCGACCGATATTCAGTTATATCGGTCTATTGTATAGTTTTTCTTTTCCCGGACTTTTTTATTTCCCGGGAAAGCGGGATTCATTTTTAAATTTCCCGGGATCCCGGGAATTCCCGCAAAAACTAAAAACCCAAATTTTTTCTCAAAAAAATATATAAAAACCTGATGAATGCGATTACACTATTTATAATGTTAATTTACACCATAAAAATCTTATTTAGTCCTTTTACACAAAAAAAAAAGTTTCGCGAAAAAAAGTAGTAGTACAATTTTTGTTACCCAGTTTTTATAAAAAACGGGAATATGTTATTTCACATCGCTTTATCTGTTTTAGTAATAAAAATTCATCATTTACTCTAATTCATCTCACAATCAGTTAATTTCTATACATGGTTCTCAACGATTTGCCTCTAAAACACAATTAAACTGATTCGGAGGCATTTCTCAATTATGTCTCTGAAACTGAATGTAACTGTTTCAGAGAAATGAAATTATAAGAAAATTTTCCCCAAAAAATTATTAAAAATAGAAAAAAAAAAAAAATTAAAAATTCTGGTTTCTAAAAAAAACCCGTTAATTTAAGAGTCATTCCTTACAATTTATTTAAAAAGAATCATGTCCAGGGACATAAATATTTTTATAGAAACAAATAATCATACTGCAAATTTTTTTAATGCAGGAAGAACATTTTTCAGCTTTTGAAAAAAAATATCAGGTTCTGATAATTATATCCTATCGAAGATTTAGATATTGTGAGACTTTTTTCATTTCGTAAGTCTAAGAATTTCTGACATTTTTTAGTTAGAAGGTCTCTCTTTGAATATTTTTTGGGCCCTCCTGGTCCCTGCGTACGTTTTAGCCATCAATTATCAAGAATTTTAATAAAATCTCAAAAAAAATCACATACAAAGACACGAAAATTCCCGGGAATTCCCGCTCTATTTCCCGGGATTTCGGGATCAAAAAATTTACGGGAATTCCCGGGAAATCCCGTCCCGGGAATTCCCGTAAAAAACTCTAGTCTATTGGCAACAAAGGTAAACCAATTGCACTAAAAATTTGTATGTGTAAGTTTTATGCATTGATTAAAGATCTTATAAACGATAGATCCAATCGGTCCATGCTGGGAATTGGCAACCATTTTCCGGAAAACACTGATATGGGGTATGTTATATTGTCGATCTTGACCGACTACAACTTTCTTACTTGTTTTTTATTTTGTAAACTAGTGTAACTTAGGGAATTAGAGGTTTTTCTGTAAGTACAGATCGAGCTCAGGCTCTAATTATATTTGTCATAAGTATGGCAAGTACTTTCATGAAAATGCATGTTTTTACTAGGCACTTGAATCATACAACAAACTAAATATCTTTCCGAATCAAAAAATTTGCAATAAAATGGCATCGATTTGTAGTTGCATATTTTTGCATATTTTGGTATAAATGCATATTTTTGCATATTTTCGTATAAATTGAACTTTATTTAATTTTTATCACCATTTTTTCAAAACTCATGGTTAAACCTATACGTAAATTATTTGTCATTCCTTTTTTATAAACAAAAAAAAATTTCACTCAATTTTTTTTTTCTAAAAATGACTAGATTCGAATATTTCGAACGGAAAATTTTGTGTTTTAGATACATCACAAAATGTGTAACAAAAACCTTTTTAAAAATTGTACACGGCAACAAATATCCGAAAAACCCCTACGTTAACAAACCAATTTTTTTTTGTTAAAACAGTCATTTGTAAATGCATATTTTTTAAATGTTAAGTGCATATTTTGGATTTTTAGATCCATTTTATAGGCACATATTTTCGATTTTTAGATGCATGAAAGTACTTGCCCTAGTTATAAGGGTTCAAGTTGAAAAAATATGGAAGTAAAATTAAATTTCTAAAAATTATAGACATTTCTGGTATTCCCATACCGGTTTCAAACACTCCAGTTAGTGTTATCATCATTAGGATTTTAAATGTCGGTTTGTCTTGTTAATGGAAATTTTTTTTATGGCAGCATGAAATAACCCCCAGGAAATAAATCCCCGAAATGAAAATGAAACAAGACCCCAAAAAATGGGGACTTATTTCATAATGAAATAAACCCCCAATTTTAAAAATGAAATAAATCCCCATCGGCATGAAAAAACACCCCAAAATAAAAGGAAATAACACCCCAATTTTGGGGTTTTGTTTCATATGAAATAAATCCCCATTTTGAAAAATGAAATAAGGCCCCAATTTCAAATTCATTAAACGCTCTCAAAAAAAGAAACAAATAAAAGGATTTCAAAATATTTTTTTAAATTTTGGTGTTGAAATCATAACTTGTCTGATGGTTTATTAATGCAAACTACGCATTCGTGCCCCTTGTAAAAATTTCATGGTAGAAGAAAATTATTGGGAATTGTTCATTTTTCCGTTGCTGAAATTAATTATTTCTTAGTAAGAGCTTTGCGTCGCAGCGCCTAAAAACGGAGTCATGTGTTTTTCACATTTTTTCAAAGAGGTACAAGAAGCAGCAGTTTTTGGTCCTTTCGCAGTAATTTTTAGAAGTCAACTTTTAATCAACATGAAATTTATAATAGGTGTGTTCCAGAACTTTCCGGGCAAAGTTCGGTAAAATGAGAAAAAATCTAAAAAACTCTCACGATACCGCAAAAATGCACAAAAGTACGGGAACGCAAAAAAACACATTTCAAGCCCGAAAACTAAAAAATGTAAACAAATTGGAATGCTAACATATTTTAGTAAGAAAATATATGTTAAACAAGGGGAAACAAGTTGTAAAAGTTAATTTTAATGACTAAATATATTATTTTGTCTTTAAATTAAGCATTTCTGTTGTTTTGTTTTTTATTTTATTAAAATTTTTTGTTTAATTTCACCAAAAAAACAGCTGTTTTCTCAACATCTGATTGTTGCCAATTTACACGAAAAAATAGTG
This sequence comes from Pegoplata infirma, assembly GCA_963921195.1. Taxonomy (NCBI): domain Eukaryota; kingdom Metazoa; phylum Arthropoda; class Insecta; order Diptera; family Anthomyiidae; genus Pegoplata; species Pegoplata infirma. The sequence goes on along the minus strand of OY992537.1, from coordinate 9,003,661 downwards.
CGGGTAAGTTCGGTAAAATGAGAAACAAATTTATTTTTTCAAAAACTCTCTCATTTACCCAATTTTTTGCGTACGGGAACGCTTTTCGGGCTGGTTTGGGTACCCGCGGGCACCCGCGGTAACGTTCTGGAACACACCTAATATTGGTTTAATATTTATGTAAAGTTTTTTTTCATAAAAGTACCGTGAAAGACCCAAATTTGGTTTTTTCTTGGGCCTCTTCAAAAATAAAGTTTTAAAACATGACTTCATTTTTAGGCGCAGCGACATTTGGTTTTTTTCATTTTCAACCGATTTAAAAAAGATTAAATTTTTTTCAGATTCATTATTTATTTTGAGACGTTTAGATTGTAGAAGAAAATTTTTTGGAATTTATCATGTTTCCCTTGATGCAATTAATTGTTTATGGTCACATAATTTCTTGGTAACAGTTTTGGAAACGAACTATAAGTTTTGTTGACTACAAACTATAGTTTCTACTTTACCAATTTATAACGAACTAACTGAGTACTAGTTTTGGTGGAGCAAAAATTTTATTCAAGTGTAATTCGCGCGAATTTTTCATTTCCAACCGACTTACACTTAAATAAAATTTTTGCTTCACCAAAACTAGTACTCAGTTAGATCGTTATAAATTGGTGAAATCGAAAAAAAAAAATTTCATACATAGAGTTCAATCGAAGAAATTTGTACTGTAACGCCCAGTATTTAATTATATATTTATTTATGTTATTTTGTTCTTATCAGTATTGTACTATTAATATTGTTTTTGTTTAATTATTGACGCTCATTAATTTTACCTTTTATAAATTATTTTCATTTTTACATTTTATTATTTACACCTTGCCAATTAGTGCATTTTTCAATAACACCAAAGGGTTAAAAATACACTAAAGTACAACTCTGCTATTAAAATATGTTAAACTTCAAAAAACAAGAAAAAGAGAGAAAAGAGAATAATTTATATAATTTTTGTACTAAGCAGAGGCTTGATGTTTTCTAAAATATAATTTTAAATTCATTCGATGTAAGAAGGCAGAACAATAAAGAACTTTTAAAATAACATCGGATGTATTTTTCTTTTCTGCTAAAAATAAAAACTAAAAACTTTATGTGAGCCGCAGGTGGACTTTTATTAGGACCCTGTGGTTTGATAGAGTGTATAAATAAATAAATAGAAGTGGACATAATTGGGCGTTTCGCCTATTGTGGACCCTTCTCCATAACCATTAAACCTATAAATTACTAAATCATTGAAGGGAACTCCCAGCCGGGTATTCTCCCCTTACAGTACTAATATTAATTATAATTGCAACACATTAAACTACAACTACTACGGGTATTATATAATAAGTTTCCCAAGCTATATCTGTCCAGAACCCAAAACCTTGAAATAATTTCAAAATTTATTATCTTCAATTGAGAAAAAATGAAATAAGTCCCCAAAAATAATAATTGGGGGTTTATTTCATTTGTAATTTGGGGACCTATTTCGTAATAAATTAAGTCCCCAAATAAAAAATGAATTAACCCCCAAAAAAAGAAATAAATCCCCAATTATCATTGTTGTTTTTTTCTGTACAAATTTTTGGGGACTTATTTCATTTTCGTTTTGGGGACTTATTTCCTGGGGGGTTATTTCATGCTGCCTGTTTTTATGTTTGTATGTGAATATTTATAGTTTCTACAGAATAAATTTTAACAGTTTTCAACACTACAATTCTTTTTCTAGCAATCTCAACCTTACTTCGTACCTTCTTTCCACTTGTTTGTCACTTACATTATTTCGCAAAGGTTACCAACATAATCTGGAATAGGGTCGCAACACATAGTCGACTTTCGACTTTTGTTTAATTTCTAAAAAGTCGACTTTTCGACCTTTCGTATTTTTTTTCAAATTTTAAAAAGTCAACTTTTCGACTTTTTGACCTTTTTAAAAAGTCGTCTTTTTTGACTTTTTGACTTTTCGACTTTCTTCGAATTTTTTCAATTTTTTGACTTTTCGACTTTTTAAAACTTAAAAAAAAAAATGGTTTGTAAATAAAAGTTTGTTTTTGACTTGTTGTAAGCATTTAGTTGCTATTTTCAGGGTTGTCTTTTATTTAACAATTTTGAAATCGAAAACGGAAAAGGTTAAAAAAACCAAATGCATAAGGGGCAAAACGCGTCAACTGTCCACACCAAAAAACAAATGTTGTCCGATTTAAGTATAATTTTGGAAAAATAGTAGGTTAATGATAGGTACTCTAAATTACAAACATAAAATTTGTTGATAAAATATTGGCAGAGTTACAGGGTTGGTAGGTTTTGATGTTTTTGAAAAGAACATATTTTGGTGAATTTTAATTAACATTTTGATGAAACAAAAATTATAATTTAAAAAACGACTTTTAAAGTATTTTTGACGGCCTTTAAAATGGCATTTGTGTTTTTTTTTTTGAAAAAATATAAAGTTGACCTTAAAATTCAAGGTCAAAATATTAAATTGTAATTATCTTATAAGGGTCTTACTTTTAGATTTTTTTTCACTAAGCCCACTAGAAAGATAGGCATTTTTTTAATTTCGTTTTTTTTTGTAAAATGGTATGTATGATACTTTATGAGAAATCAAATTTTTTACGAGTACATAACACCCAAACTTTAAAGCGTTTCAAACCATATGAAAAACTTAATTTATTATCAAATTATCTAATGAATACGAAAAAACTCCACTATTGTATGTCCAGTTTCTTTAACAGTTTTTCTATGAAATAAATAAAAAAAAATATATAAAATGAAAAAGGATATGCTTGCTGAACATTTTATAACGTCATATTCAATGCGAAAGGAAAATAACTACGAGTATCTAAAGGAAACTATAAGACTTATAAAAATGTTAAGAATATGATGATTCCAAATGAATAGAACACTTTATATACAAAAAAAAAATTATATTTTTTTAAGATTCCTTAAAAAAATACCAAGGAAAAAAAACTTTTTAAAAATGTGTTATAGAAATTTGTTTCTATTTAGGAAAAGGACAACGAATAGAAAAAAAAATAGCCAAAGAAAAGAAGAAAATGTTGTAATAATACGTGTAAGTCCTTGTAAGTTGTCACAATCCTAAATCCCTAAAAAACGGCCTTTGAAAAATAGTTTTTCCATTCTTTTTTTTCGAATTGTAAAGATTTTTTTTAGCAATTTTATTGAAATGTTTTTACTTTTTTTGTGTTTTTTTTTATATTGAAAACTTTATTTTACTGGGTATAACAATGATTGCCAACGATTAAATTGTTATTTGATGCATGTTTTTTTTTTTGCTTGCTTGTCTCATTTTCTATTGCATTTAACTCTGCTGCTAATGCTGTTGCTGCTACTGACTGATGTTGCTGCTACTTGATACTTTTATGTAAAATGATACTTTTAATGCTACTGTTTCATTGTAGTTCGTCGGTATGGTATGAGTCTAGTTCAATATTGTTGCTAAAATTATTTTCCTTTTTTCTATTTTTTTTTCTATTCGTATACATATTTGATTGTAAAGTTTGTTGCAATTGTTTAACATTTTAAGTTGTGTTGTTAGATGAAAGTAACAATTTTGTTGTGTTTTGCATGTCAAGTACTTTCTGTTTTTATATACAACCTCCACTTAAAGAGAAGGTTACCCAATTCAATCCACTTGAGTTTCTTGAATATTCGATATTTTAAGATAAATGTAAAAAAAGCTGCTAATTGTAAGTATATTTTAATAGATTTCAACGGGGAGGAAAAGAAACAAATTTATTCTGTCTTTGAGACAATTTCTTTTTGCAAAATATTCGGAATCAAATATAATTTGCTGTCGATTTTCAAACACTTTTGTCACTTATTGTTAGCGTTTTTTTATTTTTATACAAAATTTTTGTGGACTTAGCCCATTTGGCTTTGAAACTCGCCTTCGATTAGACACTATAAACAACGACGGTAGTCGGCGTTGCCTTTATAAGGATACCAAAAAGTTGGATTTGAAATCCAAATTAGCAAATCCAAATCCACCTGGTGGCGCAAATCCAAGGTTTACTACACAAAATGTTGGGCAGAATGGTACAAAACACCGCGTCAACTGAAAAAAGGTCCGAAAAAAGTCTAGAAAATTGTGAAATAAATCAAAAAATTCAAAATAATAATTTTTAACTAAATTTTTGTTAATTATATTTTCGTTCAGTTTTCACATTTTTCTCATAAAAGCAGCTAATTTCTTTAAAAAAAAATAAAACAATTAATAATAAACAATAAAATATTGATTTTATTGTTTTATTTTTATTATGTGTCCCCTAATAACGCCATTTTTTGCATTAAAAACAAAAAATGTACTAAATATAAAATAAATGTACTAAATGCTCAAAATGTAGAGGCCAACATTTTGTGTTGTAAACTTTGGATTTGCGCCACCACGTGGATTTGGATTTGCTAATTTGGATTTCAAATCCAACTTTTTGGTATCCTTATAAAGGCAACGCCGACTACCGTCGTTGCTATAAATCATCATCAAATTTGTGGTAACCTATTATGAAACGGTTTAAGATTGGCTGTGGATTTTTAAACAAAACTTGTGGAAGCTAGAAAATTTAAAATGTAAATTAACCTACCTAGATCCTCAAAGGCTGGGTTTGGTTCTAAGGGAATAAAAAAGAACTGTGCTTTTAATACTTCTTACATATATCACAAAATCTTTTTTAAATTTCAACTCAGTGAAACTGAAATAAATGTTTTAAAAAACCGGCAGTTTTTGGAATTTAGAAAAACTGTGAATGCAGTTGTGTAAACAAGATCTTGAACCATCACTGAGGAATGTTTAAGGATTACCCCACTTTATCCGTAAAAGTTACAGAGGGTTAAAGTTGAAAAATCGATAAAAATGGCTTGAAATAATCCATAGTCTTTGCCTTCTTTCGCTTTTTTTTTTAAGTTCTCCTTATATTTCAATCTTTTCCGGCATAACACAAAGTTAGTACATATAAGAGATTATTTTAATGTTGGTTTGATAGATGCTTAATCGCTTGGTAAGAAGTTATAAGACGGTTAAGTTTTGAAACCAAAAATTAAGAGTTTTTAAATTTTCGAGGTTTTTTGATCAGGGATTTCGGCCCCCTCTATAAAATGAAAAAAGTTGAACTAAATTTTCGAGGTTTAAATTTTCGAGGTTTTTTGATCAGGGATTTCGGCCCCCTCTATAAAATGAAAAAAGTTGAACTAGGGTTGGTAGCTGTTGTAATTCTTAACATTTTTGAATTAATCCTGTTAATGTGCCACGAATAGTTAAGGAGTTTCAGCAGATCAAAGTTCGAAAGAAAAATCGTAATTTTTTTAAAATACCAGGTTTTCTCGAGGCACATTCGCGGTTTCATGCGAAATTTGGTGGACTCCTGCGTAAACCGAGTTTTTTGTGAGTTTACATAAAAAAATCACTGGCGGGTTTATAAAAAATAAATTTCAAAAATTTTATGGCACTTTTGAAAATTGTGCGAAATTTGCAAATCTGTTTCCTATTTTTTTTTGTAGCAATTAATGCTCATGTTCCTTTTAATACACCAAACGAGTAGAACTGATTTGCTATTTGACTTTTTACTTTAAGCCATTCTGAGCGGAAACTGAAACTAAAACTGTTTTGATCTGGCACATCCAAGGTTTGACACGAAATCGGATGAAATTTTTTTTAAATGAAAGCCCACTTGATGTGTCATCATAAAATCAGAGGCGGCTTAAAAAATTTTGATGATTATAGATTTTTTGGACCACATTAAATTTTCTTGTTATAAAAAAGCATCACGGATTTTTTTTAAACTACTGGTACAATGACACGATTTTTCGTGATGTTTTTCAGTAATACCAACGCGCATTGCCTAAATATGTTATAAAAAATTGTAAAACTTTTCTTTTACCGCAAATTAATCGCGATTTTAAGTACTTAGATATTTATTTTTTAATCGTTTGGTCATTAAAGGGTTAGATTTATATCATATATTTTAGAAGAAATGGTATATCCTGGATATATAACGCATGCAACAAATGTGTAGAAAAAAAAATCTTTAAAATATTTTTAAGATTTTTAAATTCACTAAATCTTAAAATCGCCATAACTCGCCCCCTTGCGCGATTTAATTGACGCGAACGAATTTCTTATTCTTAAATAGCTTCTAATATTTATGCCAACTTTCAGCGATGTGCCATCAAAACAAAAATCACATATTTTTTACCTCAAAATTTAATTCATAGACGGAACTCCTCATATCCTGAAATAATGATTCTAAAAATTTTGAATGTGGAAAAAACTTGAAGAAAAAAATATTTTTTAGAAACTCCAATTCTATGAAGGTAAAAACGGAAAAAGTGTACTATGGTACATTTATCTTTCTCCAGAAATAATGGTCATAGAAACTTAAAATATACCGAGTTAAAAAGTTTTTATATAATTATTACGGAAAATTCATATTTTTCCTTGTAATCCGATTTTTAAAATTCAAGGCCGATGCGGCGCTCCTTACCCATGTCCGATCAATCTAAATTTTTGTGAGACATATTTTTACCCACAAACGAATATATCTAGGGTAAGTTAGGGTCAATACCTAACAATTTAATTTTTTTGGAGCACCATATAAAATTAACCAAAGTAAAAAAAGTAAAATTTTAAAAAAATAGAACAAATTGTGATCACATCTCGAATTCTGGCTTAAAAGTTTTTTTTTTTTTAAATATCCAAGGTTTGGAACTTTTTCAAAAAGTCGATTTAATTTTTAAACGTTAAAAATTAAGAGAGAATTACTTCGAATAATTTTTTTTATATTTTTTTTCTAAAACTACATTTAAATACCAACAAAATGTTGTCCAACTTTTTTGAAGATATGTACACTCAAAAAAAAAAAAATATTGTAAAACTAGCAAAAAAAATGGTTAAAATTAGCAAAAAAAACTGTAGTTTTGGACGTTGCAAAAATTTTGGTAATATTAGCAAAACCATTTTTCTAATCAAAAAATTAGGAAAAAAATGGTAAAATTACAAGAATACCATTTTATTTTTGTAAAAAATCAACCTTGTAAAATTATCAAAAATTATGGTAAAATTACCATAAAAAAATGGTAAAATTGAAATAGATAAAAAAAATTTGTAATTTGGTAAAAAAACAGTTTTATTTAGTATTTTTTTTTCTCTGATTAGTAGTTGATTTAAAATTTGGTGAATATGCTAAAAAAAATTTTGCCTGTTTTTGAGCACCACGTTCTTTAAATGTAGTAATAGTAGCATCAACTATTACTTCAGTTGTTGGATGGTTTCTTCGGCTTGATGGTGGCAGCATCTTCTTTTGCCTTCTTTCATCAGCTGTAGTTGCAGTAACTGGACTTCCAACAATATCAAAATCCAAAATGATTTTTTTTTTCACTTAAACACTTTAAACAAAAAATTTAAAGAACAACACTTCACTTTTTTATTTTTTTTGCGTCATTTTTTTTAGCTTAAGTAGAACAAATGAGAATTGCGTAGTAGTCACCACAAGAAATTTCTTACATTTTCAGGTAAAATATGTAAAAAATTAAAATTTTTTTTTTGAATTTTTAATTTTTTTCACATGTATTTAAAAAAAAAATAAAAAAAAACTTTTGGATATTGAAGATTAGATATCTAACTATGTGTTAAAATTTTTAAAAAATATTTTTTCAAAATTATCAACTTTTTATTAACAATTTAGGTGGCAAATTTTAAAAAATTTTTATATAAAATTAGCAAAAAATATGGTAAATTTAGCAAAAAATATGGTAAAAAATACTAAAAATTGTGTAGCCTATTTTTCAGCGCACATTCAGTTGATGGATGGCTACTTTGCGATGGTGTTGGCAGCATCATCAATTTGCAATGATTTTTTTTTCACACTAGAACACTTTAAACAATTATTTTTTCTTAAAACTAAACTAAAAAAAAAAAAAAAAAAAAGTATTACCATTTCTTTAAGGAAAATACTAACATTTTTGCTAAAATTATAGTAAAATAAAAAAAAAAATAGCAAGAAAATAAAGTAAAAGTACCAAAAAATTGTTGTATTTTACCAATAGTAAATTGCCAAAAAAAACTGTAAAAGTTAAATTTTTACAATTTTTTTTGCTAAAGTTTGGTTGAAGTAAATTACAACACCTTTTACTAATATTTTGACTAAGTTATTTTTTTGAGTGTATATTTTTTACTGGTCAAAATTAATTGAAAATTTAAATTTTTAAATTTTTTTGAAAAAACAAACATTTTGTTTTATTACTCAACATCAACAACAACATCAAATTGATTACTCAACACAAATATGAAAATTTGAGAGAAAGTACTAAAACATAAAAAAAAAATAATCGATGGGGTCGGGTCTAAAAGTGAGTGATTTGGCCTGAAATGCCCCATATACTTCTGCAAAATTTCATCATTTTTAGTTTAAGGGTTTTAAATTATACAAATCCAAAAAAAAAAAATTATCCTAAACATTTATTGGAAAAAAGGCCAACAGACTAATTCTGTAAAATGACAAAAAAATCTGCAAAAAATCTGCACAAAAATATTTTGAAATTTAGCAAACAGAATCAGTAAAATTGCAAAAAATTTTTTGTTATTTTATAAAACTGAATGACAGAGAATTTAATTAAAATATCTATTTCAGCAGAAAAATCTGCTAAAAGTTTGATTTTTAGACAGAGTTTTTCGTTTGAGTGTAGCGATAATCATACATCCGTTTTATTGTGGAACGTAAATTTACAAAATCGGATCCGTCTCTTTCAAAAATTAATATGCTGAACAAACCAAAAGAGCTGACATCCAAGATATTTTAGCGATGTTCATCTGCCAGTTTAAAACTAAAAGAGCTACCCTCCCGATATTTGGCACGAATATGTTTTGTGTTTACATCCAAATAACGTTATCAAATGGATGAAATCGGTACAGGGAGAATAATTATAATCTTCCCCTTGAAGAGCTAAACTAAATTCTAAAAACGTCAATTTGGACCAAGATGGCTTAAAAATATAATTTTTTAGACCGCTCTATTTTAAGCGTGAACGAAAATAAAATTATCTGCTTAAAAACATAATCAAAAATATGTGTAAAATGTCATTGTGATTGCATAATAAAACAAAAATGAAAAATTAACGCTTTGAAAAAAAAAAAATAGAACATTTTCTTAAAAAGAGAATGACATCAAACTATTTCTGTACATTTAAAAAAAAAATCTGCTAAAAATATGTTCAAAAATATTTTGAAATTCAGCAAACGGAATCAGTAAAAATGCAGTAAAATTTCTGTTATTTTGTAAAAACTGAATAACAGAGATTTTAGCAAGTATATCAGCTTTAGCAGAAAAATCTGCTGAAAGTTTGCTATCAATTGCTTCATCAATCAGAGTTGATGAAGGAGAGGAGGACGAATGATGATTACTAAAAAATTGATTTTTTTTTACCATAATGCAATTTCACCTTCTTCTGTACGAAAAAGCAACAACCACACAAGAATTGAAAAACCATGATTTAGTTGATACTTGCTTAACAGCCAACTTAGCGTATCGGTCTAGAGTGATCGTACCTAAGAGGCAGTTAATAGCAAAAACGATCTGTTAATAATTTTCACATATAGAATATAATTGACTATTAACTGAATAAATTTGACATTAAAAGTTTTTCTGATGATTATAATAACTGGATTATATGAAACTAGTAAAAAACGAACCAGGATGTCTTAATTTTTTAGAAAAATAAATTTTTCTTTCACACCTTTCTCAATTCAAACCATATATAAATTGAATGTCGTTTTACAGATTTTTTGACAGAGTTTTTCTTTTGAGTGTATAAAAGATTCGGTACAGACTCATTTTACACCTTGATAGTGTTTGGTACTTTTGTTAAACAAATGAAAAATTTGTTTACAAGAAGAAGTTCAGACTGGGTCAAGAAATAATTTTGGTAAAAAAATGAGAAAAAAATGTTAATAAAAAAAAAAAAATTTAATGAAAACAACAAAAATATTTTCGATAAAAAAATTTTAATGAAAAAAATTTTAATGACAAAAAAAAAAAATTTTGATGCAAAAAATTTGGATGCATATAAAAATGTTTGATGAGAAAAAATTTAAAAAAAAAATTCTTTTTGATGAAAGCGTTTTAAAATAAAAAAAAGTTTTAATAGAAAAACTAAATTCTAGATGACAAATAAAATTTGATGAAAAAAAAAATATAAAAATAAAATATTGACGAAAAAAAAAATATTATGGAAAAACAAAAATTTGATAAAAAAAATATTGAAAAAAAAATTTGATCAAAAAGAATTTTGTTACGGTTTATTCACCAGCTGGTGAACAATATTTTTATTCATCAGCAGGTGAATTTCTATCCAACTTACGAACCCTAATTACAAATTTTTTGTGGTTTTAAGAAAATGAAAACAGTAATCTTAAGCTCAAGCCGGGCGATTCTTCGTAATCGGTTATATTATTAACACTACTTAACATTTTGAAAAAAAAAACTTCATGCGACTGGGACCCGACCAAATACGGTTAATTTCAATCGTTCTAAAGATCAAAAATCTGGTCTCCAAACTTTTTCAGCACATCAGGTTTTTGAGAAAATTGAGGTCAAAGTTAAAAAAAAATCGCGGTTTTGGTCGTTTTTGACAACTCATAGCGCATGAAACCGATGTGATAGTGAATTTAAAATAAATCGAGAGTAAAGTTTAATGGTTGCTCGAAAGGATGCTAAATTCGTTAAGTCAATCGCCTTAATCATTAGGATACCAATTGTCTTTCAATATCTTTTTTCCCCAAAAACGATTTTTTCTGCTACAAATCATATGATGTGAAAGGAACGTCACCTTATACATATGCCGACAATTATACTCCTGGTCAAAAATCTAGTCTCCAAACTTTTCCATTACATCAGGTTTTTGAGAAATTTGAAATACAAAAAAGTCGCGTTTTTGTAAATATTTGACAACTCATAGCGAATGAACCTGATGTGCTAACGACTTAAAACTTAGTCAAGGGTAAAACTTAAACTTTTTTCTTTAAGATCAATAACTCATTTGATCAGTGGATTAAACTGTTGAAGCACCAATTGTCTTTTTTTTTTGTAAATTTAACTTTAAAATTTTATCATTTAATTTTTGCAGCCAAAAACAAAAATTTTACATGATTGTTATTAACAAGTTTTTATGAGGGCAAAAAAGTTGCATTAGAGAGGGAAACGCTTGGAATACCTTCCTTGATGAGTGATAGAGTTTATATATAAGTTTGTCAGTCCAAATGTAACATACTGAAAAATACTGTCTAAATAGGATCACATGCAGTATTATGGGCAGTATTTAATTTTCGTAGATTATGTGATTTTTAAAAAACAAAAAATGCGAAATCTAAACTTATTAGTCGTCATTATGTAAGTAGTTAAGGAACTTTAAAAAAATGAGCCCATTTGTTTAGTTCACTTAAAGTTTTAATAAATTTTAAAAAATTTTTCCGAAAATTTTATGGAGTAATTATGAGTTTCCATGGAAATATATTAAACTCCATTCCGCTTTGAAAAATAATAAAAATATGCATATGAAGGATATTTTACATTCGATACTGCCGAATTAACTAGTTAAATTTTTGTTTTGTAACATTTTGTTTGTTGTTATAAAACATTTTTATTGTATTTTAGAATTATTTTGTGCAAATTGATTTGACAAAACAAAAAAAAAAAATTCTTTACAAATTAAACAAAAATAATTCGTTGATTTTTATTTATTTTCATTGAATAGCTAAACGGAAGACTGGTTACTAAATTCAATTATAAATGTTAAATTTTTTTGAAATTTTCACTGCACAAAGTAACGAAATATTTGTCAATAATATACAAAAGGGGAATATAAATATATGAATTAAAAATTTTTTTAAAATTAAATTTGTAACTTTTTCATTTAAAAAATGTTTAAATTTAAAATTGGAGTATTTATATAAATTACTTATCAAAGCAAATATAAGTTATCGAAAAATTTTAAACATTTAAACAATTTAAACTTTCTAAAATCTTCAATTCAATTGTATGTTCGTTCAAATTACATTTATTTCAGGGAGAAATTTAAATTTTTCGATTGCTTTTTATAAAAAGTCGAATAATTGACTTTCTTTCTATTTATTGAACCCTTCAGTCCAAAAAAAAACTTGTAAAATGACAAGAAGAACTTGTTATTTTTATTTTTTGCTACCTCCCATTTGACAAGAATTCCTTGTAATTTTACAAGCTTTTTACCAATAAATTTGTAATTTTACAAGATTTTTACCAATAAAATTGTAAATTTACAATTTTTTGACGCGATTATTTTTTGCTACCTTATATTTTACGAGAATTCCTAGTAAAAATTACTAGCTTTTTTGTAATTTTACAAGATTTTTACCAATAAAATTGTAAATTCTCGTGAATTCTTGGAAATTTGTAATATTACAAAAAACAAGTAAAATTTTAAATTCGACCTTGGCGAATGTTTTGATACCCTCCACAATATAGTGTCCCTTATTTTGGAAATGTTGGAAATATTAAGACGGAACCCGCTAATTTTTTTCCTTTTGACTTAAAAATAAGCCTTATCCCACCAAAATCATATTTTTTGTCGTGAATAAGCTGACCAAGTAATATAATAATTAATAACAAAAAATTAAAAACCAAAAAAAAAATTTTTGGTTTGTATGGAAAATGATTTTTAAGGCCCCGCTCTTTAAGGCCCCGTCGCATAGAGAAGGCGTGTTCGTAGGGGCGTAAAATTTTTCCTGAGTTATTTTTAAGTCAAATGGAAAAAAATGAGCGGGTACCGTCTCAACATTTCCAACATTTCCAAAATAAGGGGTACTCTACTCCACAATGTAAAAAAGTTTATTTTGAAAAAAAAAAAAAAAAAAATTAAAAAAAAACTGCGAAAAAAATTTTTTGGTTAAAAAAAAAGAAAATTGGCGATTTTTTTTTAACATGATAATGTTTTTAGGCTGATGTCTAATTTTAAAAAAATTGCAGGATGCCACCTTAGTTTCACTATATAAGCTAACAATTAACGAAAAAGAAAACAAGAACTACTATTTTCATTTTCTTAAAACCAAAAATTTTAATAACTTGGATAATAATTCACCTCGTGTTGAATAAAGCCGTTTTTCACCAGCTGGTGAATAAAAAGTAACATAATTATTTTTCAACAAAAAAATTTTTTTTTTTCATAAATTTTTTTTCCATCAATTTTTTTTCAAATTGTTTTTTTCCATCAAATGTTTTTTTTCATCATTTTTTTTTTTCATCAAATTTTTATTTTCATAAAATTTTTTTTTTCATCAAACTTTTTTTTCATCAAACTTTTTTTTTCATCATTTTTTTTATCAATTTTTTTTTATCAAATTTTTTTTTTCAATCTTTTTTATACCCTCCACTCTAGTGATAGAGGGTATATATAAGTTTGTCATTCCGTTTGTAACTAGAGAATGCATCCCGGGATTTCATGTCCCGGGATTCCCGGGAAATTCGTCATTTTTCATTTCCCGCATTCCCGGGAAATTTGTGCGGGATTCCCGGGAATTTTAAAAAATGTACATAAACAAGTTAACTTCTGTTTTAAGGTAAATAAATATTTAAATATAATGGCTCCGATTTTCATGCACTAAAAAGTCAAAAATTTGTGCTATAATAAGCACTTAAAAATCAAAAATATGCAATAAAAATTCAAAAATATTTACTAAAAAAGTAAAAAGTATTAAAAAAATTTTTTTCATGAAAAAAGGTTTTACTAAAGGCAAAACGTTTGAACTTAATGACTTTGTGCCGACACAGCCCAGCAGAAATAAATCGAGATTTTGGCGACACAGCATCTGTTTATAGCATACCGTAGCGCATCCAAAGAGCGCTCTTAGGGATGCAGTAAAAGGAAGGGGAAAAAATTTTAATTTTTTTTTAAGATTTTTTATATAAAACTTATAATGTGTAATTATTTTTTGATAAAATTTCACACTTGCTTTCCTTTTTAATATTTTTAACACTTTTTGAATAAAAAAACATGAGTTTTAGACAAAGACACATGATTTGACTGCATCATTATTGCGCATTAATCAGCGCTGCAAAGAGCGCTTCAATCATAGCATCTTTGACCGCTGTTCCCAAAAAAAATCCCATAAAAAATGTGAAAATGAAAATTTCCGATATTTTTTTGATGTTCACTTCCGATTTTTTTTTTCATTTTGTTTCACATAAATAAAGTTTTGTAAAGTAAAACGAATGAATTTTTTTGTTATATTTTTTTAAATTTTAGTTATTTGATTTCAACTTTGAATTTACAGCATCTTTATTCTGCTTTAATCAGCTCTACAAAGATATGTACATGAATTCGCTGCATCTTTAATCTGCTTAAATCAGCGCTAAAAAGATACATGAATTTACAGCATCTTTATTCTGCTTAAATCAGCGCTCTAAAGACACGTGATTTCAGTGCATCTAAAGAGCGCTGTTTCTGTGTATCCAACTAGCGCTCTAAAGTGGGACATCGCCTTAGGGAATCATGCATGAATTCAGCGCAATTGGATGCGCTCCTTTACTCAAGTTCCCCTTCCAAAAGCTGCTGAACGTTCAGCAAAATTTCTGCTGGGAGAAGCTAAAGATTTTTTTATTTTCAAGTCAAAAATTGTTTGTATAATTAAAAAAATAGTTTTTTTTGTAAACAGAAAAAACAAATTGCCAATGAACTACATTCATAGTTTTATGAACAAATTCTTAAAAATGTGTAAAGGTTCACAGAAAAAAATAAAAAAAATATTTAATTAAAAAATTCTTAGATTTAATTAAAAAATTAATTAAATCCGGACCAATCACTAAAATGCGCAAATAAATTAAAAATATTTGTATGTCGTTAATTAAAAATAAATGGATATTTATTTAATTAAAAACTTAATACTATAAATTAAAAAATTTAATTAAAATTTAAAAAAAAATAATTAAAATTTTAATTGTATAAATTAAAAAAATTAATTAAAAATATTATATTAAAAAAAAAATAATTTGTAAAAACATTCTTTTTGAAGAAAATAGTTAAAAAAAATATTTCTTCAAACTTTACCAAATTTATTTATGCCGTAAAGACATAGTCAGTGAGATGATTTTATAAAGTTGATTATAAACCTTTCATATACATTAGACTGCCCAGAAAAAAACAAAGTTGTTATTTTCTTGGGGGATACCTGCAAATTTTGTTCCTTTTTGTGCAAAAAAATTTCGGTTTTTTTTTGGGATTTTTAAAATAATATCTAGAGGTCGCGATCTCGCGTTTTATAACGATTTATTTTTTTTGAGTTTTTTATTATTTTAAATTGTTAAATATGAGTAATATGATAAAATATTAATAATTTCAGACAAAAAAAAAATTAAATTAAAAATTAAATACCGCTCATTCCATGAGATGTCTCCCAGCATCTAATAAAATGTTCTTTAATTTATTTGAAATTTCGCACACAGGTACACTATGGAGCAATTAAAATAGATTCGTTTTTAGTTTCGCGAAAATCCACGAATTCGCGAACGCGAATATATCCGCGAATTCACGGATTTTCTCGGAACTAACAACTGATTTATTTTAATAGCTTCATAGTGTTCATGTGTGCAAAATTTGAAATAAATTAAAGAACATTTGATTAGATGCTGGGAGACATCTCATGGAATGAGCGATATTTAATTTTTAATTTATTTTTTTTTTTGTCTGAAATTATTAATATTTTATCATATTAATCATATTTAACAATTTAAAATAATAAAAAACTCAAAAAAAAATAAATCGTTATAAAACGCGAGATCGCGACCTCTAGATATTATTTTAAAAATCCAAAAAAAAAACCGAAATTTTTTTGCACAAAAAGGAACAAAATTTGCAGGTATCCCCCAAGAAAATAAAAACTTCGCTTTTTTTCTGGGCAGTCTAATATACATACACATAAAACTATAAACAAAATGAGAATTCAAAAACCTATGCGATAAAAAAAAACATTCAACAAACTTTTTATACTTATGTATTTTTTTTGTATGTAAAACAATGCAAGAGAAAAACACACACTCGCACACACACGGAAAACAAAACAAAAAAAATAAGTAAAGCTAGAAATTTAATTAAACATTTAATTATATAAATTAAATACCTAATTAATATTAAATTTGAAAACAATTAAAATATTAATTAAAATAAAGTTAAACTTTTAATTAAACAATTAATTATATTAATTAAAAGTTTAATTAATATTAAATTAAAAAACAATTAAAATTTTAATTAAAATAAAATATACGATAATATTATCTGTGTTTCATAAATTTTTTATTCATCAACAAAAAAAATGTAATATTTTTCAGTTCCACATGTTAAAATTATTCATAAATGCTATGAAAATTTTCATAAATATTATGAAGAAGATAATAAACTCATAAGAATTATTTCATAAATATTATGCATTTATTTGTGTACAACACAAATATTTTTGTAAACGTAAATTATACTACTATAAAACTTCTTTCCGATGACTTAATTTATATTAAAATTTGTGTAATATTTTCAGTTTTCTTATCTACAACAAAATAAGAAAAAATATGCATTTTCGCAAAAATCTGCAATAATCTGTAAAAACAAATATTTTTCTCTTATTGTTAGTAAAATGTCTTTGCCAAAAACGTTATTGTATTAAGATTATTTAAAAAAAATTTAACAGGACTTTAAATTATTTTTAAATATAGTTTTCACCACAATTTGTTGCTTTTGTTTTTGTACACTGAATTATTATGTTATTTTGCTTTTAAATGTATTAAGGCATTGTTAGACGTACTGATTGTGCAAAAAAAAAAGTTATAAAAAAATGTATTAATGGTTTTTAGTGCGGGATCCCGGGAATCCCGGGAAATTCAAAATTTTTTCCCGCTTTCCCGGGAAATGAAAAAGTGCGGGAAATTGCGATCCCTATTTGTAACACACCGAAATATTGGTCTAGGACCCCATAAAGTATATATATTCATGATCCTTGATCGATTTTAAGTCGATCTAGCGATGGCTGTCCGTCCGTCCGTCCGTCCGTCCGTCCGTCCGTCCGTCTGTCTGTCTGTCTGTCTGTCTGTCTGTCCGTTGAAAACACGCTAACTTTTGAAAGACTTTACGGAGGCAGTTTGAAGTTTGACATATATGTTCTTCATTTACCGGGTCAGGTTGGTATTGCAATCCAGCAAAATCGGTCCAGTGGATCAAAAGCTATGAGCAAAATAGTAAATTTCGGGAAGGGTATTTTTCGAATTTACAAGATTAAAACCACTATAACTTTCGAAAGACAATTCTGAGGGGACTGAAGCTTAGCATATATATTTATTGTTCCCCAAGGCTATTTGGTTTTGAATTTCAGCAAAATCGGTTCAGTGGTTCAAAAGTTATAAGCAATGCACTGAATTTCAGATGTGTTTCACCTTAAACTGTTGAAAACTCGTTAAACAAGTTTCAATAGCATGGTGAAATACCAGTTTTGTAAAACTTGTTGTTGTTTGTTTTCTTGTCGTGGGGTGCAGTCAGACCTTCGAAATTTTAATTCACCATTCAATTTCTCAAATTAAAAATTTTAATTAATGAATTAATTCATGCTTGAATTAATTCTTTGAATTAAATTTGAATTATATAAAAAAAGAATTAATTCATTTTGAGAATAATTCAATTTTAATTCAAAGAATTAATTCAAGAATGAATTAATTCTTTTTTCATTTTTTGAATTAATTCTTTTTTTGAATTAATTCTTTTTTTTGGTTTAATTCTTTTTTTTGGTTTAATTCTTTTTTTGAATTAATTCTTTTTTTGATTTAATTCTTTTTTTGAATTAATTCTTTTTTAATTCATTTTTCACGGGATTCGGGGAATAAAGAAAAAAAACTTTTGTTTTCTCATGCAAACATTTTGGTTTATAACAGTCTTTATAATTGCCCATAATATGCTATGCTATGCCCATAAGCTAAAAAATGCTGCTTTTGCGACGTTGATAAAATTACAAAAAAAAGTGTTGTTGTTTGGTTGATTTAGTTCTTGCTACTTTCGCACAAGCATATACATATATGTATGCTATGCCCATAAGTTAAAAAACGCTGCTATAGCGACGTTAAATCATGTACAAAAAAATGTTGTTGTTTAGTTGATTTTTTTCTTGCTACTTTCGCACAAGCATAAATTTTATAGTATGTGTGTGCTTTCCAAAAAATGAATTAAAAAGAATTAAATCAAAAAAAGAATTAATTCAAAAAAAGAATTTAACCAAAAAAAAGAATTAAACCAAAAAAAAGAATTAAACCAAAAAAAAGAATTAATTCAAAAAAAGAATTAAACCAAAAAAAGAATTAAACCAAAAAAAAAGAATTAATTCAAAAAAAGAATTAATTCAAAAAATGAAAAAAGAATAAATTAAAAAAGAATTAATTCATGCTTGAATTAATTCTTTGAATTAAAATTGAATTATTCACAAAATGAATTAATTCTTTTCTTATATAATTCAAATTTAATTCAAAGAATTAATTCAAGCATGAATTAATTCATTAATTAAAAAATTAATGAAAAATAATGTGAATTAATTCACAAATTGAATTAATTCTTCAAAGGTCTGGGTGCAGTTTAGTTGTTAGACAAGTAAATATTTGTTATTGTTAGTGTAACTGTATGTAACGGGAAAAAATCAAATAAAGTATGTGTATGATTGAATGTTAATTTGTTTTTGGTTTTTAAAGAAAAGGATGGTAATATAAAAAGAGGAAAATATATGAAATAGTTTTATTTTGTATTACATATATGTAGGTATAAAACAACAAAAATATTTTACAAAGTAATTTGTTACTCAAAGAATTTGTACACTAAAAAAAATTTACACTCAAAAAAAAATTTACACTCAAAAAAAAAATGTTACACTCAAAAAAAAAATTTACACATTATTATTTTTTTGAATGAAATGGCAGACTCAAAAAAATGTTGACAGTCAAAAAAATTGTACACTCAAAAAAATTTGATTGATTAAAAGAAAGTTTGACTCAAAATAATATACATATTTCTAATAAAAAATTTGTAATGCAATTTTTTTGAATTTTTTTTAGAAAATTACTATCAGATAACATTGTGGAGGGTATTCATAGATTCGACCAAGTCGAATTAAATTTTTCTACTTGTTTTTTTTCATTTTTTTTTTATAAAATTTTTTCTTTTTCATCAAACTTTTTTTCATCATTTTTTTTTTTTTATCAAATTTTTGTTTTTCATCAGTTTTTTTTTTTATTTATAAAATTTGTTTTTCTTCAATTTTTTTTTCATCAAACTTTTTTTCATAAAATTTTATTTTTTTATTAATTTTTTTTTCATCAAATTTTTTTTTTCATCAAAAATTTTGTTTTTCATCAAGGTTTTTTTTTTTATCAATTTTTTGGTTTTTTCATCAAATTTTTTTTTTCATCAATTTTTTTTCATTCATTTTTTTTTCATCAAAATTTGTTTTCATAATTTTTTTTTTTATCATATTTTTTTTCATCAATTTTTTTTCATCAAATTTTTTTCTCACCAAAAATTTTTTTTTTCATATTTTTTTTTTTACATCAAAAAATTTTTCTTTTCATCAAAAAAATTAATCTTCTTTTTTTCATCAAATTTTTTTTTCACCAAAAATTTTGGGTTCATTAAATTTTTTTTTTTAACATAATTTTGTTTTTCGTGAAAAAATAATCTTTTTTTTACCAAAACTACTTTTTCACCAAGTCTAAGCTTTTCGCATAAAAATTTTCCATTTGTTTATTAAATGTACATAAAACAAGTGAGAGTGTTATATTCTTTGGTGCCGAATCTTTTATACTCTCCAAAATGTAAAAACACATTTTTGCACTTATTTTTACACTCACTTACGAAATGTAAAGCTCTTTTGGTTTTTTAATGTGGTCCTCGACTGATATTTCAATTTGTTTTGTGTGGAATAGCAAAGTAATATAACATTATTTTTTCTAAAAAAACTTTACAAGTACACTTAAATCTTCCGCAAAACATTATCATGGTTTAATGTTTTGGGCAAGAGTACAAAATTCGCAGGCATTTTTTAAATATGTTTGTATCAATGTATCAAATACCATTCGGTGATCAATTCTGATCAAATGTGCCAACCAGCAGCCGAATTTAAGCATTTTGTTTTTTAGGTTATGTTGAATGTACCAAAACTTTCGAGGTGTCCTTACATTTTCTTTCATAACTTTTGAACCGCTAAACCGATTTTACTCAAATGCATTACCAACCTACTTAGGGCAACAACAAGTTGATATGCTAACTTTTAGTCTTATCTGCTTAATACTTCGGCCGTGATCACCATTTCCACAGAGTGACAGACAGACAGACGGACATCGCTAGAATGTCTTAAAATCGATCACTGATCAATAATATATACACATTATGGGGTCCTAGAACGTTATTTCGATGAGTTACAAACGGCATGACAAACTTATATATGGGGCAAAACGCGTCAACGGTCCACACCAAAAAACAAATGTTGTCCGATTCAAGTATAATTTTGCCAAAATATTAGGTTAATGATAGGTAGTATAAATTACAAATATAAAATTTGTTGATGAAATATTGGAAGAGTTACAGGGTTGGGAAATTTTGACGTTTTTGAAAAGAACATATTTTGGGGAATTTTAATTAACCTTTTGATGAAACAAAAATTATAATTTAAAAAACGAATTGTAAAGTATTTTTGACGGCCTTTAAAATGGCATTTGTGTTTTTTTTGAAAAAAATAAATTTGACCTCAAAATTCAAGGACAAAATATTTAATTGTAATTATCTTATAAGGGTCGCACTTTTAAATTTTTTTCACTAAGCCCATTAGAAAGCTTGACATTTTTTATAATTTCGGTTTAAAAAAAAAATGGTATGTATGATACTTTATGAGAAATCAATTTTTTAGGAGTGTATAACACTCAAATTGTACAGAAATCGCTTTAATCTGTATATAATAACAATAACAAAAATCAATGCTTAGATAAAGTGGTTGTTGTAAGCACACGCATAAAAAATAAAGAAATTAGTACAGTTTGAGTGCTATGAACTCCTTAAAAAATTGATTTCTCATAAAGTATCATGCATACCATTTTTTTTTAAAAACCGAAATTTAAAAAAATTTCAAGCTTTCTAATAGACTTAAGCCCCTATGACACTACATTTTTTTTGTATTGATGAAATTTAAGTGAACAGTGCAAATATATCACCATAGGAAATCTGAACAAGTGTGAAGAGTAAAAGAATACTAATAAAAAATAGTAAACGTCAAATTTTATTCTTGTGTTAACGATAAATTTGGTTATCAAATGACTGAATGTCCAAAAAAATGTAAAAATTTTACATATTTTTTTGATATTTATGCATTAATGATATTAAGTGTTGCCAACTTTTCTGTTTTTCATTAAATGAAGCGATTTTTTGTTTGTTTTTGGCGGTTATTTGAATTTATACAGCGGGTTTTTATTAAAAAGAATTAAAAAGAAGACTATTTGTATGTTTATTTTATGTTTCTTTTTCATTTCTTCTTTTGCTGTTTCATTCTTTCAATTAATAAAAAATAAAATACAAAAAAAATCTAGTGTCATAGGAGCTTTAATGAAAAAAATCTAAAAGTGCGACCCTTATAAGATAATTACAACTTAATATTTTGACCATGAATTTTAAGTTCAAATTTATTTTTTTCAAAAAAAAAAACACAAATGCCATTTTAAAGGCCGTCAAAAGTACTTTACAATTCATTTTTTAAATTATAATTTTTGTTTCATCAAAATGTTAATTAAAATTCCCCAAAACATGTTCTTTTCAAAAACATCAAAACTTTCCAACCCTGTAACTCTGCCAATATTTCATCAAAAAATTTTATATTTGTAATTTAGAATACCTATCATTAACCTACTATTTTTCCAAAATTATACTTAAATCGGACAACATTTGTTTTTTGGTGTGGACCGTTGACGCGTTTTGCCCCATATAAGCAAATCTATGGGAAATTTAACTGACGGATCACCGATATTGTTTATTTTTGGTTATTTGATAAAGCTTCGTAAATGATTAAAACCCATTTTTTATCAATACTTTGGAAGATATGGGCGTTTAAAAAGCGCTTTTTTGTCAATATTGACAGTTTTTTAACGTTTTTGTGCTCGGAAAGTCGTACGAAAAAACTTATAAAAACAATATTGTATAAAAAAAATCCGCTGATTTTACTTTAAGTAAAAATCTTAAAACGTGCTGATTTCAGATGAAAAATGTGATGATTTAAGCTGAAAAA
The DNA here is from genome assembly GCA_963921195.1 of Pegoplata infirma. Lineage (NCBI taxonomy): Eukaryota > Metazoa > Arthropoda > Insecta > Diptera > Anthomyiidae > Pegoplata > Pegoplata infirma. The sequence continues at coordinate 8,981,334 of OY992537.1, read as the reverse complement.
TATTACAATTTCAGGAAAAAATGTCTGGTTTTAGCAGAAATACATTATTTTGAAATTTAGTCCAGTCTACTAAAGTAAAATAAAATCATTTGTAACAAAAAAATAAAGCAAAAAGTCTATAAATATTTTGACTTCTTCATTTAATTTTTAAATAAATTTCAAATGCATTATCATAAATCGCCATTCATTCATTCTTACCTAACCTAACACATCACATCATTCTGTGCATGGTCTAATTTTCCAATATTTTCTTTTTTTCCTCCATACCCCATATGATAATTTTAACTAATGTTCTCTCTTTAATACACCCACACAATTTACAATAATAACTGGCATTCATAAACAACTTGCAAATGTGTATGTGTAGATGAGTGCTCTCCACTACATATGTAAAGTACATATACACAAAGGAATATCAAAAGACATCTAAACGCACATAAATAACTTATAACGGAAGTAAACATTAGATTAAATTTGTGGCGTCATAATTTATTACGTATTTGCACAATAACACACGCATACTTTCATAAACACACACACACACACACACCACATAAGGGTATAATAAAAACACTCATACACACGCGTGCATAATTATTAGGGTGGCACAAATAAAAAGCGAATGTAGTAAAATAACAAAAAAAGAAATTAATACATCTAAAAAAAATTTTTGGTTTAAGTGGGAAATTTTTTATTGTCCGAAGTGTCTAAAAATTAAGTTTTTAGACCAAAACGAACTAAAATTTGCCCGGTAACACAGACACACAAAAAGTACCTTTTATAAAAAGTACCTTTTATAAAAAGTACCTTTTATAAAAAGTACCTTTTATAAAAAGTACCTTTTATAAAAAGTACCTTTTATAAAAAGCACCTTTTATAAAAAGTACCTTTTATAAAAAGTACCTTTTATAAAAAGTACCTTTTATAAAAAGTACCTTTTATAAAAAGTACCTTTTATAAAAAGTACCTTTTATAAAAAGTACCTTTTATAAAAAGTACCTTTTATAAAAAGTACCTTTTATAAAAAGTACCTTTTATAAAAAGTACCTTTTATAAAAAGTACCTTTTATAAAAAGTACCTTTTATAAAAAATACCTTTAAAAAAAGTACCTTTTATAAAAAGTATCTTTTATAAAACCATTTTACCCCATTAAGAAGCGGAATTTTAAAAACGAATTTTCCCGGGTTGGTTTTTTTTTACCGAATTCTCCTACATTACAAATTTTAAGATTCTAGGAATTATAAAAAGTTTCTATAAATATAATTTCAGGAAATAAAAAAGTACCAAAAAGTGTACTTCCAGTATTTTTAATAAAAGGTACTTTTAATGAAAGGTACTCTTTGTAAAAGGTGCTTTTATAAAAAGTACCTTTTATAAAAAGTACCTTTTATAAAAAGTACCTTTTATAAAAAGTACCTTTTATAAAAAGTACCTTTTATAAAAAGTACCTTTTATAAAAAGTACCTTTTATAAAAAGTACCTTTTATAAAAAGTACCTTTTATAAAAAGTACCTTTTATAAAAAGTACCTTTTATAAAAAGTACCTTTTACAAAGAGTGCCTTTCATTAAAAGTACCTTTTATTAAAAGTACACTTTTTGGTACTTTTTTATTTGCTGAAATTATATTTATAAAAACTTTTTATATTTCCTAGAATCTTAAAATTTGTAATGTAGGAGAATTAGGTAAAAAAAACCATCCTGGGAAAATTCGTTTTTGAAATTCCGCTTCTTAATGGGGTAAAAAGGTTAAACAAGTGTAATTTCGGTACCTTTTATATTTTTGGCGTAATGGTTCTAGAAACTTAAAATTAGCAATGTAAAATCCTTTTTGTACTTTTAATATTTGCTAAAACAATGATACTAGAAAATTGAAATATGGAAAAGAGGATCCTTCGGTAAAGAAAAAAAATTCTGGAAGAGGTTCTTTTTGGAAATTCTGTTTCTAACGGGGGTAATTCTTGAAATAATGGTTCAGAAACTTGATATTTTAAATAAAGGATCAACGAGCACAAGAAAAAACAGTTTTTGGAAAATTTAATTTTAAGGGGAAAAGGGGGCAGATAGATGGTTATTTTTATCTATCTAACTATTATACTAAAAGCCCCAAAAACAACACCCAAGAGAAGTACATATTTTAAAATTTAAATTTTGGAACTGGGAACGAAATAGAAAAGAGCAGGGAACAATATGGAATGAACTTTTTATTAAAATTTTTCGTATTTAACTTTTTTTACTCCATATTTTTTCTCTCTATATGTTTTTTCACTCAAACTTATTTTTATCCAATTTATTTATTTACTGAAATATTCATTCACTCAAAATACAAAATCCCTATATAAGGGCTAGAAAATTATTCAAATTTTATGAAAGACTTAAACGTGCACAAGTAAATAAAAAAAAGACTATGTAGGTGAACTTTCTTGAAACCGGTAGAGTAACCGGTAACGAAGTACCGGAATGGTAAGCTAGTCATTAATAAGAAACCACTGTGCATTGTTGCGTATGATTGTTATTTAATGGGAATTACAAGATTAATCATACGCCACCCATACAGTTTTAAGCAATTACTATTGTAATTATAATTTAAGTTAACCAACTTCAAATGCGTGTAAAAAAATCTAGCTCTGATCTAGGAAAAAGCCTTGAGGGTTTTGTTATGGAATATGTCAACTTTCATTTGCTTTTGGTTTTATCCCATTCCGATTTTGGTTGTTGCACTGTGTAATCAACGAAATTCGAAAAAAACTCATAACTCGTGCCATCCTAATAATTATATAGAAGAAAAACAAAAACAACAAAGTAGAAGAAAAAAGAACAAATGAAAGTTTATTCAACTTAAACTCAAGTGTTAATGGTTGTTTATTTTCAGTTCTATTGACATTTGGTGTAAAAATCTAAAAGTGTCAATAAAATCACAAATTATTGTTTATTTAAGTTTAGATAAAGAAAAACAAACGAACGAACCAACGAACAGATGAATGATTGTAAAACCCACATAGTATTTAAGGATTTTTTTTATAAAAAAAATAAAATCCTATATGAAACAACAACAATTTATTAAAAATAGCATAGGTGGGCGTTTGTTTATATAAAAAAATAAATTTAAAATATACAGCCATTAAAAAAACTTTTTTAAATTTAAAAAATTTTATTGCTTTGTCCTTTCTTGAAATTTTATAAAGGCAATTAAATTGTTAATAAATTAAATTTTAATTGAAATCCTTTCTTCTTATTTTATTTCTCTTCAATTTTGTTGTTTTACAAAAGACCAACAGCAAAAACAACAACAAAAGCAACAAAAACATCCTTTTAATATCAATGTAAAACCACAAAGTTTCATTATCTACAAATTAACCACAAAATAATTGCCTTAATGAAACATTATGTTGGTATTTCATCAAATGTTACAAACTGTGTGGTCACTCTGTGAGAGCATTTTCAAAAAAGAAAATGAAAAAAAAAAAAAACAGAAACAAAATGGATAAAAAAGTAATGCTGGAAATATTTTCAGATATAAAGTAAATACGGGAAAAATTTATAAAAGGTTTTTTTTTTCAACAATTTAATTATATAAGTAATATTGTTTATACAATTCGGGGAAACAAATTAAAGTTTTAAGCTGAGTCTTTGTTCGGAGTTCACTTGAAATAAATTTAAAAATCAATAAAAAATAAATTATATTTTTAAATTGTGAAATTTATTGGAAAATATTGTTAAATATGTTTTCACTTTAATTTAATTGAAAATTCATTTAAATATCTGTGGAACACGCAGAGAAGAAACATGATTACGACAACCATAATGTAGGGGCAACATATATACTTCTATACTAATATTATGAAGAGTTAATGTTTGTATGTTTTTTTGTTTGTTTGATTGTTTGTTTGTTTGTTTGTAGAAAGTAATCTCCGGAACTACTCATCCGATTTCAAAAAAGTTTTCAGAAATATTTATAGTGTTCCTCCCGGACGGACAAAGGCCAGGTTTCATCGACCACGCCCACTTGTACGCCCACTTTTTTTCCAAAAAACGTAAAATTCAAAAACCTCCAAAACTACTAAACCGATTTTAAATTTTTTTTTTACCAATACATACTTGGAATGGTCCTTCATAATGGACATATACTGAGTTGCATCGACCACTCCCACTTCTACGCCCACTTTTGCCAAAAAACTTAAAATTTAAATATCTATGAAACAACTCATCCGATTTAAAAAATGCTTCTACCAATATTTAGAGTGCTTCTCCAGGATGCACATAGTCTAGGATTCATCGACCACGCCCACTTCTACGCCCACTTTTGGCAAAAAACTTAAAATTTAAATATCTATGAAACTACTTATCCGATTTCAAAAATTTTTTCACCAATATTAAGAGTGTTCCTCTATGGTGGACATAGGCTAGGATTCATCGACCACGCCCACTACTTCACCCAATTTTTTACCAAAAAACCTAAAATATATATTAAGAATGGTCCTTCAGGGTGGACATGGGCTATCCTTCATCGACCACACCCTTTCTACGCCCAGTTTTGGTAAAAAAAAATACTAATTCGATTGTAAAAAAATTTTCTCCAATATTAAGAATGGTCCTACAGTTCATCGACGTAAAATTTTTAAATATACGAAACTTTTTATAATGTTTCAAAAATGATTTCACCAATATTTAGAATTTTCCTTCAGGGTGAGTTAGGTTAGGTTTCATTGACCGCACCCATTTTAAAGAACACTTTATGTCAAAAGACTTCAAATTTAATGATAATTTCAATTATAACGATATAAGGGCTCGAAAATTTTCAAGAAATTTTTTTAACCGGAACGAGCATAATTCCGGGCTAAACGGGGCAGTTAGAATTTAATTGTTTGTTCTAAATAGTTTTTATGAAAGACTTCAACGATAAAAATTTTATAAAATAAAGATTCTGCAGGGGACAGTTTTAGGAATGGGGACTCTAATCCTAATCCTTCGTTAATACCGTATTTATTATTACCGGCCACAAAGTTCCGGCGGGCCCGCTAGTGTTTGATAACTTTATCATAACGTAATTGTAGCGATCATATTATGATATTCGCTTATCATAGTGTGATAAACAATTGCCATTTTAAAATTGTTGTGGATTATAGTATGATTGTCACAAGATTGCTATGATTGACGCGGACCCAGCTCTTGGGTTTGCGGGGGGAATTTTTTTTTTTTTTACTAAAAAAAAAATTCTGGTTGGATTTTATATATTATTATATATTACCCTGTTAAACACCTTATTTGTAAGTCATTTGCTTAAAAAGAAAATTTATGATACTGACACATTATCCCAATAGAAAAATTTGGAGGTTCTGAAGAAATTTGCTATAGAGAAGCTTTTACAATTTATGCAATTTTTGCTATAGACAAATTTTTAGATTCTGATTCACTTTCATTTAGAAAATTATCAGATACTTATGCAATTTTCCCACCAAAAAATTTCTATATTTAGAAAAATTCTTCGTATAGAAAAATTCTTAGATCTTGTGACTTTTTTCACATAAAAAGTTCTTAAGTTTTGATTTTTTTTCTGTTCTATTTTTTTTAAAGAAAAAGTATAAAATACCGAAACGTCCTTTCTTCACAATTTTCAGGTGCTAAAATACTATTCTATAGAATAATGGTTTAAGGCAATTTCCCTGATTTTGAAAAATTTTTCTATAGAAAAAGTATAATTTTCTGAGACACTTTTTTTAGAAAAAGTCTGAGAATCTCAGAACTTTTGCCTACAAAAAGTCGAAGATTCTGAGACATTTTTTCTATAGAAAGCTCTCAACTTCATAGACTGTTTCCTACAGAAAAAGTCTTAGATGCTGAGACATTTTTCAAATAGAAAATTTTTCTCAGATTCTAGGATATTTTTCCTATAATTCTTAGAAGTCGGAAGAATTTTTTCTGTAGAAAAAGTTTAGATTCAAAGACATTTTTCATTTAGAAAAAGTCTCAAACTCTAGAAAATGTTTTCTAAATAAAACCTCACAAACTCTGAAATTGCATGAGAATTTTTTTTTTAGGATTCTAAGATTTTCTTTCCCCTATAGAAAAGCTCTAGCTTTCCTATTAAAAAGCCTTAGATTCTAAGACATCTTTCGAAACGAAAAATATCAGATTCTGAGATATTATCTCTGAATCTGAGACAATTTTCAAAATAAAAAAAAGTCTCAGATTCCGAGACACTTTAAAATATAAAAAATTTCAGATGTCACGTTTTTCCTATAAAAAAGTCACAGATTCTTTGTAATTCTTCCTATCGAAAAAGTCTCAGTGTGCAATTATAATTCTGGCGTTGGCCTTGAATTTTGCTTGTTCCCATACATTTTGTATGTAGAACAAAATTAAAAGCCAACGCTAACGTTTCAAAGCCAGAATAGAATCAATTCTATTTTCTTGGCTTTGCTCTCTCGTGAGTATTTTTTTTTTTGCTTTGGCATTGCCAGTCTTTTACAAAAAAATGGTTGCTTTTGTTTATGAAACACACTGTGTATTGGAAAATTATAAGAAAAGTATATAAAAAAGAAAGAAAGTGAAATATAATTTACCGCCAATTATTATAAAAAAATACAAGTATCAGAAAAAAATACCAATAAAAAAAGCAATGGAGTTTTATGTTTAACGGAAAAAAATAATTTTCATGAAAAAATCATTTTTCTTCCACCAAATAATTATATTTCTGTTCTTTGGGTGTGTGTGTATACAAACAAATGCCAGAACAAAATTTAAAGCCAAAGCCTTTGTTTAAATCAAACGCCCTCTCTTTACACAAAATTAAAAGCCAACGCCAGAATTGTAATTGCACACTCAGGTTGTATTACATTTTCTCTATTGAAAAATTCTCAAATTTTCCCTGAAGAAAATTTTCTTATTTTTTCTACAGACAAATTTAATGATTCCCAGACTTTTTTCTTATAAAAAAAAAATTTAAGATTCAAAAACATTTTTCCTATAAAAAAATCTTTGAAACTTTTTCTGGAAAAAAGTTCTTACATAATTTATATGTTTTTTTTTTTTCTCTTTCCCGTTTTCTTCTCTGTTTTTTTTAAAGCAGATTTTTTCTAATAAAAAATTCTCAGATTTGTTGTACACTCAAAAAAAAAAAAAAAACTGTAAAGTTAGCAAAACAAGCTTGTAAACCTACAAGAGAATTTGCTGATTTTGAACCCACAATTTTTTTGGTAAAGTTAGCAAAAACGTTTTGCTAAAAATTAGTTAACTGAAATTATTTTTATTTCAACTTAGTTCATCCACATTTGAGGACCCCATTAGGTTCGGACCAGATAGGTCCTGACCCCGATGGGGCTAGACCTAGTCGGGTTCCTTAAAAATCGTCATAGTTTTTGATCCAAAATTTGTGTCCGTTTCGCTCTACCTTGCTTAGTTTTTGAGATACGTGATTTTAGGAGACCACCGGGGTTTTGAGAATTACAAAACTCGATAACTTCAAAAATATTACTCGGAGAGCTTTTGATTATTTTGCGGTCTTGTTCTATGTGTTGAGAGCTACAAAAATGCTTTTGGACTTTTTGTTGTGTCGGCAATATTTACCGAGATATGAGCATTTTAAAATTTTCGGGAATGCTAACTTTTTTGGATCCAAAGTTAGGACCCATTAGGGTCCACACATGTGAAGAGGACCGGCGATACTATGGAGAGCTCGAGAACGAAAAATGGCCTCCGTTTTGCTCTATCTGGCTTAGTTTCCGAGATAGCGCCATTTTAAGTTTTCTGAAAATAAAAAAAAATTACCATTTATTTTTGCTAATATTAGCAAAAAAGCTTGTAAAAATGTTGTCAACTCAATTTCAAATTTAGCAAAAGAAATTAGTTCAAAGTTTGTTTAAAATTGCTAATGTGCTAAATGAAGTTTACAAGAATTTTTTGCTAACATGCTAATCTCAACTAAAAATTTGCTAAAAGTTTGCTAACTAGCACTAGCAAAAAAAAATTAGTAAATCTACTAACGCATTTTTTTGAGTGCATAGAAAAATTGTTAGATTTTCACAAATTTTTTCAAAAAAAAATTTAAGAAAAATTCCCAAATTATTCGTATTGGAAAGTTCTCAAATTTATTCCAAAGAAAAATTCACAAATTTTTCTTATAGAAAAGTTCAAAAATTTTTCCTATAGAAAAATACAGAATTTTTTCGATTGGAAAAATTCCCAAATTTTTCGTCTGGGAAAATTTTCAAATTTTTCACCTAGAAAAAATGTTGTATATTTTCTAAAAAACAATTTTAGCATTCCGAGACTTTTTTCATATAGAAAAATTCTAACATTCCGAGGCATTTTTTTAGAAGAATTTTAAGACTCTTAGACATTTTTTATAGAAGAATTTATATTAAAAAAAAATCTGCTACAGAAAAATTCTCAGATTTTCCTATAGAAAAATTCACAAATTATTCCTTTAGAAAAACTTGCAAATTATTCCTATATTTTTTTCAAATTTTTCCTATAGAAAAGTTGTTAAATTTTTCCATATAGAACAATTGTAATATTCCGAGACATTTTTCCTTAAGAAAATTTTCAAAATTCTTATAAATACTTGTGGTGTGTCTATGCATTTTGTTTTCGTCCACAGTAAATCAACCACTCAGAAACCTTTGGAACACATTTATTTTTTTTTTCTGGTATTCCGGGATATTGCAAAATAATTCCCGGGAAATTAAAAAGTCAGGGAAACAACTCTAAATTCGGTTGTGCCGAAACTTTTATATTCTCCAAAAAGTCAAAAAACATACTGCCCTCGTTTTTCCCGGTTGTATTTCGTTAAATAATTTTGTCAATAATGTTAAACAATTTGTTTCATTTATAAATTTCATGGTTTAGTAACACAATTGTTAATATTAAATTGTCAATTTGTATTATACATATACTAAAATTATAACAACAATATAATAATAATAATAACATTTTATGAACATGTGTAAATTTATGATACAAGCACATACGTGTCAGTTTCCGTTTCCTGATAATAAAACCAAACAAAAAAAATTAAATGCAAACACACAAAACCACGCATATAAAGCAATTTTCAATTCATAAAACTCAAAGGATTTAAATTTGTTCAAATGTGTGTTGTGTCCTTATTATTTAACAAGTTGGTTAAGTAAATATATATTTTGTTCCTTTTTTAAAATTTTGTATTTTAGAAAGTGCTTTAGTACATGTAAAGAATTGTGCTATAAAATATTTATGTCCATTTTAAATTGTCCAATTTTTGTAAAACTTTAAGCCAATTCTGTTTTTACAAATTACTGCTACGATTTTGCATGTTTGGATAATTGCAGGTACTTTAATTTTGCAAGTGATTAAAGAAATCAATGACTATATAAATTATTTAGTAACTTGTTTTTTTTTTCGTTTCTATACAAAAAAGGGATAATGATTGGCATTTGTATGTGTGTAGCCCTCGTTTTTTTAACCGGAAATCCTTTTAATTTAGTTATAAATAATTCACGTAAAAAAAAATATAAAAAAGACCACACACGCTAAGGTTTTTTATGCACAGTAAATATTGTTGCACTGTAATTTGCATTTTATTAAAGGTAGAATACAAACAAACTGTAAAAAAAAAATCATAAAGACAAGAGAGACTGTGTGTGGGTTAGTTTGCATTTAATTTTTGTTCAGCTTTTGTAGAAAAAACAGAAACTAAAGGATAAATGAACAAATATTTTATATTATAAAAAAAATAGCAAAGAGAAGAACAAGCACTTGGTTAAAACTGTCATATTGTTATCATACATAGTAAAATGGTTAAACAGTAAACTTTGGATTACTGAAACTATGTGTAAATGAAAATCTTGTAAAACATTCCTTTTTTAATATAGAAAATTTACTCGTCAAAATCAAATTAATTTTAAATCAAAATTTGTCTTAAGCTCTATGAACGGGTTAATAAAATTTTTTTTGAGATTTTTTTTTTTTAATTTTTTGAAGCAGCATTTCTGAAAATTTTGTGTCAAATTTCAAATGATGAAAACTGTTTGACCGATTCTTGATTTTATTTTTAAATTCGTATTATATCTATTTCATAAAATTTTTTTCTTTCAAAAATTTTTCTTTTCATTTTTTTCTTATTTTTTTTACCAAAACTACTTTTTCCCCAAGTCTAAAATTCTGACATAAGAATGTTCCATTTGTTCAACAAATGTATAAAATACAAGTGAGAGTGTTCAATTCTTCTGTGCCGAATCATTTATAAGCTCATGCTCACGACAGGAATTTTCGACTCACGCTCACTCACGCACGAGCATATTTTTTCTGCTCACACTCACTCACAATCACGTGAGTAAATTTAATACAACTCACACTCACGTGCACTCACACCAGCTTCAGTCACATTCACGTTGACTCACACTCACGAAAGTTTTATTTATGCAAAAAAAAAATTTCAAAATTAAAATTCTAAAAATCTAACAAAATTTTAAGCAAAATTAACCCTTAAGCAAAATTTTACATTTTTCAACCCTCCACTTATTGTAAGTGATAGAGGTTATATATATATAAGTTTGTTGTAACTCATCGAAATATCGGACTAGGACCCCATAATGTATATATATTAATGATCAGTGATCGATTTTAAGACATTCTAGCGATATCCGTCTGTCTGTCCATCTATCCGTCTGTGGAAATGGTGATCACGGCCAAAGTATTAAACAGGTATGACTAAGCCTTAGCGTATTTACTAGTTGTTGCCGTAAGTAGTTTGGTATTGCATTTGAGCGAAATCGGTTCAGCGGTTCAAAAGTTATGAAAGAAAATGTATTTTTTTTGATGAAAATGGGTAAATTTTGGGGGGTATTAATGTGAAGACATAGACCTACGATATCCACATGAATACGAAATAATCTTCATTAAATTTGGGTTGACACGTGTTTTTGTTCTAGACGATATTCCTGTTTGTTCGGGAGTTATCGAAATTTTTCCGAAGGTCCGCATTGTTTCAAACACTGATATGTCCGATAAGCCGAGACACACCAACCTTAAAATCGTCTCTTTTATAAATATTTTAAGTTTCAAGCAAATAGTTTAGTTTTAAGAAATTGTTTATTAAAAAATAACTTTTTTTTCTTGATTTGTAATTTTTGATAATGGAGTAGTATTTGAACCATATTTGGCCTTAAAGGCGTATCTACACTTCCCTTGTTAGACCTTGGGGACAAGAAAATGTCGTTTTTCTACACCACAACCTTAAAATCGTCTCTTTTATATATATATATTTTAAGTTTCAGGTAAATCGGTTCTCTAGGGTTTGGAATACTTCCCTTGTAAATTTCTCAAAATAAAATTTAATATAAAATATTTTTTTTTGGTTGGAAGATCCTAGATTTCAAATTTTAAGTTTTTAAGATCATTAATCGAAAAAGTACCAAAGTACAATAAATGTTTACCAGTTTTTACCCTGATGATGCTTTATTTCAAATTTCAAGTTTCTAAAGCCATTATTTAAGGAAATATAAAAAAGTAAATGTACACATTTTAAACCCTTTTTATTCCCTTAGAATCGGAGTTTCCAAAAACTCATCCTTCACACAAAAAATTAATGGCTAAAAATTTTCAATTAAATCTATTGATCAACAAAATTTAAAAGAGTCAATCAATGTTGTGATTGAAATTTTTGTTAATTTCTTTAACTGTCGAATTACAAATTTTCAACATACCAGATTTTTTTTCGCTTTAATTTATTTGAATAGATTAATTCAAAAATACACAATATAATCGGGTTTTACTTTTTTTTTATTGTTTGTAACATAAACTTACAATTCATTTGTTAAATCAATCATTATTTTGATTGACTATTAGTAAAAAATTAATAAAATTTTTGATCAAAATCGAAAAAATGTTTGATTGCAAAAATTTTCAATCAATCACCTACAATTTGATGATTGGTATAACAGTTTTCTTAATTGGAGGTATTTCAATCAAAAAATTGATTGAATCCGCGTTTTTGTTGATTGAAATTCTTTTCAATTTTTTTCTGTGTAAGTGTATCTATTTCCGGATGGTGAACCTACATTCCAAATTTTAAGTTTTTAGCTGCAATGGATTTAACAGTCATTCAGTAAATCATCACTTTTATACAAACGGAAGATTTTGTGCTTATCTAGAGTTAACTGTTATATTTTAGCATTTTATAGAAACACATACATACATAAGTATAAGTACACACATGCTCATAGTAATGTATAAGTACTTACTGCTTTAACTATTCTATACATACACTCAAAATAATAACTCTGTTAAATTACAGAAAAACTCTGCTAATTTAACAGAGTACACCATACTTTTCCAGCTAACAACATTCATTGGCGTAGGAAGCCAACATTTCTGGGGGGGGCTAAAGCCCCCCCAGGTTTTTTGAATTTTTTGTTTTTTTTTTAATAGAAAACCCCAGACCTATTTCTGAAGCGTTCCCTTCATCATGTGTCTAGGTATCCTAGAAACGAATGGCCTCCGAAAGCGGTTAAAAATTCATATTTTTTTTTAAACAAATTTTGATTCTGAAGATTTTTAGGAAATTTAGAACTCCCAGATATGTTATGAAAATGAAAGATTTTTAATGTTTTTCCTATAGTAAAATCATTAGATTACTATGATTTTTTTCAAGAAAAAGTTCTGATGATTGCAAATGTTGATGATTATAAGTCAAAATTCTCAGATTCTTTCTTCCAATAACTTTTGTCTATAAAAAACCACTTAGAATTTATAAACTTTTTTAAATCAAAGAACTTAAAATGTTTTCCTGAAGTTAAAATCCTAAAGCCCCTATGACACTACATTTTTTTTGTATTGATGAAATTTATGTGAACAGTGCAAATATATCACCATAGGAAACTTGAAGAAGTGTGAAGAGTAAAAGCAAACTAAAAAAAAACAGTAAACGTCAAATTTTATTCTTGTGCTATCGATAAATTTGGTTATCAAATGATTGATTGTCAAAAAAAATGTAAAAATTTTACATATTTTTTTGACATTTACGCATTAATGATATTAAGTGTTGCCAACTTTTCTGTTTTTCATTAAATGAAGCGACTTTTTTGTTTTTTTGACGGTTTTTGGTATTTATTCAGCGGGTTTTTATTTAAATGAAAGTAATCATCACTATTTGTTTGTTTATTTTATGTTTCTTTTTCATTTCTTCTTTAGCTGTTTCATTCTATCAATTAATAAAAAATAAAATACAAAAACAATGTAGTGTCATAGGGGCTTAAGATTCGGTGAAGTTTTTATTACTGACAAAAACATCAGATTCATATAAAAACTTTTTGCAATAATTCAGACTATTTTTCAATGGGAAAAACTATTAGATCTAATATAATAATCATTACGAGTCCTTAAGACTCGTAGAATAATCATAACGAGTCCTAAAGACTCATTATTATTATTTATTGTTGCAAAAATTAATGAAATCATTAAATTATTAAAAAAAAATTGTGAATGATTAAAATTCTGGGGGGGGCTAAAATTATTCTGGGGGGGGGGCTAAGCCCCCCCCCAGACAGGGCTATCTACGCCAATGACAACATTTCTTTGTAATTTTACAAAAAAACTCTGTAAAATGATTTGGACAAAAAAAACTGTTAATTTACAGAGTTTACAGTAAAGTATTGGTTAAATATGAAAGCTTTTTGACAGAGAAAACTCTGTAAGTTTACTTAAAAACTCTATAAAATGATTTGGACAAAAAAACTGTTAATTTACAGAGTTTCTAGTAAAATATTGGTTAAATAAACCACCATTTAGCAAAGTAAACGTATGTAAATTTACATATATTTGTAAAATGCATTTGATACAAAAAAAATACAGAAAAAACTCTGTAAATTTACAGAGTTTAGTTAAATGCATGTTATTTTGTAAATTTTTTTAAGATTTCTGAAAAGAATTTTTGATGATAAATTTTTTTGCTACTTTTTCAACTTTTTCTCATAAAAAAAATACACAGATAAAATTTTTATGTTTGGTAACAAAAACTACTTAAAACAGAAAACTTTTTTTGTTAAAAAAAAATTACGAAGTATTTTGCTTAAATCTATATTTTAGCAGAAAACTCTGTTGATTATCTGTAAAATTAATATAATAAAGTAAAATGTAATATAACAGAGGAAACTTTGTTTTTTTGTCACAACAAAATACAAAGTATTTTCTTTAAATCTGTATTTTGACAGAAAACTCTGTCAAATATCTGTTGAATTGAGATTACAGTCATTTTACAGAGTATTTTACAGAGTTATTATTTTGAGTGTAGTACTCCTACTACACTATTACCACCATCAACATCATCATCGTGATCATCATCATCATGACAACTAGACTAGTGCTGCCTGCCTGCCAAGCTGCCTACTATAAAATATACTAACTATATGATTGTGTTTGTCTATGGCAGATTATGCGCAAACATGACAAGTTGATTTATTATGCAAGTAATTGTTTTGTTCCATTTCTTCTTTTTTTCATTTTTTTTGTTAACTAAATGTGATGATACGTACATTTTTTTGTATAATTTTTTTTCTGTATTTTGTCAAGGAAAAAATATACAAACACTCTGTCTTTTTCTAAATTTTATTCCGGATGAATAAAGTGTCTGGGTTAACATTGTTTTACAATATGTGTATAAAATATGAAAGTGTGTACTTACTTGTTAATCAATATCTCTAATACATGTCGATACTTGATTTAAAACTAATGTGACCAACTATGTATAAAAAAATTTAAATTCATTGTGAGTGAAACAAAAAAATTGAGTATAAAAGTTATGAGTAAAAAAAAATTGAGTATAAAAAAAAATTGACTAAAAAAAATTACAGTGAAAAAGAATCATCTTCCTTCATCATCATCCTTCCCTATTCCATTTCGTGACCCCCCGTGAAAAAAAAAATTGATATGGTATCAGATATAAATTTATCTAATTCCATATCTGATTAATGATCTAACTCCATATCTGATTAATGATCTAATTAGATATGAGAGATCCGAAAAATGGGGACAAATCTCGGATCTAATTGAGCTAATTGTATCCAAACTGATATTAAAAGATCTGAAATTGTTATATCTAATTTTAGATAATAAGATTAAAATCTACAGGCAAAAAACACACTTATTAGCCAAGTTTGTGTGTAAGATACAACATACAAAGTGCTTTTACTTAATTTGTCCAATTTTTTAAAACAAAAACTTGGTTGACTTACGAAAAAACACTTGGCAAGTTGTATTTTACATATAAACTTGGCAAATAAGTGTGTTTTTTGCGTCCTGAAAATTTATAAAATGTGAAATACATAATTACAAATAATTTGTTCAATATTTTTTTGTTTTATACTTTTATTTTTATTGATTATTTATAAAATTAATAACACAACTTTAAAAGAAACAAAAAAAAAAACAATCACGTTATAAGACCCAATTTACAGGAAGCAATTTTTCTTGCCGTGATTTTTATGATTATATTTTTACTTGCTGTTTATGTTTACGCACGGCAATTCTGTTTAGCAATTTTAAAAATAAATGTTAATCTCCAGCATACTTTAGATTGAACATTTTTTTCATCATACCTCTCTTACCACTCAGACTTACGGAAAGGAAAATTGCTTCGAGTGAATTGTGGATTACTACACCAAATGTTCTCATCTCTTACATCTGAATTGTAAAGTTCGTGACACATTAAAAAATACGGATATTTTGAAATCAGCGTTATGTAATACATCCAATTAAAACTGCTGAAGGAATCACTAACTTAACCAAATTTTGATTGATCTTGATGTTTATGATAGGAAATGCGTAACAACAGTCGCTTCGATCACTGAAGGCTAATGTGTTAAATGGTGGAAATTGGTTTGTGAACGAAAAGGTTACAAACCTTGCGTTTTTCTTCTTTTCTCTTGGCAGCATACTCTTTAAAATAAAAATTAAATATATACATATGAGCAAAAGCCAAATTTTACAAAAATATTCACAACTTCCCTTAAATATAGCCAATGTAATTCCTATCGAGTAAACAGCTCCATTTCCTCAGTTATACGTATTGATATTTATTGCCGAAATTTAAAAGGAAGCACAATTAAATAAACCAAAATTTTTTTCGTTTTTTTTTTTGTTTTGAAAGATATTTCAAGTTTCAAACAAAAATAAAAAGAATAGATTTTTTTTTGAGTCAAAACTTTTGATTGAAAACGAAAACAAATAATGAAATGAAAATTCACAAAAAAAAAGCAATTTGTACACTGATAGAAAAACGCTTCATATCACTAATGAATGGAATTCATTAACGTTGTTTCATTGCAGCAATGAAATTTGTCATATGTTGAATGAAATTTCATACATATGCTGCAAGATTTTCATTAATTTTGATTCATTAGATTTCGTAGTTTCATTAAAAAATTTCATTAAGTTTTGTTAACAAAATTTTCTGTTTTTTGACACCTGTCGTGTCGCGTCTGTTTAGTCCGTTAGTTAACGCGCGCAAAATACAGCTGATCAGAGCGTGATTTTTTCTAAGAATTTTTTTAAAATGAAATGTTGTTGATTAATTATAAGTATTTGTTAAACTCACGTTGTTTTAAATTATTTCGGGGTTTTACTTATGTAAGTATTAAAAGTAAACGTTATAGTAAAATTTTGTGTGAGAAAACTGAGTGCAATCTATAGATAAATTAAGAAATATGTGAAAGTGTTTTTTTAACTTGGTTATTTTGTGATTTTTTCCGATTTTTTCCGATTTTTTTACGAAGTTTTAAATAAAAAGTAAATTATTAATTAACTAAATTTTGTGATGTTTTATATTAGTTCGTGGTTTTAATTATGTATTACAATTTAAGGTTGGAATAAAATTTTGTGCGAGAAAACTAACAATAAGTGAAAACAATTTTTTATTATTTTTAATTCTATAAAAAGATCTTTACAATTTCATACATATGTTTCATTTTAAAAATAAAAGTAACATTTATTCAATAAAAGTATTTCATTTCAAAAATAAAAAGTAGGATTTATTCAATGAAAGTATTTCATAAGAATTAAATACTTTTTTCAATAAAGTAATGAAAAATTTTCATAAAATACAATTGATATTTTGTATGAACAATTTTCATTAATTTAATGAAACTTGTTCTTGCAATTAAATTTTATGATACCTATTTCATTAATTCAATGAAACCCTACATATGTTCCTTTTTAACGTAATTTTTCATAACATTAATGTAGATTTTCATTATTGTCATGTACAAATTTCTATCAGTGTATAATTGCTCCCGTAGGCTAGTTGGTAGCGTGCTAGCCCTTCAACGTGGGGGTCGTGGGTTCGATTCCCACCAGAACCCTTGGTTTTTTTCGCTACAACGAGACGACGGTCATTGTTACCAGTTCTCGGTTAGGTTGAATTTATTAAAACTGAGTTGTAAATAAAAGAGAAAGAATAAATAAAAATAATTGATCATGTGATCAAACTATTATTATTATTAATTGCAAAATTAAAAGTAATAACGGTTTTAATTATATAAGGGATCTTCACTACACCCGTTTACAAAAAAGTGTTCGTAAAAGTTTTACTAAATTTAGATCTTGGAACAGA
This sequence comes from Pegoplata infirma, assembly GCA_963921195.1. NCBI lineage: Eukaryota > Metazoa > Arthropoda > Insecta > Diptera > Anthomyiidae > Pegoplata > Pegoplata infirma. Next base: position 8,963,751 of record OY992537.1, on the reverse strand, counting down.
TCTAGATAGATCTCGTTATATATATCAGATATAATAGAATGTAGCCTATACCGTTGCAATATATAATACAAGATATTGTTATATATAGTGACAGATACATCATATGTTGTTATATATAATTATATCTAACATCATATCTAATTTGATATGGTCATATCTTATTAGATCAGATTATATCTAATCTTTTTTACACGGGCCACACTTTCGCATTTCGTCCGCTGTTCCATTTCATTTCGGTCCATGTAGGTTCTATTCCTTTCCGTATAAAATGCGTTAAAGAAATACAAAAATTTTAGTAATTTGTAATTTCTATATATGATGTTCTTTTGGATGAGAAGGATTATACTGCATGTCAAATTTTAAAATTCTGATGATATTTTTTAATATTTATAAAAAAAAGAACTTGCTTTCTGTTTGTACTAGGGTTTCTATTCGGGAAAAAATTCCCGGGAATTCCCGGGAAATATTTTTCTTAAAATCCCGGGATTTTTTCTTCGGGAAATTTCGGGAATTCGTCGCTAATTTTTTAATAAAAATATATTTATTTTACACATTTTAACACAATCCTAAATGATTTAATAAAAATGACATTAAAGCTTTGAAAGAATTAAAATTTTTAAAGAAAAACTAGTGAGGATATGCTTCAGCTTGCATATTATTTAGGCCTAATAATTATTTTTCTTTAATCGATTGCGTGACAAAATACGGATTCTAACTAAATTTCACTTTAAATGTTGGTTGCAAATTGACAAAAGTTTTCCTAATCTAAAATTCCAATGATTTCTTCTTTATGAAATTTAGTATTTCATATTCAGATCAACAATCTTTATAGTGCTTAAACAAAAAAATCGATATTTTAAAAAATATATAACAAACCTGGTTTTCAGCTTAAAATTTCATATATGAATTAAAAGCCTGATATCTATCGGCCGTGAAAAAAAATATTTTGTAACGAACCTTGGCCGCCGAGAGTTCTATCCCAGCAACCAGTGAAAATACGTCGTTACATTGGTGTTCTCATTTTGGCCGGAATGCCTTAAACTAATTAATTTTAATAATTCGAAAGTTTAATTAAATATATCTTCAAGGTATAATTTTCTTACAGTTGGCGTAGTCAAAACTAGAAAAATCTTCCAAAAAGTTATTAAGACCGCATCAAGCAAAATCGGGTATTTCCGAATTGTGAACATTTTTGCATGGGATGGAAATACGTCAGTGCAATTACTAAACCTATGATAAGGTCCAATATTTCGACAAAAAATAGATTTTATAAACTTTCTACGAATATTTTAAAGGTTAGTAAAACTATTTTACAAAATAATACATCTAAAATGGTTTTAAATTGTAAAATACGACCATAATTTGTAATATAACAATTTTTATATGGTAAAGTTTAAAATTTGTCTTAATTAAAAAATTCCCGGGAATTCCCGGGAATACGATTTTTTTAAAACGATTTCCCGGGAATTGAAAAAGTCCGGGAATTTAGAAACCTTAGTTTGTACCTATTTTTGCCGCCATTAGAATCCAAATTTTTTGTTCTAAAAATATTTTTGTGCTAGAGAATCCTAGTTTTAAAATTTCAAGTTTGTAAGACCATGTTTTTTTTTTTGAAAATCTAGATATTACCCAAGTTTTTAACCCACTAGGTATCCAAAATTCCTAAGAGTATTTTTTCGATGAAGTTGCGATGAAGGATCCTATATTCCAAAAATCAAGATTTTTTAAACGTTTTTTCTGGAGGTAGAAATAGTACCAAAGTACAATTTTTAACTCTATCGAAACTTTTGAAAAAGTACTTTTGTTAGAATGTCTTTTATTTGCTAATTGATCATAAATTCAAAATTTCAAGTTCTCAAAAACCATTATTTTAGGTGATAAAAAATCACTAATATTAAATTTTCAGATCTTGTTTTTTGTTGAAGGATTTTATTTCTTTGACCACTATATTTTACCTCTAAGAATCGGAATTTCCAAAAAAGAACTATAAAAAGTACCCTTAATAAATATTAAATATTTTCCGGGGGTCATAAGACCATTTTTTTGGTAAATCGAAAAAGCACCAAATTAATTAATTTTTATTAATTTTGTCATATAAAAAAATTTCTGAAATCGGTCAAGCAATTTCGGTTTTATCCTACGTATAAGAAATTGTTTCAATAAATCTCAAATCTTTTTTCAGTTGACCATGTCGTAGAGCTTGAGACAAACTTTAATTTAAACTTAACTCGAGCAGCGTTAAGAATTCGTGGTAAAAATTTTCTTAAAACCCAAAACTTTGATCGAAGGACACCACGGGTAAAATAATCGGATTCGGATTTTTTTATTTATTTTTTTAAAAAAATTTGAAAAGTTCTAAACATTGATCTTAGGGCTAATTATATTCGATTGGCCTCAAATTTGTACCAGCTAATTTTTAGGTTAAGTAGAATAAAAATTTGTCTGGAAACTTGGGAAAATCAAAAGTTGAAGAAAAAAAGGCCACTCTAACGTCTCATGGTTATAGATGGGCGAAATTGGAACAGGGGGAAAAAGATACCCTTTGATGGTATAAACCAATATCTAAAAAATTTAATTTTTTACATGTTTTTTCTTTAATTTTAGGTAAATAAATGAGTTATTTTTATTATAGAAAAATGCTAATGTCCTGCACATGGACCCAGGTGATCCATGCCTGCCTCCTTTTGGGGGCGTGGATCTAAAAACATAATAAAAAAAATAAAATTGTATAACAATAGTGCAAAATGTACTAGTTAACTTTAATCGTGGGGGTGTTCCCCACCGCCCCCGCCAAAGCTTTCCCCCAAAAACATCCCTGGACTTTTTTCCATGTGGGGGGGGGGGGTAAAAAAGATTCGGCCCAGTAAATTTTTTTGTGTTAAATTCTCACTTATATTAACCTAAATCTGTGTTTAGAACTTCAGAAAGAAAAATTTTAGTTGGTCAAATCATTTTTAATAATACTAGATATTAGTTCTAGTATATGAATTATTAAATTTTTAACATCAATATTTGCAAAGTATTTCTATAGAATTATATATATGTGTTTTTATTTTTTTATTATTAAAAGCCCAACATGATGTATGAGAAGTTTGAAACATTATGCTCATATGGGGGTAAAAATATTAAATATGTAACAATTTTGATATTTTCTTAGGAAACATTATTAATAATCATATGTCTAGTAGGGCGTCAAAAAAAGGCAAGCAGTATAAAAAAATATAGAAATAAAAATTGAAATTTAATATATTTATTGTATAGATAGATTGGAAATTTTTTATTCATGGCTTTAGCACATGTTGTATGCACATATATAAACTTTGATTGATGTTTTATTTTAAAAAAATAATGTTAAAGTTTAAATGTTATGATTTAAAAAAAAAAAAGGATTTCTTAGGAAAATATTGACATTTGTGTAAAGAGCTTTTTGAACTAATTCTTAAATTGATCAGTTGGACGTTGAAGTAGAGGTGAGAGTTCAGCTATTAAACCGATTTGAAAAATATATGTAAGTAAAAGAAAATATGTTAGACAATTATAATAGTTTTTAAGATAGAAAATATATATATAAAAATACCCTTAACCAGTGTTTACCGGAAAATAGGTCTCAGTTCAAATATGAACTGATTATATCTTCATTTGATTAGATCTTCAATATACCACAACTAGTCGAATAGCCTGTCCCTGCCAGGCGGAACACCAAATCACTTTTCTTAATAATTCTAATTTTTTACCAAACTTTATAAAAATTATGTTTGTGCTTCAAAAATTTAATATTGCTATATTGAGTTACATCAATATATTTCCCAAACTGGAAAACAATTTTATGACTATAAAAGGTTTTATTGATAAAATTTTAGAACTAAATTTAGCACGCCCATTTCGTTTCCGTCCTAAAACCGGATATCAAAAATCCATCGTGTGGATCTGTCCCATGGTCACTCCTATATACATGGCAATTTGTATCTTTCTTAGTCATGAATGGTTTTAAAATTAGAAATTTTTTAAAAAACGCAATTTTTTTCACTTAAATTTTTCCTTATAATTCTCAAATCCAATATATGAAACATTGTCAATATATATAAATCCCAATTTTTTCACGCTCTTTTATCTTTTAATTCTCCGTACACAGTCGAGAAATTCTCAGCTTACTAAAAAATCTCAATTTTGCCACGCCACTTTTCGCCTCAATTCTACGCCCACTTTGCGAACATTTTAAATCCGACTTCTTGGTGATATGCGCCAACGTTAGGACTATATTCTAGGAAGTTTTCAGCTTCCTAAGTCATTAGGGGGCTTTAAATTAAGCAAAAATGGCAAAATGTTGAGTTTTGCCACGCCCACTTTTCCGCTTATTTCTCCGCCCACAGGCCAAAAATCGAAAATCCGGCTACGTTAGGATCTGCCCCAGGTGTTTTACTATATGCATGCCAATTTTCAGCTTTGTAGCTCATCAGTTCGCTTCACAAAGCTCTGGATAGACAAGAAAAGAGGAACACACAAATAGGGAAATTATAAATATAGATAGATAGATTACATTTCAGTAAAATAGGCTAACATTTGTTGACAAAAGACAGATAAAATAGAATGACAGGATTAATTCGTTGTGTTCTTTATTCTATTACAATTTGGCAATGCGTCTGTTACAACATGCTTTGCGAAACCATGTTGTTCTCAGTTCAGTGGAAATACGGTATAATGTAAAGCTTTTCTTGCATTCAAAACAACATGTTTTTGCAAATCATGTCGCTCCGCTTTTAATGCTATTGCAATTGAGCAATACTTCTCTTGCAACATGTTTTACGAAAACATGTTTTTAGTTAAGTGAATTTAGACATGTTTTTTAGGATAACTATGGAACAACTTATTTTAATGCAATTCATCAAGTCTACGCCTACATTCCTGTACATTGTACAATCTAAGATAAAGTAACTAGAGAATCCCTTTTAATTGTCTTTTTATTTTCTTATATTCAAGTCGATGTTGGTCGCATCGAATATCAAAAATTTCAGCCTGAAAAACTGTTGCCATTTTGCACATAGCACAAGAGTATTTAGTTTCGTCATCCAAATACCCACCCAATCCCGAACCAACTGAGGTACTTAAATCGTTCGTATAGAAAGTATCAGAATGATTTCCAAGAAGTTAACCTAGATCGCACCAGTCTTCTCTTCTCGGCAAGTTTGTACTGAATTTTATATCAAACTATGCAAGGCGAAATACGGTTTAAGGGCATGTCAAAAATCGGACAAAGTTCCGAATGCATATTGAACACCTGACAATGTCCAACATTGCAGTCTACATAATCTGATTCATTTTTACGGCGTCTGCTAAAAGATTTCATGGCTATCCCTTCATATGTAGAACCAAGGGAAGCATGCCCAACTTCAGATTCTGGGACATTAATTATATAGCAAACTTCTCAGATTCTGAGACATTTCTTTTATAGCAAAACTCTCAGTTCTGAGACATTATTCGTACAGAAAAATTCTCAGATTCGAAAACATTTTTCTTTAAGAAAACTTCTCTATTTCTGATTTTTCGCATGGAAAAGTTCTCAGATTCTCAGACATTTTTTGTATAGAAAAATTTCCAGATTCTGAGTCATTTTGGGTATAGAAAAATTCTCAGACTCTGAGGCATTTTTGTAAAGAAAATATCTCAGATTCTGATTTTCGTATAGAAAAACTCTCAGAAGGAAAGTATCTCAACCCTTATGAACCGATTTGCCTGAGACTTGAATTATATATCAAAGAGACAATTCTAAGGTTGGGGTGTCTCTCTCTTCAAAACATGGGTCAAAAAGTGGCGAAAAAATCGTTTTTTGGATTTTTCAGCCATTTCTTTTTAAGAAGCTATACGATGTTTTCATATGAGAAGAAAGGTTTTTTTAATGCCTATCCAATGGTGGCATAACCTTGTAAAATTTCGGCTTCTTTAAATATTTTTTTCAGGAAAATGTGTAAATTTTGGGGGGTACTTATGTGAAGACATAGACCTACGATATTCATATGGATAAGAAATAATCTTTATTAAATTTTAGTTTGCCCTAGATGATATTCCTGTTAGTTCGGAAGTTATCAAAATTTTCCCGAATGCCCACATGGTTTCATAAGGGGACAACGAAATTTTTAAACACCGATATGGCCGATAAGCCGAGACACCCCAACCTTAAAATCGTCTCTTTAATATTTAGTTTCAGGCAAATCGGTTCATAAGGGTTGAGATACTTCCCTTGTCAGACTCTACAACATTTTACTTTCAGAGATATTCTCTGAGTTTTCGTAAAGAAAAACTTTTTGATTCTGAAATATTATTCGTACAGAAAAATTCTCAAATTCTAAGACATTTTTCGTATCGAAAAATTTCATATGGAAAAATTCTCAGATTCTGAGATATTTTTCGTATAGAAAATTTATAAGATTTTTCGTATAGAAAAAATCTCAAATTTTAAGACATATTTCGCATAGAAAATCTTAGATTTTGAGATACTTTTCGTAAAGAAAAATTCTCAGTTTCTGAGCCATTTTTCGTACAGAAAAATTTTCTGATTCTGAAAAATTTTTCGTATAGAAAAAATCCCAGGTTTTAATACATTTTTCGCATAGAAATATTCTCAGATTCCGAGACATTTTTCGGATGTAGAAAAATCGTAAAATTTTTCGCATGAGGCATTTTTCGTATAGAAAAATTCTTAGATTCTGAGTCATTTTTTGAATAGAAATATTATTAGATTCTGAGACATTTTTCTAATAGAAAAACTCTTCGATTTTCAGCTATTTTTCGTATAGAAAAACTCTTATAAATATTTTTTTGTAGAAAAATTCTCAGATTCTGAGACACTTTGCTTATACACTCAAAAAAAAAAAAAAACTGGTAAAACGCCTGGTAAAATGCCTTGTAATTCCGTTCTACCAATATTTAACAATTTCCCTTGTTTTTTAACAAAAATTCTTGTCCTGTGCTTAAACGAGAACTACAGTTTTATTGGTAATTTTACAAATTTATTTTCGTAATTGTTTTCTACCATTTTGAAAGATTATTTTCCAAAAAAAAAAACTGTAATTTTACAACAAAGTTTTTATTACGAGGATTCTAGTTGATTTACAAAAAAAAATTTTATATTACAAAAATTATGTTTTGCGAGGATTTATGTTGTTTAACAAAAAAAAAAAAAAAAAAATATTGATTAAAAAAAAATCAAAATTTTTGATGAAAAAAAAAATTATTGAAAAATATGTATGAAAAAAAAAATTATTGATTAAAAGAAGTAGTGATGGAAAGAAATATTAAAATTATGAAGAAAAAATATTGATGAAAATAAATATTGATGAAAAAAAATATTGATGAAAAGCAATTATGTTCCGTTTTATTCACCAGCTGGTGAATATGTTATATTCACCACGAGATGAATTATTATCTAATTTACAAACCCAAGTTTTTAAAATTTTTGGTTTTAAGAAACTTAAAACAGTAATTCCTATTTTCTATAAGGGTTCAAGTTGAAAAAATGCAAAAGAAAAATTGAATTTCCAAAAATTATAGACATTTCTGGTATTTCCTATACCGGTTTCAAACACCCCAGTTAGTGTCATCTTCAGTATAATTTTAAATGTCGGTTTGTCTTGTTAATGAAAACTGTTTTTTATATATGTGAATATTTATAGTTTCAACAGAATAAATTTTGACAGTTTCCAACACTACAATTCTATTTCTAGTAATCTCAACCTCACCTCATACTTTCTTTCAACTTTTTTGTCTCTTACATTATTTCGCAAGGGTTACCAACATGATCTGGAATTGCAGACACAAATGAAGGAATTTGCATTTTCTGTTTCGGAGACGTGCCTAATGGCGACATATTTTGTCAGTAATTTTATTTGATTTTTTTCTGTAAGTACAGATCGAGCACGGGCTCTAATTATATTTGTTATAAGGGTTCAAGTTAAAAAAATGCCTTTGAAAAATAACCCTTGCGAAATAATGTAAGAGACAAAAAAGTTGAAAGAAAGTATGAGGTGAGGTTGAGATTACTAGAAATAGAATTGTAGTGTTGGAAACTGTCAAAATTTATTCTGTAGAAACTATAAATATTCACATATATAAAAAACAGTTTTCATTAACAAGACAAACCGACATTTAAAATCCTACTGAAGATGACACTAACTGGGGTGTTTGAAACCGGTATAGGAAATACCAGAAATGTCTATAATTTTTGGAAATTCAATTTTTCTTCTGCATTTTTTCAACTTGAACCCTTATAACAAATATAATTAGAGCCCGTGCTCGATCTGTACTTACAGAAAAAAATCAAATAAAATTCTTATTTTCTTTTTTGTTAATCGTTAGCTGAAGTGGCGTCCTTCAACTTTTTTAAAATTAGACACCAGCCTAAAAAATTCGTTGATTCTGAGACATTGAGAAAAGTCTGAATTTATAAGGTGCCATTGTAGTTATCAAAGGACGAAAAAGCCTTCCTAATTGAACCTTCAGTAATTTCCATGATGATAAAAAACCGTGGTGACTACAACAGACTTTTCAATAATATATGTTACTAAAAATAGGTCTCATAATATGTTGAAAAAACAACACAAGATTTGCTTGTTTTTATTTTTTTAGCTTAATATTTTCAAGATTTTTAGTTTTTGAAGTTTGCTATACAATCCCTTTAAACTATAAAAAAAACTTTTAATCCTTAAACTCCTTACAAATCATGAATTGACTTTACAAACAAAGTTGAAAACTTTTAACCACATGTTAACCTTTTCTTATAAAATGCCCCCCCATATAAGTGTTATATTAGTAAAATATTAATTAAGCCACGTACATATGAAAACAATACAAAAGAACTTCTAAATATGATAATAACCATATCTTTATATTTTTGTTTTATCCCCTTCCTAACTGCTTAATGGTGTTAGAATATTCATAGTCGTATAGCCACTAAAAATACTAAATAAAAAAATTATACAGTCCATAGCTAATATTGTATCAACACTTAAAGATACCGACCAACCAACCAGCAAATGTTGTGATGAAAATCTTAAATACACATTTATTACAGAAAAAAAGTCTTTACACGACTTTTTAGTTTGTTTTAGTTGTTTTCTTGCTCTCATAGCCAGACCTCTTTGACTTTGTTTCCTTGGGTGAAATGGAAAACTTTTGCTGCGTGTTTTTTTTTTATTTTTTATTTTATTTTCATTCCTTCATGCAGGTGTTAATACCCTCAACTTTTGTTTGTATTTATTTGAACTCTTATGTTTTAACACCAAACTCGGAAGAACAAAAAAAAACACTTACACTATGAATGAAAAGTTTAAGGGTTTCCGGAAACTTTGTTTAGAAATTTTAAGGAAAGGGGATCTGCATTTGCAAATCCATAGTTTTGCACACAATTTTATCAATATTTTTCTAAAATCCCTGAAAATCGTTATTATTTCTGTTCACAGTGTTTACATACATCTTATGACGGTCGTTCTATTATTTCTATTGTTTTGGTCTGTTGGAAAGTTTTTCTTCAATTCTGTGTAGAGAGTAGCAGCTTGTTTTTCTTTTCTGTTTTTTGTAAAACGTTGTATGGATTTTGTAATTGCCTTTAAATATACTGAATATATTGGACTTCTTGCTATTTCTGTTTGTTTGTTTTTTTCTTTTACTTCCAAGAACAAAAGTGAAAATATACAAATAAATATTGCAAAATGTTTGTAAAGAAAATAACAATAGTATTAAATAAGTTTTAAACAAAACTTTTTGTATTGTATAAAATTAAAATTATCGCAAAAGTGGCTAAAGAATTTTATTAGATTTTTCTTAGAAGGAAAATATAAAAAAAAAAGTTTTCAAGAAAAACTTTTATTTTTATTTCATTTGAAATTAAATTTTCTTTAATAATGCCATTTAAATAACCATATTAATGGTATGACCTACTAAGCGTATGATGGTTATTAATACAATAGCGTTAATTAATATTGCGTATACGTCATATTGCAGCGAGAGTTTTTATTAAGGGAAACCAAATTTAAAGATTTGTATAAAAGTTTTCGTGATATCGAAAGAAATAGAGAGAAAAAGTTTTTTCTACATTTATGAAAAAAAGGTACTGGAGCTCATAAAAAATATATATATTCAATATCCCTCATCGATTTTAAGACGATCTTCTTAAATAAAGCTGAAGTAAGGAAAATATATTCATAATTTGTCTGGTCCGGTTGATTTTGAATTTGAGCGAATTCGTTTCATTGCTTTAGAAGTTATGAGTAAAACGTGTTAAAAAAGGTAAACGCACTTAAAAAGGTAAAAAAAAAATATTTTGAAAAGTATTTTTGCCTTTCAAAAAATTTTTTTACATTCAAAAGAAAAAAAGAAAATTTTACAATAGAAAAAAAAAAAAAATTAAAAAAATTACGCTCAATTTTTTTTTACAAAAATGAATAAACACTCATTTTCCATACTAAAACCCTCAAGGATTTTTCTTAGTTTAGTGCGAGATTTTTTCTTATCCGCATTTGTAGTTGGTGATTTTAAAGCATTTAAAATATACTGAATATGTATTACTTTTGGGGCGTCTGGTGGTGCCCTTTTTGGACATGTGGTGTCCAGCGCCCAAACTTAAGCACGAAACTACGTTAGCCTGGATCCAACTGCAGGACTTTGAACTTTTTCTGACAAAAACATATTTCGTTTACTAAGCAAATGTACAAAAAACATAAAAATTACATTTTTTAGAGGTTGGTTTAGTTCTTAAAAGGGGAACTTTTTTCCCCCTGATCCGATTTTGCCCATGTTCGAACTTAACCAGCCCAATACCATAAAACATATTCGTACCAAACTTCAGGAGTCTAGCTCCTTTATTTTGGACTGTATCTTGTCTTCCACAGACGGACAGACGGACGGACATCGCTAGAATGTTTTAGAATCGATCACTGTTCAATAATTTATATACTTTATGATGTCCTAGACCGATATTTCGATGCGTTACACACGGAATGACAAAGTGAGTATACCCCTATACTGTGGTTGGAGGGTATTAAAAGCCTTAAAGATTTTGTTATGGAAAATGTCAACCTAAATTTGCTTTTGATTTCATTCCATTCCGATTGTGATTCATGCACTGCGTTTTTCGACTAACAAGGGAAGTATCTCAACCCTTATGAACCGATTTGCCTGAAACTTAAAATATATATAAAAGAGACAATTCTAAGGTTGGGGTGTCTCAGCTTATCGGCCATATCGGAGATTTAGGGGTTCAAAACATGGGTAAAAAAATGGCGAAAAAATCGTTTTTTGGATTTTTCAGCCATTTCTTTTTAAGAAACTATATGATGTTTATATATGAGAAGAAAGGTTTTTTTAATGCCTATCCGACGGTGGCATAATCTTGTAAAAATCTTTTTTAAATATTTTTTTTAGGAAAATGTGTAAATTTTGGGGGGTATTCATGTGAAGGCATTGACCTACGATATCCATATGAATAAGAAATAATCTTTATTAAATTTAAGTCGACACGTATTTTTTCCCTAGACGATATTCCTATTAGTTCGGAATTTATCGACCACATGGTTTCATAAGGGGACAACGAAATTTTTCAACACTGATATGGCCGATAAGCCGAGATACCCCAACCTTAAAATCGTCTCATTAATATATGTTTTAAGTTTCAGGCAAATCGGTTCATATGGGTTGAGATACTTCCCTTGTAAGTCAAATTTAACTTTAATAAGTACTTGTTTATACTAAGTATTTATTTTAAGATGTAACCGTTGTTGTTTGAAAGCATTTTTTTTTTGGGATTTGAAAATTTTTTTCTTATACTTAATAAATGTTTTAGAGATAGAAAATCTTTAAACTTTTTTTCCCAAGGAACGTCAAAGTCCCAGATTCTGAAACAGTTTTCTAATAAAAAAAATATCGAATTTGTAACATGTGTTATTTAGAAAAGTTTTCTGATAATAAACATTTTTGTGAAACATTTGCTTAAAAAAGATTTTCCCAATAGAGAGATTCAGAATTTTTCAGACCGAAAAATAATTTTAGAAAAATTATTTTTTTCTTATAAACATTTTTTTTAGTTTAATTTTAACTTTTTATACCCTCCACTCTAGTGATAGAGGGTATATATAAGTTTGTCATAATGTGTGTAACACCTCGAAATATTGGTCTAGGACCCCATAAAGTATATATATTAGGGCGTGTCGATTTGTATGGATCGAAAAAAACTGAAAAATCGTAAAACTGAAAAATCGTAGCAAAAACAAAATCTACAAGATTTTCTAAGAAACTTTTCCAAATAAACCATTGGGTAAAATCAAACCCTATACCGCGCCTAACGACATGAAAATCCGTCCGTCCGTCCGTCCGTCCGTCCGTCTGTCTTTCTGTCTGTGTGAAACACGCTAACTTTCAAATGTAAGCGGAAGAATGAAAAACATATACGGCAAGCTGCTGAAGCATGGCGTACATATTTGTTATACTTCTGGTCAGATTAATACAAAATTTCAACGAAATCTGTTCAGTCGTTCATAAGTTATTAGCAAAATGGAGAATTTCAGATGGGTTTTAACCCAAACTCCCGTGTTGAAAAAAACGGTAAACACGCTTTGAAAAGGAATGGTAAGCCAAAAAAATTATTTTAGAAACTATTTTTGTCAATCAAAAAGATTAAAAAAAAATTACACTCAAAAAAATTTTCACTGGCAATTTTTTTTTTCAAATTTAAAAAAAATAAATTTTTACTCAAAATAAATCAAATACTGATGCAAAAAAAAACTATTCAGTTATCAAAAATTTTTATCGAACACAGCTTTTTTCCTCTCTGATATGCAACTCTCCAATTTCATCCCACAAAAGAATTTATGTGTTTTTTTTTTACGAAATATCATTATGATCCTCAATTACATACTTTTATTTACTAGAAAAATCTGCTGCACCAGCTTCCCTTTGTAATTAATATACAAAGGCTTTGGAGGGAATCGAACCCACTTACTTTCAGAGTATCACGCTACATGTTAATATACTGCAGCCAAATATAAAATAAATAATGGAGTAAAACTATCATGGATTAACGATAAAAGCAGCGATTTATTGTTAAAATTTCTTATTATAATTTTTCGTCTGTGGCGTTTTCATTACAAATCAATCTAATTATTTATTTCTCCATTTCAGGGATTATGTCGAATAAACTTGCCGGTCATAATCCCAAAAATTGTTCGAATTAAGTATATCCAGAGGCAATTATTAAAACATTGCCGCTGGATATGTTCTTGCAGCATATCGGTATATAAAACTATGTTTTCTTTACATCTGAGGTGTAGGGTATGTTCAGCAACTTTGTAGAAAATATTATGGCAAATATTTTTGTGAAACATATTAACCCTCTAACTGCCTCTCATAACGGTATTTTTTGGCTCTATTCTAACAAATCGCAAAAAACACCTAGAAAGAGGGGGAGGGTGGGGATAAAATGTTCTACAAAAATGTTGCCAATAAAATTTTACTATATACCGAAGAGCACACCAAAGCCCAAAAATTAACACAAACACCAAAAAAGAGTCAAGTTCTATGTTTTGCTTATGAAAAAAGGACGGACGGAAAAATCTTCATGTCGTTAGGCGCGGTATAGGGTTTGTTTTTAGAAACATGGTTTCTTTGGGAAATGTTCTTAGAATTCCTTGTAGAATTTGTTTTTGCTATACGAAAACGACCCGCCCTAATATATATATATATTCATGATCCTCGATCGATTCTAAGTCGATCTAACGATGTCCGTCCGTCTGTCTGTCTGTCCGTCTGTAGAAAACACGCATACTTTTGAAAGACTTTACAGAGACTTCTGAAGTTTGGCATATATGTTAGGAATTTACCTGGTCTGGTTCGCAGTGAAATCCAGAGAAATCGGTCGAGTGGTTCAAAAGTTACGAGCAAAAGACTGATTTTCGGGAAGGGGTTTTCGTGAATTTACGAGATAAAAAACACGCTAACTTTCGATTGGCAAATCTGAGGATGTTTCATGTTGAATTTTAGCTAAATCGGTCCAGTGGTTCAAAAGTTATTAGCGAAACCGTGAATTTCAGATTAGTTTCACCTTGAATAAATTCACGTGTTGAAAATTCCTTAAACATGTTTTAAAAACATTTGTAAGCCACAAAAATATTTTACAACGTATTTTTGTCACTCAAGAATATTTTTACACTAACAAAAGAAAAAATACACTCAAAAAAAATTTTACACTTAAAAAAAATTTTACACTCAAAAAAAAAAAAAAAAATTTGCAATTTTTTTTTGTTAAATTACTAAAAAAAGTTTTTTTACATAAAATAAAATATTTCTAATAAAAAATCTTATTTTTTTCACGTTAGAAAACTTACTATCACTTAAAAAAGGCATTGTGGAGGGTTTTCATAGATTCGGCCAAGCCGAATTTAACTTTTCTACTTGTTTTTTTTTTTTTTTTTTTCAATTAAATCCAAAATATATTTCCTTAAAGAAATTCTCGGATTCTGAGACACTATTTTACTAAAAAATTCTGAAACGTTCTTTAAAAATTATCAGATTGTAAACAGGAAGAAATGTTTTTGATTCTAGATTCTGAGTCATTTTTTCTATAGCAAATTTCTGAGACATTTTTCTATAGAAAAAGTTTGATAATTTAAAGTAATATAGATAAATTCCCAGATTCTGAGACACTTTTCCTACAGAAAAAGTGGCAGATTCTCAGTAATTTGTTTCTATAGAATAAGTGTCAAGACCTGACAGAATTTTTCTATAGAAAAATTCTCAAATCTTTTCAAGAGAAAAATTCTAAGATTCCGTAAATAAAAACAAAAAATATCAAATTATTTTCTTTCCCTTTCTGGTCCATTCTTCTCAGATTTTTCCTATAGAAAAATTCTCAGATTGTTAAGATTCCGATTTTTTTTTGTTCGTTAAGAAAAACTCTAAGATTCCGAGAAATTTTGCTATAGAATATTTTTTAAATTCTTACCCATTTCTTTCACAAACAAATTCTAAGAGAATTTGTTTGCGAAAGAAATTGTACTCAATTTGTTTTTCTCGTGTTTTAGCTCATCTCCACTCCTCTATTTTCTTTTCTAACTTATTTTTTTGTTTATTTTTTAATTTTTCATTGTTTTCCCTCGAAATCGGTTTGGTAGGTGGTGTAAATATCTTTTTCCCTCCGTGAATCCACGCCTGATTGTGCAGCATTTGTTTGCTTTACTGGTTTTTTAATTTAATTTTACATTTCTTTTGTCCTTAGAAATTCTATTATTATTTACTTAATTTACAAACAACACTTGAAAGATTTTACACTCATGACCACTTATTTTGCCAATGTCAAATAGGAATACGAAGAAGAGAATAAAAAAAAAAATAATGTTCATTACTAACATATGAGGCAATCCTTTGCAGCTGACTAAAGCTGGAAAAAAAGGAATGTCGTAGATATGTCAAATCAACTGCAAAATATTGACTATAAAGATGGTAGTAAAAATTATAATGATATCGTTTGCTGGCCTTCAAGAAGGCCTATGTGCAAGATTTTTTCACATTTTTTTTAACCATGCCATGGTGGTCCTAAATCGCATTTATGCACGCCCACGTAGTTTTTTTTTCGAGATTGTTTAAAACTGCACATTAGCCTTCTTGAAGGCCAGCCAACGATATATCTGTTGCTTTTTTTGTATTTTCTATTAGTACTGATCGAGCTCGGGCTCTAATTCTATTTGTTATAAGGGTTTAAGTTGAAAAATTTAGAATGAAATTTATTTTTTAAATTTATAGAGTTTTCTGGTATTCTGTTTCAAACACTCCAGTTATTGTTATCATCAGTAGGATTTTAATTGTGGGTTGGTTTTGTAAATAAAAACAGTTTTTTTTAATGTATGTGAATTTTTATTAACATCAATACCCCAGTCTGGAATCGAATCGCAGATATTCTTCTGTCTTATGTATACCATTACTCTCCATTTACAAAGGAGGTCATTCAATGGGCACCCAGCAATTGTTGTTAAATTGGGATGGATTGTTTAAGCAAATTTTCTAAGAATTAAAATAATTGATTTCACAGGTTTGAGGTTAGATTTGAAGTGGTTGCTTACGATTCACATCAGCACCCAGTGACTCCAATACATTAACGTTATTCGAAAATACCTATTTTTCTGTAACGGGATAGTTTAAAAAGAATTCCCCATATGTATGTGCACTTGTAAAGGCTTTCGTTATAATTAAATTTCTACCACCGCCCAAGCATTTTCTTTATAATAATAATGCACGTCGTTCTCTCTGTCACACGCATTTACTTAATAGCATTAAATATTTTTCTCAAACATGTAAATGCGAATGTGTGTATGTTTAATGTGGGTAAATTGAAAATAAAACATTTACGAGGATGTTGATAATGAAGAAGAAGCAGTAAACAAAATAAAAATGAGAAAATCATGTTTCCAAGTTGACTTTTAATAGTTTTTAATAGTTTGCAAACACTCGTATGCATCATATAGTTTTATGTGATAGAAAATATTTTATAATGTAATTTAAATATGTGTAAGCAGGTGACACACATGCATACATATGTAGAAAGCAAAAAAAAAAATGTGTAAAAATTAAAGATGAAGAAGAGCACGCATATTTAACCTTTAATATGGTAAATGTAAAACAAAACCTTTATTTATTTTATTAAAGGTTTTCATGATAGAATACACTTTGAAATAATAATTTCACTTCAGTACACACAAGAACAAAAACATTTTTTTATTTGAAAAATAATTTAAACTTTTCATCTTGCATTTTATCTTATATTTCGGATTGAATTAAGAGCCGTTTTGGCGACCATCTAAGATCCCTAACATTAGAATCAATTAGAAAGTTTTGTTATAGAAAACAAAATTGACCCTAACGGGTTTAATAAAAAAAAATTACAAACTACAGTAGGCCACTAAAAAAAAACTAGGAACTAGGAAAATCTGTCGTGTGTTTCTGTCTATTACTATGCAACTTTTATGACCTCCTTTAGGGAGGTGTAACTATCACGCAGGCCCGGAACTTCTAAACCAATGAAGGCAGGAAAATTTCTACCACGATATGGGTTTTGGAGAAGCAATTTTTATTGGAAGTTAAAATGACTATAAAATTTTTGTAAATCAAAAAACTTCTTCTGCTAGTGCTTTAGCGC
This sequence comes from Pegoplata infirma, assembly GCA_963921195.1. Classification (NCBI taxonomy): domain Eukaryota; kingdom Metazoa; phylum Arthropoda; class Insecta; order Diptera; family Anthomyiidae; genus Pegoplata; species Pegoplata infirma. Next base: position 8,946,581 of record OY992537.1, on the reverse strand, counting down.
GATTGAAGTAAAAAACCAAAAAATTGTATATTTCTTCTTATTTCAAGGCAACCCAGTTGGCAACGTCCTCGAGCCATCCTCAGTGACGGCGCTGTGACATGACAGAGTCACTGCTGACACCCACAAGACTCTCTATGTACTGATTTGAAAACAGTTTCATATAAATTTTCAAAATGTCCTCATTCAAAGTCAGCAGTAGTCAGTAGTCATATTTCTTTTAGTTTTTACTTTTATCCATTTTATAAATTATCTTTCTTATATTTAGAAAAAAACTTTTTTCCTTTTTTAGTCACAACTGGATTTGAACCTGGAACCTACAGTTTATTAGTCCCACATTTAACTACTTAATCTAAACTTTATTTTGAAAATTGTTTGTCTATTTATTACTTTGTTAGATTTCGATTTTATTTTAAATAAATCGATAATATTGTCATCCTTTTCTTGGAAATTGAAGAGTTGCCCAGATTTAAAATTAAAATTTAATATACTGCTGTTCTGAAGACATTTCCTTTTCTACGTGTTAGAGCAGAGTTTCTCACTAACTTTTGCTTTGCGCCCCTTTTCAATATTTAACATTTTTCGCGACCCCCCCAATATAAAAAAAATAAATTATTAAAAAATAAATTATCATAAACCTGAAGTAATGGAAAAATTTGGAAACCAAATTCAGAATCAGCATTGAACGATTAATCGAATTTCCTCAAACGTTTGGAACCAGGTCCCTAATATCGGCATTTTATATCAAAACTTACTATCGTCATCCATTTTTTATTTCCGAAAATAAAAGAAAAATACCAGTTTAACCTGATCAGAAATGAAGATGTTTACTAAGAAAGCATTTAAAATCCAATTTGGAGTAATGATTGTTCTTTTTTGAAAATTATGTACCAATGTTTAGTATAGATCGAAATTTTTTTCGATCACGAATCCAGATCCATTATTCGGATTCGGAATCAGCATTAAAAACTAAATCAAAAAAAGTGGTCAGATCCCAAACGCATCCAAAAATATCACAATCAAAGCTCTTAAAAATGCACAAGAATACGTTTTTGTGAACTTTGCCTTTAGTTTTATCAAAAACCTAACGTGCTAGAAAAATTTGGAACCCAGAATTCGGAATCAGCATCGAGAAGTTAATAGAAAATGAACTGCCAGATCTCAGGCTCAGCCAAAAAAAATTCACAAATCAGTGTTGGCCATTCCGGGAAATTAACAGCTGCTCATTGATTACGGAGGGACCTTAATTGATGGGAAAATTATCAGCCTTACCACAGAAAAATAAAATAAATTTCAAATCGACTTTTAATTTCATTTCCATACAAACTGTTTTTGTTTTTAAAATCGACTTTTAAAAACTGTATGGAAAATTTGAAATTTAAAATAAAATTTTTATTAAAATAGACTTTTGTTTTTCTTCGGCACGAGCCTATATTTATTTAATAAAAGTATTTGTATATTTTATAAAACAACTATAAAAATGTGTTTTAAATTTACAAAAATTTAAGGTTTTAACAAAATTGTTCGCGACCCCCCTGAAACTCTTCCGCGACCCCCTAGGGGGTCGAGACCCACCGCTTGAGAACCATTGTGTTAGAGGAATTGTCCATACTCTTAAAGCAAACATTCACTGCTGACAATATTTCGACATGTCATCAAGGGTTACCTATGATGTTTCAGAACCTTAAGACATTTCGCCAACGAATCACTATGTTATTTTCCTCAGTGACACATTTTCCAACTGGGAAGCAAATATTTTTTCTTGGTGTTATTTATTTGAAAAAAGTTGTAGTCTGTCTACACTCAAAAAAAAAAACTGTAAAGTTAGCAAAAAATTTAGTTAAATTTAACTAAAAAAGCACCTGATTTTGGGCCTACTAAATTTTTTGTTAATTTAACTAAAAATATTTAGCTAACTTTTCGTAGAATGAATGTAGCAAAAAAAACCGTAACTTTAACTAAAAATTTAGCTGAAATTTCGTAACGTTTTTATGTACATATATTAACAAAAAAATTAGTTGAATTCAGCTAAACTTTTTGTTACTTTTCGTAAATTTAAATTTACAAAATATTTTGTAAAAAATTTTAAGTTTATTTTTTCTGTTTTTTCATCAGCTTAAGTAGATCTTATGAGATTTGCGTAGGAGGCTACACAAAAAATTTCACTTAACAAATTTGTTACGAAAAATCAGCAAATTAATTAGTAAAAATTCGTAAACTCAGTTTTGAAGTCAACAAAAAAAATTAATTCAAAATTTGTTCAAAACTAGTATTTTCGTAAATTGAACTTAACTAAAAAAAGTAGTTAAAACGCTGATTTTAACTAAAAATTTGCTAAAAAGCCAGTAAACTTAAGTTAACAAAAAAAAAATTTGTTAACTTTACAGTTTTATTTTTTTGAGTGTATATATTTTTTTCAAAAAATTTTTCAGAAAAAAAATTGAAGACCAAATTTTTTCCAAGATTTTTTTTTTTAAAAGTTGTGAAAAATAAAAATCATATCATAGTACTTTTTTGTTAGTTGTTCAAAAAAACGACTTAAACTAACTAACAAAAATATTTGTTTGATATTTTTCATACAAAAACAACTGACTTTGTAGTTGAAAACAACTAACTACTGTAAAATATACAAATAACTAACATGTAGTAACTTACATAATTTTCTGAATGTAGGCCCTTTAAAAATTATAAAAGAAACTATAACAGACAAAACTCTAAAACAAACAACCTGCAAGATGTTTTTAATAAGTTTATGATTGAGTCCAATCCAAATATAACCCTAATAAGGCAGACAGAAATGTTGGAAGAACTGATTATAGAATAGTGTTTTTATAATATTTTTTTTTTTACCAAATATCTTAACAATTATTGCAAATAATGCTTACACTAAAAAAAAAAAACTGTAAAGTTAGCAAAAAATTTAGTTAAATTTAACTAAAAAAGCACCTGATTTTGGGCCTACTAAATTTTTAGTTAATTTAACTAAAAATATTTAGCTAACTTTTCGTAGAATGAATGTAGCAAAAAAAACCGTAACTTTAACTAAAAATTTAGCTGAAATTTCGTAACGTTTTTATGTACATATATTAACAAAAAAATTAGTTGAATTCAGCTAAACTTTTTGTTACTTTTCGTAAACTAAAATTTACAAAATATTTTGTAAAAAATTGTAAGTTTATTTTTTCTGTTTTTTCATCAGCTTAAGTAAAACTTATGAGATTTCAATAGGAGGCTACATAAGAAATTTCACTTAACAAATTTGTTACGAAAAATCAGCAAAAAAAATTAATTAAAAATTTGTTCAAAACTAGTATTTTCGTAAATTGAACTTAACTAAAAAAAGTAGTTAAAACGCTGATTTTAACTAAAAATTTGCTAAAAAGCCAGTAAACTCGAGTTAACAAAAAAAAATTTGTTAACTTTACAGTTTTATTTTTTTGAGTGTAGAAACGATCGCATTCAAAAATATTGGAAAAAAAATTCGCGAATTATTGGATTTTAAAGTAATAAAAATCACGAAATTTTAACTTATAAATATTTTCTACAAATTAAGATACTTCAAAAAAAATATGCTACAGTGAAAAACCTTTTGCTGGTATTCCAAATGCGTCCCCCGAAGTTTTATAAAATTCAAAGAGTCCTTGGTCGCACATCGCGGAATAAGTAAAAGGGAGCATAACGAAATTTTTGATTTGCAAGAAAATTTAATGGAATTAAAAAAGAAGTGCAAATATAAAAAAATTTGTCAGAAAAAATTTTGTATTAAAAAAAATATTGAGTGAAAAAAAAATTAATAAAAAAATGTTCATTCCATGTCGTTCTCCATTTTATTCTAGTTCCTTCGCTGTTCCATTTAATTTCGTTCAATGTAGGTTTTACTGCTTTATAAACAACACATCCCAGTTGGCCCAAAAAACTCACCACTGACATACTGCTGACCCTGCCTTTATGAAATTGCTGTCATCTTAATACAATTCAAGTCAGCAGTTGGTCAGAAGACTCTAGACATTTGTTAAAATTATATGAAGTGAAAAGTGAAAAGTGCTTTTGTGAAATTATCTTTTTATTCCCTCCAACCACTGTATGGGGGTTAGGGTGGGTCGATGAAATGCATATTCGCGAATCTCGTGTACTAATAGCAAAAACTCGACGCGCATTTTCGAGCTGATAACGGGAAAAATCATGAAAAAATTTTAGGAGGGTACTTTTAGGCCTCTACAAGCGGTTTTAGTTCGCGGTTTTTGGAAAAAAAATATTTTTTTTGATTTTTTAAAAATATTTTAAAAATTAAGTAAAATAATGCTTATTTCAAAACAATATCCAAACAAAATTTATCTCGCCAATTTTAGCCCGTGGATGCGTTTTTATACCCAGAAAAGTTTGATTTATATATAGAAAAAAAAAATATTTTTTATTTCATAATAGCACTCAAATGGTGCATAAGGCCAATTTAAGAACATGAATGATAAAAATTAAAAAATTGCGGGTATTTATAGCAATCCACAAGTGCAAAAAATTCGCAAATTCAAAAAAAAAATAAAAATGGGTATCAAAATTTTGGTAAAATAAAGCGTTTTAAGATAATGATAAAAAAACAAAACAAATTGGCGGCTATTTATAACAATTCGCAAGCGCAAAAAATTCGCAAGTACCAAAAAAAATTAAAATATGGAAAAATGGGTATCAAATTTTTGGTAAAATAAAGCGTTTTCAGAAAAAAAAATAAAAAATATATATTAGAGGATCAATTTGTCCATGGATGCATTTTGAAAATCTGATGGTTTTTTTTTGTTTGATATTAAATTTTTTTTTGTTTTTTCTAACGCAATTTTTACACGAGTTAATTAATATTTAAAACATTTATTTTTATTTACATTGTTAACATATATTTCTAAGGCTCTGGAGTTTTTATATATTTTTTTTTCCATTCCGTTTCCATAAAATACTTTTCAGATTTTAAAATGCATCCATGGACCAACTACAATCGTAAATAAACATTTAAATATCAAACAAAAAAAAAAAAAAAAAACATCAGATTTTCAAAATGCATCCATGGACCAAATTGATCCTCTAATATATATTTTTTATTTTTTTTCTGAAAACGCTTTATTTTACCAAAAATTTGATACCAATTTTTCCATTTTTTAATTTTTTTGGTACTTGCGAATTTTTTGCGCTTGCGAATTGTTATAAATAGCCGCCAATTTGTTTTGTTTTTTTATCATTATCTTAAAACGCTTTATTTTACCAAAATTTTGATACCCATTTTTAATTTTTTTTTGAATTTGCGAATTTTTTGCACTTGTGGATTGCTATAAATACCCGCAATTTTTTAATTTTTATCATTCATGTTCTTAAATTGGCCTTATGCACCAATTGAGTGCTATTATGAAATAAAAAATATTTTTTTTTCTATATATAAATCGAACTTTTCTGGGTATAAAAACGCATCCACGGGCTAAAATTGGCGAGATAAATTTTGTTTGGATATTGTTTTGTAATAAGCATTATTTTACTTAATTTTTAAAATATTTTTAAAAAATTAAAAAAAATATTTTTTTTCCAAAAACCGCGAACTAAAACCGCTTGTAGAGGCCTAAAAGTACCCTCCTAAAATTTTTTCATGATTTTTCCCGTTATCAGCTCGAAAATGCGCGTCGAGTTTTTGCTATTAGTACACGAGATTCGCAAATATGCATTTCATCGACCCACCCTAATGGGGGTATACTCACTTTCTGATTCCGCATTGAAATATCGGTCTAGGACCTCATAAAGTATATATATTATTGATCAGTGATCGATTCTAAGACATTCTAGTGATGCCCGTCTATCCGTCCGCCGTCTGTCCGTCTGCCGTCTGTCGGTCCGCCGTCTGTCCGTCTGTGGAAGACACGATGCTGCCCAGAATAAAAGAGCTATACCCATGAAATTTGGCACGAATATGTCTTATGATATTTTGCTTACTAAGTTCGAACATGGGCAAAATCGGAAAAGGAGGAAAAAAGTTCCCCCTTTAAGAAGTAAACCAACCTGAAAAAAACGAAATTTTTATAGATTTTTTTGTACTTTTGCCTGTCAAACGAAAAATTTCTTATATCAGAAGAAGTTCAAAGTCCTGCAGTTGTCTCCCACCGCCGAACCCCCCCCCCCCAAAAAAAAAGACGGCCTGTTTTTTTTTAGCGTATTAGAGGGTATAGAAGATTCGGCACAGCCAAAGACTAGACTTTTCCCTATTAAAATCGGAATTTCGAAGAGGTATCATTCTTCAATTTTCGATGATTTCTTAATTTCAAGTTTCAAGGACCTTTATTTCAGGAATCCACCACCTTTTTACATTTTTTCCGTTTAGTTGCAAGCATCAGCACAATTCTATGTAGCACAATTCTACAGTGAGATGAAGGTGCATATTTGAAAAGTTTTCTCCATTCGTTGCCTTGAAATATATTTGAAGTGTTCCTGTAATGGGTTAAATTTTCTGCATGCATGTTTCTAATTGTTAAGCAAATTATAAAATTACACACAAACATTCGAATAAACATTAAACATGTATGCATAAACATTAGAGTCCCTCGAAAAAGTGGTGTAAGTATATGTACCTAACAGAAAATTTGCTGAACTGGAAGCAGTTTTTGGAAAGGAATCATGAGTCAAAAAGTGCATCCAAACCACCTTAAAAGCGTTATTAAGATGCAGTGGGATTTGTAGAACTTATCCCAACAAACATCAATTCCAGCCTTTGAAAAAAAATCAAACTGGCACTAAATATCAAGGGTGTTTTTCAAATTGTTTTCAGTGACAAAAATTTAAACATTTAAACTAAATTTGAAACATGTTGGAAATATTTGTTTTTTCCTATACTATTAATTCTTTTGATTTACCATGTTTCTCAAACCTAATATCGAACATTGATTATGGGTGGAAATAATTTTGTTTTCAAATGTTGTTCAATTCCGAATTTCAAATTGTCAGAAAACTTAAAATTTTGTTTTAAAAATTAAGAAGAAAAATCTAGAAATTTTATGTATTTTTATGCATTTGTGGCAATTAATTGAATGCTATAAGTATAAAAACTTGCATAAACGTTTAAAAAGTAAGTACGCATGAGTTTATGAAAAAAAAGTTAAACATTTAATAACGTCTTTTCTTTTCTTTAAAGATTTCAAATTTTAAAGAGCAGACGGCTGAAGAAGAAGACCTGGAAAGAGACGACCTCAAAAATGGCATTCGATGTAATTTTTTTATTAACAATTTTTAGTGCAAATAAATAGCAAATATTATTAAAATTCGTATTTACAGTTTTTTTAATAAAAAATAGTATTGAGGTTCATTTGAAAAATAATGTTAAATTAACATTATAAATAAGGCTGATAATTCTTTGAAAACTATGTACACTAAAATTCAATTAGATAGTAAGTATATTTTCAAGCTAAAAATATTTGTGTACATTGGAGAAACATTATACATTTAAAAAATCTCAAACTATATATCAAATCTAAATAAACTTGAAAATTTTACTTGAGAACTAACATGCCGTTTTCTTTGAGAATGCTATTGTTTTCACGTTGAGAACTATGTTATTTTCAACTGGTTTTCAAGGCTAAGGTTTAAATTTTAAACTTGCTATCAATATAATATTCAATGTATTTCAAAGGTAAATGTTTGTTGGGTATTTTCCTTAGAATGTAGATGTGGATGTAAATGTGATTGTGTATGTTAGAAATTAATCAAAATGCTTTTAGAAGTCATTTACATACAATGACATTAAACGAAACATTAAACAATGATTGAATGCGGGAAAATATCTAATATAGTTAGTTAGTCAAACATTATGTAAATATAATTAGAAAATATAACATTACATTACATTACATTATGCTATACATACACAAACACATGAAAACAAATTAAAAAACAAATAATTTGGATTATATATGAAACATATACTGAGAAATTTATGTCTTTACCACAATCTTTGTGATCCTTTAAATTGAAAAGTATTAAAAAATAATATTATTTTGAAAATAATTTTTTTTTTAAATTTTTTTTGTTAAGAACACAGAAAGAATTTGTAACGATTTTCAATCAATAAAAACGCGGATTCAATAAATTTTTTAATTGAAATTCCTTTAATTAAGAAAATTGTTAAACCAATAATCAAATTGAAGGTGATTAATTGAAAATTTTTTCAATCAAACATTTTTTCGATTTTGATAAAAAATTTGATAATATTTGTATTTATGGTCAATCAAAATAATTATTGATTTAACGAACAAAATTTGTTTATTTGTTGCCAACAATAAAAAAAAAACCGATTATTTTGAATGTTTTTGAATTAATCTATTTAAATGAATTAAAGCGAAAAATAAAATCTGGTAAGTTTAAAATTTGTTTTTCGACAGTTAAAGAAAATAACAAAAATGTTAATCAAAACATTGATTCTCATTTAAATTTTGTTGATCAATAGATTTTATGGACATTTTTAGCCAATAACTTGTTGTGTGTAGATACTAAGACTATCTTATATAAATATTTATATATGAAATTTAAATACTTACAAACAGCTAAACTTAAGAACTAACTGTTATTTATAAAAAATGATGCCGGATGATAAGATGATGCTGGATGTTCTTTACAGCATCCATGAAATACACTGCACTCAAAAAAAAAAAAACTGTAATGTTAGCAAAAAAAGCTTGTAATCCTACAAGATAATTTGCTGATTTTGAACCCAAAATTTTTTTTGCTAAAGTTAGCAAAAATGTTTTTCCAAAAATTTGTTAACTGAATTTCTTTTTATTTCAACTTAGATAATACACATTTGAGGACCCCATTGTGTTCGGACCCTATAGGTCCAGACCCCGAGGACCTGGACCTAGTTGAGTTTTTTCTGCTCCTTGCTTAGTTTTTGATATACGGTATTTTAGGGGACCACTGGGGTCTAGAGAATTACAAAACTCGATAACTTCAAAAATATTACTCGGAGTGCTTTTAGTTATTTTGCGGTCTACGTGTTGAAAGCTACAAAAATGCTTTTGGACTTTTTGTTGTGTCGGCATTATTTACCGAGATGCTAACTTTTTTGGATCCAATGTTAGGACCCATTAGGGTCCACACATGTGAGAGCTCGAGAACCAAAAACGGCCTTCATTTTGCTCTATCTGGCTTAGTTTCCGAGATAGCGTCATTTTAAGTTTTCTTAAAAAAAAAATTACATTTAAGGTACATTGCAATTTAGTAATACTTCTAAGAATTAGAAATATAAAACAAAAATTCAAACCTAACGGACATTTTTCAAGACTTGAAAAGTCCTACTAAGGGTTAACAATGGGAAAAATACAACTCTGTTAAAAGTTAAGATGGATTAAGTTTCTGCCAAATGAATACAACACGAATTAATGGTGAATAGGGGTTACTCAACACAAAGAGGAGTAATTCCAATTCTTAATTTCTTCAAAAGTTTCATTTAAATGGCTAATTTTAATCTGACACACATTAAGTGTGTGGCAATCGAAGGAGTGCTGATGATGGAAGGGTGGCATCTTCCGAAAGCTGTCGACATCTCCACTTAGCCTGTGTTGTCACTTGATTTTTTTCAGATTTTCTCATTGTACAACAACTATTATTTCTCAGAAATAATTAATATGGACTCAAACCGAACTAAATAAAAATTCAATTTACAATTTATTTTTGCTAATATTAGCAAAAACGTTTGTAAAAATTTGGTCAACTCAATTTTAAATTTAGCAAAAAAAATTAGTTCAAATTTTGTTTAAAATTTCTAATGCGCTGAATGAAGTTTACAAGATGTTTTTGGTAACATGCTAATCTCAACTAAAAATTTGCTTAAGATTAGCTTACTAGCATTAGCAAAAAAAAATTAGTAAATCTGCTAATGTATTATTTTGAGTGTGGAATGTTAAAAGTGTTTTTCCGCTGCTCGTACAATTTCCAAGAAATTATGCGTTCAACATAATATCCGTGACAAAACTGGTACTATCGGTTGAAAACAGTTCTAACACTTTCGACTTTTAGTCTCAAAAATTGTCTTAAATTAACACAAAGCTTGTTTACGCTACAACTTTTAAACTAAGGACTTTTACAAAAAAAAAAATCACTTCAGTAATTTTAATTTTTTTTTTTTTCATTCTTCATCATGTAAATTCTTCTGGTAACTCTATTTCTCATTATTTCATCACAATTTAACAATGACAATAAAAATGCAATTTATTCTATAATAGAAAAAGTAAATACAAAAAGCGAAAGCAAAATGAATTTTTCTTAAGAAAAAAAAAGAAGAAAATAATAAAAAATTACAAAAAAATAAACTTAAACAAGAAAATCTTTAGTAGCTATGATGAAAATTCTATGTTAAATAAAATTTAATTATACCACAATAAGAAATTGCTTCGTATACTTAATACTCTTCCTTTTCTTAGCCTTTAATAAACTGTTCGGTAGCCAATGTGACCAAATCCTTCACACAATATTTAGAGTTAATCATTGTTAAAGTTTTAAGTTTTTCCAAAATTTCTCGTTAAATACTTAAGGAAAATCTCATGAAAAATTAACTTAATAATTTTTATCTTAAAAAATTTTTACTTGAAAACAAAATATAGATTTAGAAAATAAAAATAAAAAAAAAATCTCATTGAAAATGTTGTTTAAAAATTGGCTTTTGGTAATTTTGGCCTCGAAAAATACTGATAAAATCTTCATTGAAAAAAATTAAATGTTTAAGTTAATATTTTGAGTAGGGTTATTTTAGCTTGAGGACATTGTTTTCTTTACTAATTAAAACTATGATATTCTCATAGAATAACTTTCAAGAAAATAATTTTTCTGTTTTAAATTTATTTATATTGGTAGGTTTTGCAAGATTTATACAAATGTTTACGAATTTGACAAATTTTATTGTCTAGACTATTTAGCAATATTAATCTTTATGTGCTCGGTAGTCTACATTTGTAGCATTTTTGCAGAAAAAGTTGAATAAAAAAAATCTGTCTACAACAACAGGGTCCGATTTTTTCAGTAGCTTCCTAAAAATCAATTCTAAGCAGTTTTAGCCACTAAGACTTTAAAATAATAATGTACAGCACCCCCCAGACCCTACTTTTCAAAATGACCATCTCCTGGCCGGTAGTCTACAAATGTAGACATCATATAATAAGTATGGAAATTCACATTTCTTTGAGATTTTATTTTTCGCAGGCGTTAATAAATCAAACGATGAAAATACCCATGTATTGTGGAGTACGGAAGCAGTTTGTTATTACCGTGCAGTAATGCCGAAATCTCGGTTCAAGGAAATTTTCGGTTTGATAGTGAGCGTACTAGAGCTGCTGGACTGGTTAACGAAAATGCTACAATTTCTGCATTATGCGCTATAATGAGCAACAATCGGTACTTTCAACCATCGGTACTTTCAACCATCGGGAGAAATTTCAGTTGACGAACAACTATTTGCATATCGCGGAAGAACTAGATTTACGCAGTACATCCAAGTCTGCAAAGTATGGCATAAAAGTATAGTTCGGGATGCAAAGTCATTATTTTTTCTTAAAAGTAAGTAAAATTGTACTTAATATCAGCGTTTGAAAGGCTACGTTAGCTACCCGTTTTTTTGCTTTTGCTTTTCATATCACTTCAAACAATTTCAATATTATAAGTTATAGCTTTTGTTTACTTTTCTTTTTTGTGTTTGCTTTAACTACAACAACATGGAAAAAATAAAAACTCCAAACAGAGCAGTAGCGGAAAACAAATTTTATTGTTGTAGCCTACAAATATACTACAGTAGTATATTTGTAGGCTACAAATATACTACAGTAGTATATTTGTAGGCTACAGTAATACTACAGTATTACTACAGTAGTATTACTACAGTAGTATTACTACAGTATTACTACAGTATCACATTGTAAACAAATGTTGCAATACAAAAACGTGATCTTATTTTAAAATTTTCGTTAAGATGGTGTAAAATTAATACAACATCGAAAAAAGAATAATAATAATTTTTAATAAAATTCTTTTAATTTTGGTCAAAAAAATATAGAAAAATTTGGAATTTTGTCGAATTTTTCGATATTTTCGAATATGTACGCGATTTTAATATTATCGGTCTAGACGCTCAGAAGTTATGAGAAAAACCGTGACATTAACATTGGGTTAGAGGTGGGCGCTGGTCACGTGATTTGCGTGATTCACGTGAATCACGCGTGAGTGATTTACATTTAAATCACGTGATTGTGAGTGAGTGTGAGCTGAAAAAAAAATCTGAGTGAGTGAGTCATTTATTTTTTGCGTGAGTTTGCGTGATAAGATATTTAGATTAGCCCAATTTTTTTATTTTTTGTAAAAAAAATTTTTTGGAGTTTTTTTTTTTGGTAACAGAATTTTATTGCTTGAGTAGATTTTGCGTGACTCACGCGTGAGCGTGATTGAATCTGGCGTGAGTAAGATTTTTATTACTCACGTGAATAGTGAGTGAGCGTGAATAAAAAAAAAATTGCGTGAGTGATTCGATTATTTTTGCGTGAGCTTGAGTGAGTGTGAGTCAAAATCCACTCACGCACCCATCTCTACATTGGGTTTTTCGATAATTCACGTGTTGAAAAATACACAAAACATGGTTTTAATTAGAGATGGGCGCGTGAGTGATTTTTGACTCACACTCACTCACGCCCACGACAGGAATTTTTTAATCACGCACACTCACTCACGAGCAAATTTTTTCTACTCACACTCATAATCACGTGAGTAAATTTAATACAACTCACACTCACTCAAGCTTCACTCACACCCTCGTTGACTCACACTCACGAAACTCTTATTCATACAAAAAAAAAATTAAAAACTAAAATTTGAAAAATCTTTTAAAATTTTCAACAAAATTTAAAGTTCAGCGTAACTTAAAAAATCGACTCACGCAAAAATCTTACTCACGCACACTCCACTCACACGCGCGTGAGTAAAATTGAATTTAGTCACACTCAAGCGTGGTCACGCGTGAATCACGTTCTAATCTGCTCATGTGCCCATCTCCACTTTTAATGACAAGGGAACACCACAACAGTGCTTGCCAAAGTTTTTTTTTTGAGAAGTTGAATTATAATTTTGCATTAAAACAATCCAACCCTATTCTTTATACACATTAAAATAAAACAGTTATGTTAAACAAGATAAGTGTGTGTGTGTGTTATAGTTTTATTAAATTTTTTCTTTGTAGGCTACAAAAACAATATTTGTAGGCTACCAAAAATAATTTGTAGGCTACAGGTAGGCTACCAAAAATAATTTGTAGGCTACAGGTAGGCTACCAAAAATAATTTGTAGGCTACTTGTAGGCTACACAATTCTAATGTTTTTGTTTTTTTTGCTACTTATTCATTTTTAAAAACAATCGTAAGCTCTCGCTACAAAAACAGAAATGTGCAAGTATTAGTAGCTAGAGCAATTGAATGATTTACATATTGTTTGTTTTTAAAACTACACATATCGTCAATTTTGGTTGTTTAAGCTACTTTCTCCGTAGTAATTTAAACGCTGCTTAATATAAGTTTAATTGTTTTTATCCAGAGGAAAAATATTTTTTTAAATAAGTAAAAATTTCCTTAAACTTACGGATTCTGTGGACCCTATGGAGTCCCAATGTGAGGACCCTACGGGCCCCCAATATATGGGGTCTGCCCATGAGTATGTGCGTACAGATTTATAGGGTCACTACTGATTTTGATCCAAATTTTTGGTCAGAATCGCTCTATCTTGCTTATTTTTCGAGATATAAGAATGGGGTCTTGAGAAATTTGATCATGAAATAACTCGAAAACTATAACTCGGAGGTCTTTCGGGTCTTCGGCGGTCATATTCTACAAGTTTAGCACTACAAAACTGCCTTTAGAATTTTTTTCGTATCTGCAGTATTTGCAGAGTTATAGGCATTTGAAAATTCCGCGAAAATCGAAATTTGGATTTAAAGTTAGGGTCTCATGGGGTCTCCAGATGGGGCCCCCAGATGTGGTTCCCAAAAAACCTTAAGTATTTTTCCCTTAAGTTAAGTAAATTTTATCTTAAACTGATGAAGATATGGATTCAAATAAAGTCAATGAAATCAATAAAATAAAGATTACTTTTTTCTTAAATTAAAACAAAAATTTATTAAATTTAAGAAATGCGTTTTGGAATAAAAGATTGGTACTTATTTGATTGAAGGTCTTGAAAATGTCTATACTATTTTTAAGTAAGTTACGTACTTATTTATTTTTTTGCACACAATTTAATTTTTTTTCTTTTAAGTAAAACAAATTTTTTTAATAAACCCTTTTTTTCTTAAATGCAATCAATTCGCCATAAATGTAAATAATATTTAACTTAATTTAAAAAATCAAATTAAGGAAAACTTTTGTGCTTTTTTAAGTATTTGCATGTACTATCTTCAAGTTTATTTTCTTTGTTTTAAGTAAAACCACCTTATATTAAGATAAGTTGAAGTAAATTAAAAAAAAATTGTTTACTTAAATTAATAACAGTGTTTATTTGATTTCAGTATAGTTATTTTTTTCAGTGAAACGACGAAAGTTCCTGCAAAGCTTTGCAAAACAACTTTTCATGCCAGCAATCAAACAGCGCTCTGAAAATGCAAGGGTATTAGTCTATGCTCCAACACGCCTGGCTATTAAAATGGCGCTCGGTAGTTCTCCTATTTCTGGCACTAGTATGAACCACTCGCCTTATATTTCTAACAAAATACAGTTGAAATTAAAACATTCTCACCTTATCTTTGTATCTAAAAATCATATATTTCTTAATAATTATGTATTTAATTAGAACACTCTGCGTGGTAGTGTTTTTTCATATGTTTTCCACACAAAAACATATCGTCGAACTATATTCAATAAATGCCAACTCGAAAAAGCTTACTGTTCAGGAGAGCTAAAAAACTAGTTATTTCGCTAATTATTGTAAAAATTAACAATGTACCTTCCATAAGATGGTTTAAATATTCTAAATAATTTTTACCTATGCCAAAAATTTTATATTTTGCACTTGTTTGCGTATTTTTGAGAGATGGCATTTATTACTACATCAAAAAACAAATATTTTCTTAGAGTTGGCACATTTTGTCGGTAAATAAAAAAGCATTTTTTTTTGGAAAAATTTTTATAATTTTTTTTTTTTTGGTTTTTGTTATCCTTAGTACGATAATTGCAAAAACTGAAAAAAAAAAAAATAAAAATCTTTGCATATTTTTAAAAGTTACTAGCTCCGAAAGCCTTTTAATCTCAGGGTGGTCAACTTTGGGACTCTGTAACTCACGCTGTATTGTATTAGGGTCCCTCCAAACTAGCTATTGTGAAAGCTTACATCATTGACTTAATTTGCTCCACTCATAATGTTTTAATCTGACAAATAGTTTGAAGGTTACATAAATATAAGCAATTTTTTTTTTGGCAAACACTATTTACCGATAATTTCAAAATGGTAATATCTTGAAAACTAGCCATTCGATATCAAAATCTTTACCAGATTCGTATTCAGCATGGCAATTGCAATAAGAAATATGGTCAAATTTTTAAAAAAAAAATATTTGAACATTTTTTGGAAATTTGCAATGGGAGTTGGCATTTATTTTCACCAAAAAAATACCTAGTTTGAGATAGCAGAATAACAAAAATGGATGTAAAACGCCAACAAATTATTTTTTTGTTCTGAAATTTTTATCACAGATGGGTATTGCATAGGAGAGCTATTTGCCATCGGAAACTCATATCGGTCAAATTTGAGTTGGCATATTTTGAATATAGGTTCACGATATGTGCTACAAATGTAGACTTCCGACCGCCAACGAAAGTTAACAATCCCGAGCACATAAAGGTTAAAAACCTAAGCCACAAGTAGCAAAGGAAATTTAATTGACAAATCGCTAATGTTCAAAAAAAATATTAATACATATTCAACTCTACCCTCATTGAAAATTAGAAGAAGAAAATTGTACAATCTCTTATTGTTAGCAAGACCGAACACGACCGTCAAATAACCAAAAAAAAAAATATTGAAAACAGATTTGCATATGATTTAATAGTTAAATTAAAACAACGATGTTCTCTAGTTTTAATTAGTAAAGCAAATAATGGCCTCGAGCTTGAATAAACCTACTCAAAATATAATATCTTAAAAAACAAAACAATTTTTATTTTTTAATAAAATCAGAATTCCTTTAAGTTAATTTTGTATTTTTTATATAATTTTGGGATGCTTTGAGATTTAGAAGAAAATAACAAAAATCTTAAGAAACATTTTCTAAAGGAAAATTAATTGTTATGGGCTTTTGATCATTTTGGCATCGAAAAAATTTAAAAAATCTTTATTTAAAAAAAAAAAGAAGTTAATTTTTTTGTACCCTCCAACCACAGTATGGGGGTATATTCACTTTGTCATTCCGTTTGTAACGCATCGAAATATCGGTCGGGGACCCCATAAAGTATATGTATTATTGATCCATGATCGATTCTAAGACATTCTATGAATGTCCGTCTGTCCGTCCGTCCGTCTGTCTGTAGATAACACAATGAAGTCCAAAATAAAACAGCTAGACTCCCGACGTTTGGCACAAATATGTCTCATGTTCAGGCAGGCTAAGTTCGTGAATGGGCAAAATCGGGCCAGGGGGAAAAAAGTTCCCCTTTGAAGAACGGAACCAACCTCTTAAAAAATACACTTTTTTAACATGATAATGTTTTTAGGCTGGTGTCTAATTTTAAAAAAGTTGCAGGACGCCACCTCAGTTTGACTATACACCCAAAAAAAAAACGTGGGTATTCAATACTAAAAATTTTACTAATGAACTAATTTTTTAGTCCAAAATGATCTAGTGCAGGCGTTGGTAATCAATACTAAAATTTTTTACTAATATTATTCAAAACCAGTAAAAATTACTAATTTTAGTACTTTGAAGATAGTAAAAAACTACCGTACTACTGGTAATTGGTAACTAATAAGTAGATTTTGGTACCAAATCACTTACTAATATTTTTACTGCAGAATTATTTTGAGTGTATAAGCTAACAATTAACGAAAAAGAAAACAAGAATTACTATTTTCATTTTCTTAAAACCAAAAACTTGGGTTTGTAACTTGGATAATAATTCACCTCGTGGTGAATAAAACCGTTTTTCACCACCTGGTGAATAAAAAGTAACATAATTATTTTTTAACAAAAAAAAATTTTTTTTTCATCAAATTTTTTTTATTTTTCATCAATTTTTTTTCCATAAAATTTTTTTTTTTCATATTTTTTTTTTATCAAAATTTTTTTTCATCAATTTTTTTTTCATCAAATTTTTTTTTCATCAATTTTTTTTTTCATCAAATTTTTTTTTTCATAAAACTTTTTTTTCATCAAATTTTTTTCTTCATCATTTTTTTTCCATAAATTTTTTTTTCATCATTTTTTTTATCAATTTTTTTTTTATAAAATTTTTTTTTTCATATTTTTTTTTTTTTCATCAAATTTTTTTTTTCATCAAATTTGTTTTTCATAATTTTTTTTCATTAATTTTTTTGCATCAAATGTTTTTTTTTTCATAATTTTTTTTTTAATCATATTTTTTCATCAAATTTTTTTATCAAATTTTTTATTATCAATTTTTTTCTCACCAAAAAATTTTTTTTGTCATCAATTTTTTTTTACATCAAAAAATTTTTCTTTTCATCAAAAAAATTCATCAAAAACTTTTTTTCATCAAAATTTTTTTTTCATCGAAAATTTTGGGTTCATTAAATTTTTTTTTAACATAATTTTCCATTTGTTTATCAAGTGTATATAAAGCAAGTGAGAGTGTTATATTTTTTGGTGCCGAATCTTTTATACTCTCCAAAATGTAAAAACACTTTTTTGCACTTAATTTTGCACTCACTTCCGAAATGTACAGATCTTTTGGTTTTTTAATGCGGTCCTCGACTGATATTTCAATTCGTTTTTCATGGAATAGCAAAGTAATACATAATTATTTTTTCTAAAAAAAACTTTGCTTTGGCAAGTACACCCAAATCTGACGGAAAACATTATCATGATTTAATGTTCGCAGGCATTTTTACATTTGTTTTGTGTTTTTGTTAAATAAATGAAACATCTGGTATATTTATCGCGATAGGAAGGTGCTGTTAACGTCCCCCACTGACCCCATCACCCATACCCCCCAAAAAATAACGCCCCTGACAAAATTTTTTTTTATTTTTTGTTTCATTTTGGAGGGTATAAAAGATTCGGCATTGCCGAATTTAACACTCTCACTTGTTTTATCTTATTTTGGTTTGCTTTGAGATTTAAAATTTTCGAAAAAAATGATTTTTTAACGGTCATTTATCAATATTTCTTAAGAATAATTTCCTTAAGAATTTTTTTTTATATTTTTCTAAATCTTAAAGCAAACAAAAATAGGATAAAAATTTAAAATTAAATTAAAAAAAAATTACTTAAGAGTTTTTAAAAACTATCCGAGTCCAAAATGGCAAAAAGTAGAATCTTTTATACTCTCTAACATGAAAAATAACAATAGAAAAAAATTTTCCAGAGGCTTTCTAACATGATAATGTTTTTGGCTGATGTCTAATTTTTAAAATTATGCAGATTGACTATACAAGCTAACGACTAACAAAAATAAAAAAGAATTATCAAACTTTTTTTTCCAATTTTTTTTTCATAATTTTTTTCAAAAAGTTTTATTTTATCAACAAATTGTTTTTTTCATAAAAATTTTTATTTTATCAAAAAAATTTTTTTTTTTTTGATTAACATTTATTTTTTTAATCAATATTTTTTTTTTATTTTTTTTATCAAAAACTTTTGTTAATTTTTTTTTCATATTTTTTTCAATCAAAAATTTTTTTTTTTTTTATATTATTTTTTTTTTATTTTTTTCTTAATTTTTTTTTTAATTTTTATTTCCATCAAAAAAAAAGTTTTTTTCATCAAAAATGATTTATACATTTCATTTATGATTTAAGGCGTTTAAAGTAGAGTTTGCAAATAATCGAGATATTTCATAATCGCGATTACGATTAAAAAAATTGCCGTTAATCGCGATTACGATTAATCGAATTTTTTAAATAATTTGAGTTTCAATAGCTTAAAAAATATCTTTTGAAATTTACATTTTATAACATATTTTTTAGAACAAAAACTATTATTTTTAAGAAATAAAATTAAAAGCATTTGAACTTTCCCAGTAAAAATAATTTGAGATTTTGGCACCACAGTTTCTTTTTTTAAGTTAAGTTTTTTTGCTAAGATTTTTTTTAAACTTATAATTAAAATTCTTTGTTGATTCAATTTCACACATACTTTAATTTTTGATATCTTAAAACTTTTTATATGATCAAAAAGATTTTTGGAGAAAAATACAAGATTTTCTTTCATCTTTATTGCGCTTAAATAAACTCTACAAAGAGTATTTCAATCAGGTCTTAATAGCTCTTTATCTTTGCTACTAAAGAGTACTGTGACTGATTTGGATTCGCTTTTTGGATCATGATTCCTTTCCAAAAGCTGCTTCCAGTTTACCAAAGTTTTCTGCGGGGTCGTGTCGGAATACCTGCCGATGGCCATTGAAGAGTTTATTGTGAGGAAATTTATTTAAAAAATTTACAAGGCATCATTAGTCAAACAGCGGTCAAAGTATGAAAAAATTAAGTTTTTTTTACAAAATTTCATGTCCAAATTTTTTGACCAAAGCCTTTGATTATATTTTAAAAAGAAAACTCTTTAAAATTTACTCACAATCAGATCAGAATTTAAAATTTATTTTAAATTTGAATTTTTTTTACGAGAAAAATAAAGAAAAATCGTAAACAAGTTAAATGAATAATGGGCCAACCCATCAACATTTTCCGTTCTCTTAACATTCCAGAATCAATGATTTTTGTTTGAAATTTTTTTTGACAAATAATTTTAATAGAAACTTCAAAATGGGTTTAAAAAAATTGAAACTGATTTATTTCAAGAAAATTTTTAATCGTAATCGCATGATTTTTTTGTCGATTACGATTACGATTAATTGGTGCGATTAATCGCGATTACGATTACGATTTTAATCGTTTTGCAAACTCTAGTTTAAAGTTTAAGTGAAATTTTCGCCGTAAAATACCAAAATTCTGACATAAAAATGTTCCATTTGTTTAAAAAATGTACAAAAACAAGGAAGAGTGTTAAATTCTTCTGTGCCGAATCATTTACACTCTTCAAAATGTAAAAAACTCGTTTGCACTTAATTAATGCACTCATTTACCAAATCTACATCTCTCTTGGTTTAGACTGCATCTCCCTTTCCACATAGAGATGAACGGATGTACATATATAGCTAGATTGTCGTAAAAATGGATCAATAGTATAATGGGGTCCTCGACCAATATTTCAATTCGTTTTGCATGGCATGACAAATAACATGATTTTTTATAAAAAAAAATTTTCTTTGTTTGGCAAGTACACCCATATCTTCAGCAAAACATTATCATTATTTAATGTTTTGGGCTAGAGTACAAAATATGCAGTAATTTTTTGTGGTGGGAGGTTCTCTGCGTGGTCGTTGGAGAAATAGACAAATTTAAGCAAACTTAAATATGGTACGAAAATAACCAAAAAAAAAAATTTTTTCTTAAGATTTTTTTAAGTCTTAAAGCAAACTAATATAAGTTAAAAACCAAAAAATTAACTTATTTTTTTTAAGATTTTGAATTTATATGAAAAAGCAGGAGATGGAGTTTTTGGCTTCGGAAATTAATTATTACTTTCTTCGGAGCCAAATTAATTTTGTTTTTTAAGTTGCGTTAACTATATTCAAATGAATTTATGTTTTGTACATAAAAACTTAATGCTGATATACTTATTTTTAGGCTGCACCTAAAATCATTCCGGTCGCAGTGCACAGTGCCTCTTTAATCTACTTATTTTTAAACATCAAAATAAAAAAAATGGATTTGGTCACTTTGGCTTCTGAAAAGCTCAAATATCTCTTTTCCCGTTTTTTTTTTCTATTTTTTTTATTTGTAACTTTACTTTGTTTTTTTTTTTTTCTTTTTCTCTCTTTATTGTGTTACTTTATAAAGATTGTATGATTTTGACTGGTTAATTAAAATAAACATTTCCGTTTTATTTTTTTTGTTAATTTTTCTTGTTCCTTTAAGCTTAAACAAAAAAGGATCATAGAAAGAGTAACATGTATCGTTTGGTTTGTAATTGTGTGTGTTTGTGTGCATGTATGTTTTGTGTTTCCTTACGGCTCAAGTATTGTGTTTTCTTAACTTTTACTTATACATACAATATTTTTTTTCTTTTGGCATTATATCCTTCAGTGGTTTTTATTAAATAAATACCCCAACAGTTGTTAGAGAACTGCAATAATAAAAATGTGTACTAACAAAAAAAAAAAAAAAAAACTCAAAATAAACAACAAAAAAAACCCAAAAAGAAAATATTTCACTTGAGAGTTACAGCAACTTGCATCTTTAAACGAATTGTACAATGTGCACAATAAATATAAAAAGTTTTTCCAAAGAGAATTTTTATTACCAACAATAACTAAACATGCAGCTCAATGCTTAATAAAACTTTGCTATTTTCATTATATCAGATATGAAATTCAGAAAAATTGACTTACACAGTTTTTAAGTAAATGGCGCCCGAACAGGGGCCAACCAATGTTGGCGTTGTAGGGGTGAAATGAAAAAAAAATTTCAATTGACTAAAAATTCTAAATAAAGCTTTTCATTAAAAATTTAAACTAATTTAAGAAACCAAAATTAAAGTCAGTTTCGGATACGGGGAAAACCGAGATTCTAGTAATTCTGACAGCTGTTGGCCACCGGTATCTCTTAGTTTCGTCAAAAATAACGAAAAAAGCTATACCAAACACCCAAAAAACATATACTTCTTGGAGTCCTCAATCAATATTTGGTTGAATTACAATTGCTGTAAATTATATTCATACTTTTTGACAATAGTCCTTCAAGTCATCTAACCACTAGTAGTTTATTTTCCCGCTTGAAGCTTTTAAGTCAATTATAATGTTTTGAAAATAAAAGCGCAACAGCTGTAGGAAGAACTTAAACACTTCTTCACATTTTTTTTCTTCGCATTGTTGTTGTTATGAAACTAAATTTTTTCTGCAGGTCCTTGGAATTTTAAGTTTCTTTAAGAACAGCAAGCAACAAAAAAAAAAAAAAGACAAGAAAAAAAAACTTCTGTGAAGTGTTATTTTCACGTAAATATTTCAATTGTGTTTTTTTAAGCATAACTGTTTTTTTTTACATTTTTTTGCGAAATAAATGACTGATGGTTAGATGGTAATTTAACGGAAAAGTTTAAGTTTTTTTATTTTTATTATAGTCATTGTCGACAGAAAAATATTTTAAAAGAATAGATTCACAAATAAAATGGTTACTTAAAACAAAATTTAGTGACTATAAAGCTGAGTCCAGATTCAGAATCCTTGAATCAACCCTTGAAGAAAACGCTACCAATATTGAAATTTTTTGAATAAAATTCACAATCTAGAGAAAACTCTCACGCTATTTCATGGCTTGATACAAATTTTTGTTGACGACAAATATAGGAGGTGAATTCATAATGTTCTTAGCCCGACATAGAGATGGTGGTATAAACAGGAAAAAGCTTTTATTCGTTATATCAACACATGTTAAATTTCATTTCGATCTGTCAACTTATTATAGTAACAGGTTTTCAAAAAAGGGGCTTCAGTGAATTTTTTATAATGGAAAAATTAAAAATTCCTGGTTGGATTAAATAAGACAGGTTTATCGGGACAAGAAATTCATAATGATAAGATTTGATTAGATATGATTAGATGAAAGTGCTTCTTGATTTAAGAGTACAAAAAACACTCACAAATCAAATTTTAGTGAAGTAGGTTTCTATTTGTTGCCAATAAATCGCTTTAACTAAGTATCGGACGAAATTTTCATATGGGGCCAAAGTTCAAAAATGGTCCGTTAAACACACACAAACAAAATGTTTATTAAATATTAAATATTTTCCTAAAATTGGGAGATTTATGTGAATATCGAGAAGGTGGTTTGTGTGGGGGCTACAAGAATACCTGTACGACAGAGTGGTATAGGGTATAAAAACCACTCAAAATCGTCTCTTAATTAACCGTGAAAATCGATTTTCCGGAAGGTCACACTGCATCAGAATCTGATACATTTTTCCTTTAGAAACAAATTACTCAGAATATGAAAAATGTTTTAGAAAAATATACTTTTTTTCCATTCACAGAAAAGTCTGTGAATGTTTCTATAGGAAAAATCTAAAAAATGTTTCTAAAGAAAAAATCTGAGAATTTTTGTGTAGGGGAAATGTTGAGTAAAATTCCTCTCTAATAAGGTATTAAAAACTAAAATCGATTTAAAATCAGCCAAGTTTTTCAACCTTCCCCAGTGTGACAGACCACTTGATTAAGCAATACAATCCGATTTTTGAAATTTATTGAAACTTTCTACTGTTATAACATTTTTTTATTGTTTAAGTTCAAATGTATTTAAATGACAAGTATTTTTCATATTGTATTTTGGTAACATGTTTTAAATTAATGCTAAAAATGCCTGCATTTTCAACCCCCTTTTGAAATCGCATGATTTTTAACATGATAATGTTTTTGGGCTGGTGTCTAATTTTAAAAAAGTTGCAGGACGCCACCTCAGTTTGACTATATAGGCGAACAATTGCCGAAAAAGAAAACTAGAATTACTATTTTCATTTTCTTAAAACCAAAAATTTTAATAACTTGGGTTTGTAACTAATGATAATAATTCACCTTGTGGTAAATAAAACCGTTTTTCACCATCTGGTGAATAAAAAGTAACATAATTATTTTTCAACAAAAAACATTTTTTTCCATCAAATTTTTTTTTTTCATCAATTTTTTTTTTTTCATAAAATTTTTTTTTTTTTTCATTTTTTTTTTTTCCATGAAATTTTTTTTTCCATCAAATTTTTTTTTTATCATTTTTTTTTCATCAATTTTTTTTTTTTCATCATACATTTTGTTTCATCATATTTGTTTTTATCAAATTTTTTTATAATTTTTTTTTTTTCATAATTTTTTTTCATAAATTTTTTTTCATAAATTCTTTTTTTCATAAATTTTTTTTTATCAAATTTTTTTATAATTTTTTTTTTTCATAATTTTTTTTCATAAATTTTTTTTCATAAATTCTTTTTTTCATAAATTTTTTTTTCATTAATTTTTTTCATCAATTTTTTTTTTTTTTTCATCAATTTTTTTTCCGTAATATTTTTTTTCTTTCATCAAACTTTTTTTTTTTTTTCATCAAACTTTTTTTTTCATCAAATTTTTTTTTTTTCATAAAATTTTTATTTTTCTTCAAATTTTTTTTTCATCAATTTTTTTTTTTCATAAATTTTTTTTTTATCAATGTTTTTTTCATCAAATTTAATTTTTTTATCAATTTTTTTTTTTCATTATTTTGTTTTTATCAAATTTTTTTATAATTTTTTTTTTTCATAATTTTTTTTTCATAAATTTTTTTTCATAAATTTTTTTTTCATTAATTTTTTTCATCAATTTTTTTTTTTTTTTCATCAATTTTTTTTCCGTAATATTTTTTTTCTTTCATCAAACTTTTTTTTTTTTTTCATCAAACTTTTTTTTTCATCAAATTTTTTTTTTTCATAAAATTTTTATTTTTCTTCAAATTTTTTTTTCATCAATTTTTTTTTTTTCATAAAATTTTTTTTTATCAATTTTTTTTTTCATCAAATTTAATTTTTTTATCAATTTTTATTTCATAATTTTTTTTTTTTCATCAAATTTTTTTTTTTCATATATTTTTTTTTATCAAATTTTTTTCATAAATTTTTTTTCATCAAATTTTTTTATCAAATTTTTTATTATCAATTTTTTTCTCACCAAAAATTTTTTTTTTCATCAATTTTTTTTTACATCAAAAAATTTTTCTTTTCATCAAAAACTTTTTTTCATCAAAATTTTTTTTCACCTACAATTTTGGGTTCATTAAATTTTTTTTAACATAATTTTGTTTTTCGTGAAAGTTTTTTTTTTTTTTACCAAAACTTCTTTTGCACCAAGTCTAAGCTTCTCGCATAAAAATCCATTTGTTTATCAAATGTAGTACATTGAACAAGTAAGAGTGTAAAAACACTTTTTTGCACTCACTTACGAAATGTACAACTCTTTGGGTTTTTTAATGGGGTCCTCGACTGATATTTAAATTCGTTTTGCATGGAATAGCAAAGTAATATAACAATATTTTTTCTAAAAAAACTTTGCTTTGGCAAGTATGTACACTAGGGATATAACCATTTGCGTTTTTTTGCAAATATCAAAAAGTACCTATCATATTGAGAAAGTACATGAAAAATCAAGAAGAAATGTGTGTTCTTTTTTTCGCGAATGTTAAAAAAGGTTCGGCACCGATCGCGATGAAGTTTTCGCTAATATTTTTTTTTTATTATTCGGAAAATCCGTATTCCTAGTGTCGAAAACTATTTTATAAATTTGTTATTGTTTTATTTTTGTTGTAAATCGACAAAAAGCCAAAAAACGGTGGATGGGAAGGAGTCCCACCATAAAACATAAAAAAATTTAAATTTATGGTGTTTTAGAAATTGCAATCGGTGCCGAAGGTTTTTGGACCAAAATGTCCCCGGATAACGTTTTTTGTTATCAGTATAAAATTTCCCATACGGTTATGATAGGTTCCTATTTTGGTTATACCCCTAATGTACACCCAAATCTTCCGCAAAACATTATCATGATTTAATGTTTTGGGCAAGAGTACAAAATTCGCAGGCAATTTTGTTTTAAAATTAGGAAAAACCAAAAAAAAAAAATACACTGAAACTGATTAATGAAAAAATGTTATTACAGTAGATAATTTCAACAATTTTAAAAAGTGGGACTCGTATTCTTTTATCAAGTGGTATGACACACGCTAGATGCCTGGGGAAGTTGTAATAACTTGGCTGACTTTCAACCGATTTTAGTTTTTAGTACCTTTTTAGAACGGCATTTTACTCCACAACATAATTCTGTAACCACTTGAATTTAAACACTATTTAAAATACCAAAAAAATTTCGAAAACAGAAAAAAATCATATTTTTCCTAGTAATCCGTTTTTTAAAATTCAAGGACCATGCTGAACGATTTACCCATGTCCGACCGTCCTTAATTTTTATTAGACGTATTTTTACCTCCAAATGAATATATCTAGGGTAAGTTAGGGTCAGTATCTACCAATTTATTTTTTTTTTGGAGCACCATATAAAATAAATCAGACCAAAAAAATAAAAGGTGCAATTTTAAAAATTAAAAAAAAAAAAAAAATAGAAAGAATTGTGATCACATCTCGAATTATAGTTTAAAAGTTGCGTAATTTAGAGTAGAATTTTTAAAGTTTTTTTTACAAAAAAATCGAAGGTTTTGGAATTTTTCAAAAAGTCGATTTTAATTTTCAAATGTATAAAAAATAAGTGATAATTACTTCGAATAAATTTTTCATATTTTTTTTCTAAAACTGCATTTATTAATGGTCAAATTTATTAAAAATTTCAAGTTTTTTGAGAAAATCGCCATTTTGAAAAATTGATTACTCAACACTGTCTTGGAATAAAAGGCTGAAAATTGGTGTCCATGTTGCATTTAATAAGTGCTAAAACATATCCAAAAATAAAATAAATCGAAAGGGGTCGAGTCTAAAAGTGAGTGATTTGGCCTGGAATGCCCCATATATGTTATGGGTTCATAGACCGATATTTCGATGAGTTACAAATAGAATGACAAACTTATTTATACCCTCTATCACTAAGTGGAGGGTATAAACATTTGATGAAAAAAAAACATTTTATGAAAAAAAAAAATTGATGAAAAAAAAGTTGATGAAAAAAAAAAATGTTGTTGATTTGGTTCGGCTTAAGGTCATAAGTTAGAGAAAAATATTGTTAAATAAAAAACACTGTTTTTAATTTTTCAATTTTTCACTCAAATTTTTGTTTATTTTCCGATATTTCGGCCAAACATCGTTGACCATCCTCAGGGATCTGGCAAGATACGATAAAAATAAAAATATATTGTATATTTATAGATTAAAAATACAAATAAAAAAATTACTAAAATATATTTATTTTAAAAAATATAATTACTTTAAAAACTTTAAAAAATCAAAGTTTTTTCTGTGAGTTGAAAAAGCTCTTAGCTGGTGTGTAAGTTTTTGTCAACTAGTTTCTGTTTAGTTTTTTTGTATTTATGTACTGTGTGTTTATAAAGCTGAGTACATTTTTCCGTATCTATCCTATAATTGAGACGCACATTTGGGGAGAGATTAATTATATGGAGCATTTCTAAATTAAATCTCTTGTTGTAGTTATTCTCTTCTTGTAGAATTTTCGTATCCTCAAAATTGGGTTTATGTCCACTAGTTGCACAGTGTGCTGCAAGTGCCGTTTTTTGCTCAATTGGTTTATTGACTGCTTTTATATCCGATTTGTGCGATGAAAGCCTGGTCTTCAATTTGGTTTTAGTGGTGCCAACATATTCCTTGTTGCATGGATTGGATCCGTTCCCGTTACAACTAATTTTATATATAAGATTTGATTTGTCTTCTTTGTCGATTTTTGATTTTGTTTTGCTAAATAATTGTTCGACCGAATTATTAGTTTTAAACGCCAATATGTACTTTTCTCTACCATATAAGTCTGAATCCCTAAATCTTTCAGACAAGCCGGGTATATAATTAGTAGATTTGTAAATTTTTCCGGGTTCTAACTCTTTGGCTGCTTTATTTTTGCTTAATTTGACATGTTTGATTAGATCATTAACAGTTTTTCTCGGAAATTCGTTTTTCATTAATATATGTGTAATTTTTTGTAAATTTTTCTTGTGAAAATCCGTGTCACTTATTTCCAATACTCTTCTAATAAAGTTTGTGGCTGTATTAATAATTACCCTTCTTGGATGTTTAGAATAGAAGTTTATTAACCTGCCAGATGAAGATTCCTTTTGGTACCAATTTAACTTTAACTTTTCGCCCTTTTTAATGATAACCGAATCCAAATATGGAAGTTCATTATTTGCTTCCATTTCTTTAGTAAATTGTATTCTTGTATTATAAGAATTAAGGGACTTTAAGACATCTGTAACTGCATCCACTTTTACAATTGCAAAGAGATCATCTACGTATTTGGTTAATAGTCGTAGTTTGTCACCAATGTTTTTCATTGAATTGTCGAGTAACTCTTCCATGACAATATCAGCAATAACTGGGGAAGCCGGTGACCCCATAGGCATTCCATTTAGCTGCTCGTAAATTTTGCTGTCATATTTAAAATATCTTGTTTCCTTAATACAAAATCTAAGGATTTCCATGAAAAGTGGTTTAGGTATGTTGGTATATTTTTCCAAAATATTCCATTTTTTTTTATCTATAGCTTGAAGTGCCAAATTAACCGGTATACTAGGGAACAATGAGATGACGTCAAAAGAAACAAGAACTTCATCTGATTCAATTCTAGAATTGTTGATCCGAGTTTTAAAATCAATAGAATCTTTCACGTTGTATTTCGAATCCTTTGTCAAATTCTTTAAAATGTCAACCATGTATTTGCATAATTCGTATGATGGTGTGTTGATAGACGAACAAATTGGTCTTAACGGAATTCCTTTTTTGTGGATCTTCGGTAATCCATATATCCGAGGCGCTATGGCCGTCTTATTCATAAGTTTATATTTCTCATATATGCTTATTACGTTTAAATTAAACAATTTTTGTATTAAAATGTTGTTTTTATTTTGAAGAACGGAAGTTGGATCTTTATTCAACCTTTTATATGTGCACATATCTCGTAATATATCATTCATTTTGTGTTTGTAATCGTTAACGTTCATTGCCACCGTTTTGTTGCCCTTATCTGAGCTTAATATTAATAAGTCTTTATTTTTATCTAAAAATTGTCTTGACTGTACCACTGTGTCAATTGTTACTTTGTCTCTTTGCGTTAAATTGTAGTTGTTTAAGTGGTTGTCGATAAGAGAAGTAAATTTGCTCCTCGCGATCTCTTTTTTCTCTTTAGTTTCTAGTGTTTGTATAGCATCTTCCCCGTCAACAATACATTTAAAAAGAGGAAAATTTGTTGTTTTTAAGGGCAGAGCATGTTTTGGTCCCAATGAAAGTAACCATTTAACATTTGTAGGTATTTCTTTGTCCGTTGTGTTTTCAAACCAATCGTTGTTTTCTAATATGTTGAATTCTCTTTTTACATCATCTTTTAATTGTTGGAGCTTTTTTTTTTTTTTTTTTTTTTTTTTTTAAAAAAATTTCATGAAAAAAATTGTGTTGCGTTTTATTCACCAGCTGGTGAAAAAACGTTTTTATTCAACAGCAGGTGATTTATCATCCAAGTTTCAAATCGAGGTTACATACCGTTTTGGTTTTAAGAAAATGAAAACAGTAATTCTTATTTCTTTTTTTTTTTGAGACGGCAGCTTATATAGTCAAACTGAGGTCCTGCATCATTTTTAAAATTAGACCAGCCTAAAAACATACCATGTTAAAAAAAAACCTTCAGGATTTTGTTATATAAAAAGTCTACTTTCATTTGCTTTTTGCGATTCGGAAAGTTCCATTTTGTGATCACTGTATAATAATCAAGAAATGTCACTTTTGCTCATCTGTTTTCTTTATGTACTCTTAATATACATCTTTATTAAAATAAAATTTTCAACATAAATGTTCATAAATGTTTCATTTGAAAAATTTATACGTATTGACTCTAAGGTATCATCTACTTCTCTTTTCTTAATTTTCCTTGTGTAATAAGATTATTTATCATTGTCTTATTAAACAATGTATATTTGCTCATAATCTTTACGAAAAGAAACTTTATTTTATTTGATATCTCGTTCATTTTCTTCATAATTTGTAACTTATATTTACCCCTTTATTTCATCAATAGAGTGTAATAAAATAATTTTCTATTTCATTGAATTTCATTTGATTTCATCATGATTATCATCATCATCCTCACACAGAAAAAAATAAAAATAATATTTGAGTAAATTTTTAATACTATTGAGTAAAAAATTACTCAATTTTGCACCAGTAAACGATTTAATAGTATTGAGTAAATTTTTAATAAAAATTTATTAAATATTTGAAAAAAAAATTGAGTAAATTTTTAATGGACACTATTAAACATTTACTCAAAAGTTATCTATTTATTTTTTTTTTTAAGTTTAAAATAGTTTTAAATTTTTTTACAAAAAAAAACAAAAAACTTGTTTTTTCAAACTTTACCAAACATATTTATGTCTCAAAAACATAGGAAAATTTTATAAAGACGATTACAAATTTTCATATACATACACAAAAAACTATAAACTAAACGAGAATTCAAAAAACTATGAGAGTTAAAAAAAAAAATAAAAAAACTATTAAATTTTTATTAAATTATTTACTTAAATTGTTTTTAAAATTTTTGAGTAAATTTTTAATTGCGTCAATTAAAAAATTACTCAATTTTTGTTTTTAAATTTAAACAAGTGATTACTCAAATTAGTTTCCTCCATATTTTTTTCTGTGCATTCTCCTCATACATACAAAACCCTAAAACTACCTAATGAAGCAACTGATACGCGCGTCCGTGTTTGGCTTACAAATGAAGTTAAATGTTTAATTCGTTTTATTTGTTCTTTCTAACTATTTTTTTTTCCTTCTTCTTCATCTTATTCTGCTACTACTTCCTGATTTAATTTATAAACCACGTGTACTATACTAAGTAAAGATATGTATTAGTTTCTATTTTATGATACTATGAATTTCAAACAGCAGGGGTTGTTTTCATTAGAACCGAATTCAGTAATTTTTTGATATTCTAAGGAAAATCCATTGTTGATTTTTTTTTATAAAATGAAGTCTTTTCACCACTATTGTCTTTTGGCCACAATATTTTATAAACATTTCTAATGTCATGACCCTTAACTGTTCTCATATGAGTTAAATTAAATACTCGTACAATTAAAATAACCACTAGACATTTATGTATCGATTTCAATTATGGTTGGTTCGTTAGTGTATGTATGTACTATTTTGGTATTTTTCCCCCTTAACAATTAAATAACAATCGATACTACGAAATACTCATATCAAACCGATTCGATTAAAACGTGCGGAAAATTAATTTCACTTTTAAGTAGAAAAAAAAAAAACAAACAAAAATAGTTAGATTAAAGCCAACTTTTTTAATATTAAATTTTGTTTTGTTTAAATATCTTTAAACATTTTAAATTGTTCCAACTTACATTTAAGAAAAAAGTTTTTGGTAATTTGTTTGCTGATAAAAAAGAAAATAAATAAAACATTACTGTCAACAGGACAACAAAGAAAGTAACGTAAAATTCCCTCTGGAATTTAACATGTAAATATTACAACAATTTACTATGTTCTTCTACTACAAGACAACTGTTGTTTCGCGTTTATTTACTATTTTATATACAGTGACACCAAAAAATCATGATACACCAAGAATTTTTAATTTAAATTTTTTTCTTGTTGATTACATTAACAACAAATCTTGAATGAGACAAAAACCAATTTAGCTAACTACCAGTTGACCAAAACCTCAAATGGATTTAAAATGACCACTCTAGTTTTAATTTTATAACTACATAAAAGAAGAGAATTTTGAATTTATAAGGGTTGCAAAAATGCAGTAGAAAAATTGAATTTCTAAAAACTATAGACTTTCTGGTATTCCCATACCAGTTTCAAATACTCCAGTTAGTGTTGTCATCAGTAGGATTTTAAATGTCGGTTTGTCTTGTTAATGGAAATTGTTTTTTATATATGTGAATATTTACAGTTTCTACAGAATAAATTTTAACAGTTTCCAACACTACAATTCTATTTCTACACTCAAAGAAAAATGATTCATCATATTGATGATACGGTTTCATCACTTGCTGTCATCAATTTTGATTTTGACACATTTCATCATGTCATCAGAAAGTGCCATCATAATGCCTTTCAAATGTTTTTTTTTAAAGAATTAAAATAATATTAAAATAATTAAAACTACACAGAAAAAAATATGTAGGAAACGAATTTGAATAATCACTTGTTTAAATTTAAAAACAAAAATTGAGTAATTTTTTAATTGACGCAATTAAAAATTTACTTAAAAATTGTAAAAACAATTTAAGTAAATAATTTAATAAAGATTTAATAGTTTTTTTTTAATTTTTTTTAACTCTCATAGTTTTTTGAATTCTCGTTTAGTTTATAGTTTTTTGTATATGTATATGAAAGTTTGTAATCGTCTTTATAAAATTTTTCTATGTTTTTGAGACATAAATATGTTTGGTAAAGTTAAAAAAACAAGTTTTTTGTTTTTTTTTTTTGTAAAAAAATTTAAAACTTTTTTAAACTTAAAAAAAAAAAAAATATGACTGTTGTCGAATTTCGTCGATTGCCAGGTAGATTATGGTTCCCTTTGGTCTAAAAACTTAACACTATTTCCAAATTCAGGAAATAATACACTGAAAAAAAACTTTAAAATTTTCACCGTCAAATATTTCGGCGGGTTGTAAGAAAATTAATATAAAACCTATATGGAAATTTAAGAGGACGCGTCCGGACGTAAGCACCTTTAGTTTTCTGTTCATACTTTTTTTTAAAGAACTTTGGCAATTTTTTATCCTAACCTAAAATTTTGTTTTTTTTTTTCAGTGTAGAGTTTTTTTTTACATATTTGGACCAATTTTATTTTTTTTAGTTTAACTTTTGGATTTGAAGCAGTACTTAAAGAAAATTATAATGGTATGCCTTTAATGAACGCGAATAGTGCGAAAATAAAAAATCGCCATTTTTGATTTTTTTAATTTTTTTTTTTTGTTAAATTCGGAGTCAGAGCCCCCTAAAACATATAAAAAGAGCTTTTTTATAAAAAAAATACAGCGAAAAAAAAAATGACCGGGTGTTTCTTCTATAGGATCCACTGTGCGCTGGTAAAAAATGGGTTAAAGATAAAATTCTTATTTTCTAAAAATGCTAAAAAAAAATCGGATGGTACTCAAATCGGCGAAAAATGCATTTGAAATGCAGCTCTTAAAGTAGATTGCAATGAATAACAAAATGCATTTTTATTCAATTATAAAATTATTTTACTTCTTTTTATGAAATAAAATAATTATAACATTAAAATGCTTTTTAAATCATTCAGATATAATCGGTACAACAGAATATATGTCTCATTAAAGTTATATATACGATTGCCACTTAATAAAAAAAAAGTTTTAAAACTTAATATTTGAAATTTTTTCCCTTTAATAAAGAAAAATTTTGGAAGAAGTTTCTTAAAAAATAAAATCAACATAATAAAAGGGCGCGTCCAAGAGACTTGAGAATGCCAATTTAAAGTAAAAATTCTAAATTTTCCAAAAATGCTAACAAAAAATAAATCGGATGGTACTCAAATCAGCGAAAAATGCATTTAAAAAATGCAACTGCGGAAAAATGCAGCTTGTTTTGCGAAAAATATGTTTTTGTAAATTTTTTCTTAAAGTGAACGATAGTCTTATCCCAACACGTTTTTCAGAATTCAGATCCATTAAGAATTACTAAAGATATGGATTTTTAAAGTGAGACACTTTTGACAGATTTTTTGGTTTTTTGAAAATTAAAAAATCGAATAAAATCGCGATTTTTTTGAATTTTGGCGAACTCAAAAGTGAAATCTTTATATGGGCCCATAGAGTATTTCTCTGCAAAATATTAGGAAAATCTAAAGACCGTCGGTCAAATTTTGGGCGGTCTCTCATGGAATGGCCGATATATAAATTTTGAGTAAATTTGTAATTGTGTCAATTAAAAATTTACTCAATTTTTTTCAAACATTCAATAAATTTTAATTAAAAATTTACTCAATACTATTAAATCGTTTACCCAATACTATTAAATCGTTTACCGGGTAGACCGGTCTACCCGGGTAGACCGATGAACAAAAAGACCAGCCTACCCGGGTAACCCGGTCTACCCGGTTAAACGGACTGTCAGTCAACCGGTCTACCCGGGTAGACCGGTTTTTAATTTTTTATTTATTGAATTTTTATTAAGAACAACTTTTACAATCAATCAAGGGCGAAAATGAAATATTAAATTAGTTTAGTGTTATTTTCACCAAAACTTCGAAAATTTCTCCATTTTTTTTTTTTTCACTAAAAATGAAAAATGTTGATATCTCAAAAACTAAGCAAGATAGAGCAAAACGGAGAAAACGGAACAGCCTTCCTCTATCCATGTGGGGACTCAATAGGGCATTCCGGAAAATTTTAAAAAGCCAATATCTTGGTAAGTATTGTCCACACGATAAAAAGTCCAATGGCGTTTTTGTTGCTCTTTACTTGAAGAACTTGACCACAGAATATTCGAAAGCCCTGAGATCAAAAGTTTTTGAGCTATTTGATTTTTAATTTTTTTAGGACTCCAAAACTAATTTTTTATGATTTCAAATGCCGATTTCTCAAAAATTTTTTTCTACGACAGGCACAAAAAGCTGTGAATAGATCGAAAATTATGTCAAGAGTATCCTTGTTTCATATGGAGTCATTTGAAGCAACCGCAAAAAAGTGCCGTCCTAAAGACCGAAAAAGACCGTCCCAATTTCATGTAAATATTGGAAAACACAAGACTTTACGAGTATAACAGCCGATTTCTCAAAATTTTACGACCGGCACAAAAAATTGTAGGTAGATCGGAAATTATGTCTACAGCATCCCTATTCCATATGGAGTCATTTGAAGCAACCACAAAAAAGTGCCGTCCTAAAGACCGAAAAAGACCGTCCCAATTTCATGTAAATACATGGAAAAGACAAGACTTTACGAGTTTAAAAGCCGATTTCTCAAAATTTTTGAGATCGGCAATTATGGGATAGGGCGTAGGTATGTTTTAAAAAAATGTTGTAGGGTAAAAATAAATGGGGATCGGTGTTACTAAACCAGTGGACCGGTAGAAGCTGATTAAATAAAACAAATTTACAAATAATAAAAAAATTGTATGGGGACCGCCTTAACAGTTAAAGATAGAGGGTAGGTGTGTTCAGAGAAAATGTTTGGACGAAAAAAATATTGTGTGTCGGTCATACATTTTGTTGCTCTAAGGGCACTATTTGGGCAGTTGGAACAAATTTTAAAAAATGTCGTTTTGTGTGGGAGCCCCCTAGAAATTGGAGATAGTGTATTGTTTGTTCCTAAGAAATGTTAAGACGTAAAAATTAATGGGGGTCGGTCTTATAAATGACCCTTCTAAGACGCACCATTGGAGCAGTAGAAATGATTTTAAGATTGGAAAATTATTAAAAATTTTTTTCAAAAAATTTAAAAAAATAGTAATAATCGTTATCCCACGATCCTCCTGGGCAAAAATTTTGTAGAATCGACAGAAGTTTTACACAAAAAAATTTCAAAAAATCGAAGAGTACGAACATTTTCAAAAATGAGATTTAAATGCGATTTAAAACTTAAAAATCGCGCTTTTAAGAATTTTTTTTTTTTTAAATTACGTAAAAATTTAAAATTTTTGAAAAAAAAAAAATTGAAATTTGGACCATTATTGAAGAAGTTATGAGTAAAAGAAATTTGAGTAAAGGAAAAAAACTACCAATTTTTCAAAATTCGATATCTTTTGAACGGGTCATCAAAGAAATCTGAAAATTTACCACGAAGGAGTTTTCGAAGGGTACTAAAAACTGAAAACAAATTGGGAAAATCTAAAAAAAAAAATTTCAAAGTGTCCGATTTGACATGGAATGCCCCATATGTAAAGACTCATGTCATATACATACATATGAGGCATTCCACACCAAATGTCCCGCTACAGAAAAACATGTGTCCCGTAAATTTCCGAATAGGTTGTTTGGATAGCCCTATATGGAACTAAGAAAATTGCGTTTTTGGTTTTTCAAATTTTCAAAAACTGGGCTAAGGAGGCATGGTCAAATATTGGAAAAATGGTAAAAGTTGTGGCGAGTTGCCTTGATTAAATATTTATCACATTAAAACGGAATGAACCACAATCTCAAAAATTGACATTCTTATATAGTTTTGTATGGGCTATCGATTAAATTTTTTTTTTTTTTTTGGAAATTTTCAGAACTCTTTCTAAAATTTTCCGTTTTTTAAAAAATTTATCAAAAATTCGGCCACTTTTGTTTTTTAATTTTTTTTTTTATTTAAGTTTAGATGTTTGTCTATCCACACAAAAAAATCAGACATGTGTTTTTTTTCGATAAAATCGCATTTTAATATTAAATTTTATAACAATTTTGTAATTTGCTTGTATTTTCTTGTTTTAACGTATTAAATGTGTACTAAATATTTGCATAAATATTACTCATACGCTCTGTTGAAACAAGAAAATACAAGCAAATTACTAAATTGTTATGAAATTCAAAATTCAAATGCAATTTTCTCGAAAAGATCTCAAAACACATGACTAATTTTTTTTTTGTGTGTAACCTAAAATGCGAGATATGTTCTACGAAAAGAACCACAGGCAAATTTTGCTAAAGACATGTATAAACATTATTTAACTCAGAAGTAGATTTAATAAATTTTTCGACTTATTTCTTACTACTTTGGAGAAATAAAGCTTTTTTACTGGCGTTTTCCGCGAAAACGCGAATTGATTTTTGAAAAATATGAGACACCTTTATTTGAGAATTTTAAGGTCTAGTATACAAAAGTGTGTCTTACGGTTTTATAAGGGAAGGATGTCCCCCACCGTCCCTACCAATTGTGTCCTCGGCAAATACTTTAATTTAGCACTGTACAATATGCCAACAACATCATTGTCAACATCATCAACAACAAATTAATATAATTCGTCAAGATTTTTTATAAACATAATAAACAATTCATATAATTTACAAACATCATACATACACACACACATTCGCATACGAATATAAGAATTTTGTATAAAAATGTACACATTCAAAAGTTTTAGCACACACACACACACTTATTCTCTCATTCATTTAGTCATTTCCTACACTCAAAAAGGAAACTCATCATTCTTGTCAAACAATAGCATATTGTCGCCGTTAGTTGTTTACCCTTAGCTACCAGTTACCATAGATTACGTACGAACTACAATGCCAAGTATTACACAATACATACAAACTAGTTCTTGGTAATGCTTCTTTTACTCTGTGCGTGCAAAATAGTAAAATAAAGAGAATTATTTAAGACAGGGCCAGGATTTCAAAGGGCAGAAAAAGGTAAAAGTAAATACAGTGTGCTTTCGTTAAGATCTAATCAACTTTTAATAAGGCTTTAAAAAAAGGAAAAAGCAGCATTAATGAGTTGTAACAATATTTATGTTGAACAATCAATTGAAGTCTAAATATAATTTTGTTTGAATTTCGGGATATACTGATTGATGTATGTTCGTTTTGCCGAAAGCAAACTGTGTATGAATAAGTTTCTTAAGCTTTATATTCCTGTGTTTGAAATCTTAGAATCCCTAAATCTGTAATATTTCCTTGAGCATTACATTTGAAATACAAAAAAATGTGTTTTTTTTAACATGATAATGATTTAGGCTAATTTTGAAAGTTTTTTTTTCTCAATTTTTTTCACCAATTTTTTTTTTTTGTTGAACAATTTTCTTCATTAACAAATTTTATTTTATCAATAACTTTTTTTACATCAAAAATTTTCTTATCGTTATTTTTTTTCATCAAAAATATTATTTTTTAATCTGAACTTAAACTGACAGGGAAATGTTCCTTTTTGTTTGGTTTTTGGTCACTTTGGCCTCGGAAAGAAATAAAAAAATTTTTATAAAGGTTTTAGTTAAAAAAAAAGCAGTAGAAAAATTGAATTTCTAAATATTATAGACATTTCAGGTATCCCAATACCGGTTTCAAACACTCCAGTTAGTGTTATCATCGGTAGGATTTTAAATGTCGGTTTTTCTTGTTAATGAAAACTGTTTTTTTTATATATGTGAATATTTATAGTTTCTACAGAATAAATTTTGACAGTTTCCAACACTACAATTCTATTTCTTGAAATCTCAACCTCACCTCATACTTTCTTACAACTTTTTTTGTCTCTTACATTATTTCGCAAGGGTTACCAACATGATCTGGAATTGCAGATATAATGAAGAAATTTGCATTTTCTGTTTCGAAGACGTGCCTGGTGGCGAAATATTTTGACAGTTATTTTGACAGTTATTTTGACAGTTATTTTGACAGTTATTTTATTTATTGTTTTTTCTGTAAGTACAGATCGAGCTCTAATTATATTCGCTATAAGGATTTAAGTTGAAAAAATTCAAAAGAAAAATTGAATTTCTAACAAGTAAAAAAGTTAAATTCGGCTTTGCCGAATGTATTGATACCCTCCACAATGTAATAAAAGATTATTTGCAAAAAAAAAAAACATTTTTTTAAAAAAAAATAAAAATTCCGCGATTTTTTTTTTTTTTTGTAAAAAAATCGGTTTGTACTTC
Organism: Pegoplata infirma; assembly: GCA_963921195.1. Classification (NCBI taxonomy): domain Eukaryota; kingdom Metazoa; phylum Arthropoda; class Insecta; order Diptera; family Anthomyiidae; genus Pegoplata; species Pegoplata infirma. Next base: position 8,908,012 of record OY992537.1, on the reverse strand, counting down.
TAAAATTCCATTCTGTGTCCAATTCTGTTCACATATGCCAACCAGCAGCCAATTTAAAGCATTTTGCATATTTAGGTTATGTGGAATATACCAACATTTTCGAGGTGTTCTAACATTTTAGTTCATAACTTTTGAACCGCTGAACCGATTTTGCTCAAGTGCAATACCAAACTACTTAGGACAACAACAAATAAATTGACTAACAAGGGAAGTATCTCAACCCTTATGAACCGATTTGCATGAAACGTTAAATTTATATAAAAGAGACAATTCTAAGGTTGGGGTGTCTCGGCTTATCGGCCATATCGGGGATTTAGGGGTTCAAAACATCCCAGCAAAACTTTGGTAATGGGTAGTGATTATATAACACAATACCAGGTAATGTATATACCTTATTTGTAGCATTATTTTAGGATGTCTTACCAAACATTTGTTCCACAACGTATTATTTTCAAGTGAAAAATAATGCATTACTAATAATTTGCTACGTAATGCATGATTATTGGAAAAAATGTATTTCATATTTATTATTTCTTAACATTAAATCATGGATGACTTATATTTGGTTACATTACGTATTATTTGAAAGTTTGAAATAATGCCTTATTTATAATTGGATGCATAATGCATTACAATAACATTAAAATAATTATTTTATAAAAAAATGCATAAGTTTAAACTAGAGATGGGCTCACGACAGGAAATTTCTAACGACACACACTCACGGGCATATTTTATCTACTTACACTCACTTACAATCACTTGAGTAAATTTAATACAAAATTACTTTTTCACTACTCGTAACACCTTATATATTATCTTCTGGTATGCTATATTATTTCCTTTCTCGTAACCTATAAAATATCATATATTTTACACCTTACTCGTATTCTTCGTTATAAATTTATGACTTATTTTATACCTTACTGGTATTCTTTGTGATAATGTGGATGCATTACTTTGAGTCTCATCATCAATGCTGCAATGTATAAAATAAGAGATCCTATACCATATTTTATACCTTATTTGGTAATCTAAGTTTTGCTGGGATGGGTCAAAAAATGGCGAAAAAATCGTTTTTTGGATTTTTCAGCCATTTCTTTCTAAGAAACTATATGATGTTTACATACGAGAAGAAAGGTTTTTTTTAAAAACTGTTTTTTTTATATATGTGAATATTTATAGTTTCTACAGAATAAATTTTGACAGTTTCCAACACTACAATTCTATTTCTTGAAATCTCAACCTCACCTCATACTTTCTTACAACTTTTTTTGTCTCTTACATTATTTCGCAAGGGTTACCAACATGATCTGGAATTGCAGATATAATGAAGAAATTTGCATTTTCTGTTTCGAAGACGTGCCTGGTGGCGAAATATTTTGACAGTTATTTTGACAGTTATTTTGACAGTTATTTTGACAGTTATTTTATTTATTGTTTTTTCTGTAAGTACAGATCGAGCTCTAATTATATTCGCTATAAGGATTTAAGTTGAAAAAATTCAAAAGAAAAATTGAATTTCTAACAAGTAAAAAAGTTAAATTCGGCTTTGCCGAATGTATTGATACCCTCCACAATGTAATAAAAGATTATTTGCAAAAAAAAAAAACATTTTTTTAAAAAAAAATAAAAATTCCGCGATTTTTTTTTTTTTTTGTAAAAAAATCGGTTTGTACTTCTAAAATTCCATTCTGTGTCCAATTCTGTTCACATATGCCAACCAGCAGCCAATTTAAAGCATTTTGCATATTTAGGTTATGTGGAATATACCAACATTTTCGAGGTGTTCTAACATTTTAGTTCATAACTTTTGAACCGCTGAACCGATTTTGCTCAAGTGCAATACCAAACTACTTAGGACAACAACAAATAAATTGACTAACAAGGGAAGTATCTCAACCCTTATGAACCGATTTGCATGAAACGTTAAATTTATATAAAAGAGACAATTCTAAGGTTGGGGTGTCTCGGCTTATCGGCCATATCGGGGATTTAGGGGTTCAAAACATCCCAGCAAAACTTTGGTAATGGGTAGTGATTATATAACACAATACCAGGTAATGTATATACCTTATTTGTAGCATTATTTTAGGATGTCTTACCAAACATTTGTTCCACAACGTATTATTTTCAAGTGAAAAATAATGCATTACTAATAATTTGCTACGTAATGCATGATTATTGGAAAAAATGTATTTCATATTTATTATTTCTTAACATTAAATCATGGATGACTTATATTTGGTTACATTACGTATTATTTGAAAGTTTGAAATAATGCCTTATTTATAATTGGATGCATAATGCATTACAATAACATTAAAATAATTATTTTATAAAAAAATGCATAAGTTTAAACTAGAGATGGGCTCACGACAGGAAATTTCTAACGACACACACTCACGGGCATATTTTATCTACTTACACTCACTTACAATCACTTGAGTAAATTTAATACAAAATTACTTTTTCACTACTCGTAACACCTTATATATTATCTTCTGGTATGCTATATTATTTCCTTTCTCGTAACCTATAAAATATCATATATTTTACACCTTACTCGTATTCTTCGTTATAAATTTATGACTTATTTTATACCTTACTGGTATTCTTTGTGATAATGTGGATGCATTACTTTGAGTCTCATCATCAATGCTGCAATGTATAAAATAAGAGATCCTATACCATATTTTATACCTTATTTGGTAATCTAAGTTTTGCTGGGATGGGTCAAAAAATGGCGAAAAAATCGTTTTTTGGATTTTTCAGCCATTTCTTTCTAAGAAACTATATGATGTTTACATACGAGAAGAAAGGTTTTTTTTAATGCATAATCAACGGTGGACTAACCTTGTAAAAGTTTGGCTTCCTTAAATACTTTTTTCATAAAAATGTGAAAATTTTGGGGGGTATTTATATGAAGACATAGAGCTACGATGTCCATATGAATACCAAATAATCTTTATTAAATTTAAGTCGACACGTATTTTTGCTCTAGAGGATATTCCTCTTAGTTCGTGAGTTATCGAAATTTTCCGGAGGTCCATATGGTTCCATAAGGGGACAACGAAATTTCGAAACACTGATATGGCCGAAAAGCCGAGACACCCCAACCTTAAAATCGTCTCATTTATATATATTTTAAGTTTCAGGCAAATTGGTTCATAAGGGTTGAGATACTTCCCTTGTAAGTCTTAGTCATATATGTTTAATACTTTGGCCGTGATCACCATTTCCACAGGCGGACAGACAGACGGACATCTCTAGAATGTCTTAGAATCGATCACTAATCAATAATATATGGGACATTCTATGTCAAATCGGACACTTTGAATTTTTTTTTTTTAGATTTTCCCAATTTGTTTACAGTTTTTAGTACCCCTCGAAAACTCCTTCGTGTTAAATTTTCAGATTTTTTTGATGACCAGTTCAAAAGATATCGAATTTTTAAAAATTGGTAGTTTGTTCCTATACACTCTAAAAAGTCCTTGTAAAAATACTACAATCAAGTGGGTAAATTTTTACGTAAAAAAACACACAACGCCTAAAATTGAGCACCAAGTGTTTAAAATTTTAGTTTACACACAAAAATTTGAATATTACGCACATTATATAGTATTTTGTGAGAATATAAATATATTTTTAAAATTATAAATACAAAAATTTTAAAATTACACATTTAATGTTTATTGTAAACATTAACCTTCAAATTCATAAAAGTTACAAGCGGCTAATAAAAGGTTTATGAAGAAACTTTTATATGGAAATTCGATTAATAAACCCGTTATTAAATGCTTTTGTTTTTTATGAATTTGGACGTAAGTGTTTAATTTTCGATATTAAACATTAAATGCGTAATGTTCAACAATTTTAAAATACAAATTGTCAATATAAAATAAAAAGGAAAATTTAACCAGAAAATTTTCTTATGCTCGCAATTTAACTAAAATAACGCGAAAAAAAACATTAAATAAAAGCAAATAAAAAAAAAAGTGAAAATATTAAAAAACGCGTTTCAACGTTTCAATGCAACGTAAAATTTCGAAGATTCTGACAAAGACATAAAAACAAACCCGATTTTTTTAAATTCGTAATATTTATGAAAAATATTCATTGCATTTTTTCTTAAATATTTGCAATTATAAATCAGAAAGGTAAGTACCACAAATGTCTTGGATTTTTTGAATTATTCTTTACAAAAATGTGTGGATATCAGAATCTGAGAATATTTTTTGTAAAGAAAGAGTGTCTCAGATTATGAGAATTTATCTACAGAAAAAATTTTTTTTAAATCCTTAGCAGATTCTGGGATTTCAATAAAAAATTTTTGATTTCAACAGATTTTTTTCTGCAAAAAAAAAAATGGAAATGGAAGTTTCTGAGAATTTTTCTATAGAAAAAATATTTCTGATTTTGAAAACTTTTCTATAGAAAAAATATTTAAGATTTTGAGAATTATTCTATATAAGAAATAACTCAGATTTTAAGAATTTTTCTATAGCATAAATATATATTCTCATATTTTGTCTATAGAAAAAATATCTCAGATTCTTATATTTTGTCTATAAAAAATATATTAGATTCTGAAAATTTTTCTATAAAATAATTCATTAGATTCTGAGAATTTTTCTATAGAAAAAATTCATTATATTCTGAGAATTTTTTTATAGAAAAAATATCTCAGATTCTGACAATTTTTCTATAGAAAAAATTTCTTATGTCCTGAGAATTTTTCTATAGAAAAAATATTTTAGATTCTGAGAATTATTCTATAAAAGAAATATATTAAAATTCTAAAACTTTCGAAAAAAAAAAAAAAAATCTCAGATTCTGAGAAATTTTCTATAAAAAAAAATATCAGATTCTGAGTAATTTTCTGTAGAAAAAATATATCATTCTGAGAAATTTTCTATAGAAAAAAGGTATCAGATTCTAAGAATTTTTCTATAGAAAAAACAAATCAGATTCTGAGAATTTTTCTATGGAATAAATTCTAGATTCTTAGAATTTTTCTATCAAAAAAATTACTCAGATTTAAGAATTTTAATATAGAAAAAAAAAATATCTTCGATTCTAAAAATTTTTCTATTACAAAATATCTTAGATTCTGAGAGTTTTTCTGTAGAAAAATTATTTCAGATTCCGAAATTTTTTTAATTTTCCCAGATTTGGAGAAAAGTTATCAGATTTTGAGAATTTTTCTATAAAAAAAAAATTCTCAGATTCTAAGAATTTTTCTATAAAAAAAATATCTCAGACTTTAGGAATTTTTCTAAAGAAAAATATTTTAAATTCTGAAAATTTTTCATAGAAAAAATTCTTTAGATTCTGAGAAATTTTCTATAGAAAAAATTTTTCTATAGAAAAAATATTTTAGATACCTAGAATTTTTCTATAGAAAAAGTATTTCAGATTCTGATAATTTTTCTATAGAAAAAATATCTCAGATTCTAAGAATTTTTCTATAAAAAAATATCACAGATTTAAAGAATTTTTCTGAAATTTTTTTTTTAGATTCTAATAATTTTTCTATAGAAAAAATTCTTTAGATTCTGAAAAATTTTCTATAGAAAAATATCTCAGATACTGATTTTATAGAAAAAATATCTCAGATACAAAGAGTTTTTCTATAGAAAAAATATCTCAGATTCTGAGAATGTCTCAGATACTGACATATCTTGTAAAAAAAATATTATCTTGAATTCTGAGAATTTTTCTATAGAAAAAACTTCTCAGATTCTGAAAAAATTCCCTTGTATGTTTTAAATATCAGAAATATCTCGTAAATAATGTGAAATTTTTTTATACTTGCAGTTTGAGACAACAACTTATGGTAAGAAAGTAAAGTTCCAACGAATTCTCCACTCATTGCGATTGCTCGTTAGTATTTAATTTCTTAAATAATTGCAATTTACTGATTAAATCCATTAAATTTATCTTTTTATATATTTTTAGAAACAGAAGACTCACAAGTAATATTTATGTTCGTACATCTCTAGAGAAGAAATTACTAATGTTCGAAAAGGTGGTTCCTGTTTATTTTCATTTCCTATTTTATATCCTGCTGAAATCTGTCAGACGACGGATTTTTTTTTTTTTTTTAATTCTATCTTCAAAAAAATATGAGGGGCAAACAAATGTTAATAATGTTCAAAAAATCCATTCTTTAATTTAACAAATTTTATCTTTTATGTGGATATTTTAACGTGTTATTTTTCATTTGTTATTAATATTTAGTTTAAGTTACGATTAATTTTATAACCACAAACAAAAATTGCATTTAAATTATAATTTATGAATATTATACATATTTCACTTTTATACCCATTTTCAATTCAGTTTAAATAAAAACTATAAAAATAATAATAAAACTGCATTTTTGGTTTTATTTGTTTATAGGAATAAATTTTTTAGCAGGTTGTTAGAAATTAGGCACCTTTTATGTAAAAGAAAACATTTAAGACGCAATTTTAAACATTTTAAATCTATTTTTGAGCACAAGTAAGATAAAATTACACATTTTGTGTGTATTGCCAGAGAATTTTGAAAGCAGTTCATTTGTAGGCTTACACACAAAATGTTTATTAGTTGTACACACTTTATGTGCAAATGTTGAAATTTAAACACATAGAGTATTTTTACCCACTTTATTGTAGGAGAACAGTTACCTACAATAAAGTGGGTAAATTTCAACAAAAATTTATAAGAGTGTACTCAAACTTCGTTTACTCATAACTTCTTCAATAATGATCCAAATTTAATTTTTTTTTTCAAAATTTTTGTTTTTTTTACCTACTTTAAAAAAAAAAAAAATCCCAAAAAATTCTTAAAACCGTTTTAGTGGGCGATTTTTAAAACATACTACATACCTATCTCCACTCGCTAAAAAGGCTTCCATTCAAAATTAAATTTTTATAAAATTAGCTCCAACTGTTATTTGTGTGGGAGCCTACTTAGGGAGTAGAGATAGGGCTGTGGTATGTTTTACAAAAATGGTGGAGGGTAAGAATAAATGGGGGTCGGTCTCACTAATGACCCCTCTCGGACGCACCATTGGACCGGTAGAAGCTGATTAAATAAAACGAATTTACAAAAAATAAAAAAAATTGTATCGGGGCCGCCTTAACAATTAGAGATAGAGGGTAGGTGTGTTCAGAGAAAATGTTTGGACTAATAAAATATTGTAGGTCGGTCATACATTTTGTTGCTCTAAGGGCATTATTAGGGCGGTTAGAGCGGTCGGTCTTATAAATGACCCCTCTATGACGCACCATTGGCGCAGTAGAAAAGATTTTAAGATTGGAAAATTACAATAAAATTTTTTCAAAAAGTTTTAAAAAAATAGTAATAATGGTTATCCCACTATCCTCCTGGGCAAAAAATTTGTAGAATCAATAGAAGTTTTACACAAAAAAATTTTAAAATCGAAGAGTACAAACATTTTCAAAAATGAGATTTAAATTTTTAAACTCAAAAATCGCATAATAGAGAGCTTTTAAGAATTTTTCGATATCATTTGAACGGGTCATCAAAAAAATCTGAAAGTTTACCACGAAGGAGTTTTCGAAAGGTAGTAAAAACTGTAAACAAATTGGGAAAATCTAAAAAAAAAAGTATTTCAAAGTGTCCGATTTGACATGGAATGCCCCATATATACTTTATGGGGTCCGAGACCAATATTTCGATGAGTTATAAACGGAATGACAAACTTATATATATAAACCCTCTATAACTAAGAAGAGAAGTCTCCCTAGTGTCACCCGCGGATCTTTATGGAATTGGTTTTAATTTGTAGATCAGAAAAAATAAAGGGACACGTATTTTTTTTTAGCGGCCCAAATTCATATTTATGGGGTAAAAAGGAGGGGGGAAGACAAGGCCATTTTTCAGTTTTCTTCGTTTATCTCCTACATTATGCAAAGAAACCTAGTCATGTTACATACCAAATGAAAGGTCTTTTGAAAACCTATCTATGCTAAGAACTGATCCAAACATGCACAAGTTTTCGTCATATTAAGTAAATACCAACATTTTAGGTAATTTTTGTTAATAAGTCGAAAAATATTAACTTCTTTGGTCCGTTGTTAGCACCACGAGATAGATAATACCTTTAATCTGATACCACACATGACTATATTAATTTTGTTTAAATAGGCGTAAATCGTAAAAAACTGAAAAAGGTCAATTTTCCCCCACACAAATCGACCCCCCTAAAAATGAGTTTGGGCCGCTAAAAAAAATACGTGTCTAATTAATTTTCGTTCTTAACAACATATCCAAATTTCATGAAGATCGGAGGGTGACACCAGGGAGACTTCCCTTGTAAGTGGAGGGTATAAAAATGATAGACATTTCTTGTACTCCCATACCGGTTTCAACCAATCCAGATAGTGTTATCATCAGTAGAATTTGAAATGTAGAGATTAAGAAAAAAAAAATAAGAAAAACTTAAGATTAATTTAATTTAATGGTTATTGGTCATATTTTTCCTAAGAAAAATCGATTTTTTATTGATTTTGATCAAAATTTCTTCAGCGATTTTTTTCAAGTTAATTTTATATTTTACGCATTAGGATTTAAAAAAAAAATTTAAAAAAAAATCTCAAGAAAATTTTTGTTAAGAATAATCGATTATTTTATAGTTTTTGGTCAAAAAAAGTAAAAAAAGTAACACGCATTTGAAGTTGGTGAAATTTTAATAATAATTGCTGGAAAACTGTATAAGTGGCGTATGCTCAATTTTGTAATTGACTTTAAATAACATTCATACGCAACGGTGCACAGTGGTTTATTTTTAATAATTTGACTAGTCAGTAAGTACATACAAAAAAAAAAAACCTTGTCAAATTACTAGAATTCGTCTCGTAATCCCGTTTCACCAATATTTGACAGTTTTCCTTGTTAAAAAAAAAAATCGATCGAAATGCCTGTAAAAAAAATTTAGCGCTGAACTAAAAATGCCCTTATTACTAAAACGATAACTTTCATTTGCTTTTGGTTTCACCCCATTCTGATTCGGAAAGTTCGATTTTGTAACACGTTGTAATTAAATATTTACAGGAATTTTAATCTCAAAATATGTGTCCGTGCCCTCTTATTTGAGACCAAATCTCAACATGTGACAGCCTTCGATTAAAGTTTTGAATTTTCTAAAGATTTAAAAAATGTCAAAACTTTTATCGATAAACGCAACTGGGTAATAATTGGATATGGCTCAATTTAAGTTTAAATAAAAGTTCGCGAAAGCTCTATAAAAAGTTCAATAATATAAAATTAATTGTTTAAAAATTTTAAAAATTTCTTAATGAAAAAATCGTAATAATATTGGAAAAAATAAATCTGTCTTTACCTAACCCGAATTCCACGCCTTTATACACTTTCAAGTTATATTTTAATACAGACATACCTACATAAATATATTTATACACTCATCCACACATAAGCACATAAGAATACAACATCATGAGTTGATGGCAAAGTTAATTTGAACGTATTTTCAAAGTGATTTTTCCTGTTGCTAATATTTCATCAAGTCAAATATTGTATTTGATGAAATATAAGATTTTTATTTCTTCTTTTTTTTGTGTAGTTTAAAAGGAAAACAAAACAATAAGTGAACAAAAAAATCAAATAAAAAAAGAAAAAGAGTTTACTTATTCAAGTTAAATCTTTTCCTATAAGCTTAAAAATAAAAATGAAATGTTATATTACAGTGTGTGACAAAACATTGGAAACATTCGCTAGAGTGCAAACACCTTCTCGTGTAGAATTTCTCGAAGTACTCATCGGAATTTCAGATATTATGCCGTCATGTTTCTCCAATTGTATTAATTGATTTTAAATTTTTATAGGTCGTTGACATACACTCAAAACAAATGAAAAACACATTTAAAACATGTGATAAAACACTTGAAAACCATCCCAGTAATTATTTATTTGTTTTAACAAACATCAACATTTATTTTTTACTGTTAATACAATTTTCTAAAATAAAAAAACATTGATCATTAAAAAATAACGTCACTTTCATTTTTTTTCCAATAAATTTGAAAAAAAAACATTAAAAATATATGATTGTTGTGTTAGTTGTACCAACTAGAGATGGGCGCGTGAGTGATTTTTGACTCACACTCACTCACGCTCGCGACAGGAATTTTTGAATCACGCACACTCACTCACGAGCATATTTTTTCTACTCACACTCACTCACAATCACGTGAGTAAATTTAATACAACTCACACTCACGTGCACTCACGCAAGCTTCACTCACACTCACGTTGACTCACACTCACGAAACTCTTATTTATACAAAAAAAAATTTCAAAAACTAAAATTTCAAAAATCTTTCAAAATTTTCGGAAAAATTTTCAATTCATCGAAATTTAAATTTTTTTTTTGCTTTTTTCGGGACAAAATCTTAAGTGGAGTACGAAAGAAAATATAAAGAGAAAATTAATCACGCCAACTCACGAAAAAAAATCGGCTCACGCACACTCACTCACGCAAAAATCTTACTCACGCACACTCACTCACGCAATTTTTTTCTCCACTCACACTCACTTAATTCAGTCACACTCACGCGTGAATCACGTGATTCACGCTCTAATCTGATCATGTGCCCATCTCTAGTACCAAAAAATTAAAAAAAAAAATTACCTGCGAAAACATTAAAAATTAATGATTTCGTATGTTATTTTTTATAATTTTTCTATTTTTTTTTTTTTTAAATTTTAAATAACATTTGGGGAATCGATCCCGCAATCAACTACATTCTGGCCAGACACTCTACCCATCGTACCAAAGTCACTTGATACAAACATGTTTTCATATTTCTATAAATAATTTTTTGAATTTTTTGTCTACAAAAAAATAACCAACACAAGTAGGTAAAAACTAATGACTTTTCTTTAAAAAATGCCAACATTTAAAAAAAAATAACCTACCCAAATCATTAAAAATTAAAGTGACTTTAAAAATTTAATGCTAATGAAAGTCTTTATTTTTTATGTTGTTATTTTTGAAACAAAGAACAGAAATTGTCATTTACAAAAACTGAACTTTAAACAAATGGTTTTTCTTTTAAATCGATAAAACGTAAAACTTTTTAAATAAACTACATATAGTTAATGACATAATTTTTTGAGTGTAATTATTTAATAACTGAATTTGAATTATTGATAATAATACAAAACTATGAATTTGAATAAACTTGTAAATATTAAAAAAAATCTGGATCGACCCTCGTGGCACATTTATTATTTACTCAATCTGTATGCTATTAAGCTTAAACTAAAGCCTTATGATAACCTACATAGCATTTTTTAACATAACACTTGTGTGCTAATAAAATTGCATATACTATAAACAAGTTTCCAATGTTTTGTCCCTCACTGTACAGACATATCCTCGCCTTTCTTGTCATTATTATATACTCTTTCCTTTTTTTGGGGTAAAATGAAGGATACTTAAGCCAAAAATAATAAAGTATTAAAAAAAAAGTAAAAAAGGCAGCTAACAACAAACATATTAGTTTCATATTAAGTGTCAAATGACACATGTCCATTTTTAACATATGAGTTTAACAGCTGCTTAAAATGAAATTGATTTCTAACTTCAACAAACCATGTTAAGACATGCACCCAACACAGAAAACATACACACACACACACCCACTAACTCACTCACCCACTCACAAAAAAAAAATTGTAAAAGGTTTTGGGTTACATGTTAATATGTACCAACTTAAGCTTGTTTTTCTTTAACAAATTGTTTTGGATTTTTACAAAAATTTTAAAGATGTGGAGAAAAAAACTGAAATCATTATAACAGATTTTTCCATTAGCCAAAGTAATCAATCTTCTAAAAAAAGAAAATCTTAGAAAAGTAAATATATTAAGAGGGAGTTCCAATATTAACACATACTTAGGTATATATGAGACATTCCAAACCAACAAGTGTTACTGTTTATAAAAAATATAAATTAGAAAAATTTTCGGGAAGTCTGAATTTAAAAATTTTTTTTAATGAAATATTATTCCAGGATTTTTCTGTTATTTTTTAAAATATATATTTCCTTTTTTTGATTTTTTCTGATTGTTGTTCAATATTTTCTTAATTTTTTAGACATTTTCTGAATTTCCCAATAACTGTCTGTTTTAGATGACTTGGAATTAGAAATTTTTTTGCTATTGTATTTGCTTTAATTCGCCTGCTGGTGGCCAATCTGAACAGAATTCTATACCGAATGATAATAAATCAAAAAAAAAAATTGTTTTTTTTTTAAACAAACATTAGTGTAAGTATGAAGTGAGGTTGAGGTTGCTAGAAATAGAATTTTAGTGTTGGAAACTGTTAAAATTTATTCTGTAGAAACTATACATATTCACATATATAAAAAAAATTTCCGACATTTAAAATCCTATTGATGATAACACTAACTGGAGTGTTTGAACCATTATGGGTATACCAGAAATGTCTATAGTTTTTAGAAATTCAATTTTTCTTCTACATTTTTTCGACTTGAACCCTTATTTAAAAAACATTTTACAAAATTTGCAGTCCTTTAAAATTTTGAAGTCCTTTAAAAGAAAACAGGATCACGAAATGAAAACTGTAAATGCAGTTTTACTCATTTGATCTCTACATTCAGACATATACAGTTCATGTTAGTTAAACATAGATATTTTCAATATTTGACATTGCCTACAAGGTGTACTTTTTGGAAACTTAAAATTTTATTTTCTCAATTTAAATTTTCTACACCTTTGTTCTGGAATGCCTCATATACAAACACTTAAAAATTTGATATTTTCAAATTTTCTATACTACAAAAACAGGTATTATCATTAACCTTCTAATGCACAGGTGCTCATTTAAGCTGCATCCTTAAGATAACACAAACTAAATTATTTTACTAAAAAAAAATAATTCTAAGAATATAAAAAAAAATATCTTAGAGAGCAAGAAAAAACTCTGCGAATTTTGTAATGAAATTTCGGATGCCATTTTTTTATTTTATTTAGTTTTAAACACTTTCCGCTTAAGTGCGCTTACTTTAAAACGTTAATTTATATGCGATCGTTTATATGCATTCAGAAATTTCACCACATCCTCGTCGTTGTTCCTGGGTTAAGCTAAGAGTGAAAAACTTATTTAGTATGTTAAAAAATCCATTTTGACTATGATTATAAAATGAAAGATATGTACATCTGCGAGTGAATCGTTTGAGCGGGGAATGCATTTAAACGATCTCATTTAAATTAACGTTTTAAAGTAAGCGCACTTAAGCGGAAAGTGTTTAAAACTAAATAAAATAAAGAAAATGGCATCCGTAATTTCATTACGTCTTCGTCGTTTTTACTGTGTAAAGCTAAAAGTGAAAAACATATTATTTAATATGTCAAAAAAGTCCATTTTGACTAGGAGCAAAAAAAACAACTGTTTTTTGGGCGTTCGTTCAACAAGGGTTAAAGATGTCCTTCAAGAAAACTTTGTATAAATTTGTAATTGTTCATTATTTAAACACATACACGATTTTAGAGTGAGAAATTTTAGAAAATTTCATTGGAGGAATTTTTAACCTCGTGCCGGCAAGGGTTAACGTTGTCCAAAAGGCCTATTATTTCAAAGCAGAGTTACTATGGTCCAAAACAACCACTTGAACAAAAAAAGTTGGTTAATTTAAGTAAAATGTTGCTAACAACTACAAATTAGTCAAAAAAGTCGATAACAACACATGTTCTGGAAATCCGCTAAATTCAAATCGCTCCACACACCAACTTGACGAAGGAATTTAACTAAGAATTTTTTTCTACAATCCCTGAGATGTATTCAATGATATCAAGTGAATAAACTAATATATTTAAAAATTTTGTTTCACTAAATTTTTAAAATAGTGAAAAAGTAGTTTTGAGCTCCATGTTAAAAATGTGGGTTTTTTTTGGCCTCACGTTTGGGTGGGTTATCGATATCCGAAAAAAACAAACAAAATTTTTCTAAATATCTTTGAATTAATGCGATACAAAAAATTTTTTTTTTAATATATTTTTTTTTAAATTATGTCCATTTTTTCAAAAACCGCAACTTTGACCAGCGATGCGAGAACGGAAGCCATGGACCGATTTTGTTCATATTGGATTTAAATTGCTTGTATTTACTTGTACCAACTTTTTTCAACTATTAATAGTTGATCTGAGCACTTTGTTGGAATACGACCCAGCCTAATGCCTCTTTTTATGGGCCTTCGGGTTTAAACGTACTTTTTTAAAACAAAATTTTTTTTGAGTGCATTTGTATAAAAAATGACGATTGTTAGAGTCCGAATTGCAGCATTCGGTATGACATTTAAAAACAAAAAAACTCATCATATTAGGCTTTGACTAATAGTGCGATGAACGCTGTTGAGTGTTTTAGTTTTAGTTTTCGTTAGTCGCCAAATAGCAAAGTACGCGCAAGCACACAAGGCGAAGAAGAAAAAACATTATTATCGTGTTGTACGATTATAAGTTGATACTTAAACAAGCGAAATCTGTTATAGTAACTCACTTTCATCAATGCGCGCGAAAGTTATGGCGGTTTTTAGTAGGAAAATTTTAAAAAAATTCTTAAATATCCAGTTTTTGGTCGACTTTATATTTATAGAACATACTTAGAGCTATAAATATAGTCCAAAATGTATGTCCTATGTTTATTATTTGGTGAGAATACTGAATACTAAAAAATATATATTTTTAAATATTCTTTTCACCTTTATTAAGAGCAGCTAAGAACACATTAGGTTCATTTTTTTTTTTAAATATAGCTAAAAAGAAGAGAAAATTTCCAATATTTTGCTAAAAAAATCATTCGAATTCCTTCAACCGTTCAAAAGTTACAACGGTTTAAAAATAGTTTACCATATCATATTACTATATTACATTTTTAGTACAAATTATGAAGAACGCATTTTTTCCTTTTAAGAGTAAATACACCAATTTTCCCAAACTTAAAGTGGATTATTGATTTAAAAGGCTAAATTTAAATAGGGCAGAGTTGTTTTAATAAAACAAAAGCAAAAAATAAAAGAAAAATAAAAAAAAAATAATAAAAATCTTTGATGATGCTTTTTAAGGTTAGAAAAATTTTGTTTTATCTGTAATTTTTAGAATCTTCAAAATTTTTTAACGCCCATCCGATTTTGCGATAAGGCATCGAAAAATCATTCGATTTTTTTTTATTTAAAGTGATTTGATGCAGCGCCTTGAATGTGCCATCGCAAAATGTCTGGAGATAAAAGTGCAGATATTTCCGCTTACGATGACTTTTATGACAATGCTATGCACGAAATCCATTATTTGCATCCCCGCATTACTTCCATTATTGATCTTTTCGTATTCACAGATTCATGTAAATGTGTGGACAAAATAAATTATTGACAGCTAAACTCATGTAGCAAGAGGTGCAAAAGAAAAATATTCTTGCCCATATGTTTTGTTGTCTCCTAGTACAAATGTGTACAACAAATTAGACAAATCGTGATATAATTATAATAAAAGTTCACCAATTTTGAATGCGTGCAAAAAAAATTAAGCGTTGAAAATAAAAAAAAAAACAAAATTTGGACGAAAAAAAATGTTTTAGATAAAGAATCAAAATTTTTGACAAAAAAATTTTGATAAAAAAAAAAAACAATTTATGAAAAAAAAAATATTATTTTTTCATGAATTATTATTGTGTTTCGTTTCAATCACCATCTGGTGAAACATTTTAATTATTGTCCAAGTTACGAACCTTTTTGGTTTTAAGAAAATTATCACAATAATTCACATTTTCTCTTTTTTAGTCGTCCTGCGTAGATTTAATAATCGAATTTCCATACAAAATTTGTTTTATAAACATATTTTAAATTTTATGAAAGTGAAGCAATCTTAGGTTTGCTCATTATAGGGTTAATATCTACACCCACATTAAATATCACTCATACCTGCAGCATGAGTTATTTTACAAATTTATTCTTAAATTAACATGTATTTCTTCCATACCTTTTGGCCAATTTGTGCACATTGCATGTATTGCCTTTTCTCAAAAACAAAAAGTAAAAAAAAAAAGCCAAATGGTTTTTGGAAATTACATATTGACCACAAATTAAGTTGCCACATAAACCACAAAATATCAGACAAGTAATTAAATTACACGCACACATACATATATATTCGTATGTACATTTATGTAATACATACAAACTTTCATACAAATTTAATACATATTGTACATTGTACACGTACATAACACCTGAAATACCAACAAACTACCACACACACACACACGTACATATTGTAACTAGTTAACTTTACTCTCTCTCTGTCTGTCTGTCTGTTTGTTTCTCCATCCTTTATTTAGTGGTCCTTTATCACTGATAATAATAAATTTCCAATTTTCATATTTATTTGTAGATAAACTGTGGTCGTGTAACTAATTTGTGGTTATCACTACAATTTGTTGTGTGCCAAAAGAACCAATATAGGGATGTGTTTAAAAATCTTTCTATTTAGCCAATGGCGGCTAAAGCTATCAAATTTGGGACATACTTATTTGATAACTCATTTTAAATTGAAGGTCAAAATTTAAAAATATTCTATAGAAAAGGTTAGAGATGTAAATCTTCTTAACAAAAATGTAAGAGATAACGAATTCACAATCATAATTCATAATGATTATTTATTTTAGGCCTCAATTTCGTATTTTTTTATTTTATAAAATACCAAATGGCCCATGATCAGCGAGGGTTCTCCTTACCAGTAGAAGTTTTATCAGTAAAAAAAAGTAAGACGTGTCCCGGCGTTTCGCTAGGTTTGCTATAGAAATCAAGACATATCCATTTGAAACTAGTAAGTATCATATAAGTGAAATTGTAATTTTCTTACCTTTTTCGCACATATTGACAACCTAAGTGTCCAAATATCATAAAGTGATGTTCTGCAAAGGTTAACTGTTCACGACCTCATGACACTATTTATGTTTAAATTCATTTTTTAATAAATCGCAATATTTTGTAATTGAATGTAAATAAGTACTTAAACCTAAAATTGTTTTTTACTGCGAATATTATATTTTATTTGAAGAAATAATATTCTTTTAAACTTCGACTTTAGTCTGTTATTAAATTTATCTTCTTAGAAACACCAAAACAACTGCGTGGAAAAATCTAAAGTATTTGATTCTACATAAAAAAAATAAAGAATTTTCAACGAAATTACAATTTTAGTCATAAATTACTGCAGAGACTTGTGTTCTAATAAATAAACCAATAAATAATTTTAGAAAATTTTCATAATTTTTAAGGAAAACATGTTTTTTGATAGGATAAAATGTTTTTTTTTTTTTGTATCAAGATGTAAAATTTTGACAATTTTTTTTTTTAACATGATAATGATTTTAGGCTGGTGTTTAATTTTAAAAAAGTTGCAGGACGCCACCTCAGTTTGACTATATAAGCTAACAATTAACGAAAAAGAAAACAAGAATTACTATTTTCATTTTCTTAAAACAAAAAATTTTAATAACTTGGGTTTGTACCTTGGATAATAACTCAACTCGTGGTGAATAAAACCGTTTTTCAACAGCTGGTGAATAAAAAGTAACATAATTATTTTTCAACAAAAAAATTTTTTTTCATCAAATTTTTTTTTTTCATCAAATTTTTTTTTTCATCAAAAAAATTTTTTTTTTCATCAATTTTTTTTCCATCAAATTTTTTTTCCATTAAAATTTCATTTTTTTTATCATATTTTTTTCATAAATTTTTTTCCATCAAATTTTTTTTATCAAATTTTTTATTATCAATTTTTTTCTCAACAAAATAAATTTTTTTTTTCATCAATTTTTTTTTACATCAAAAAATTTTTCTTTTCATCAAAAACTTTTTTTCATCAAAATTTTTTTTCACCAAAAATTTTTGGTTCATTAAATTTTTTTTTTAACATAATTTTGTTTTTCGTGAAAAAAAACATTTTTTTACCACAACTACTTCTTCACCAACACAGAAAAAACAGCCAGTTTTTTGTTGTTTTGTCCAATAAAAAAATATTTTACAACATAAAAGAAAACAAGTGAGAGTGTTAAATTCGGCTGTGCCGAATCTTTTATACCCTCCAAAATGTAAAAAAAATTAAAAACAAAATTTTGTCAGGGGCGTTTCTTTTTTTTTTTTTTGGGGGGGGGGTTAATGGGGTCTGTGGGGGACGCTGAGAGCACCTTCCCATCGCGATAAATATACCAAATGTTTCATTTATTTAATAAAAATTCAAAAAAACATGTTAAAATGTGTATTTTTTTAGATGTTGGTTTAGTTCTTCAAGGGGAACTTTTTCCCCCCTGGTCCGATTTAGCCAGTTTCCGAACTTAACCTGCCTAGGAACATAAGACATTTTTGTGCCAAACTTGAGGGGTCTAGCTCTTTTATTTTGGACTGCATCGTGTTAACTACAGACGGACGGACGGACGGACAGACGGACGGACGGACGGACGGACATCGCTAGAATATCTTAGAATCGATCACTGATCAATAATATATATACTTTATGGGGTCCCCGACCGATATTTCGATGCGTTACACACGAAATGACAAAGTAAGTATACCCCCATACTGTAGTTGGAGGGTATAAAAAGTTTGGTTAATATGAAAAGTGATTAAGTGAAAAACGAACTAGTTTAAATTTTTTTCATTTTGGTTCAAAATTACGCCATCTATTGGAAAAAAATTAAAAAAAAAAAAATCAATTACTAAATACACCGATTCAATTACTTTAGTATTTGAATTTCCTCCGAGCACGAAAATTGTAATATAGATTACTCAAGTAATTGGGCCAATTAAAAAATAATTGAACCAATTACTTTAGTAATTGGATCAATTACTTAAGTAATCAATATTACAATTTTCGTGCTCGGAGAAATTTCAAATACTAAAGTAATTGAATCGGTGTATTTCGTAATTGATTTTTTTATTTTTTTTTTTATTTTTTTCCTACAGAGGGCGTAATTTTTAACCAACATTAAAAAAAAATTTAAAGTAGTTCGTTTCTTACATAATCACATGTCATATTGACCAAATTTGTTTTCTTTTATGTTGTAAAATATTTTTTTATTGGACAAATCAACAAAAAACGGGCTGTTTTTTCTGTGAAGTCTAAGCTTTTCGCATAAAAAATTTCCTTTTGTTTATCAAATGTACATAAAACAAGTGAGAGTGTTATATTCTTTGGTGCCGAATCTTTTATACTCTCCAAAATGTAAAAACACTTTTTTGCACTTATTTTTGCACTCACTTACGAAATGCACAGCTCTTTTGGTTTTTTAATGGGGTCCTCGACTGATATTTCAATTTGTTGTGCATGGAATAGCAAAGTAATATGTGGAGTCGCAGAACAAAACGTACTTTTTCGCATTTTAAAATTGTTTGTTAAATTTAGAGTTATGTGTTTCGTCCGCTTATAAAACGGCATGAACCTGGAATTAGTAAGAAG
The DNA here is from genome assembly GCA_963921195.1 of Pegoplata infirma. Classification (NCBI taxonomy): domain Eukaryota; kingdom Metazoa; phylum Arthropoda; class Insecta; order Diptera; family Anthomyiidae; genus Pegoplata; species Pegoplata infirma. The sequence goes on along the minus strand of OY992537.1, from coordinate 8,888,506 downwards.
TTTTATACTTAATAATACTTAATTAATAAAAAAATTCTTACTTTTTCTAGGTTCGTGCTTTTTTATTAAGATACGGAATAAATAATCCTTAGTAACCTAGCAATTTTAAATTTGCGAAAAAGTACGTTTTGTTTTGCGACTCCTTATATAACATTATTTTTTCTAAAAAAAACTTTGCTTTGGCAAGTACACCCAAATCTTCCGCGAAACATTATCATGATTTAATGTTTTGGGCAAGAGTACAAAATTCGCAGGCATTTTTAAATTGTTGTTTAATTTTTTTGCTGTAATATAATTATATGCCAAGGCTTCTGTAATTTTTAACTTGTTTTTAACAATGTAAGTTTCAAAAAATTTTCTTGCAAATATTTAACAAAATAAACAAGTGAGAGTGTTACATTTGGCTGTGCCGAATCTTTTATACCCTCCAAAATGTAAAAACCAATGAAAAAAAAAATTCAGGTGCGTCTTTTTTTTTTTGGGGGGGGGGGGGGGGGTTATTGGAATGCATTAGGAGGCACCTTCTCTTTGCGATTTTCAACTTCTTCTGAGATAAGAATGTTGCATTTGCTTAGCAAAAGTACAAAACACCCAGCAAAAAAATTAAGTTTTTCTTAGGTTGGTTTAGTTCTCCAACTTTTTTCCCCTTATTCCGATTTTGAACATTTCCAAACTTAACCTGCCTAGGAATATAAGACATATTCGTGCCAATCATTTGAAGTCTAGCCCTTTTTATTTTGGACTGTATCGTGTCCTCTACAGACGGACGGACGGACATCGCTAGAATGTCTTAGAATCGATCAATGATCAATAAAATATATACTTTATGGGGTCCTAGACCGATATTTCGATGCGTTACACACGAAATGACTAAGTGAGTATACTCCCATACTGTGGTTGGAGGGTATAAAAAATGTTTTTTTAGGACTATGCGGTCTTAACAACCAAGAGAAAACAGCGTGTTTTTTTTTAAATTTTCATTTTTATACCACCCACTTACAATACAATGTATATAAGTTTGTTACTCCGTTTGTAGGTCATCAAAATATCTCAGCAAAAAGTATATGTATTAGTGATCAGTGATCGATTTTAAGACATTCTAACAATGTCCGTTTGTCTGTTGAAAGGGTGATCAAATCTAAAATAATACTCAGATTTGACTGTAACCCTCCAACAATACTGTGGTTGGAGGTTTTAAAAACAGAGTCGTATTTAATGTGATGTATTAGTGCTGTGACTTTTTTACACTAAAAATAAGAACTAAAAATCAAAAATCTGCAGTAAAAATTATAAAATATCAGCACAAAATATATATGATTGTTTCATTTCCATTAAAATAACACAGGCCGACAAAAGTTAAATAAAGTCGCACCCCAGGGCTAGAGTACACTTTCATACGTGGTTGAGTTGCGCTGAATCCGAATCTGTAATCAGAATTTCTCCATCACATTAGGTTTTCGAAATATCTTAGCTTAAAGTTAGAAAACCCCCGTATTCGCCATATTCGAGACTGCGCGAATTCATCTTTATTTATAAAACCTGATATGTCGTCTGAATGTCCTCCTTATTGTAATATGTAGGACTTTAAGACGACATATCGGGGTTTTATAAATAAAGATGAATTCCCGCAGTTATAACGTGTCGAATATGGCGAAAAACAAGTTTTTTTTTTTAACTTAAAGCTAAGATATCTAGAAAGCCTGATGTGATAGGCAAATTCAGAGATCAGATCCGGATTCAGTCCAACTCAATCCATTAGAAAAGCATACTCTGGTCTATGGATTTAAAATTTGTTGGCTTGTGTTATTTATATTTATTGAGAAAACGAAAAAAAATATTTTTTGTTCGATCAATAAATTCTACTGAGAGAGATTACTTTAGCTCGAGGTCATAATTCTTAACCAATCATTACGATGGTATTGTAAAAGTAACAATTTGCAAGAAACTTTTTATAAAGTTGATTGTTTGAAATTGAAAACAATTTATTATATTTATGAAAGTTATACTCCTTTTTGCCCAAGGACGAAACCCATAGAAATTGGAAAAGATTGGTCCATGATTAGACCTAGTAACACTAAAAAGATTTACAAGTAATCAAAGTTGAAAACTGTAAGCAAAAGGCCATTGACAGAGATAAATGGAGAACGATAGTTGCAGAAGTATTGGTCCATAATGGACTGTAACTGCTAAGAATAATGACACTAAAAAGTAGGTATTCTTTTGAAATTTGACAGATCAACGTATTTTATATACATTATTCATCATTTTGAATTTAAACGGGATCGGACTTTTCGAATTTTTACTGATAGGCTACATACAAACTATCTCCCGACATTCTAAAATTCTCTCAAAATATTTGGAAACGGAAGATATTTGACAAAAAATTATGATTACAGATGTTTTACGTGTACTTTGGTATCTTTATTTAATCTTATTATAATCAGACCATTCATGGTAAGTCCCCTATAAAAATTTCGCCGAATATTCCGATAAATCGGACCAGCCGATTTCAATTAAATTTGGTTTGCGTGTACCAAATATATATAAAATCAGTACATGTTTCGACTACACTGAAAAAAAAAGACATAACTAAAATTAAGGAAAAAATGTCTTTGAAAATTTATCATGAAATTTCCTAAAATTTAGTTAAATTTAACTAAAAAATGAGAAATTTTCTTAACAATGGGGAAAAAAGTTTAGTTCATTTACTTATAATTAGTTCATAGTTTTCTTTAAATGGAATTTTTTAATATTAGGAAAAAAATTCTTACTGCCAAAGAAATTTCCACAAATCTAAGAAACGTGTCTTTATTTTTAAGACATATTTCTTAAAAAACAATATAAAACAGAATTAAAACAATTTAGTACAAGTTTAGTTAAAGTTTATTAAAAAAAACAGCATCGTATTCCTCTTCTTTGAATTGAGGAAGTGTACTTCTTATTTAGTTAATGAGTTCTGAGAATTTAGTAAATCACTTCTTAGAATTTATTTTAAAATTCAAAATTCGAGATATCGAAAACTAAGCAAAATAGAGCGAAACGGATAAAATTTTCAAAAGAAAGACTACAAAGAAAAATATGGAATAGCCTAGCTCTGCATATCTGTCGGGGTCTCAAGATCCTAATTTTAGATCTAAAATTTGAAATTCCCGAGATTTTATATATGCTCATATCTCGGAAAATACTGCCAACACGAGAAAAGGTCCAACGGCATTTTTGTAGCTCTTGACTCGTAAAATACCCGAAAGCCCTCCGATTAATAGTTTTTGAGTTATCCAGTTTTTAAAATTCTCAAGACCCTATCAGACTTATTACCGTATCTCAAAAACTAAGCAAGGTAGAGCGAAACGGACACAAGTTTTGGGTCAAAATCTATGGGGACCCATAAAGGACCCAACGGGGTCTCGAGTTAACAGGGGCTGGATCCATGGGGTCTGAACCCATGGGTCCAGGGTCTAGACCCAACCTAGTTCTAAACTGTGAATGAACTAAAGTGTAATATAATTTTTCCCATTTTCAAGTTAAAATTGGCTTAAAATTAAATAACTTTGTTTTCCTTATTTTTGGGAAAATTATAAACTAAAACCAAGAAAAAAAAAATCTTTGGAGCCAAATCATTCACTCTTTTTCTCAAAATTTAGTTAATTTTCCCAAATTTTAGTTCACTTTTTTTTAGTGTCATGTTCCGGAAAACACTGGTGTAGAGCGACTATAATTTTCTTACTTGTTTTTACTAAAAAAAATACATAAAAACCTGTAAAAATTACGTTTTTTTAAGGGAGAGTTTTACCCTTTGTGTGTTTTGTCGCCATCTACGAATTTAAGCAGCATATGACCATAAAATATATTCGTGCCAAACTTCAGGGCTCCACTTCTTTGATTTTCAACTGCATCGTGTCCTCCACAGACAGACGAACGGATTTGCAATCTATAGTAGATAGTTCCGATCTCCAAAAAATAAATTTTGTGGTACTATTTTTGAAAGGAAGTTTAGATTTCTTAAAATTTTCATTGAATAATTTCTGTAAAAAGAATTCTAAATTGTTTTCTGGGTATTTAAAATACAGTTTGTTGTATTTTGTATTTTTATTTTATCGGCGAATAAGAAATAAACATTTAACGAGCTATTTTTATGACTCAATAAGCAATAAAGCAACAACAACAGAACAAAACTTTGGTTTATTAAAATGAAGCCTCCCGAAATATAAATAAATCTAAGAAATTACCCGCACAAATTCACACACACACAGACTTATATATTGTAACATAAAGTTTTATATGTATGCATGTATTTATATTGCTAAGGAGACATTTATTTTGAATGCCATGTCTTTCAAAGGATTCATAGTCTATGAACGAACTAAAAATTTAAATTAGATAATATCATAAATAGATTTTTTTTAGCCTCGAGCTAGAATAAAAGTCTAATGGAATACCTTTTTGTTTCTTTGCACTTTTTGGTACTTTTAGCCTCGAGCTAGAATAAAAGTCTAATGGAATACCTTTTTATTTCTTTGTACTTTGATTCCAATGATTCCCTAAAATCTGCTGAAAATCCCTTACCTATATAATGAGATGAGTAACTTTTTTAAAGCAATAAATAGTCTGTTATGAGAATATCATAAATGAAAGTGTTTGGACCTCGAGCTAGAACAATACTTTAATCCAATATTTTCTAAAAATTTCCAAAATTCTAAAAAATTTAAAAATTCACTTAAATATTATCATGTCTTTATTTTAATCACAATTTGAAACAAATAAGATACCAATAAAATAACAGCCACCCTAATATTTATATACAAGCAACGCCTGACATAAATAAATAGTAAAAACTTTTCTATTTTTTTATTCTTTATTGTATATTGAAATCTACAAGACCATCAGACACTCTAATAGCCCTAGATAGCAGCAATAGTGAAGAGTTTGAGCGAAGAAATGTAAATGGACTTTAAAACATTTTGCCACATATATAGAAAAATATGTACGAATGGAAATAGTTTGAAATAAATATGCAATAATTTAAGCAAAACAAAACAAGACTATAAAATATAATAGTAATATTGAAGTTTTAAACAAGGAAACCAAACAACGCATATAAACATTTATCTTATTTATAAATAGGGTATCCCCAATATTCTATTATTTTTTTATACAATTTAATATTTTGTTTTTAAGGGAAAATTAGTTTAGAATAAGAGAATCTGACAACTTTAAAAAATTCTGTCAAATTCAAAAAAAAATCCTGTGTATTTTTATTTAGAACTATTATCCTCAATTAAAGAAACTAATTAGAATGGGTTATAAACTAAAGTTAAAGAAAATTGGAAATGACTTAGAGCACCTGATTTTTTTCATCGTCTTACAAGGAAGGTCTTTCACAGGGCACCCACCGATTTTCCTGAAATTTTAATACGGGAATGAGGGGAGAAAAATAAGAGTTACCTTTTTTATAGCTGCCCAATCACAAATTTAAAAATCCCTTATGGAAAAATAAGGGATTTCGGAAAAATCCTTAAAAAAAAGCCGAACTAGCAGGAATTTCGCCAAACGAAAAAATACGGGTCAGATTAATTTTGATGGAGATTATTATATACGATTTTGGCGGTCGTACGTATATACATCTCCTTATAAACTACCCCAACTATTATATATTTTTGACAATAACGAACTTAACGAAGTCAAACTTGGATATGACCGATACACCATTGGATAGGCCTTAAAAAAAGCTTTCGTTCTGTATAAAATGTTCATAAAGTTTCTTTTGAAAAATGGGGAAAATCCTCAAAAAACCAAAAAAATCCAGTTTTCCCCTCCCTTTTGACCCGCTAAATGTGAGATTGGGCAGCTAAGATAAAGCAGGGAGCTCTTATTTTCCTACCCTCTTTTCCATATGTAAGTTTCAGGACAATCGGTGGGTGCCCTCTGAAAGACCTTCCTTGTTAGTTCATATTTGTTTTAATATTAAGGAAAACAAAATTATTTAATATTATGTCAATTGATACAAAAAAGAGGAAAAAATTAATTTCAATAAGGGTTCAAGTTGAAAAAATACAGAAGAAAAATTGAATTTCTAAAAATTATAGACTTTTCTGGTATTCCCATACGGGCTTCAAACACTTCAGTTAGTGTTATCATTAGCAGGATTTTAAATGTCGGTTTGACTTGTTATTGGAAAAATTGTTTTTATATGTGTGAATATTTATAGTTTCTACAGAACAAATTTTCACAGTTTCCAACACTACAATTTTATTTCTAGCAATCTCAACCTCACCTCATACTTTCTTTCCACTTTTTTTGTCTCTTACATTATTTTGCAAGGGTTACCAACATGATCTGGAATTGCAGACACAAATGAAGGAATTTGCATTTTCTATTTTGTCAGTAATTTATTTATTGTGTTTTTCCGATCTCTACGAGCTCGGTTCAAGGAAAAAAAATGAAGAAGAAAAATTTAATTTCTAAAAATTGTTGACATTTCTGGTATTTCCATACCGGTTTCAAACACTCCAGTTGGTATTATCATCAGTAGGATTTTAAATGTCATTTTATTAACCATTTTTTGTATCAAAAAACATTTTTCGATTTTGCTCATTTACCAAATTTACAGCTCTTTCAAATTGGAATGCATCTTACTTTCCACAGACGGACTGATCCAATTATGGTTAATTAACACAATTACACTTTTTTAGTTTGTACCAGAGATGGGCGCATGAGTGAATTTTTACTCACACTCACTCACGCTCACGAGAGGAATTTCCGAATCACACACACTCACTCACGAACATATTTCTTCTACTCATACAAGCTTCTACTCATACAAGCTTTACTCACAAACACGTGAGTAAGTTTAATACAACTCACACTCACATGCTTCACTCACACTCACGTTGACTCACACTCACACAACACGAAATAAAAACAAAAATTTCAAAAATCTAACAAAGTTTTAAGCAAAATTTAAAGTTGGGTCAAATTTTACAATTTGTTTTTGCTTTTTTCGGGACAAAATATAAAGTTTAGCCAAACTTTACAATTTTTTTTTTTTGGTACGAAAGAAGAAATTAAAGGAAAATAGATCACGTAAACTCACGCAAAAAAATCGACTCACGCAAAAATCTTACTCTAACTCACTGTTGTAGTTTTTTCACCACTCACACCCACTCACAATCACGTGAGTAAAATTGACTTCAGTCACACTCACTCGTGATCACGTGTGAATCACGCACTAATCTGTTTATGTGTATATCTCTAGTTTGGACTGCATCTTGCTTTCCACATACAGATGGAAGGGAATTGATCAGTAATATTACACCCATATACTGATTAAAATATTTTCATGATTTAATGTTTTGGGCAGTAGTTCAAATTCGTTGGCATTTTTTTAATGTACAGAGGATTTCTGGGGACATTTTCCCCGTCTTCATGCACTCATCTTTAATTGCTCAGAAAAATATATGATTACTTGGCTATTAAAAAATTGATTTCTTATATTATCAAGACACCCTTTTGTACATTTTTCAAAGAAGTCTTTAATATTGGTTTAGGGAAAAGGTAATTTTACGTGTATAGGGTTTCCCTATGAATATAAATAAAAAAACCTTTAATAACCTCCAAATAAAATTCCACTTAAAAAATAACTTGTCAAATGACTACACAAAAAAAAAAAATTGTCAAATTACTAGAAAAAGTCTCTTAATCCCATTTAACGAATATATGAAAGTTTTCTTTGTTTTTTAACAAAAAAATTTGGATCGAAATTTACATTTTTTTTTGTAATTTCACATTTTTATACCTCCACTAGACTGCCCAGAAAAATAGCGAAGTTTTTATTTTCTTGGGGGATACCTGCAAATTTTGTTCCATTTTATGCAAAAAAATTTCGGTTTTTTTTTGGGATTTTTAAAATAATATCTAGAGGTCGCGATCTCGCATTTTATAACGATTTATTTTTTTTGAGTTTTTTATTATTTTAAATTGTTAAATATGATTAATATGATAAAATATTAATAATTTCAGACAAAAAAAAATTAAATTAAAAATTAAATATCGCTCATTCCATGAGATGTCTCCCAGTATCTAATCAAATGTTCCTTAATTTATTTGAAATTTTGCACACATGAACACTATGAATCTATTAAAATAAATCAGTTGTTAGTTCCGAGAAAATCCGTGAATTCGCGAATATATTCGCGTTCGCGAATTCGTGGATTTTCGCGAAACTAAAAACGAATTTATTTTAATTGCTCCATAGTGTACCTGTGTGCGAAATTTCAAATAAATTAAAGAACATTTGATTAGATGCTGGGAGACATCTCATGGAATGAGCGATATTTAATTTTTAATTTATTTTTTTTTGTCTGAAATTATTAATATTTTATCATATTAATCATATTTAACAATTTAAAATAATAAAAAACTCAAAAAAAATAAATCGTTATAAAACGCGAGATCGCGACCTCTAGATATTATTTTAAAAATCCCAAAAAAAAACCGAAATTTTTTTGCACAAAAAGGAACAAAATTCGCAGGTATCCCCCAAGAAAATAACAACTTTGTTTTTTTCTGGGCAGTCTAACCTCCACTCTAGTGATAGAGGGTATATCGTCGAACTATATTCAATAAATGCTAACTCGAAAAAGCTTACTGTTCAGGAGAGCTAAAAAACTAGTTATTTCGCATATTATTGTAACAAAAAACAATGTACCTTCCATAAGATGGTTTAAATATTCTAAATAATTTTTACATATGCCAAAAATTTTATATTTTGCACTTGTTTGCGTATTTTTTAGAGTTGGCATTTATTACTATGACAAATAACAAATATTTTTTTAGAGTTGGCATATTTTGTCGGAAAATAAAAATAATTTTTTTTTGAAAAATTTTTATAATTTTTTTTTGAAAAATTTTTATAATTTTTTTTTTTTTGTTTTTGTTATCCTTTGTACGGTAATTGCAAAAACTGAAAAAAAAAAATTAAAAATCTTTGCATATTTTTAAAAGTTACTAGCTCCGAAAGCCTTTTAATCTCAGGGTTGTCAACTTTGGCACTCTGTAACTCACGCTGTATTGTAACAGGGTCACTCCAAACTAGCTATTTTGAGAGCTTATATTATTGACTTTATTTGCCCCACGCATAATGTTTCAATCTGATAAATAGTTTCAAAGTTACATAAATATAAGCAATTTTTTTTTTGCAAACACTATTTACTGATATTTTTAAAATGGAAATATCTCGAGAACCAGTCATTAGATATCAAAATCTTTACAAGATTCGTGTTCAGCATGGCAAATGGAATAAGATATGTTATCTAATTTTTTTTTAAAAAAATTTTGAAAATTTTTTGGAAATTTACAATGGGAGTAGGCATTTATTTTCACCAAAAAAATATGTACTTTGAGTTAGCAGAATAACAAAAATGGATGTAAAACGACAACAAATTATTTTTTTAGCTCTGAAATTTTTATGACAGATAGGTATTACATGGGGGATCTATTTGCCATCGGAAACTCATTTCGGTCAAATTTGAGTTGGCATATTTTGAATATAGGTTCACGATATATAAGTTTGTCATTCCGTTTGTAACACCTCGAAATATTGGTCTAGGACCCCATAAAGTATATATATTCATGATCCTCGATCGATTTTAAGACGATCTAGCGATGTCCGTCCGTCCGTCTGTCTGTCTGTTGAAAACACGCTAACTTTTGAAAGACTTTACGGAGGCTCCTGAAGTTTGGCATATATGTTGGGCATTTACCGGTATTGCAATCCAGCAAAATCGGTCGAGTGGTTCAAAAGTTATGAGCAAAAGAGTGAATTTCGGCAAGGGTTTTTCGCGAATATAACACTATAAAGGCGATTTTGAGGATACTGAGGCTGGGCATTTATATTTTTGGGCATTTATTATTTTGAGGATACTGAGGCTGGGCATTTATATTTGTCGTTCCTCTAACCTAGTTCGTTTTAAATTTCAGCCAAATCGGTCCAGTGGTTTAAAAGTTATTAGCAAAACCGTAAAATTTCAGATTAGTTTCACCTTAAATTTACGTGTTTAAAACCTGTTAAAAATGTTTTAAAAACATTTCAAAGTCACAAAAATATTTCACAAGGTATTTTTGTCACTCAAAAATGTTTTTACAATAAAAAAAAAAAATACACTCAAAAAAAATTTTACACTCAAAAAAAAAATTTCACTCAAAAAAATTTTTACACTCAAAAAAAAAAATTAGTAAATTATTTTTTTTTTTTTCAAAAATTACTAAAAAAAAAGTTTTTTTACACTAAATAAAATATTTCTAACCAAAAATGTTATTTTTTCACGTTAGAGAAATTTACTATCACTTAAAAAGGACATTGTGGAGGGTATTCATAGATTCGGCCAAGTCGAATTTAACTTTTCTACTTGTTTTTTGTAATTTTACAAAATTTCCATGATAATTTTACAAAAAAAAAATCGAGTAAATTCACGAGAATACCTTGTAAGTTTTATTTTGCGAAAAAAAGTTGCAAAATTTTATTGGTAAAAAGCTTGTAAAATTACAAAAAAGCTCATAGTTTTACTAGGAATTCTCGTAAAATAGGAGGTAGCAAAAAAAAAGACTCTTTATCCCATTTTTCGAATATTTAACAGTTTTCCTTATATTTTAACAAAAAAATTTTTATCGAAATTTACATATTTTTTTTGTAATATTACAATTTTCTTTGTAATTTTACAAATGTCCATGATAATTTTACAAAAAAAAAATTAGTAAATTCACGAGAATACCTTGTAAGTTTTATTTTGCGAAAAAATTGTAAATTTACAATTTTATTGGTAAATAACTTGTAAAATTACTAGGAATTCTCGTCAAATAGGAGGTAGGAAAAAAAAGTTACACATTTTTTTTGTAATTTTACAAAGTTTTTTTTACCAATATTTGACAGTTTTCCTTGTATTTTAACAAAAAATTTTGATCGAAATTTATATTTTTTTTGTAGTTTTAAAATTTTTATTGTAAATGTGCAATTTCTAAGAAAATTTTACACAAGTAATCTAGTAACGTCACGAGAAATTCTTGTAAGTTTGATCGCGTCAAAAAAGTTGTAAATTTACAATTTTATTGTTAAAATGCTTGTAAAATTACAGAAAAGCTCGTAATTTTTACTAGGCCTTCAAGAAAAAGGTAGCAAAACATAAAAATTACGAGCTTTTCTTGTCATTTATGAAGTTTTTTTTAATTGTGTGGTTGTAATTTATGTTTGTGGGGTTGTAATTTATGTTCCTCTTTAATTTTCTTGCTTTATATGTTTAAAATTTTTGTTTCCCACAAAATTATTTATCTAAAAATAAATATCCAGTTTCTCGATATTATTCTTTTCCATATCCATTAAAAACTATTACTTTTTCTTATAAACGACGAGTACCCCTTACATTTTTTCTAACTACCACATTCATAAGGCCGTATATTTGCTTAAACAATAAAAAAAAACGCTTCACTTTCATGTAAAATGCATATTATCCAACTAAATATGTTAGTTTTAACACAATATTTCAATTGCAAGTTAAACTTTCTATGCCATAAAAGCCAAACCAACTTCCGTTCAATCAAGAGTTTATTTTATACAAAACGAACAACTTCTTTTGACTGTAACATAAATATTTTGTGGCATAAGTGATGGTTAAAAGTAAAGGGTTTTGTGGTTGTTTGGTGCGGTTTTGTCGTTATTGTTGCTTTAATGTTTGTTTTCTGAACTCTTAAGAAACGGAAACATTAAAATTGTAACGGAGCGCGCGCGCGCAAAAGCGGAAGTTTTTCAAATGGCACATTGAGGTTAAACACGCAAACGCCCTTCTATTCGTATGATGTGGGTTTGATGTTTATAAATTAATGGAATAAATAAACATTTTAACACAAACACCAACAACATTTTTGCAATAAAAAAAGGAAAACTACACTGAACTACTAACAAAAAACACTTGTAGCGACAGACAGAAGCACAAGTTTTCAAATATTCATAGATATAAATTATTAAAAAAAAAATAATTTTTTTAAATACTTTCCTTTGCAAATAGTATTAGAATGATAAAAAAAAAATAATTTGTTTAAAACTGTAAAGAAAAACAAAAAACAACAACAACAACACCAAACGAAGGAACTGAGAAAATTAAATTTAAATCCTTCAAAATAAAAGTTGTTTAAAACTTTTTCATTTAACTTTAGAAAATCATGCAGCTTATTTGAAAGTATTTACTCTGAGATTATGTTTTTGCTTTACCCAAAACAGTATAGAAAAAAAATTAAACTGAACATACTACATATAGCAGAACAACATCATCACAATGAAAATAATAACTACACTGAGAAAAAAAAAATAATGGATTATAAAAAATTAAGAAATTAAAAAAAAAAAAAAAACAAAAATGAATTAAGGAAAAAATTTTCCGTATTAAAATAATTTTTAACATGATAGTGTCATTAGGCTGGTGTCTAATTAAAAAATTAACACAGGACACCACCATTGTTTGGCTATAAAAATAAAATAACCAATAAAAATAAGAATTACTGTTTTTATTTTCTTAAAACCAAGGTTTGTAGCTTAGGGAATTAAAAAAATATGGTGAATAAATGTAACATCCTTCGCAGAAATTGCCAACCATTCCAAAAACTTATATCGGGATTACGAAAAACACAACATTCTATAATGTAAACATTAAGGGTGTTCTTATTTTTTTATTTCGGATTTTTGTGTTGCACTGGGCAGAATTTTGTTCCTTTGCACTTAAAACTTAATAATAAAAAATTTGTAGTTAATCCGATAACTTTAAGTGGACGCGGAAACGACCTGAAGTTTGAATAATGGATTACAAGGGGAAAAAATTACTTTTTACTCATTTTCTCAATTTTTTCGATATTTAAAGTTAAGTTTGAATTCAAATGGTTACAGAATTGTGATGTGGAGTACATTACCTTTGTAATAAGGTAATAAAAACAAAAATCGGTTAAAAATCAGCCAAGTTATTGCAACTGCCCCAGGCAACTAACGTGTGGCAGACCACTTGATCAAAGATTTCGAGTTCAATTTTTGAAATTGATTGAAATTATCTACTATAGCAACATTTTTTTATTCTTTACTTCCCAATGTACTAAGGGTATAGGTAGGTATTTTTCATATTGTGTTATGCTAACTTGATTTAAATTAATGTTAAAAAGGTCCAAATTTTTCAGCCCTGTTTTCAAATCTCCAATTTTAAATTTTAATTTTTTTAGGCAAATAAAATTTAAAAAAACGACCATTGGACCATAGAATTTTGTTAAGCACATATAAGGGAATAAAAATTACAAAAATTGTAGACATTCCTTTTTTCATTCGTCTAGTTTAGCGATTTTAATTCGGCGGATTTCGAGATAATAGTGATTTTGGTAACTTTTTTAGCTTTTAGTTAATTTTTTTATTTTTTTTTAACAAACTTCGTATATTTTCTACCGAATTACTACAGATCAATATAGAATACTTCAATTCCTTTAATCAGGGCAAAATTGAGATATGAAAAATTGACCCAGTTCAAGGTCAAAGGTAAAATTTTAGAAGAATTTGAATTTTTAAAGATATACAGATTTTTCGAGCGGATATTAATGAAACTCCTAAATGTTATTTTAATAAGATGTAAAAATTAATGGCTTATAAAAATTCAGAACATTAACCCTTAAGTGCTGTTGGGGTCTATATGACCCTAGGAAATAATATACTTATATTTTCTCCATTAAATAAAAAAAAATATAGACCCCAATATCACTTATGGGTTAATTTTCCGAATTTTAATAATAAACCATTGATGTTTAGTCATATTAAAATAACATCAAGGAGTTTCATAAATATCCGCTCAAAAAAATTGTTAATTTTTAAAAATTCAAAATGTTCTCAAATTTGACCTTTGACCTTTAACTGGGTCAATTTTTCATATCTCAATTTTGCCCTGATTAAAGGAATTGAAGTATTCTATATTATTTTGTAGTAATTCGGTAGAAAACATATGAAGTTTGTTAAAAAAAAACTAAAAAAATTAATTAAAAGCTAAAAAAGTTACCAAAATCACTATCCGCCGAAATAAAATCGCAAAACTAGACGAATGAAAAAAGGAATCTCTACAATTTTTGTAATTTTTATTCCCTTATATGAGCTTAACAAAATCCTATGGTCCAATGGTCGATTTTTTAAATTTTGTTTGCCTAAAAAAATTAAAATTTAAAATTGGAGATTTGAAAACAGGGCTGAAAAATTTAGACCTTTTTAACATTAATTTAAATCAAGTTAGCATAACACAATATGAAAAATACCTATCACCTTAGTACATTGGGAAGTAAAGAATAAAAAAATGTTGCTATAGTAGATAATTTCAATCAATTTCTAAAATTGAACTCGAAATCATTGATCAAGTGATCTGTCACACGCTAGTTGCCTGGGGCAGTTGTAATAACTTGGCTGATTTTTAACCGATTTTAGTTTTTGTTGCCTTATTACAAAGGTAATGTACTCCACATCACAATTCTGTAACCATTTGAATTCAAACTTAACTTAAAATATCGAAAAAATTGAGAAAATGAGTAAAAAGTCATTTTTTCCCCTTGTAATCCGTTATTCAAACTTCAGGTCGTTTCCGCGTCCACTTAAAGTTATCGGATTAACTTCAAATTTTTTATTATTAAGTTTTTAGTACAAAGGAACAAAATTCTGCCCAGTGCCAAGCAATTAAAACATTTTAAATTTTTCCCTTACTGATAATAACACCCTTAGTAAACATGTTTACTAAAAATATTGTGCTGGCACAATTTTGTGTCTACATTACTGCTCAAATCAAGAGTGCAGAAAAGTTGGTACAAGATAATACAAGCATTTTAATTCCAAAATGTTCAAAATCTGTCTATATCTTCTGTACAAACAAATTTTGGGTTAAATTCCTTCATCCAGTTGGTGTGTAGAGCAACTTGAATTTACCGAATTTCAAGAAAATTTATTTTTATCAATTTTTTTGTCTCATTTATAGTTGAAACAACATTTTTTTTAAAAATGTACCAACATTCTTTTTCAAATGGTTGTTTTGGTCTAAAGAATCTCAGTTAAGAAATAATAGTTTTTTTGAACAACTTTAACCTTAACCGGCACGACGATGAGTCTTTTAAAAGAGGGTTTTCATTAAAAATATTTTTTTTTTCTATTTTTTTTTAATTTTATTTCAATTCCATTTTTGAAAACGGGCACAAGAGGGCATCTTTTGGGGAAAGTGTGGATAGAAAAAATAAGGGCGTGGAACTTTTGATCACGATGAGTTTTTAAAGGGGGTTTAAAAAAAATTTTTTTTTTTTTTGGAAAGTGTGGATAGAAAGGATAATTCTGGCCTAGACAGTTTTTTGAAAGGGTGAGGAAGTTTTGATAACGATGAGTTTAAAAAGAGGGTTTCAAAAAAAAAAAAATATTTTTTTTTTAAATTTTTGGCATTTCAATTCCATTTGTGTAAACGGGCACAAGCGGACAATTTTTTTGTAAAGTAGGGATAAAAGGGATAATTCTGGCCCAGACAGTTTTTTTAAAGGGCGTGGAACTTTTGATAATGATGAGTATAAAAAGGGGGTTAAAAGAGAAAAACTAATTTTTTCCATTTTTTATAAACTCTTATTTCAATTAAATTTTTGAAAATGGGCACATGCGGGCCACTTTTTTGGAAACAGCGGATAAAAAGGATAATTCTGGACTAGACAGTTTTTTGAAAGGGCATAGAACTTTTGATCACAATGAGTTTTAAAAAAGGGGGTTTTCACAAAACTTTTTTTATTTTTTTTTAAATTTTTGGTATTCTAATTCCATTTCTGTAAACGGGCACAAGCGGGCAAGTTTTTTGTAAAATGGGGATAAAAAGAATAATTCTGGCCTAGACAGTTTTTAAAAGTGCGTGGAACTTTCAATAACGATGAGTTTTTAAAAGGGGGTATCAATATATTTTTTTACAATTTTTTATTTATTTTTTATTTTTGGTATTTCAATTCCATTTGTGTAAACGAGCACAAGCGGGCAAGTTTTTTGTAAAGTAGGGATAAAAAGGATAATTCTGGCGCAGATAGTTTTTTGAAAGGGCGTTGAACTTTCTATAACGATGAGTTTTTAAAGGGGGTTTTCTACAAAAAAAATATATTTCCAATTTTTTATAAATTTTATTTCAATTCCATTTTTGAAAACGGACACAAGCGGGCAAGTTTTTTGTAAAATGGTGATAAAAAGCATGCGTAGGTAGTTTTTTGAAAGTGCGTGGAACTTTTGATTGTTTTGTTTAAACAATTAAGAGTGTTAAATTCGGCTGTGCCGAATCTTTTATACCCTCCAACATGTAAAAAATTAAAAAAAAAAAAAAAATTTGACAGGAGCGTTTTTTAGAGGGAGGGAATTAGGAGGGAGGGATCGGTGAACAGGGGGACTCCTTGGCCCTCCAGGGCCACTAAAGTATGACAGTTTTATAATTATTTAAATTATTTTTTATCCACGCCCTTAAAAGAGAAGGTGGGCAAAAAAAAAGCAACTCTTTTTAATCCTTCTGTGAACATAAAATGTTTCATTTGTTTCACAAAAATACAAAAAAATTAAAAAAAAAATTTGCATTTTTAAGAGGTTGGTTTAGTTCTTCAAGGGGGAACTGTTTTCCCCCTGGTATGGTTTGGCCCATCTCCGAACTAAACATATTTTTACCAAATTTGACGGGTCTAGCTCTTTTATTTTGGACTGCATCGTGTTAACTACAGACGGACGGACGGCCATCGCTAGAATGTCTTAGAAGTGATCACTGATCAATAATATATATGAGGCATTCCACACCAAATGTCCCGCTACAGAAAAACATGTGTCCCGTAAATTTCTGAATAGGTTGTTTGGATAGCCCTATATGTAACTAAGAAAATTGCGTTTTTGGTTTTTCAATTTTTCGAAAACTGGGCTCAGGAGGCGTGGTCAAATATTGGAAAAATGGTAAAATTTGTGGCGAGTTGCCTTGATTAAATATTTATCACATTAATACGGAATGCACCACAATGTCAAAAATTTACGTTCTTATATAGTTTTATATGGGCTATCGATTAAAATTTTTTGTTTTGGAAAATTTTCAGAACCCGTTCTGAAATTTTCCATTTTTTAAAAAAGTAAATTTATCAAAAATCCGGCCACTTTTTTTTTCTTTTTTAATTATTTTTTTAAAAGCTTAGATGTTTGTCCATCCACACAAAAAAAATCAGAAACACGTTCATCTTTTTTTTCGAGAAAATCGCATTTGAACTTTAAATTTCATAACAATTTTGTTATTTGCTTGTATTTCTTTGTTGTAAAGTTGCGAATGAGTAATATTAATTGCATAAATATTCGTCATACGCTCTGTCGACACAAGAAAATACAAGCAAATTACAAAATTGTTATGAAATTTATAATTCAAATGCGATTTTCTCGAAAAAAAACGAAAAATACATTTCTGATTTTTTTTGTGTGGATGGACAAACATCTAAACTTTAAATAAAAAATTAAAAAAAAAGAAAAAAAAGTGGCCGGATTTTTGATAAATTGACTTTTTAAAAAAATGGAAAATTTCAGAACGGGTTCTGAAAATTTTTCTTGGAAAAAAATTTTATTCGATAGTCCATACGAAACTATATAAGAATGTAAATTTTTAAGATTGTGATGCATTTCGTTTTAATGTGATAAATATTTAATCAAGGCAACTCGCCACAAATTTGACCATTTTTCCAATATTTGACCACGCCTCCTAAGCCAAGTTTTTGAAAAATTGAAAAACCGAAAACGCAATTTTCTAAGTTCCATATAGGGCTATCCATACAAGCTATTCAGAAGTTTATGGTACACGTGTTTTTTTTCGCTGGACATTTGGTGTGGAATGCCTCATATAGTTTATGGGGTCCCCGACCGATATTTCGATGAGTTACACACGGAATGACAAAGTGAGTATACCCCCATACTGTAGTTGGAGGGTATAAAAAAGTGGGTTTTCACAAAATTTTTATTTTTTTTTTAAATTCCATTAGTGTACACGGACGAGGTTTTGTAAAGTGAGGATAAAAAGGATAATTCTGGCCCAAAAAGTTTTTTGAAAAGGCGTGGAACATTTGCAAGAAAAAAAAAACAAATTAATCCTTCACTCAAAATATTTTGTAAGTAAATTCAACTGAAAAAACATTTAAAGCAATCGTTTTTCCTTTTAAAAAACGGACTACTTATATTTCACTTGAAACAACATACTTTTTCAGTTATTTTTAAACGTTAATAAATGACTAGACATTCCGTAAAAACAAACGATATTTCAGTTATTTTAACTGTTTACAATTTTTTATTTTGTGAAGTAAAAATAATGGCCCTTACCACAAGAAAACAAAAAGTCTATTTTAACAAAAGTTTTATTTTAAATTTCAAATTTTCAATACATTTTTTGAAAGTCGATTTTAAAAACAAAAACAATTTGTATGGAAATAAAATTAAAAGCTCAGTTTAAATTTATTTTATTTTCTTGTGGTAAGGCTGAATTTTTTTTGAATAACAAACTACAAAAACCGTACTTCTGTAAAATTATACGGTATAATCAGTTACAAATAATTTAACTGATAAAAAATTTTTCCGTAAATTTTTGTAGTTTATTGTTTTAACAACTGTATAAATCTTTCAATAATTTAGTTTTTTTGAAAAACAAACGATAAAACGTTTAAAACAACTTTACCTAAAAACTGTTTTGAATAACCGTAAATAGTTACTGTAAAACTTTTCTAGGTGTTTATAAAAAAATCAAATCACACAAAAAAAATAAATCCCTCAACCAAATTCTCTAGTCACTCACTCACAATCACGTGATTTAAAAAAAAATCACTTTTTTGAGTCACGCATTTCACGGGACAAGCGACCACCGCCAATTTAAATACATAAACAAAAGACAAGTGTCTCTTCATTTGTTTATCTGTAAATTTTATTAAAAATTAAGTGTCCTCCATGAAATAGTTTCCTTGTATTTCCGATTCCAAAAGTTTCAAGGCACATTTTTATAACCCTAATATAGTCACGCGATTTAAATGAAAATCACTCTATAATCACGTGATTTAAATAGAAATCAGTCACGGTCACGCGTGAATCGTGTTGTGTTTTTGAGTCACGCAAATCACGGGACCAGCGACCATATCAAATTCAAATACATAAACAAAAGACAAGTGTCTCTTCATTTGTTTAATCTATAACATCTGTAAATTTTATCAAAAATGAAGTGTCTACCCTGAAATTGTTTCCTTGTAGGTCCGATTCCAAAAAGTTTCAAGGCACATTTTCATAACCCTAATAAAGTCACGTGATTTAAATTAAAATCCCTCTATAATCAAGTGATTTAAATGAAAATCCCTCACACTGACGCGTGAATTACGTTGTTTTTTTGAGTCGCGCAAGATACGGGACCACAGACCATCTTCAACTCAAATACATAAATAACAGACAAGTGTCTCTTCATTTGTTTTATCTTTAACAACTGTAAATATTATTAAAAATAAGTGTCCACCTTGAAATAGTTTTCTTGTAGGTCCGATTCCGAAAAGTTTCTAGGCACTTATTTATTACCCTAATATAGGCTTATATTCTGAATTAAAAAAAAAAAATGGATAACATTTACAACTTGTAGGACTTTTGGCAAAAAAACCTACCATCTCGGCCCAGTGTGCACTGTGCGACGTTAAATATATCCCCTAATGAAATTTTAGAGATAAGTACAAACATTTTGGAAAACTCTTCACTCTTAAATCGTTTATGTGCTCAATAAAAAAATTATAATACATTTATGTACATTTTTCATGAAAAAAATCTTTATTTTTTTTCAACGAAGCCCCATAAAATCCCAAACAGCTGTTTTTTGGTCAATGCCAAATTGGGCTTGTTTAACAATTAAATAATTAAGTCGAAGGAATATTTTATTTAAAACATCGCAAAAATGTTTTTATAAACTTTACGTCTAATTAAATTATTATTATTATTGTGAATATATGCAGCGATAAAATTATATACGAAAACAAGTAGAAAAGTTAAATTCGACTTGGCCGAATCTATGAATACCATCCACAATGCCCTTTTTAACTGATAGTAAATTTTCTAACATTAAAAAAATTTTTGATTAGAAATATTTTTTTTTTTGTAAAAAAACTTTTTTATACCCTCCAACTACAGTATGGGGGTATACTCACTTTGTCATTCCGTGTGTAACGCATCGAAATATCGGTCTAGGACCCCATAAAGTATATATATTATTGATCAGTGATCGATTCTAAGACATTCTAGCGATGTCCGTCTGTCCGTCCGTCCGTCCGTCCGTCCGTCTGTCCGTCTGTGGAAGACACGATACAGTCCAAAATAAGAGTGATAGACTCCTGAAATTTGGCACATATATGTATTATGTTCATAGGCTGGTTAAGTTCGGAGAAAGGCAAAATCGGACCAGGGGGGAAAAAGTTCCCCCTTGAAGAACTAAAAAAACCTCTAAAAAATACCATATTTTTACATGATTTTTTGTGTTTTTGTTTAACAAATCCAACATTTTTATACTACAAGAAGTTCAAGGTCCTGCATTTGGACCCACAGAATTAGAAAAAATCGTTTTACGGTCCGCCCCCCCCCCCCTTCTATGGGCGTGGAATAATTTTTATTTTTTTTATATAATGCTAAGTTTGTATTTCTTTAGTGCAAAAAGCATAAGAATTATTTTGTTTTAACACTTATTCGAGAGGAATTGTGCCCCCCAATTACCACTACCGACCCCCCCCAAAAAAAAAAAGAGACGCCCCTGCAACTTTTTTTTATTTATTTGCTTGTTGGAGGGTATAAAAGATTCGGCACAGCCGAATGTAACACTCTTACTTGTTTTTAACTAATTTTTTAATTTAAAATTTTTTTTTGAGTGTAAAATTTTTTCGAGTGTATTTTTTTTAGTGTAAAAATATTTTTGAGTGACAAAAATACGTTGTTAAATATTTTTCTGACTTACCAATGTCTTTAAAACATGTTTAACGGGTTTTCAAGTCATGAATTTAAGGTGAAACTAATGTGAAATTCACTGTTTTGCTAATAACTTTTGAACCACTAGACCGATTTGGCTGAAGTTAAATACGACCAGACCAGGGGAACGACAAATCTTCCAGCCAAGCTTCAGCATCCTCAGAATTGCCTTTCGAAAATTAGCGTTTGTTTTATTTCGTAAATTCACGAAAAACTCTTGTCGAAATTCAGTCATTTGCTCATAACTTTTGAACCACTGGACCGATTTCACCGGATTGCAATGCCAACCTGACTAGGTAAATGCCCAACATATGTGCGGCTTCAGGAGCCTCCGCAAAGTCTTTCAAAAGTTAGCGTGTTTTCAACAGACAGACAGACGGATGGACATTGCTAGATCGTCTCAAAATCGATCAAGGACTTTAGGGGTCCTAGACCAATATTTCGAGGTGTTATAAACGAAGTGAAAACTTATATATACCCCCTATCACTAGAGTGGAAGGTATAACAAAATGGGTTTAGAAACTTCACCTCTTGCTTAAAAACGGATGTTAGAAAAAGAGTTCAATTTTGAACTTGGTTTGGACATAGTTTCCCCTTTGCACAATGTTGAAACTATATCTGTCCGTTGCAATTTACTAAACTTTGTCTTAAAAATTTGTGAAAAATCGGTCATACGTTTTTCCATTAAAATTCACATTCAAATTAACATGCCACGTTCAATTTCCTCAGTGTATTCTAAAGCAAAGGCAAAAGTACAAGCAGCAATTTTCCTGTAACACGCTCTAAACTTTTGCAATAAATCTTAAAAATAGTTTATGGCTGCTGCTGTGAAAGTGCCTGTGTATGTGATTAAATCTATACAAGTGTACGTGTGTATGTTTTTATGTTTGTAGGTATTAGTGTATAATAAAAACGCGTGAGAAATTCAATTTACTAAAGAAGATTTGCAACACGTATGCCATGAATTTCTATACGAAAGTAGGTAAATTGTATATTGCTTCACTTATTTTTACTCCAAGTTTTTTCTTTTTTTTTTGTTTGCAACTTTTCCTTCTTTATTCATTTTCTATTTAAAATTCATTTTAAGTGTCTGTATCTACTTGGAATTTTATGAAATGCATACATATGTCAAGTGTAAATGGAAATTCATGATAAACAGATTGCAAAAAAAAAAAAAAACTGAAAAATTAAGTTGAAAAGTGGAAGCGAGAAGAAAAATTTTATAAAACTAACAAAAATATGTTTTGCCAATAACGATATAAATTATTATTTCCTTTTTTATATATTTCTTTTTTTTTTTGCTGCTGCTGATACATATTTTGCAAATAAAATCAGTTAATGTGCATAAAAACTTTTGAAAAAAAAATATATGAGCAAAACTTAAATTCATGTTTATTTGAAAAACAGGATGCACTCAAGTGTTTGGGGGTAGATTGAAACGATATTCAATGACTTTTTCAAGTTTTCAATTTATTTCAATTGAAGTGGAGTGAAGTGATGTTAAGTGGCTTTAGAAAGTTATTTGTATGATTAATCAAAACAGTCATCATCGATTAATTACAATTATAGATAAAAAGGGTTTGACGCTGAGGCTAAAACAACTTAAATTATTTTTTATACCCTCCACTCTAGTGATAGAGGGTATATATGAGTTTGTCATTCCGTTTGTAACACCTCGAAATATTCGTCTAAGACCCCATAAAGTATATATATCCATGATCCTCGATCGATTTTAAGACGATCTAGCGATGTCCGTCCATCCGTCCGTCCGTCCGTCTGTCCGTCTGTCTGTCTGTTGAAAACACGCTAACTTTTGAAAGACTTTACGGAGGATCCTGAAGTTTGGCATATATGTTGGGCATTTACCTGGTCAGGTTGGTATTGCAATCCAGCGAAATCGGTCCAGTGCACAGTGGATCGTGTAGAGTAAACACCCGGTAATATTTTTTTCGCTGTATTTTTTTTAATAAAAAGGTCTTTTTATATCTTTTAGGGGCCTCTGACTCCGAATTTGGCAAAAACAAAAAACAAAATTTTCAAAAAAATCAAAAATGATGATTTTTTCTATTTGCAATTTTGCAACATTCGCGTTGATTAAAGGCATACATTTATAATTTTCTTTTAGAACTGCTTCAAATCCAAAAGTTAAACCAAAAAAAAATATTTATATCAATAGAAATATGTAATAAAAAATCTACACTGAAAAAAACAAAATTTTTAGGTTAGGAAAAAAAAAAAAAACATTGCCCAAGTTCTATTAAAAAAGTAGGAATAGGAAACTAATGTGGTTTACGATAGAGTTTGCAAATAATCGAGATATTTCATAATCGCGATTACGATTAAAAAAATAGCCGTTAATCGCGATTATCGATTAATCGAGTTTTTCAAATAAATATAATTGTAATAGTTTATTTAAAAAAAAAAAAAAACTTTGAAATTTACATTTCAGAATGTACGAAAATGCAAAAATAAATATTTTATGCAATAAAATTATCTTTCCACACCAAATGTCCTGCAAAAAAAACATATGTCCAAAGAAAATCTGAATATGTGGTATGGATAGCCCTATATGAAACTAAGAAAATTGGGTTTTTGGATTTTCAATTTTTTAAAAACTGCGTGGTTAAATATTGAAAATTTGTCAAAATTGTGTCGAGTTCCCTTGATTAAATATTTATCAAATTTACGAAATGCACCACAATCGCAAAAATTAACATTCATATATAATTTTTTTTATGGGCCATCTACTAAAATTTTTTATCTTGGAAAATTTTCAGAAACCGTTCTTAAAGTTTTAATTTTTTAAAAAAGTCAATTTATCAAAAATCCGGCAAATTTTTTTTTAAGTTTATATGTTTGTCTATTCACACAAAAAAAAATCAGGCGGGCATTTTTCGTATTTTACGAGAAAATTCTGAAATTCTCTTGTATTTTATTATTTCAACACCGCGTATGAGTAATGAAAATTCATTGTTTTCGCAAATAGTGGTTACTCATACGCGGTGTTGACACAATAAAATACAAGAGTATTATAGAATTTTTCTGAAATCTAATATTCAAATGCGATTTTCTCGAAAAATGCCCTCCTGAATTTTTTATTCAATTAAAAAAAAAACTTGACCGGATTTTTGATAAATTGTTAAGGGGACAAAAAGGGGTAAAATTTGGAATACAGGATCCTTTGGTAAAAAAACCGTCTGAAAAAAGTACTTGTTGTAAATTTAATTTATTGGGGTCGTAAAATTGGTAAAAAAAATGTACTTTTTGTCCTTTTAATATTTTATGAAATAACGATCCTAGACTCTTGAAATTTGTAATGAAGGATTCTTTAAAAAAAAATACCACAAAAATTTTTTTTATGTGCATATATTTGGCCATCTCGAAAATTATAATCTTTCGAATTTCGTGTCAGAATACCTGCCAATGGCCACTGATTGTGTGAAAATTTATAAGGAAATTTAGAAAAAGTGTCTTCAGTCTTTAACCAAAGAAAAAATTACGTTTTTTGATAAAACTTCATGCCCGAATTGTTTGACCAAATCCAGCATTATTTTTAAAACAAAATTGACGAAAATTTAAATTTTACTTTGAATTTTAATTACTTTTGCAAGAAAGAAGGAAAGAGAAATTGCAAATAAGTTAAATAAATCGTATGCCAATATAATATATTTTAAAATCGTTATAAAAACAATGTATTTCATAAGAAATTATTAATCGTAATCGCACGATTTTTTTGTCGATTACGATTACGATTAATTGGTGCGATTAATCGCGATTACGATTACGATTTTAATCGTTTTGCAAACTCTAGTTTACGACCTCTTTAATTCCCATAGTGATTTTATACCCATTTTCTTTAACCCCGCCGAAATATATTGACGGTTAAAATTTTAGAGTAATTTTTCTCACTGTATTATTTGCCGAATTTGAAAAAAGTCTTAGTCAAATTTTTAAGACAGATGATATTTATAATTCATATAAAGCGGTATAACATTTCGTTTCTATTTTTCGCGTTATATCGCGTTTTGTGAATTTTGCTATCCACGCAATTTTTTAGCAAACCAAGCATGGAGTGTTTTAAAACAAGTCCCTATTATCATATTAGCATAAAAAATAAAGATAAATTACCCATCTTCTATGAAAAATTACATTAAAACCAAAAATAAAAAAAGTTTGGATCGCAATATCTCGTAAACCATTTCAAATTTCAAAATTCTAAGAGCATACACGAATTCAGCGACCCAAAATCCATATGCAATACAAATTTTAATTATTTTGGATGATTATTTTTACCCTTTGACCGGGACTTTTGATTTTCTATCCACTGTGCAGTGGTTCAAAAGTTATGAGCAAAAGACTGAATTTTTGCAAGGGTTTTTCATGAATTTTCGAGATAAACACACACAGTAACTTTCAAACGACAATTCCTGAGATTGCTGTGGCATACATATTTGTCGTTCTTCTGTCCCGGATCGTTTCAAATCTCAGCCAAATCGGTACAGTGGTTCAAAAGTTATAAGCAAAATCCTGAATTTCAGATTGGTTTCACCTAAAATTCGCGTGTTGAAAAACCCGAGTTTTAAAAAAACAAGATTTTAAAACAATGATAAGCCCCAAAATTACTTTACAGAGTATTTTTGTCACTCAGAAATATTTTTTCACATAAAAAAAAATTACACTTGAAAAAATTTTACACTTAAAAAAAATTTAGTTAATTATTTTTTTTTTTACAAAAATGACAAAAAAAAGTTTTTTACTGAAAATAAAATATTTCTTATCAAAATTGTAAATTTTTTTTACATTAAAAAATATTCTATCCTTTAAGAAGGGCATTGTGGAGGGTATTCATAGATTCGGCCAAGTCGAATTTAACTTTTATACTTGTTTTTTATATAAATTTTTTTTATTAATTACAAGCAAATTACAAAATTGTTATGAAATTTAAAATTCAAATGCAATTTTTTGGAAAAAAACGACAAACGTGTGTCTGAATTTTTTTGTGTGGATTGATGTGTGGATATAAACTTAAAAAAAAAAAATTAAAAAAAAACTGGCCGGATTTTTGATAAATTGACTTTTTTAAAAAATGGAAAATTTCAGAACGGGTTCTGAAAATTAAAAAAAAAAAAATTTGTCGATAGCCCATACAAAACTACTTATATAAGAATGTAAATTTTTGAGATTGTGGTGCATTCCGTTTTAATGTGATAAATATTTAATCAAGGCAACTCGCCACAAATTAGACCATTTTTCCAATATTTGACCACATCTTCTAAGCCCAATTTTTGAAAATTAGAAAAACCATAAACGCAATTTTCTTAGTTCCATATAGCGCTATCCAAACAACCTATTCAGAAATTCATGGGACACATGTTTTTCTGTAGCGGGACATTTGGTGTGGAATGCCTCATAGAGAGTATTCCATTTTGTTCAAATTGTCATTAATTTTTATTAAAAAATAAAAATTGTTTTTATTCGACTTTTAAAATATTATATTTTAAGTTGATTTATTCTAGCTCGAGGTCATTATTTTCTTTACTAATTAAAACTATGATATTCTCAAAGAATAATTTTCAAGAAAATAACTTTTCTGTTTTAAATTTATTTGTGTTGGTCATTTTTGCAAGACTTCGTGTTTCGAAATTTGTCAAATTCCACTGGCAAACAAATTAAAAACAGAAAAATAATTTTCTTGAAAATTATTCTATGAGAATATCATAGTTTTAATTAGTAAAAAAAAATAATGACCTCGAGCTAGAATAAACCTATTCAAAATGTAATTAAATTAATTTAGGTATTATTTATTTGGAAAAAGTTCCTGCCGTTTTTTAAACATTTCTAGAAAAATACCATTTTTTTCTAGACTAAAAACAACTACATAAAACAACTGTTACTACAACGTAGTAATTTTTTGTATTTAATTTTTAAAACAAGTTCAAAATATGTCGCCATTAGGCACGTCTCCGATACAAAAATTCAAATTCCTTCGTTTGTGTCTGCAAAATAATGCAAGAGACAAAAAAATTGAATGAAAGTATGAGGTGTGGTTAATACTGCTAGAAATAGAATTATAGTGTTGGAAACTGTCAAAATTTATTCTGTAGAAACTATAAATATTCACATACATAGATAAAAAACAATTTCCATTAACAAGACAAACCGACATTTAAAATCCAACTGATGATAACACTTACTGGAGTGTTTGAAACCTGTATGGGAATCTCAGAAATATCTATAATTTTTAGAAATTTAAATTTTCTTCTGAATTTGTTCAATTTTAACCCTTCCCAGCAAAAACATAGTAATGAGTCGTGAAAAGAAATCATTACCAAGTACATTATTTATAATGAGTAGCCATTACTATTAACATTATTTTAAGCCTAAAAGTAACTACTTCTCAGTAATATGTTATAAAAGCACCTCTAAGTAATAATATCTTCTTGCACTTGCAGTGTTTAACCTTTACAATTCAATTAACTTAAAAAGTACTTAAAAACTTAATAAAAATTACTCAATTTTAAAGTTTTAGTGAAAACAAGTTAAATTTTAAAAGTTTTAATTAATTAATTATTTTACTTCTTATTGGTAATGGGTTTTTACTCCTTATTTGTAATCCGAGTCAGTAACTACTTATCCATACTCTTCACTACATATTTTTGTCTCACGCCCTTGTTAAAATAATTAGTGTTTCATTCAATAAGTAACTACTTATTAACATCTGTTTCGGATTACAAAACCCATTACTAGTAATGCCAATTTTTGCTGGGTTATTACCAATTTTCCTTACAAGTTTTTTTATTTTTTAATTTTTGTAATGAGAAATAATTTAAATTTCCTGAGGACTTGAGACTCAGGGGGATTAGAAAATATTTTTTTGCGGAACGCCACCTTTTATGGTCGTGGATATAATACATTACAAAAATGAAGATCAAATTGTATTACTTATGAGTAGGGATGAGATTTTCATGCACTAAAAAATCGAAAATATGCGCTTAAAATATGCGCTAAAAAATTAAAAATATGCACTAAAAAACATAAAAATATGCACTAAAAAATAAAACGTGTGCAATAAAATCTTGTTTTCATAGGAAAAACTTCCTTAAAAGCAAAAAGTAATGTCGTGTTTAAAAAGTAACATTTAAAACTTTATATAAGCAACATTTTTTTAGAAATTATTACAATCTATAAAAAAAAATTTAAAGAAAAAAAATAATTTTTCTTATTTCCAAAATATTTTTTTAAAACCAAAATATGCAAAAATATGCATTTTCACCAAAATATGCAAAAATATGCAAAAACAAATCGATGCCATTTTAACGCAAATTTCTTGATTCGGAAAGATAATTGGTCGATATAGTTTTTAGACTATCGACAAAAAACATGCATTTGCATGGAAATCTCATCCCTATTTATGAGCAAAAAACATAATAAATGAATTTGTTAACATTTATCGCAAGGAGAAAGGTGTCCCCCCATCGAACCCACCATCCAAGAAAAAAACCCGATTTTTTCCAACATATTGCAGGACATAAAAGACTCGGCATAGCCGAATTTAGCACTCTTACTTGTTTTTGAAAGGTTTGATCAAAATTTTACTGTATCTAAGTTACCAAATGATGAATTCAAAAATAATTTTATCAACAAAACATGTTAAGCCGACTTAGCATGTTTTAGAATTGAACTGTCGATATAACGCCTCTCTCTCTAAAGTTCACACAAAAAATTATTGGCTAAAAATCTTCAATTAAATCTATTGATCAACAAAATTTAAATAAGTCAATCAATGTTTTGTTTAAATTTTTTGTTATTTTCTTTAATTGTCGAATTACAATTTTTCAACATTCCAGATTTTTTTTCGCTTTAATTTATTAGAATACATTAATTCAAAAAATTTACAAAACAATCGGGTTTAACTTTTTTTAATTGTTGGCAACATATTTAAAAGAAAATAAGAAGAATTTTTTCATAATTTTGTCATAAGCTTACAATCCTTTCGTAAAATCAATAAATTTTATGGTTGACTATAAATAAAAAATTGATCAAATTTGTGATCAAAATCGAAAAAATGTTTGATTGAAAAAATATTCAATTGATCACCTACAATTTGATGATTGGTATAATAATTTTTTTTATTGGAGGAGTTTCAATCAAAAACTGATTGAATCCGCGTTTTTGTTGATTGAAATTCGTTTTTAATTCTTTCTGTAATTGTATTTGATTTTCAAGCTCGTGCTAAGATTTGAATGATCTACTTTAGTGTTACTTAATTTTGTAAATTTAAAATTGCATATCATCTACCTTTTATGTTAACTTAATTATTTTCTAAACGCTTTTGATTTTTATGTTTATTTTTTTCTAAAACTTTGATAACACTTTATTGTTGGATTTCTATATAATGTTTTTGTATGTAAATATTACTTTGTTCTTTTTTTATTATTATCCTCTCTAAAACCAATTTAACAATTTAATCTGTTTTTGTATCCGTTGTTGTAATAATATTAAAACATTTTTTTCAAAACATTTTTTCTCTAAATATGTTTCATATTTATGAACCATGTTATTATACTTTGTAATTTCCGGTAAATTATACCCGTATCTACAAAATAATGCTTTTATATATATTTTTTTGTAGATTTTACTAAACTTAAAATAAATACATTTGGGAGAGAAACATGTTGAAGGAACAAGAAAAAAAGGTAAATCATTGCAAATAATTTAGTAACTATGAACGAAAATAAATTTGAATACTGCTACCATTACGAAATTTACTTTAAAAATAAATTTATATTATATGAAATAAAAATTGCTAAATTGCTTAAGATGAAGTTATCCCAGGACCGAAATTGTAAAGTTAATCCTATAGGTCTTCTATTTTACATAAAGAATATTTATTAGATTTTCTGTTTGCAGCAGTTTAGTATATAATATATACAATTATCTATCTATATATATAAAAGAGTAATGTGACTGACTGACTGACTGACTGACTGACTGACTCATCATCGCCCAGCCCAAACCGCTGAAGCTAGAGACTTGAAAATTGGACTGTAGGTTCACCTCCCGGAACATAGATCCACTAAGGCTGGATTTTTGCCAGTGTTGATTCTAAGGGGGTAAAAAGGGTAAAAAGCTGTACTTTTGGTACTTTTTATATCTCCTGAAATTGAAATTTGGACTGTATGTTCACCTCCCGGAACATAGATACACTAAGTCCGGATTTTTGCCAGCGTTGATTCTAAGGGGTTAAAAAGGGTAAAAAACTGTACTTTTGGTACTTTTTATATCTCATGAAATAATGGTCATAGAGACTTGAAATTTGGACTGTATGTTCACCTCCCGGAATGTAGATCCTGTAAGGCTGGACTTTTGCCAATGTTGATTCTAAGGGGGTAAAAAGGGTAAAAAACTGTACTTTTGGTACCTTTTACATTTTCTTAAATAATTGTCACAGAGACTTGAAATTTGGACTGTATGTTGACCTTCCGGAATACAGATTCACTAAGGCTGGATTTTCGCCAATGATGATTCTAAGGGGGTAAAAAGGGTAAAAAACTGTACTTTTGGTACCTTTTTTATTTCCTTAAATAATGGTATTAGAAACTTGAAATTTGCAATGTAGGTTTACCTCCCGGAAAAAAAATCACTAAGGCTGGGTTTTTGCCAATGTTGATTCTACGGGGATAAAATGGGTAAAAAAGTGTACTTTTGGTACTTTTTATATCTCCTGAAATAATAGTCATAGAGACTTGAAAATTGGACTGTATGTTCACCTCTCGGAATAAAGATCCATTTAGGCTGGATTTTTGCCAATGATGATTCTAAGCGGGTAAAAAGGGTAAAAAACTGTTGGTACCTTTTACATTTACTTAAATAATTGTACTAGAAACTTGAAATTTGTAATGTAGGTTCACCTTCCGGAAAAAAGATTCAATAAGGCTAGGTTTTTGCCAATGTTGATTCTACGGGGGTAAAAAGGGTAAAAAGTACCTTTTATAAAAAGTACCTTTTATAAAAAGTACCTTTTATAAAAAGTACCTTTTATAAAAAGTACCTTTTATAAAAAGTACCTTTTATAAAAAATACCTTTTGTAAAAAGTGCCTTTTATAAAAAGTACCTTTTATAAAAATTACCTTTTTTATAAAAAGGTACCTTTTATATAAAAAGGTACCTTTTATATAAAAAGGTACCTTTTATAAAAAGTACCTTTTATAAAAAGTACCTTTTATAAAAAGTATCATTTATAAAAAGTACATTTTATAAAAAGTACCTTTTATAAAAAGTACCTTTTATAAAAAGTACCTTTTATAAAAAGTAACTTTTATAAAAAGTACCTTTTATAAAAAGTACCTTTTATAAAAAGTACCTTTTATAAAAAGTACCTTTTATAAAAAGTACCTTTTATAAAAAGTACCTTTTATAAAAAGTACCTTTTATAAAAAGTACCTTTTATAAAAGGTACCTTTTATAAAAAGTACCTTTTATAAAAAGTACCTTTTATAAAAAGTACCTTTTATAAAAAGTACCTTTTATAAAAAGTACCTTTTATAAAAAGTACCTTTTATAAAAAGTACCTTTTATAAAAAGTACCTTTTATAAAAAGTACCTTTTATAAAAAGTACCTTTTATAAAAAGTACCTTTTATAAAAAGTACCTTTTATAAAAAGTACCTTTCATAAAAAGTACCTTTTATAAAAAGTACCTTTTATAAAAAGTACCTTTTATAAAAAGTACCTTTTATAAAAAGTACCTTTTATAAAAAGTACCTTTTATAAAAAGTACATTTTATAAAAAGTACCTTTTAAAAAAGGTCCTTTTATAAAAAGTACCTTTTATAAAAAGTACCTTTTATAAAAAGTACCTTTTATAAAAAGTACCTTTTATAAAAAGTACCTTTTATAAAAAGTACCTTTTATAAAAAGTACCTTTTATAAAAAGTACCTTTTATAAAAAGTACCTTTTATAAAAAGTACCTTTTATAAAAAGTACCTTTTATAAAAAGTACCTTTTATAAAAAGTACCTTTTATAAAAAGTACCTTTTATAAAAAGTACCTTTTATAAAAAGTACCTTTTATAAAAAGTACCTTTAATAAAAAGTACCTTTTATAAAAAGTACCTTTTATAAAAAGTACCTTTTACAAAAAGTACCTTTTATAAAAAGTACCTTTTATAAAAAGTACCTTTCATTAAAAGTACCTTTTATAAAAAGTACCTCTTATAAAAAGAACCTTTTATAAAAAGGAATGTAGGATTTTTCGGTGAAGAAAAAAACCTTCTGAAAGAGGTACTTTTTGGAAATTTCGTTTCTAACGGGGGTAAGAAAGTGTACTTTTGGTACTTTTTTTTTGTTCCTATAATAATGACCGTTGAAGCTTGAATTTTTGAATATAGGGGACTTCGGTGAAAAAAACAGTCTGCTAAAGTATTTTCAAAAAATTCTGTTTCTAGAGCTGTAAAAAAGTTTTTTTTGATACTTTTTATATTTCATGAAGTAATTATCCTAGGCACTGAAATTTTGAATGCTTTAAAAAGATATTTTTGGAAATTCAGTTTCTAAGGGTCGCGACCGATCGTTATTCTTATATTTCTATATTCTACATATTTCTTGAAATAATGGTTCAGAAACTTGATGTTTTAAATAAATGATCACCTAGCACAAAAAAACAGTTTTTGGAAAATATAATTTTACGGGGAAAAGGGGGCAAATGGTTATTTTGAGATATCTAACTATTGAACTAAAAGCCGCAGAAATAACACCCAAGACAAGGACATATTTTAAAATTTTAGGGTAAAAAGGGGTACCTGGTAACAGTGGTGTAAAATGGAACTTTTAATATCTACAATATAAAGGCAATAGAACTTTGTATTTTTTAACGCATATTATACGGAGAGGAATGAAACTTACATGGAACGAAAGGAGATGGACTTGGAAGTGAAATGGAATAGAACGGGGAACGAAGTGGAATAGAGCTGGGAACAATATGGACTTTTTACTTAAATTTTACGTATTTAACTTTTTTGACTCCATATTTGTTCTCTCTATATGTTTTTCCACTCCAACTTATTTTTATTCCATTTTTTTTACTGAAATATTTATTCACTCAAAATCTTAAAACCCGATATAAGGGCTCGAAAATTGTCAACATATTTTTTCACCGAAACGAGCATGATGACGTACCAGCGAGGTTATTCAAATTTTATTGTTTAAATTATTCATTAAAATATTATTTTATGAAAGACTTAAACGTCCACAAGTAAATAAAACAAAAACTATGCAGAGGATTTTTTTTAAATCGATAGAGTAATTCTGATCCTTATATTATCCGGTATTCAATACAACCGGTAACGAAGTACCGGGATGGTAAGCTAGTACAATTATAAAGTTATAAAATTTACACATTAGCTCTTCAATAAGCATCGTTCTAGAAATTCCAAAATTTGTTGATTTCTGGACATGCTAATAAACAGGCATTCTTTCCAAATCAAAGTTTTTCTAGAAAAAATAACGCTATATTAAAAATTTTTCATTCCATGAAACCACATTAAAATATCGGCCCATTATCTTTATTTATTCTAGATTCGTAAAGGATTCTAAGAAATTCTAGTGATATCCAGCTATCTGTTTATCTGTGTTTGTCGACAAAAAAAGTTGTTGGTGAAAAAAGTTTTTAGTGAAAACAGATTACACAGGGGCAACATTTTTTTTTTGCCCGGGATCTGGTAGCTAATTTTGGTTACTTGGGGTTCGCTGATTCCAAATCTGGCAACCGTTTTTTTTTTTGGATCAGCTCAAGTTTCCGAGATGTAGCCTAAGGAAACTTCGAAAATAGGTTATTTTTGGAATTTTTGTGAGACCATACCCAATTAGAAATGTCGTTAAGACATCTCAAAGACTTCCTTATGACAATGTCAGTGTACCTGCTGACTGAAAAATCTCTGACCATACAAAAAACCTCATGAAACCTCCTGACTTTTTCAAGTATTTTGTCAAAATTCCACGCCGACAAGTTTGCAGGTAGTCAGTAGTGCTGACTACATTATGATATGTACATAGTACGTATGAGATCGTTAAAAAAATTAAAATTTATTAATCACGTCTTTTAGTTTACACTACTTACTATTTTTATCTCTCCATTTCTTTAATTTAATTTTTAAAAACTTACTATTTTTATCTGCCTCACTTGGTCCGCGAACTCAGAACCTTCTGTTCACTGGTCTAGCACCTTACCCCTTTAACCAAACTTTGATAATAAATGCATTTATATTTATATATAATATTATATATATTTATATTTATATATAACTGAACAATTTTATCTTTTTATCAGCATGCGCTTAGCAAATTCAGACATTTGCAAAGGGTTTGTGAATTGATTTTGACTATGGCAAGACCCGTCTTTTTAGAATTGCTCCTAAGTTTTCCGAGTCAGCTCTATGTTTCAAGAAATGTCATTTTTAACAGCGATTTGCTCGCGAACGCGAGCTGATGGAAAAAATTGAAAACCAGATTCGGAATCAGCACACACTCCATATAAGACAGCTGTCCGAGTTTAGGCAAATTGGAAAAGTTAAAATTTTGTCTCCTTGTGTAATTGATAAAAATATATTTGATGAAAAAAAATATGAAACAAAATATTGATAAAAAAAAATTATTGATGAAAAACAAAATATTGACAAAAAACATTGATGAAAAAAATGTTAATGAAAATAAATATTGATGAAAAAAAATATTAATGAAAAAATTATTGATGAAAAAAAAAATATTGATGAAAAAAAAATATGGATAAAAAAAAATATTGATGAAAAAAAATATTGATATAAAAAAAAATATTGTTGAAAAAAAAAATATTGACAAAAAAAATATTGATGACAAAAATATTGATGAAAAAAAAATATTGATGAAAAAAATATTGATGAAAAAAATACTGATGAAAAAAAATATTGATGACAAAAATATTGATAAAAAACTATTGATTAAAAAAAAATATTGATTAAAAAAATATTGATGAAAAATAATTATGTTACGTTTTATTCACCAGGTGGTGAAAATTTTTTATTAACCAGGAGGTGAATTTTTATTTTATTTACAAACCCGAGTTACAAACATTTTTGGTTTTAAGAAAATGAAAACAGTAATTCTTATTTTCTTTATTGTTAATCGTCAAAAAAAAAAAAATAATTTAAATCGGTTAAGAATTGAAGGGTGCAGAGTAATTCTGACAAAAAAGTGCATCTCACCCCCCTGTATGGCATCCTGCAACTTTTTTAAGATTAGACACTAGCCTAAAAACATTATCAATGATAACACCGCTCTACAAATCTAAGGTTTGTCGCTGCGTTTTGGATGAAACCAAAAAAAGTTGATAGGGTTTGGTGCCCCGATTCCAAAACGGTCACTCAAATTTTTCTATCACGTCATAATTTTGAGAAAATCGCGGTTAAAGTGTCAAAAAATTATCATTTTGACCATTTTTGAACGCCTATAAATTAAGTTCCTGACATGCAAATGACTTGGTATCAAGCTCATTTGAAAGTGTGTAATTTTCTCTATCAGACAAGATCAAATCTTCTTGGAATTTAATTTTCTAAAATGGTAAAAAAATCGTTAGCCACAAGTGCTTTAAATCTAAAATTTACGTATGAATTTGTATGGAAATTTGTTAAAAAACACTGTGTAAACAAATTAAATATTGACAAAATGGAAGGTTTTTTGCTAATGATTTTTTTTACCATTTTAGAAAATAAAATTTTTAGAACATTTTATCTTGTCTTTAAGAGAAAATTACAGGCTTTCGAATGAGCTTGCAACCAAGTCATTTGCATGTCAGGATCTTATTTTACAAGCTTTTAAAAAGGGTAAAAAAATGGCCTTTTTCGGCACTTTAACCGCGAATTACTCAAAATCCTGACGTAATAGACAAATTTGGGCTCCGGATTTGGTATCAGCGCAACAGACACTATCCAAATCACTAACCAGAATCCAATACGCATTTTCTTGTTGAGCTGTGTAATTTATCATGTTAAAAATCAATTTTAACTCAACAAATATCAACTATGATTCGAAAAAAAAAACAATTAAAATTTGAAAAAGAAATATTATAAATAGAAAAAAACCAATAACTATTCGAAAAAGATCAATTTTAGATCAAAAATTCCAATTTTAAGATCAATTTTAAATCGAAAACAATAGAGAACATTATAGTCGATCAAGACCGGGCATATAATACTCTACACCAGGGTTTTTCTGAAAATGGGTCCCAAGTCCAAATGTGGATCCGATTGGACCTACGTCTTGTTTGATCTTTAATTAGTGTAAAATACACAGAAACGAAATTTGAGTGAAATATGTAGGCCAATAACACTGAACAACAATTTCAAACTTTTTCCAAAATTATGGGGCTCCGAAGATTGATTCTGGTAAAGGAGACCAAAAAAGATGCACGTGTATCGGCATTTTGAAAGATCACATCGGAATTTTATTTTACAGGCGGTAAAAGTTTCCCAGCTTTGGCCTGTTCTTAAAGCATATCGGTGTATAAAACTACGTTTTCTTCACATTTGAGGTGTATGGCATGTTGAGCCACTTTGTAGAAAATATTATGCAAAATAATTTTGTGGAACATATTAACCCTCTAACTCCCTCTTTTTAGCTCTATTCCAAAAAATCGTTAAAAAAACACCCAGAAAAAGTGTGAGGTCGGGGATAAAAAGTTCTATAAAAGTAAAATCTTTTGAAACCATTCCCTAAAAAATAACCTGCATTTTATTTAATTTTCAATTCATTAAAATTCACATCTATTAAAAGGTTTTATTACCTTCATCTTTACTATTTATATTTTTTGGTTAAAAAATGTTTAACAAAAATTCTATTATAGCAATTTTTTTTAATTCTTTTAGTTAATTTACTAAATAAACTTAATACTGCTTATATTTAAGCTTTTTAAATGAATTTTTGTTAGGATCAAAAACTTTTATTTTATTTTGTTTATATTAGAGTGCATAGAGAGTATAATGAAAATTGCTATTTTATAAATAGAAACTATTAAAATGCAAAAAAAAAAAAAACAAAAATTAAAACTGGTATTAAAACATTGAAATAAGAGAAGAAATATTTTGTTTAAAAGGGGTATAAGGTTTTTTTATTTTGAATTTGCTAATTTAAAAGTTTAAGGGGAGTTTTTATTTCAGTTTTGTAAGGGGAATATAGTTAACATTTGGCAAAAGATTAAACTGTACTAAATAAGGAATTTGTTAAACTAAATTAAATTGTTAATTAGAAGAGATAATGAAATTGCAAAATAGTTTTTTTTAAATATGTAATTGAATCATTTTGGTTTTTTAAAGTGAGCATTTTTTGTTTTTTTGTTTATATATACTTGAGCTTAACCTAAATGAGTCCTACCGTCTGGACAACGATTGTAGTATCTTTCAAGCCGAAGTATATGCGATAGCCAAGGCAGCTGAGCATATTTCAATGTTACCAATATACAGATGCGATATTGGTTTCTTCATTGATAGTCAAGCTGCTTTAATGGCTTTGAAAAGTGATGATATCAGATCTAAGGTAGTCAGCCGCTGCCACAGAGAGCTTAAGGTTCTTAGCGAGCAGCATGATATTAGTCTGTGCTGGGTACCTGGACACAAAGATATTCTGGGAAACGAGAGAGCCGATGAGCTTGCACGACGGGGAGCGGAACTCGCACAGGAAACAGCAGAATCTGAGGTGTTCCCTCCACTCTCTATTTTCTGTCAGAAAATAAGATTGGACTCAAGGGCGATTTGGTTGAATAAATGGTCCAGCTCTGATCGAAGTGTACAGACAGAATTATTATGGGATGAAAGCCTGTTAAAACACAGCAAAATTCTTTTGGATATGAACAGGAAGCAACTTAGAGCTACAGTTAACCTCATTACTGGTCATAACACATTGGGTAAACACTTGGTAACAATTAGAATAAGAAATGATGATACATGCAGATGGTGCAGGGAATCCGTAGAAGACACCTACCATTTCTTATGCGAATGCCCTGCACTATCATTTAGAAGATTTAAAATTTTTGGTTCTTATATTTTTCAGAATTTATCAGAACTTCGGGGCACAAATCCTTGGACTCTACTGGCGTTTATTAAAGCATCAAAATGGGACGCATAAGGCACAACTTAGAACTAAACAGAGAAGAGGAAAAAGAATTAAAGAAATCATAATGGGCCATCACGTGGCCTCTATGGACGCTGGTTTCCGCCAGCGTCATCCTTCATAACCTAAACTAACCTTTACTTCTTCATTAGGAATTAAGGAAAATAGGAATTTTTGATAAATCGAAAAAAGTGGGCTAGAGGATACCACATTTTAAATTTTAAGTTTCTATGAACAATTTTTCAAGAGAAAGAAAAAGTATCAAAGTACACTACTTTATCCCTTTTTGCGCCTTTAAATTTGGAATTTCTAAAAAGAATTTTTTTTAAATATTTTGAAATCGTATGAAAAGATTTGGAGAATTTTAAATTTTACATCTCGTGGCCACAAATGTGCTTAGAAATGGGGATGGTCGATAAATCATACCCATTGAAAACCCTGAAGGATCGTTCTTAACATTGGTGAAAGAAGTCGGAGATTTTAAACTGCTTCGTTTTTTTGTGCCAATAGTGGGCGTAAAAGTGAGAGGAGTCTATAAAATCCAGCCTACACTAAAAAAAACCTTGTAAAATTACAAGAAAAACTTGTAATTTGCTACCTCCTATTTGACAAAATTTCTTAGTAATTTTACAAGATTTTTACCAATAAAATTGTAAAGTTAAACATTTTTTGACACGATAAAATTTACAAAGAGGTTTCGTAGTTTTACTACATTTTTTGCTACCTCCTATTTCACGAGAATTCCTAATAATTTTACAAGCTTTTTACCAACAAAATTGTAAATTTGCAGTCAAATAGGAGGTAGTAAAAAAATTACAAACTTTTCTTGTCGTTTTACAAATTTTTTTTTTTTAATATAAGAAATTTGGATAAACGAACATATCTATCAAATATCTCAGAGAAATGATAACACTGTGCTGGTCGCCGCTTTCGAAGTTAGCGCTCGTATTCCCGATATTCGCGATTTAAAATTGTAAAGCTAAAGTACCAAATAAATTAATTTTTATGCTTTTGGGATAGTTTGTAAATGTAAATTTAGAAAATGCATTGTTTTTTTAACGAAAAAAAAAAAAATCCGCAAAAAAAATTTTAAAAATCCGCGATTTTTTTTTTTTCAAAAATCTGTGTCTGTAATGTATCGTATTCTAAATAAATAGCAAAATAAAAAAAATTAAAAACAAATTTCGCGAAAAAATTTTTTCGCGAATAAAATTTTTTCTTTTGTATATTCAATAGAGTTTAGATAATAAAAATTCAGTAATTGTCTAAATAACATAAAAAATAGTATTTTTTACTTTAAAATAAAAAAAAATCGCGAATATCGCTAATACATACGCTAACTTTGAAAAACTGATATTACAATAAGATTTAGTATACACGAACTAGCTTTACCAGATGGCTGTCGTAAATTCAAATCAAACAGAAAATATTTGTATTGAACCAATTTTTTTACGAAAATCAAGATTTTTCGCAAACAGAAAATTTTTTCGCGAAAAAAGTTCACGGTTATGGTTTGTTATGTTAGTTTAACAGATTTAAATGGTTTGAAATTTAAGAATTATCGCAGAAGTTTCATACAGAGCGTATGAGTAATATTCATGCAATTAATAATACTCATTCGCAACGTTAAAATAAGAAAAGACAAGCAAATTACAAAATTGTTATGAAATTTTAGATTCAAATGCGATTTTCTCGAAAAAAAAACGAAAAACGCGTGTCTGAATTTTTTCATGTGGATGGACAAACATCTAAATATAAAAATAAAAAAAAGTGGCCAGATTTTTTTATAAATTGACTTTTTAAAAAAATGGAAAATTTTAGAACGGGTTCTGAAAATTTTTCAAAAAAAAATATTTATTTATTTTACAAAACTACATAAGAATGCAAATTTTAGAGATTGTGGTGCATTCCGTTTTAATGTGATAAATATTTAATCAAGGCAACTCTCATCAAATTTGACCATTTTTCCAATATTTGACCACCGCCCCTAAGCCCAGTTTTTGAAAATTAGAAAAACCCAAAACGCAATTTTCTTAGTTCCATATAGGGCTATCCAAACAACCTATTCAGAAATTTACGGGACACATGTTTTTTTGTAGCGGGATATTTGGTGTGGAATGCCTCATTTGGCATTTTTTTTTGTCATATTTCGATTTTCCCAAGTGTCCGAGAAAATTTTTATTGTCCTAGGTCTAAAACTTATGTGGTACAAATTTGAGGTCAATCGGATTAAATTAACCCGTGGCGCCCGGCGGTCAAAGTTTTGGATTTTTGAAAAAATTTTAAAAATAAAATTAAAAAAGTTTTTATCTTTCGACACATCATGTTTGTTAATTTCGATGAGCTTAGCACTAATATCAAAAAAAAATTAAAATCGCTCCATCGGTTTTCATGATATCGCCATTTAAGATTTGTAAAAAATGGAGGTTTTTCCTACGTTCAAGAATTAAAAAAAAAGTCTCAAAATTTCATTTCGCCGCCCTTTTGTAGAGCTTGAGACAATCTTTCATTTGAAACTAATTTGAGCCAAATCCGATCATTTTAAGCCGTGGCGCCCATCGATCAAAGTTTTGAGTTTTTAGAAACTTTATACCAAAAACCAAAATTCCAAAATAGATCGAAGGGCGACACGGCTTCAAATGATCGGATTTGGCTCAAATTAGTTATAAATGAATGATTGTTTAAAGCTCTACAAAAGGGTCGGCGGAATGAAATTTTGGGACTTTTTTAAAAAATTTCTTGAACGTAGGAAAAAAACCGCCATTTTTTGAAAATTTCAAATAGCGATATCTCGAAAACTGTTCGACCGATTTTAATTTTTTTTGATATTCGTGCTCAGCACATCAAAATTAACAAAGAGAGATACATTTATTTTTTATTTATTTATTTTTTTAATTTTTCAAAAATCCAAAACTTTGACCGCCGGGCGCCACGGGTTAATTTAATCCGATTGGCTTCATGTGGACCAAATGAGGTGTAGGCCTAGTAGAATAAAAAAATGCCCGGAATTTGAAAATCGGAGAAGAAAAAATTTTGCTATACAGAAAAATGCCAGTCTAATATGCATGTATTTTTGTGTTTGTATAAATATTTATCGGAGCGTATGAGTATTATAAAATACTGTTAAATTTATAGTAAGTATACGCATACAAATAATACACTTAAAACTCGCTATTATAACCTAGAGATTTTATAAAATTAAAAAATAGGTATGGCAAACATTTTTTATTTTACTTTTTAATGAGTATTGAACTTTTTGATATTTTTTTACTGTAATATTCGATTTAAGAGATTTCTCCCAGACACATTATAAATTCGCTCAACTTAAATTCTTGTTTTTAGATAGCAAAAAAAAGTCGTTAAGCGAGGTTACGGTGTAATAAAAAAAAACTGATTGTTGCGCAAACATTTAATTTCCCGTTCTCGTTTTTATTTTTCCAGTTTTCTGCGTACTATTAAAGTTGACAACTTTTGTTTGTATTGACATTCGCAATGTAAAATGTCAGAGTGTTGAAATTGTTGACTAACAACAATAACAACAAAACCAAACATAAATATTTTGTTATTTATTTTTGTTTTTAATTAATTATTTGCAAATCAGTTAGTTTTTGTTGAAATAACAAAAAAAAAAAAAACTAACAAAATATTTATGTAAAATAAAATATTTTATTATTACGCTTAAAAATTTCGCCGGACAACATTTACACATGTACATTATTTGTTTTTAAGGGGGGTTAATTATTTTTTGTTATGCAATGTTTTTCATGTCTAAATGTCAATTAAACAAATGAACAATCGCATACACAAATACAAACGTAAATAGAATCACACCTAAAATTTTTTTTATATAAATTTAAATAAATACGTACGCATGCATACATAGATACAAAAACATATTTGGCAATAATTGTTATTGTTATTTGCTTAATTTAACCTCATTTAAAATAAAATCAAATAGTGTCAACTAAATTAAATGATGCATAATTAAATGGCATCACCATGTATATAAGACAATCCATACTTTATTTTTATGCACTTAAAATATAACATATTTTTGTGCCACAAAAAAAAAAAAGAGTAATAACACAGTAAAAACCCAAAAATCAGAAAGCGATAAACCATTTTCCATATCAAACCCCTCAAAACATTTTTTTAGTTCAGTGTTAATTTTTAATTGCTTTTAAATAAAAATCATGCGCAACGGTTTGTTTTGAATAATTGGGCCGATTATAGCTAACGTAATTCCGAGCTTAAGTTTGGACGATTGACCCCACATGTCCAATAAAGTCACCACCAGGGCCCCTACAGATGGACATATTTAGAATACAAAAACCTTGAATGCTTTAAAATAACCAACTTTAAATGCATGTAAAAAAATCTAGCACTGAAATAAAAAAGGCCTTAGGGTTTGTTATGTAAAATGTCAACTTTTATTTTCTTTTGGTTTCATCCCATTCTGATTCGAAAAGTTCGATTTTGTATCACTTTGTAATTTTTGGATTTTCCAGACAAAAAAAATCTTTTTGCAAACTTAATTTACATTTTTTATACATTCAAAATGTTTGCTGTTGATTAAAAATATATATTAACTTAAAAGAAATTTATTATGAAATGCCTTAAATGAGTTCGATACAGTTCAATGCAATAACAAAAAAAAAAACAGTTCAAAAGCGAACAAAGCAAACAATAACTGGTGAAAAAATATATACGATGCAGTCCAAAAGATTTGTGAAATTTTATTTCTTAAGGATTCTGATGCTTTTTCTTATACTTTTTCTGTACGAAAAATGTGTTACAATCTGAGATTTAATCTAAGATTTTTTCTATACGAAAATGCTTAAGGAAGTAAGAGTTTTTCTAAACGAAAAATGTCTCAGAACCAGAGACTTTTTCTAAACGAAAAATGTCTTAGAACCTTTAACTCTTTATACTAAAAATTTCTCTGAATCTATACGAAAAATGTATCAAGCTCTGAGACTTTTTCTATACGAAAAATATCTCAGAATCTGCGACTTTTTCTATACGAAAAATGTCTCAGAATCTAGAACTTTTCTATAAGAAAAGTTTCTCAGAACCTGAGACCTTTTCTATACGAAAAATGTCTCAAATCTGAGATTATTTCTATACGAATAATATCTCAAATCTGAGACTTTTTTTATACGAAAAATAAGGTGACAGGACATACTCCCCACGGACATTACCCCCATAACGAAAATGGGATTATGACCGAATTCATCACGGTAATAATCTTTATATTGGTTGTGGGGACTATGCCCGTTTCCAAAACGGTCACAATCCGAATGGGGATTATGTCCGTTCCCTGTTGGGATTACGACCGAACTTTTTTCGATCATAACTCCCATTCGCATTGTGTGGACTAAATTTTGGGTGGGTTTAGCGAAGCCTCTAAATTAATTTATAAAGTTTTTAATCTCTAAGCCCGGCCGAAGGCTACGCAGAAAAACGTTTAAGGCAAAAAAAAAAATACAATTTTTGGGATTATGACCAACTAGTACAGTGGACATAATCCCTGTAATTGGGATTATGGCCATTTGTTACGTGGTCATTATCCCCATAAATCTGGGAATTATGTCCGTTTTTTATTGGGATTATGTCCAAATTATTTTCGGACATAGTCCCCACTACCATTATGGGGATTATGACCGAAATGAATCATCCCCATAACGGAAATGGGGATTATGTCATGTCACCGAAAAATGTCTCAGAATCTAAGACTTTTACTATAAGTATAGCTGACAGTAAACATTAGTCAGTCATCAGTCAGTCAGTCATGAGTCAGTCAGTCATCAGTCAGTCAGTCATCAGTCAGTCATCAGTCAGTCATCAGTCAGTCATCAGTCAGTCATCAGTCAGTCATCAGTTAGTCATCAGTCAGTCAGCAGTCAGTCATTAGTCAGTCATCAGTCAGTCATCAGTCAGTCATCAGTCAGTCATCAGTCAGTCATCAGTCAGTCATCAGTCAGTCATCAGTCAGTCATCAGTCAGTCATCAGTCAGTCATCAGTCAGTCATCAGTCAGTCAACAGTCAGTCATCAGTCAGTCATCAGTCAGTCATCAGTCAGTCATCAGTCAGTCATCAGTCAGTCATCAGTCAGTCATCAGTCAGTCATCAGTCA
This sequence comes from Pegoplata infirma, assembly GCA_963921195.1. NCBI lineage: Eukaryota > Metazoa > Arthropoda > Insecta > Diptera > Anthomyiidae > Pegoplata > Pegoplata infirma. Next base: position 8,844,193 of record OY992537.1, on the reverse strand, counting down.
GTCATCAGTCAGTCATCAGTCAGTCATCAGTCAGTCATCAGTCAGTCATCAGTCAGTCATCAGTCAGTCATCAGTCAGTCATCAGTCAGTCATCAGTCAGTCATCAGTCAGTCATCAGTCAGTCATCAGTCAGTCATCAGTCAGTCATCAGTCAGTCATCAGTCAGTCATCAGTCAGTCATCAGTCAGTCATCAGTCAGTCATCAGTCAGTCATCAGTCAGTCATCAGTCAGTCATCAGTCAGTCATCAGTCAGTCATCAGTCAGTCATCAGTCAGTCATCAGTCAGTCATCAGTCAGTCATCAGTCAGTCATCAGTCAGTCATCAGTCAGTCATCAGTCAGTCATCAGTCAGTCATCAGTCAGTCATCAGTCAGTCATCAGTCAGTCATCAGTCAGTCATCAGTCAGTCATCAGTCAGTCATCAGTCAGTCATCAGTCAGTCATCAGTCAGTCATCAGTCAAAAAATGGTTCAGTCATCAGTCAAAAAATGTTTCACTTTTTCTATGCGAAAAATGTTTCAGAATCTGAGACTTTTTCTCAGAATCTGATAAATTTATTTATACGAAAAGTGTCTCAGAATTTGAGATTTTTCTATTTAAAAAAAGTTAAGAATATGTAGGAAGAATTTCTTTTAAAACTCTCGGTCTATATTGAAACGAGAAAGCAGATGAACTCGAGAAACTTGGAGCAGATGTCATAGGTACCACCATAGTGCTTTCACCGCCACTCCCGCATTACAAACTAAAACGAAATACCCTTACTGTCGCCAAGGCAAATCGAAGATGGAAGGAACTTGGGAGGAGACCATTGAACACATCCTGTGTCACTGCCCGGTTTTGGCACGAACTCAACTATCAATTACACCGCTCAACAGTCATTTTCCGGTTTGAATTCTGGTGATCAATTTTAGTAGTCTTTGATCTCCTGATTCCAAATCTGTACTCCAAATTTTTCCATCACGTCCAGATTTTTAGTTATTCACGGGTGAAAATGCGAAAAATGACGATTTTTGCATTATTTGAAAGCCTGCACAGCAGCCATTGAGTGGAATACAAATCTGGTATAAAGCGCAAAAGTATAATTTGTCTATGGTCTCCAACATAGAAAACAATTTTTTTCTAATTGTTGCGTTTGGTTGGGTTACAATTGCGTTTTAAAATGACTCTGTTAAAATTATCAAAAAAAAACTTAGTTTTTTTTGATATTTTTCAAAGAAAAACTAAAAAAAATAAATATTTTACAAATTTAAGTCTTCTGTGTTATTTTTCGTATAAACCGGAAGATATCTTTAATGGGTTTAAAAGTCTATAAGAAAGAATGAGATTTTGTCTAAATTTTAAGCTCATCACACTAAAGATTGATCATCTGGTTTTTGTTTTTGAGCCTTTTAAAAATGGTGCTTTTTCTAATTTTTTTCACAGTGTTTTTTTAAAATACGTGTTTGGCCAATAATAGTGCAACAACTTCAAATTTTTTTGATCATATATTTGAGATCATAGTTCAATTCAACTCTTACGCTTCATACCAGATTTTTATTCCACCCAGTGGCTGCTGTGCAGGCTTTCAAAAATGGCAAAAATCGCGTTTTTTTGCATTTTCAACCGCGAATAATTAAAATTCTAGACGTGATGGAAAAATTTGGAGCACAGATTTGGAATCAGCGAGTCAAAATCTTTAAAAATTTTGTATCAAACTTCAAACCGGAGTCAAAAACCTTCGATTTGTTGAGCGGTGTTATAGTTCGAGACTTTGGAGGAAATTACGAGAATAGACTTTGAAAAGTTTAAAACAATACGCAATGAAGGTCAACGTATTTAGTTTACATCGAAAAGCGGGAAAAGTTTTGTGGTATCGCTATGGACTAATTGGTCTATGCGGAGTGCCATCTGACACCGCCACCCTAACCTAACCTTGGTCTATATAGACTAGAGATGGGCACATGAGCGGATTAGAGTGTGATTCATGTAATTCACGCGTGATCACGCGTGAGTGTGACTGAATTCAATTTTACCCACGTGATTGTTAGTGAATGGAGAAAAAAATTGCGTGAGTGAGTGTGCGTGAGTAAGATTTTTGCGTGAGAGAGTGTGCGTGAGTCGATTTTTTTGCGTGATTTATTTTCTCTTCATATTTCATTTTGTACCAAAAAAGGCACAAAAAAATTGTAAAATTTGGCTTAACTTAAGATTTCATCCCAAAAATAGCAAAATAAAAAGTAAAATTTCCTTGAACTTTAAATTTTGCTGAAATATTTTGAAAGATTTTTCAAAGTTTTCGTTTTAAAATTTTTTTTTGTATAAATAAAAGTTTCGTGATTGTGAGTGAGTGGGAGTAGAAATAATATGCTCGTTAGTGAGTGTGCGTGATTCAAAAATTCCTGTCGTGAGCGTGAGTGAGTGTGAGTCAAAAATCACTCACGCGCCCATCTCTTATATAGGCCATACAATATAATACATCTGTGTTTGCCGGAAAATGGGTTCCAATTACAAACATGGGCCGATTAAATATATCTTTTTTTAGATCTTTAATAAGTGAAGAAATCACTCACAAACATAATTATAATGAAAAAGACTTCGTTTTGTTGCTAAAAACTTAGTTAACTAAATATCGGGCGAAATTTTGTTTATGGGGACTAATTGTAAGTCCAAAAATAGTCTTATTATAGTTAGATTTAACCAGGTAGCCAAAGTACAGTAAAATCACATATGAAAACAATTTTGTAAGATAAAAATATTATTTTCTGTAATTTGAGAGATTTCTGTAAATATCGGGAGGGTGGTTTGTATGGGGAATACAAGTAGAACTCTTCGGAATCCCTTTAAATTTGGAATGATCATTTATGAATACAAAATAAATCTACGTGCTCAATTTCGACGATGATGCTTATTAAAATGCTTAAAAAGCGATTCTAAGTCTATCAGTATACTTGAGGGTGGGTATAGGACCAATATTTCGGATAGTTATAAACATCAGCACAAAGTCATTATACCCTGTACCTGTAGGGTATAAAAATGGTTTGTTTTACAAAAAATTTTATGCGCTGGTCCCCGGGTGACCCGTGTACCAAAATGTTTGAAAACGGTACTAAATACTGATATTTTTTTATTAAACATAAATTTATAAAAACTAATCCAAGTGATATGAAAAAGTTTTTTTTATCGAATGCACTATATGTTCCAGAGAATAACATTTAGACAATAGATTAATAAATGTAAAATAAATATTTACTTAAAACTTTAAAATACAAAATAATTTAAAATAAAGCAAAAAAAAAAAAAAATGAACAATAATTTAAAATTTTATATTTTATTTCTTTTATAAAATTTTATAACTATAAATATCAAATCACTTACTTCATTTAATATGCAACTATCTACAATATTTATTTTTTTTTAAATATATTTTGATAGAATCTATAATCTTATTTGTTCTTTAATCAAATTTATTGTAAAAATATAAAACAAAAAATATATTGCACAAACAATTGAGTTCTGCCACATTAAAAGTATTGAAAAAATAACAGAATTCAAAAATATTTGTAGAAAAAAAAATACCAAGATCAATTCATGTGTAAAACTACAAAGAACGTAAACGTAAAGGATGTTAAAATATTATTCATATCGACAAAAATGTTTAAAAAAAACCTTTGAATTTTTCCATTTTTTTTTTCAATTTCCGCCCATTGAACGCAGTCAATTGCAAACCATATTTCAATAATAAAAATTAAAATATTTTATGAAATTTATGTAAAGAGAAAAAAAAAAATAAAGAATTGAACAAAATACACATTTTTATATTTGCGCAGTGATTTTTACCAAATAAAAAGTCGAGGTTACCAGAAAGAATATAAAAGGAAATCAATGGAAATTTCACAAAAATGAACCAAATAAAATATTGTAATTTTTTTTTATACTCATATTTTTATATTTATATAAAAATTTTATAATCGAGTAAACTGTTGGCTAAAGTGATAAGAAAACAAAAGTTTTATTTAAGTTTTTGATTGTTAAATATTAATCGATAGATTTACAAATGCATGTATGTCTAGAATATTAAATCATGATAGAAATATATTAAATGACCCCATAATGTAAAACACGCTTGAGTCCATTTATTTTTCTGGCTAAACAAAATTTAATGAATATTGGAAAGAGAAATCCCTTGTTAGAGGTAGAGGGTATATCGAGGGTGAATATTAAAAACTTGCTATCTGCCATGTTATAACACTGTAGATAGCAACACTCCAAAAATGAAGTTATTAAATTTTTGTAGTTTTTTTTTAAGTTTTACGTTTTGTAATTTGTTAAAGAAAACAACATTTGTTTAATGTAGAGTTTTATTTATGACGTTGATTTGCGTTGTTTCAGAAATGACATCATAAAAAATAAGGACGTTCATTATTAGTTTTATTATATTAGTTTTTTTTAAGTCATTTATTTTTGTGCTGTAAGTAAAAATAACTGATTTTTAAATTTTTTATGATATATCATTAGTTTTTAACTATTTTGCAAACTGGGGTGGGCCTAGTACATTTTGCAGCATCAACTAAACCGCTTAGTTTTTATGAAAGTTTTAGACCAGGGGGCTAATCACGTAAAACGAAAACGATTGACAATGCATAAACGACATTAAAATACATATCGTTTTGAAGCGAAATTTGAATGTTTTTCTTTATTATATTACACCGTCCGACACACTTTTGTACACATGGACCAGACCGAAAAATTTTGAAAGTAGGACTGAAAATAAAATACACGTGTCTCCCAGTTTTTCTAGATCAATTCGTGATTTCGCGAAAAACGCCAATAAAAAAGTTGTATTTTTCCAAAGTTGTGTGAAATAAATCGAAAAATTTATTAAATCTACTTGTGAGCCTAATAATGTTTGAACATATCTTTAGTAAAATTTAAAGACGGTTCTTTTCGTGGAATATATTAACCCTCTATCTCCCATTTTTGGGAGTCATTTATGTCCTCATTTCTAATGCTCTCCTAGAAAACCATTAAATCATGCATTTAAAGGGTTAAAATTTTCTACAACAATGTTTTGCATCAAATTTCACTAGGAGTTGTCAAGGGCCAATAATTTGTGCGATGTTAGCAAAATGCTCAAAAAAGTAAAATTGTAAAGTATGTGTGGTGTAACACAATTTAATAATATATGATACTTTACAATTTTACTTTTTTAAGAATTTTTCTAACATCTGACGAACTTTTGGCCTTTGACAACCCCTAGTGAATTTTAATGCAAAACATTTTTGTGGAACATTTTAACCCTTTAAACGCACGATTTAATGCATTTCTAGGTGAGTATTTGAAATAAGAACATAAATTAACCCTAAAAATTGCAGATAGAGGGTTAATATATTCCAAGAAAAGAACCATCATTAAATTCTACTGAACTTATCTGTTAACACTATTTTTCTCAGAAGTAAATTTTCCATATTTTTTCGACTTATTTCACACTTCTTTTGTGAAACACAATTTAACATTATATTTTTTTTGCATTTTTTGCGAAAAAACGCGAATTGATTTAAAAAACCTGAGAGATACGGGAATGTTATTTTTAAACCCACCTTCTGACTGTAGTGAATTTTTTCTATAGTGCGATTTTTTTTTTTGCATTTTACGCGAAAACGCGAATTGATCAAAAAAAAACTGGGAGACACGGGTATTTTATTTTCGGCCGTACTCTCAGAATTTTTTAGTCCGGTTCATGTGTACAGCCAAAATTTGAAATTTGTCGGACGGTGTTATTGAAGGGTGTTGTCTAACCCAGAAACATTAAAAAAATTGGAAACATTTTGTTTAGTTTAGGAACAACAAGGCTCCAAAAATCGACGATAATCAACTATCGTTTTACGTGATCACAGTCCTGGTTGAAAAGAGCATTACTTCCAGATATTAGAAACGTGAAAAAAGATATTTGCGTAGTGAAAATATTTTTCGCAAATCCAAAAATATAAAGATCGCATGAACAACAGATATGTTTTAATATAATTTCCGTACATGGTTGAAAAGAGCATTACTTTTAGATATCAGAAACGTGAAAAAAGATATTTGCGCAGTGCAAATATTTTTCGCAAATCGGAAAACATTGAGATTGCATGCTCAACAGCTAAGTTTTTAAACACGTTCCGCACATGGTTGAAAAGAGGATCACATACAGATATTAGAAACATGAACAAATATATTTGCGTAGTACAAAGTATTTTTCGCAAATCGCAAAAAACCGAATTCGCATACTCAACCGCTAAGTTTTTATATAAGTTCTGCATTAGTTTTATATAAATTCACTTATAGATATCAGAAACGTGCAAAAATATTTTTGCGTAGAGCAAATATTTTTCACAAATCGCGAAAAAAAAATTTGCATACTCAACAGTAAAGTTTTTATATAAAATATGGAAATCTTTGAAAATGGTATCAATAATTTATATTTAAATCGTTAAAAAAAATATATTTGAGAAATGCAACTATTTTTCGCAAATCGCAGAAATCAAAATTCGCATACTCAACCGCTAAACATATACTTTGGGTGGAAAGCGGATCACCAAATATGTATTTGAAACATAAAAAAACATATTTGAGTAGTGCAAATATTATCTGCAAATTTATTTTAAATAATTTTTTTAAGTGTAAAAAGAAAGTCTAAATGCAAAGATTGTCAAATTATTGTTTCTGTAAAGACAGTCGAGCTCAGGCTATAATTATAATTATGTATTATAATTTTTTGATTTGTTATATATGGTCTTGAATTAAGAAAAGTGTGAAAGAAAAATTTAAATTTTTCTAAAAAATTTAAGACATCCTGGTTTGTTTCTTACTAGTTTCATATTATCCAGTTATAATAATCTTCAGAAAAACTTTTAGTGTCAAATTCAGTTAATAGTCAATAGAATTCTATATGTATGTGAAAACTATTAACAGCCTACTTGGCGTATCGGTACGTTACAAGCAGTTAATAGCAAAGTATTACAGATGATGGGTTCAATCCTTGTCGGCTGCGATCTGTTAATAATTTTCACATATAGAGTTTTATTGACTATTAACTGAATAAATTTGACATTAAAAGTTTTTCTGAAGATTATTATAACTGGATAATATGAAACTAGTAAAGGTGTGTTTAGATCATCCCACCGAGTCTTTGGATTTTAAGAAAGTAGAATCTTACCAAAGTCTTAATACTGCCAAAAAATCATAAACAAAATCAAAAGACATTTTTAAAAACAGCTGTTTGTATGCACATCTAATAACACACAGCCAATTTTTGAAATATTTCATAAAATCAAAAGTCTTATTGGACTGTCAACAAAATCATATTACACACGATTTTTTGACAGGTCTTAATACTCTGTGGTATGATATAAACACAGCTTAAGAAACAAACCAGGATGTCTTAAATTTTTAGAAAAATTCAAATTTTTCTTTCACACTTTTCTCAATTCGAAACCATATATAACATATCAAAAAATTATAATACATAATTATAATTAGAGCCTGAGCTCGACTGTCTTTACAGAAACAATAATTTAATCAAAAACTTTTTTTCATCTACATTTTTTTTACAAAAAATTTTTGGTTGATTAAATTTTTTTTAACATAATTTTGTTTTTCGTAAAAAAAAAATCGTTTTTATTTACCAAAACTGTTTTTTCACCAACTCTAAGCTTTTCGCATAAAAATTTTCCATTTGTATATCAAATGTACATAAAACAAGTGAGAGTGGTATGTTCTTTGGTGCCGAATCTTTTATACTCTCCAAAATGTAAAAACACTTTTTGGCACTTATTTTTGCACTCACTTACGAAATGTACAGCTCTTTTGGTTTTTTAATGGGGTCCTCGACTGATATTTCAATTCGTTTTGGATGGAATAGCAAAGTAATATAACATTATTTTTTCTAAAAAAACTTTGTTGTGGCAAGTACACCCAAATCTTCCGCAAAACATTATCATGATTTAATGTTTTGGACAAGAGTACAAAATTTGCAGGCATTTTTGTGTCAATGCTGTGAAAAGCGCAATGTCATTCATATGCTTGTTGTATACATACACGTGGTTGCTTTATAATTTTGTTTCATATAGACTTCATATAAAGCATTATTATTTGTCGATAAAACAAACAAATAATTGACTAACTGGTGAAGACAATAATTTAGATTATAATAAAACTCGCGATTTGGGACAACAAGGTTCTATCTGACATTTTTTTCAAAAATGAGTTATATATCGCATCGCACTAAAGCGACTACGCTCTTTCGATTGGCGTTCTCAGTTTTTCTCTATCTCTTACAGCTTCTGAGATATTCAATTCAACAAGGTTCTATCTATGTGTTTTTGTTTTGAGATTCAGTTAACAAGGTTCTAACTGGCTGATAGAACCTTGTTTACCAAAAAAGCCCATATTGTTTTGCAGATAGAACCATGTGGACACTTTAATTGGAAACAGAACCATGTTTTTTTTTTTTTTTTTTTTTTTTAAAAAAGAAACAACCCAGCAGAAATAAATCGAGATTTTGGCGACACAGCATCTGTTTATAGCATACCGTAGCGCATCCAAATAGCGCTCTTAGGGATGCAGTAAAAGGAAGGGGAAAAAAATTTTAATTTTTTTTTAAGATTTTTTATATAAAACTTATAATGTGTAATTATTTTTTGATAAAATTTCACACTTGCTTTCCTTTTTAATATTTTTAACACTTTTTGAATAAAAAAACATGAGTTTTAGACAAAGACACATGATTTGACTGCATCATTATTGCGCATTAATCAGCGCTGCAAAGAGCGCTTCAATCATAGCATCTTTGACCGCTGTTCCCAAAAAAAATCCCATAAAAAATGTGAAAATGAAAATTTCCGATATTTTTTTGATGTTCACTTCCGATTTTTTTTTTTCATTTTGTTTTACATAAATAAAGTTTTGTAAAGTAAAACGAATGAATTTTTTTGTTATATTTTTTTAAATTTTAGTTATTTGATTTCAACTTTGAATTTACAGCATCTTTATTCTGCTTAAATCAGCTCTACAAAGATACATGAATTCACTGCATCTTTAATCTGCTTAAATCAGCGCTAAAAAGATACATGAATTTACAGCATCTTTATTCTGCTTAAATCAGCGCTCTAAAGACACGTGATTTCAGTGCATCTAAAGAGCGCTGTTTCTGTGTATCCAACTAGCGCTCTAAAGTGGGACATCGCCTTAGGGAATCATGCATGAATTCAGCGCAATTGGATGCGCTCCTTTACTCAAGTTCCCCTTCCAAAAGCTGCTGAACGTTCAGCAAAATTTCTGCTGGGAACACTCAGGCAATGCTGCCTATCAATTACTAATGTAACCGTGATGTTTCTTTCGGAAAGGGGATAGAAGAGAGATGAAAGATTTGAAAGATAGAAGGGCTTCAGTATGGCAATACTGTAATTTCGCGTGTTAATAATTTTGAGTACAGTTGTTGCATCGCCATCTGTTATTGATCTGGCGAATTATTTTTGAAGCTGTGTTTAATAGCCATTATTTTATTATTTTACTTCGTTGACGTTTTAGTGCTATTTATGAACGAATGAGGGTGCTGCGATAAATATTTGTTATAAATAGAAACTAATAAATATCTGAAAAAATGTTGTTCTGCCTGAGCCGGGAATCGAACCCAGGCTTGCTGGCTAGTAGTCCAACGCGCTAACCACTAAGCCACAGCACCCACACACTGAAAAAAATAACCTTCCTGATATTAATGAAACGCATTCATTATTTTGTTTTCATTACTTAAATGAAGGAATTCATAAGCTGATTGAAATTTCATGCATGTTATGAACAAATTTTATGAAACTTGTTTCATTAGATTTCATAATTTCATTAAAAAATATCATAAGATTTTTAGAACTAAATACAACTCTGCGTTGCGAATAAGAGAAAGAAAACAAAACAAAAACATACGACGTTTTATTACACCACACGTGTTTAGTCTAATTGTAATTTTTACATGTGTGTTAATTTTTTTCTAGTAAAATAAAATAATTTTATATTTTTTTGCTTTGTTATTGAAAACTGTGTGTGTGTGTTATGCTGGTTATATCTAATTGAAATTACAAGTGAAAAATTCCGTATAAGTGTTTCTTTTGACTGTTTCTTATAAAATATAACATAATTTTCAACAGAAAAATAGTTTTTTAAGTCATTAAAATTTTGTGATGAAATGTAGAGTAATTTGTGTTGTTCCATTGCTACGTTGTTGCTTCGTTTTGGCAGCACGTGGTTTTAAAGTCATCGCGTTTTTGTCTTTTATAGTTTACCTTATATGGCAATTCAGACCAATTTAAGTTTGGAGTAAAATTTTGTTGTGTGTAAAAACTAGGTGAAAACCATAAAAAGTGTGCAATTAAGTGTCATGTCACAGACTCAATTCCGTTCGGAAGTGGAATAAGTGGTTCACTCGTAAAACGCAAAGCAAATCCTTTTTTTCGGAATGAAACCACTTTTAGCAATTCAATTCCACTTTGATTTTTAAAACAACTTTTTTTCAAATCCGATCGGAATTGAGTCTGTGACATGCCCCTAAATAAAATTTCAGTGATGGTTACATGTGACTTACCAAAATTGTTATTAATGCAAATTTTCACTTATGGGTGTATGATACGTGCTGTTTTTAGGTAACTTGTTCCTAACTTGATTAGGGGCTTTCTATGAAAATTTTGATGACTTAAACCAACATGAATTTATCGTAATTCCCATATCAAAACCTTAATAAAGTTAGCAACTAGTTACTTGTAAAAAGCAATTATCATACGCTCATTACCAACTACTACTTATTCCACATTTAATCAATGGATATTTTCATACATTGTATGAAAAACTTCATACACACAGGGAAAAAATTATTTGGAACTCAGTTGAAGCTCCTCAAATTTGGTTTGGGATTATAAGTTTTAGTTACAACTACTTATATTCAATTATCATGATTTAAAAAATAAATTTTAAACCAAATATCTAAACAAATTACTAATAAACAATCACATTTTGAAAAAATATTGGTTGCATTTATCAATTTGAAAATAATATTTGTTCGAAAACTTTCATAATAGTCCGAACCATTCATTTATATTTTGTTTTTTAATGCAATTCATTTTTGATAACAAGCACAGGATATTAGTTCAGTTTTATTAAAAATCAGTTACAGCAACTGATACTTGGTATAAATTGTTGTTAATTTTGAAAAATTCCAAATACATTTGAAATTAAAAATTTTAATGTAATACTATCTAAGAACAATTAAGTATTGGTAAACACAATCATATTTTAATTTTGTAAAAACGTTACTGCAACTAATTGTATGTTGCTTATACAAAAACTTAGTTAAATTACTAAAACGTCATCAAAAAACAAAATAATTTTCCATCTAATATTTTTTTCAAAATATTTTTTGCAAAGAAAAACCAAAACATCAATTAAATATGCTGTTAAAAAAAAGGATAATAAACCACAAAACGTAAGTATGTTTAAAACTGTGCAAAAAACATGTGTACTATTTTAATAAAGATTGGTTTCATTTGCAGGAAAAAAATGAACACTTAAAGATCAAACAAGAAATTTGGATCCATATTTCGTGTGGATTCTCCAATTCAGTATCTAAACATACGATGAATATCAACACTCGAACTTTAAAGGAAAACCTAAGTTTACGATATATAAGAGGTAACCTGTTTGCATAAAAAATATCACATAAAAATATCACTGAATATCAGATTTTTTTTCTATTGCAAAATGTTTGAGAGTCTGGGACTGTTTCTATAGGATAAATTCGCAAATTCTGAGACATTTTTCTTACAGCAAAATTCCATATTTTTGAGACTTTTCCTATAGATAACATTTCTCAGAATCTCAGACTTTCTATAGGAAAAATGCATCAGAATCAGAGAATTATTCTATAGGAAAAATCTCTCAGAATCTGAGAATTTTTCTATAGGAAAAATGTCTTAAAATCTGTGAGTTTTCTATAGGAAAAATGTCTCAGAACCTGACACATTTTCTTTAGGAAAAATGTTTCGGAATCTGTGACTTTTATTATTGGAAAAATCTCTAAGAATCAGAGACTTTCTCTTTAGGAAAAATATCTTAGAATCAGAGACATTCTTTTTAGGAAAAATATCTCAGAATCTGAGATTTTTTCTATAGAAAAATATTTCAGAATCTGAGACTTTTTCTATAGAAAATATATCAGAATCAGAGACTTTTTCTTAAGGAAAAACATCACAAAATCTGAGACTTTTTTTAAAGGAAAAATTTCTCAGAATCTGAGACTTTTTCTAAACGAAAAATGTCTAAGAATCTGAAACTTTTTCTAAAGGACAAATGTCTCAGAATCTGATCTTTTTTCTATAGAAAAATGTATCAGAATCTGACACTTTTCCTATAAAAAAATATTACAAAATCTGAGACTTTTTCTATAGAATAAATTTTCAGAATCTGAGATTTTTTCTATAGAAAAAATGTTTCAGAATCTGAGACTTTTTCTATAGAAAAAATGTCTCAGAACATGAGATTTTTTCTATGGAAAAAATGTCACAGAATCTGAGACTTTTTCTATAAAAAAATGTCACAGAATCTGAGACTTTTTCTATAGAAAAAATGTCTTAGAATCTGAGATTTTTTCTATAGACATGTCTCAGAAATTGAGACTTTTTCTATAGAAAAAATGTCTCAGAATCTGAGACTTTTTCTATAGAAAAAATGTCTCAGAATCTGAGACTTTTTCTATAGAAAAAATGTCTCAGAATCTGAGACTTTTTCTATAGAAAAAATGTCTCAGAATCTGAGACTTTTTCTATAGAAAAAATGTCTCAGAATCTGAGACTTTTTCTATAGAAAAAATGTCTCAGAATCTGAGACTTTTTCTATAGAAAAAATGTCTCAGAATCTGAGACTTTTTCTATAGAAAAAATGTCTCAGAATCTGAGACTTTTTCTATAGAAAAAATGTCTCAGAATCTGAGACTTTTTCTATAGAAAAAATGTCTCAGAATCTGAGACTTTTTCTATAGAAAAAATGTCTCAGAATCTGAGACTTTTTCTATAGAAAAAATGTCTCAGAATCTGAGACTTTTTCTATAAAAAAAATGTCTCAGAATCTGAGACTTTTTCTATAGAAAAAATGTCTCAGAATCTGAGACTTTTTCTATAGAAAAAATGTCTCAGAATCTGAGACTTTTTCTATAGAAAAAATGTCTCAGAATCTGAGACTTTTTCTATAGAAAAAATGTCTCAGAATCTGAGACTTTTTCTATAGAAAAAATGTCTCAGAATCTGAGACTTTTTCTATAGAAAAAATGTCTCAGAATCTGAGACTTTTTCTATAGAAAAAATGTCTCAGAATCTGAGACTTTTTCTATAGAAAAAGTCTCAGATTCTTTCTATAGAAAAAATGTCTCAGAATCTGAGACTTTTTCTATAGAAAAAATGTCTCAGAATCTGAGACTTTTTCTATAGAAAAAATGTCTCAGAATCTGAGACTTTTTCTATAGAAAAAATGAAGAAAAAATGAGTCTCAGAATCTGAGACTTTTTCTATAGAAAAAATGTCTCAGAATCTGAGACTTTTTCTATAGAAAAAATGTCTCAGAATCTGAGACTTTTTCTATAGAAAAAATGTCTCAGAATCTGAGACTTTTTCTATAGAAAAATGTCTTAGAATCTGAGACTTTTTCTATAGAAAAAATGTCTCAGAATCTGAGACTTTTTCTATAGAAAAAATGTCTCAGAATATGAGACTTTTTCTATAGAAAAAATGTCTCAGAATCTGAGACTTTTTCTATAGAAAAAATGTCTCAGAATCTGAGACGTTTTCTATAGAAAAAATGTCTCAGAATCTGAGACTTTTTCTATAGAAAAAATGTCTCAGAATCTGAGACTTTTTCTATAGAAAAAATGTCTCAGAGTCTGAGACTTTTTCTATAGAAAAAATGTCTCAGAATCTGAGACTTTTTCTATAGAAAAAATGTCTCAGAATCTGAGACTTTTTCTATAGAAAAAATGTCTCAGAATCTGAGACTTTTTCTAAAGAAAAAATGTCTCAGAATCTGAGACTTTTTCTAAAGAAAAAATGTCTCAGAATCTGAGACTTTTTCTACAGAAAAAATGTCTCTGAATCTGAGACTTTTTCTACAGAAAAAATGTCTCTGAATCTGACTCTTTTTCTATAGAAAAAATGTCTCAGAATCTGAGTCTTTTTCTATAGAAAAAATGTTTTAGAATTTAAATTTTTTTCAATAGAAAAAATTTCTCAGAATCTGAGACTTTTTCAATAGAAAAAATTTCTCAAAATCTGAAACCATCCTATAAAAAAAAATTGCTTAAATTCTAAGAATTTTTCTATAGAAAACGTCTAAGATTTTTTGACATTTTTTCTATAGAATAAGCCTTAGATTCTGAGACATTATTTTAAAAGAAAAAGTCTCAGATTCCTAGACATTGAGATTCTGAAACATTTTTTCTCCAAATAAAATCTCTGATTCTAAGACGTTTTTCTTTAGAGAAGTCTCAAATTCTGAGACGTTTTTTCTATTGAAATATTCCCAGATTCTGAGACGTATTTTCTATTGGAAAAGTCTCAGATTCTGGGACATTTTTTCTTTAGAAAAAGTCTTAGATTCTGAGACATTTTTTCTATAGAAAAAGTCTCTGGTGCTGTGACATTTTTCTCAGATTCTGAGAATTTTTCTTAAAAAAAAATTATTTTTAAAAATTGTATTATATATTAACTTAACTTATTTAATAAATATATTTAAAAAAAAAAAAAAACATTATTTTTGTCTTTTTATTTAACGGTTGAATGGCCCCATTAATAAAATACTTTAGTTGTGGTGGTATTATGTCGGTCACAACAACCATTTTGTTCCTATAATTTTTCGTTGTTTCAACCGATATATTCAGTTGCTCTAACTGAAATTCGATATAAATACCAATTGACTAAATCGAAATTATTAGTAATCACAACTGATAAAAGTGATAGTTG
This sequence comes from Pegoplata infirma, assembly GCA_963921195.1. Lineage (NCBI taxonomy): Eukaryota > Metazoa > Arthropoda > Insecta > Diptera > Anthomyiidae > Pegoplata > Pegoplata infirma. The sequence goes on along the minus strand of OY992537.1, from coordinate 8,829,187 downwards.
GCTGGACTACAAAAATTTGGTTGGTTCTAAATTTGGTTGGCACAACGAATCCGTTTTCTGTGTGTAAAACGTTTCAAACAAGTTCTACGAATATTTTCATTATTTATATGCAAGTTTTCATTGAAAGGAACTTTAATGACACCAGTTTCATTAATCAAATGAAACATGTCTTCGGTTGAAAACGTGAGTCATTTTTCATTAAGTTTAAGTCAATTTTCATTAATTTCACGAAGTTATTTTTTTCAGTGCAGATTTAAAATTGCATATTGCACAAATACACTTAACAAAATAATTTTTTGATTTTCAAGCTTTTTACCAATAAAATTGTAAATTTACAGCTTTTTTGACGCGATAAAACTTAAAGGAATTCTCGCTACTTAACTAGATTTTTTTCTACATCCTTTTTTACGAGAATTCCTTGTAAAAATTACGAGATTTTTGTTTTTATTATAAAATTACAGGAATTCCTTGTGAACAATAATTTTTTCTTGTAAATTTAACATTTTTTCGTAAATTTTGGCTGCGGATAACTAACGTTTTACCAATAAAAATGTAAATTTATAAAAAAATTTAAATTTCGAATAAAATTTAAGGACTAATTTAAAATTATTCAAAAACCGTTTTTAAATTTAGTCAAAACTGACTTAGTAAAGCAATTAACAATATTCAACCTTAGTTTTCTCAATTGTAGTGTTGGTGCAAATAGAACCTTGTTGTTCCAAGGTCGCGAACTATTAAAAAATCTATATACTATAGAAATCCAAAAAAAGTGGTGTAAAACTATTTTTTCAATCTTTACATTGGTTAACATTGTGCAAGGTATTTAAAGATTCGGCACAGCCGAATATAGCTTTCTGACTTGTTTTTCTTTTAAATATCCCGAGTAAAAATAATTATATATAATCATATATAACTATATATAATTATATATGTTTATATATAGGGCTATATATAACTAGATATAAATGACTTTAAATGCAAAATTCTTATATGGTGCTATACATAATTATATATAGGTCTATATCTTATTATATATGCTATATATGATTATATATAATTATATATGCAGACCGTTTTAATAAATAAATTAAAAAATAATGGACTAAAACATATTTTTAATGCACGAACAACATTTAAAACTAAGATTTTTAGATGTAATGATGCTTTCTTTTATCTTGTAAAGCAGCCAAAAAAAGGCACACCAAAATTTTTAGCGGCCCAAATAAGATTTGTATCGGAGAATGGACCTATTTGCCATATTTGGTAGAAAATTAAAGGTATTTTAAAGATCTATCTCAGAACCATTTGAATTCAGATGATCTGTCGAGTTATTAACAAAAACGAATACCGTTTTCCCTAATTTAAACACCTAAATACTAGTTTGGTCAGCTAAAAAAAAGTATAAATGCCCTAATATTTCCTGCACTCCAAAATAAAAAACTTTCATAAAGATTTGATTGTGCAGAGAGTACTCTCTTGTTATCTTAGGTTGCAAACAACCGACTGTTTTTGGGTGTAAATTTATTTTTATTTTATTGCATCTGTTTGTTTAAATAGTAATTAAAAAGTGCTTATCTTAAAAATGTTCAACGCATTTTATCCAGATCTTATGGCAAGGCGATTAAAAAAAAAAATAATTCCATTTGATTTCATTTTTGTAACTTCAAACTTTTTTTTTTGTTTAAAATCAAAATATTTAAACTTCAAAATTTTTCATTTTATTAAAAATTTTATCAAACGGATACGTGCAGGGAAACAACGCGAATTTAAAGGTAAATAAAACAAAATTATTAAATTTAACGCATTATAATTAATGTATGCTCATAATATTTTCAGGTCCATTAACAGAAAACGGATTACAATGATAAGGGGATCCTGCTTTAAATGCTGCCGGTGCGGATGACGAAGACATACTAAATCTATCCTATGCGATTGTCAACAATGAAAATACTATGTGGTAATGTAAAAGATATAGAAGTTCGTAATGCCATGGGTAATAAAACGTTAAATAAACGTTATATAAACATGACGTTACTAACGAAAATACCCACGTTTTTTATGATGGTATTATAAGAGTCCCCAAAGAACCGCTTTATTTTTTCCTTCCGCGACATTATACTCTACAACACTCCGTGGAATGACAATTTGTTAAAAGGATATCTTTTTAAAATACGGTTATTAGAGGCATTATAGCCAAATTTAAAGGGGTTTTTAAAACATGGACCGATGTTTTTCATTTTCAATAGACTTCTTCCTTGAGCCAGGAGAGACATGGACAGACAGACGTACGGACATCGCTTAATCGACTCAAATATTGATTCCTAGTTAATCGTTATACTTAATGGTTGGTCAAGAACCAATATTTCGAGTAGTTACAAACATCTGCACAAACTCATTAATGGAATTCACGTCAGAAATTTTAATTTTGCATAATTGCGCAATGTCAAAATTGCAACTTTATTTGCTTGTTTCTTTGTGAAAAGAAGCAATTTTATTACTATTAAAATTAGTTGCGAAAAATGCCAAACATTTCTGAAGTGAATACCCTAATTATACCCTTTATCATAGAGGGGTATAAATTACAAATACTTATGCGAAGAGATAAAATAAAGCGATTTTAAACTTTTAAAAAAATTTGACAAACAGAAGTTTTCGTTGAACTGGGGACGTTTTATTGTACTTCAATATACTTTGCATAACGACATTTCTTTGTAATTTTTAATACTCAAGTCCATCGCTCTCAGTAAAAATCTAAAAAATACTTTTATGTATGCATTTATAAATAATATTTTTATACACATATTATGTACCGTTGAAAATAGATTTCTTTTTAATAAAATTTATTTAAATATAAAAAAAAACTGTTTTTTTTAAATCAAGGAATTTCTAAAAGCGTTTGAATTGGGAAAACTTTTTGAAAAATATACAAAATCCAGGCCAAATTTTATAGGGGGATTTTTTATCTTATTATATATATTTAGATATAATTATATATAACTAGATATACCCATTTTTTGGATATAATTATATATAACTATATCAAATTATATATATTTATATATTATTATATATGATTATATCCACCATTTTTTGGATATAATTATATATAATTAGATATAGCCCTATATATAATTATATATTGCCCTATATATATTTATATATAGCCCTATATCAATTTTTTCTACTCGGGATAATTTAAATATTCCAAAATGTTATTGCAACAATTTATGTAATTCATTGTTTATGTTTTAGTTATCTTATTTTATTTTCAATTTAAAAATTATCAAATAAATTAGGGGTGGGGTTTGTTTGTTGGCTTTACCCTTTAATTTTTGGAGGTTTACGCTATATCCAATATATTTAAATAGAGAGATTATTTATTTTTCTGTGTATGTATTAAAGGTGTCCTAACGACTAAGGTAATTTTTCAAAATCACTTTTTAATACGTGGTAGGGTCCTAAATTGTAGTTTTGTATCTAAAAATGAGTTAGCCAAAATTTGGAGACAATCGGATAAAAATAACTCGTGCCGAAAATGGATTGAAATTTTGGGACACTCTTATCTGATGAAAAAACACGTTTTTTCTAGTTTTTTGAAAAATATTGGTATATGCTATTTTTTGTTAATTTTTTTGTTAAGTAATATGAAAATGGTAATAAATTACCTTTCCAAAAAGCTTAAAGAAATTCAAATCGGATGAAAAATAAGCATATTACGCATACATGCCCCAGACCATTGCATGGTTTTTAAAGCCAAAATTTGAAAATTTTCAAAATTTTTAGGCAAAAAAATAAAAAAAATTAAATTTTACTTTATAATTATATTAAATTCATGTTATAGATAAAAACTAACAGATATGGTAGTCTAACTTTTTTTTCATTTGGCGTGGGTAGTGATATAATTTCCGCGGATTCCAAAGAAAATGAGTTTTTCTAAAATAATTTAGCAAATATGGGAAACAATTTTCTGTATTGTATTATACGAAGTGAAATACATATATTCTGTAAATTTTTTGAGAATTCGGGCATCTTTAACCCCTTTTCGTCGAGGTGAAATGACAAATTTGAGACGTTATACATTTCTATAATACAAAATATCTGAATATATCCGAATTCTCAAAAGTTACAGAATTTACGTTTTACACTTCGATCCGCACAATAGAGCACAAATTTTCAAAAATTTGCTTAATTATTGTAGAAAAACGCATTTTATTTGGAATCCGCGGAAATTTTATCACTACCCGCGCCAAATAAAAAAAAAGCTTGACTACCATATCTGCTATTTTTAATCTTAAACATGTTTTCAATTTGATCATAAAGTAAAATTAAATTTTTACTATTTTTTTGCCTAAAAATTTTGAAAATTTTGAAATTCTGGCTCTAAAAACCATACAATGGTCTGGGGCATGTATGCGTAAAATGCTTATTTTTCATCCGATTTTAATTTTATTAGTCGTTTTGAAAAGGTAATTTAGTACCATTTTCATATTATTTCACAAAAAATTTAACAAAAACTATCAAATACCAATGTTTTTCCAAAAACTAGAAAAAACGAGTTTTTCGTTCTTATAAGAATGTCCCAAAACTTCAATCCATTTTCGGCACGAGTTATTTTTAGCCGATTGTCCCCAAATTTTGGCTCACTCATTTTTAGATACTAAAGAACAATATAGGACCCTACCAGGTATAAAAAGGTGATTTTCGTTTTTAAGGACACCTCTAGTATGTATATTGCAATAATTTGTGTGTTTAGATTATTTTTAAATTGCAACCACTAAAAAATTGTATTCGTTTTTAAATTATAATATAAATAAATGGATATTCCATTAAATTCCAATTTACAACAATTTTATAAAATAAAAAATATTTTTAAAAAAATAAATAAAATTTTTTATTTTTTTTTTGTTCCAATATACCATAAATTAAACCAAATAAACTTATTTGATATAGAAACTAACAAAAAAAAAGAATAACACTAACAAAAATCCACTTGCTGACTTGCAACTAACAACTGTGTAAAACTAATGCCAACACAACTACATACACATCCATACACACATACTAAAATAAAACAACAACAGCTAATACTATTTTAGTTAAAAGCTACAAATATACATAGCCAAGCACACTGACACTGACACACACACACACAGTTGCCTGCATTCTATGACTAGTAGAGTGACTCTGGTGCATAACTAATCCGCAACAGCAGCAGCAGTAATATCAGAATGTACCACATACCAATACGCTTTACATAACTGTACAACCATTCGGTTTGTTGTTTATTATTATTTTGTGGCTGCAAATGAATTTGAATTCAAACCCGCAAAAAATGTACCAAAAATAAAACAAATATTAAAAAAGAAAAATACAAACAAAACTAAAGTATACAACAGAAAAAATACAACAAAAAAAAAAAGAAAATGGAGTGGAAAACAAAAATACTGAAAACTTTTCTAAAACAAGAAACGATGTTTTAATACCCTTCGTTCGGTTATATAAGTTGGTCATGTCATAGATATTCATGATTTCTAAATGTATATATGCGGCATTCCACACCAAATGTACCGCTACAAAAAAACATGTGCCCCACGAATTTCTAAAATTAAGTTTTTGGTTTTTTAATTTCTCAAAAACTTGAAAGGAGTGGTTAAATATTGAAATCTTCGTGAAAAACCGAAATCAAAGAAAGACTTAAAAATTTCCTTCAAAATAATAAATATGAAATGAATAAATATCAAAAAAAAATAGTTTATAAGATTTCCTACAATTTAGTTAAATTTAACTAATTAATAGTTGGGAATTTTTTTTTTTAGGAAAAAAATTTACTTCATGTACTGTTAAATAGTCCATTATTTTCCTTCAATGGAATTCTCTAATACATAAACGAAATTCTTACCGCCAAAAAAAATTTCCCTTAGTTTATGAAAAAAAAAAAATCTTTATTTTTAAGAGATATGAGGCATTTCACACCAAATGTCCAAAACTTCAATCCATTTTCGGCACGAGTTATTTTTAGCCGATTGTCCCCAAATTTTGGCTCACTCATTTTTAGATACTAAAGAACAATATAGGACCCTACCAGGTATAAAAAGGTGATTTTCGTTTTTAAGGACACCTCTATTGGTCATGTCATAGATATTCATGATTTCTAAATGTATATATGCGGCATTCCACACCAAATGTACCGCTACAAAAAAACATGTGCCCCATGAATTTCTAAAATTAAGTTTTTGGTTTTTTAATGTCTCAAAAACTTGAAAGGAGTGGTTAAATATTGAAATTTTCGTGAAAAACCGAAATCAAAGAAAGACTTAAATATTTCCTTCAAAATAATAAATATGAAATGAATAAATATCAAAAAAAAAAATAGTTTATAAGATTTCCTACAATTTAGTTAAATTTAACTAATTAATAGTTGGGAAATTTTTTTTAGGAAAAAAATTTACTTCATGTACTGTTAAATAGTCCATTATTTTCCTTCAATGGAATTCTCTAATACATAAACGAAATTCTTACCGCCAAAAAAAATTTCCCTTAGTTTATGAAAAAAAAAATCTTTATTTTTAAGAGATATGAGGCATTTCACACCAAATGTCCAGCGAAAAAAACATGTGTCCCATGAATTTCTGAATAGGTTGTATTGATAGCGCTATACTCAAAAAATTATGTCATTAACTGTTTGTAGTTTATTTAAAAAGTTTTACGTTTAGTCGTTTTTAATTGTTTATTCACTGGTTTTAAATGTGTTTTTCATTTGTTTCTGTCTACAAAATATTTTGATTGTATATGGAACTAAGAAAGTTTTCCAAATGTATTATAAAATTGTCCAAATATATTTTAAAATTGTCCAATTGTATTTTAAAATTTTCCAAATGTATTTTAAAATATTCTACATAGAATTAGACATAGAATATTTTAAAACACATTTGGAAAATTTTAAAATACAATTGGACAATATTAAAATACATTTGGACAATTTTAAAATACATTTGGAAAATTTTTAACTACTATTTTAAAATACATTTGGACAATTTTGAAAATACATTTGGAAATTTTGAAATTCAATTGGACAATTTTGAAATACATTTGTAAATTTTAAAAATACATTTGGAAAATTTAAAACTAAGTACATTTAGACAACATTAAAATACATTTGGACAATTTTAAACCACATTTGGGCAATTTGAAAACACATTTAGACAATTTTGAAATTACATTTGGAAATTTTTAAAATACAATTGGACAATTTTAAAATACATTTGGACAATTTTAAAATATATTTAGACAATTTTAAAATACATTTCGACAATTTAAAAATTCATTTGAACAATTTTAAAATACACCTGGACAATTTTAAAATACATTTGAACAATTTGAAAATACATTTGGAAAATTTTAAACTAAATTTTTAAAAATACATTTGGAAAATTTTACACTACATTTAGATAGTTTTAAAATACATTTGGCCAATTTTAAAATACATTTGGAAAATTTTAGTCTACATTTGGACAATTTTAAAATACACTTGGACAATTTAAAATATATTTGGACAATTTAAAAATACATTTGGAAAATTTTAAACTACATTTGGACATTTTAATATACATTTGGACAATTTAAAAAAACACTTTGACTATATATTTGGACAATTTTAAAATACATTTGGACAATTTTAAAATACACTTGGACAATTTTAAAATTCATTTGGACAATTTTTAAATATATTTGGACAATTTTAAAATACATTCGGATAATTTTAAAATTCATTTGGACAATTTTAAAATATATTTAGACAATTTTAAAATACATTTCGACAATTTTAAATATATTTTGAAGTTTTTAAAATACAATTGAAAATGGTGTAGACATTTTTCCTTTAGAAAAAGTGTCAGAAGAAATTTTTTTGTACCAACATTTTTACGTTTTCAACATTTTTTTCCAAAGAAAATTTCTCTTCACAATTAGAACTTCCAGATTGAGAGATATTTTTTTCACAAAAAAATTTCAAATATATTCATAATTTTCCTTTATCAATTATCAGATTTTCAATACAAAATTTTCTTATATATGGTTTTGAATTAAGAAAAGTGTGAAAGAAAAATTTTAATTTTTCTAAAAATTTAAGACATCCTATTTTGTTTCTTACTAGTTTCATATTATCCAGTTATAATAATCTTCAGAAAAACTTTTAATGTCAAATTTATTCAGTTAATAGTCAATTGAACTCTATATGTGAAAATTATTAACAGATCGCAGCCGACAAGGATTGAACCCATCATCTGTAATACTTTGCTATTAACTGCTTGCAAAGTACAATCACTCTAGATACGCTAAGTAGGCTGTTAAGCAAGTATCAACTAAATCATGATTTTCAATTCGTGTTTGGTTGTTGCTGTTGTTTTTTCTAACAGAAGAATTGTTATTGTAATTTATGTAAACAAATTCTATTTTTAGTAATCATTATTCTTCTTCCTCTCCTTTATCAATTCTGATCAAGTACTTATTTTGCAACATTGCCAGACATGGTATATATTTTAGACACAAATGTTAGGTGTTGCCATACTTCCAAAGATACTGATTATTGCCACAAAGGGCGACTTATAGTCGTTATTTTTAAATTAGAGTTTCTTTAAAGACAGTCAAGCTCAGGCTCTAATTATAATTATGTATTATAATTTTTTGATTTGTTATATATGGTTTTGAAAAGTGTGAAAGTGTATCTTATTTTTCCTTAAGAAATTTTCCCATTTTTTCTTAATATATTTTCTGATTTTTTCCTTTAAAAATTTTCGGATTTTTTTCTATGAAAAATTTTTGTATTTCAAGATATTTTCCTTTGGATTTTTTTTTATAAATTTTCTTTTTCTTATTTTTTTCTTTTTTTCCTCTTTTTTTTCATTTTGGTCTGGGGGTTGGGGAACTTTCCCCTTTTTCACCCCCTGGCATGATAAAGGGGTTAATATTTTGGTTTTGAACAACAGCGATGGACATCTCAAGTCCTTTGCTATTGGTTATATACGGTTTTAATATTTTGCTAAATAGTCTTAACAAGATCTTCACGAGATCTGCTAAGTAGTGCAAAAAATTACCAACATAAATAATTTTAAAACAGAAAAATAATTTTCTTGAAAATTATTCTATTATTATGATGTAATAAATTAAGAAAAATTACCTCGAGTTAGAACAGCCCTACTCAAAATATAATTTTGTAAACCAAAAAAGCCTACAGTACTTAAAAAAAATTTTACCATATAACAAAAATCAGCAACATTCAAAAATAATTAAGAAAATAATATAGTATGGTGAGGGGTGATTTTTTATTCGGCATTGCCGAATTTAAATAACATTCTTACATGTGTCTATTTTATTTATTTTTTGTTTTGGTCATAAATTTTTAACGGAAATGCGGCGAAAATTGAATTTTATTTACAGCAACAGGAGCAGTTATAGAGAAACTTGAATACATCTGTGGTATTATTTACGTTTATCTATGAATATATGAGTGTATTTTGCTGTATAGAAGTGTGTGTGTGTTTGTGTGTGTATAAAACGTATAAAGACAATATGATGATGACGATGCTGTTGCTGATGACTATGAATGTGTGCATAAATGTTTGGATTTATAGAAGTGCAAAGCTATGATTTAACGAAGCGTAAATGCTCTTTTCACGCTTGTTTTACATACACTCAAAGAATTATGTAGGTAAATTCCAGTGAATATTCACTTAAAACAAATGAAATTTTATTTAAAAACCATTCCACTGTTTTTTCAGTTAAAATAAAAACATATTACAGTCAATTTTAAATGTTAATTTAATGACTAACCAAAACATTAAAAAACTAGTGACTATTCAGTTATTTTGTATTGAAAAACAGTAAAACTATAGAAGAAATTTTTTACTGCCGAAATTAAATGTAACAGAAAATTCGTTTTTAATACAGTAAATTATTTTTTTTTAACTACAGAAACAGTAAAAAAATTAAATCCTTTATAAAATAAGTGATTTTTCTTTTAAAATGACTTTACTGATTACTTTTTAAAATAACCTACAAACAGTTAATGACATAATTTTCTTAGTGTATTTCATTTTTTTTATTTTATTCTTCTTACAATAGTTTTTCCCGGTATGTATTTGAAATCTATATATGGTTGGTATTTTTATAAAACTAGGGTGGTAGGGATTATTTTATATTTTTTGTTTATATTTTAAAAATAACTTGTTTGATATAACCGTCCGATGCGACTTGATACACATGGAAAAATAAAAAAATAATAATCAAAAACTTTTGAATAAAAACTTTTACAAGAATTGATCGCTTGCGTGTCGGCATTAAACAAATTAAAAAATATGTTTTGCGACACATTAGGATTTTTGATTTTTTTTTTTGAACCCAAATACGAAAAAGTTTTTAAAATCGGTTGAACGGTTTTCGATGGTTTGAAAATTGCAAAAAATTGTGTTGTTTTTTCTATGTACAAGAATTTTTTGAAAAAAAAAAATTTCCTTGAGCCTTTCATAGAATTTGGAAAGTCTTTCAAATAATAGCTTAATTTTAGCCAAATCCGATATTTTTACTTGTGGAGCTCTTCAATCTAATATTTGAATTTTTAAAAAATTTTCACCAAAATTTTGAATTTCTGAATGATTAAAAATATATTTTTTTTTTTTATAAATTTTGACATGCTAAATGCGAATATAATCCTGAAATCAGTCGAGCAGCCAAAAAATACTGTTTTTCCTTCGTTTAAGAACTTTTTTTTTTTAAATCACACTAAGAGTTGAGAGTTAAGAGTTTTTGGTAAGTTTTCTAAAATCCAAAAATATGATCGAATGGCGACACGGGTTTAAATTATTGAATTAAACTTGCATGGAACGAAATGAGATGGATGTGGAAACAAAATTAAATGGAACGGGGATCAAAGTGGAATGGAGCAGGGATCGGTATGATACTTTTTACCAAATTTTTTGTACTCATTTTTTTTCATTCACAAATATATAGTTTTTTTATTCACAATATTATTTCTCTATTTTTTTTCACTCAAACAAATTTTTGTTCAAATTTTTTTTTCACTAAAATTTTTTTATTTTACTCAAAATATTTTCCACTCAATTTTATAGGGTAGACCTGTTTTAAGGACTCGAAAATTGTCAAGATAATTTTTCACAGGAACGAACATGAAAACGTGACATTGAAGTTATTTTAATTTTATTTTTTAAATTATTCTAAACAGTTTTACTAAAAACCCTAAATTAATCGAAAAACTTAACGGGGAAATTTTTACAAATCGGGGCTCTAATCCTAATCCTTCTATTATCCGGTATTTAATATATTTTTTTTATAATTTGATCCAATGATCAGTTCAATTTAATTACAAATCATTTTTAATAATTTAAACCAAAACGAGAACTGGTAACAATGACCGTCGTCTCGTTGTAGAGAAATCGACCAAGGGTTTTTGTGGAAATCGAACCTACGACCCCCTGTTTCATAGGCTAGCTCGCTACCAACTAACCTACAGGGGCCCCCGTTTTCCGGTATTTAATATTATTGGTACGAAGTTCCAGCGGGCCTGCTAGTTTATTGATATTTGGACGGGACAACTTCTGCTGGGTCTGCTGGTAACTCAAATTTTTTTGTCAAGCGTTTCATATAAAATGTGTGCGAAGTTTAAAATTTTGCCCTAGCCATTGAATCACGATAATGTTTTGCTGTATAAATGGGTGCTCTTTCCAATGCAAAATTTTTCTAGAAAAAATATCGGTACTGTATTAATTTGTCAATAATTGAAAATTATTGTCAAAAAAAGTTTTTGGTAAAAAAAGTATTTAATGAAAAACGATTATTGATAAAAAAAAAATATTTGATGAAAACAAATTTATGAAAAAAAAAAATATTGATGAAAAAAAAAAAATATTGATGAAAAAAAATGTTGATGAAAAAAAAAATATTAGTGAAAAAAAAATATCAATATCAATTTTTTTATCAATTGATAAAAAAAAATTATTGATAAAAAAAATTTTGATGTAAAAACTATCAAAAAAAAAAAAATAAAAATATTGACAAAAAGAAAAATATTGATGAAAAAAAAAATTGATAAAAAGAAATATTGATGAAAAAATATTGATGAAAAAAAATATTGATGAAAAAAAAATGTTGATTAAAAAAATGTTGATGAAGAAAAATGTTGATGAAAAAAATAAAATATTTGTGAAAAAAAAAAATATTCATAAAAAAATTATTGATAAAATAAAATATTGATGAAAAAAATATCGATAAAAAAAATTATTGCTGAAAAAAAAAAAAAAATATTGATGAAAAGAAAAATATATATGAAAAAAAAAAAAAAATATTGATGAAAAGAAATATTAATGAAAAAAAAATTGATAAAAAGAAATATTGATGAAACAAATATTTATGAAAAAAATATTGATGAAAAAAAATATTGATGAAAAAAAATATTGATTAAAAAAAAAATGTTGATGAAAAATAATTTTGTTACGTTTTATTCACCAGCTGGTGAAATTTTTTTTTATTCACCACGAGGTGATTTATTATCCAAGTTACAAACCCAAGTCACTAATTTTTTTTCTTTTAAGAAAATGAAAACAGTAGTACTTATTTTCTTTTTTGCTAATCGTAAGCTTATGTAGTCGAACTGAGGTGGCGTCCTACAACTTTTTTAAAATTAGACACCAGCCTAAAAACATTATCATGTTAATATTACAACTACTACTACCAACGACCATAAAATCTTTCTATAGGATACCAGAAAACAGCTTTGAGGAACCAAAAAAATGGAATGACAAAAAAATCACAATATTGACTTAGCCGAATTTGGTGGTTGCGTTGGTTGTTGTCGTGGTCGCAACGTGTTGCGGACGTTACGTGCGACAACCAATGTTGGGCTAAGGAGTACAAAAACTACAAAATTTAAAAAAAATGTGAAAAAGTAAGAAAAATCATCTGGAAAATTCAGAAAAAATCCATAAAATTCAAAAATAATATTAAAAAAATCAATTAAATTTTTCATCAGTTTTTACTTTTTCTCATAATAGCATCATTATTTTCTGTTTTGGCAAAAAAAAAAAAACTAATTTAAAAATTATAAACAATAAAACATTTTGTTATTTTAATTAATTTTTTTTTTCTAATTTTGGCTTTTTTTCAACATTAAAAACCAAAATATCATAAAATGTACAAAATATGGTGCCAACATTGGTGGTCGCATGCAACGTCCGCAACACATTGTGCCACGACAACAACCAACGCGACCATCAAATTCGGCTAAGTCAATATTGTGATTTTTTTGTCATTCCATTTTTTTGGATCCTCAAAGCTGTTTTCTGGTATCCTATAGAAAGATTTTATGGTCGTTGGTGTCCTATAGATAGATTTTATTGTCGTTGGTATTTCTAATGCTTTTTAAAAAAATAATTCTCATTCTTTAAAATTTTTAAATACTATTATGGAAATTTCAGTATAAAAGTATAATTTAACATTTTAAATATTCATGTACAATTAAAATATTATTTGAAACTTCCTTTTGTCTACATGCGATCGTGTATTATAAATTAAAATAAATAAATTTATTATCATGTTATTTTGTTTCTGTTGTAGTTTTTGTTTTTGTTGTAACAAAACTCATTTGGCAGTTTGTGTTAAAAATTTTACAATTTCATTCCAGACAGTTAAACACCGTTTCAAATACATTATAAAATCTACTTGTTACAAAACGATTTTAAATTAGAGATGGATAAAAGTAAAAATTTGTTGGATTTTGAAATATTCTAGTCAAGACCGTCTAAAAAATATTCTAATTTCAAAAATTTTCAAATATTTAAAAAATGTTTCTTTAGAAGCACGACTCAAATTTGAAATGTAAGGCTAATGTCTGCTGACATCTAATTTTTAGTTCACTTCCAGTTCACTCCATTGCAAATACATTACTATAAAACAGATGACATGTGAACAAATGTATTAGAATTTTGTTTGAAAGAGATGATGCTGACGATGACGACGAGGATGATGATGATGATGATGACGGTGATTTACCCCCAAAAAACATATAAAATATCACACATGAATGGTTTACAATTTAAGTTGATTTGTGTGAGCTAAGCCGCATTAAACAAACATCAATCATTGTTTATATGGAATTTTATACGGCGCTCACACTTGCTGTTTTGAAGTGTTCAAGAGTGAGATGTTTAAAAAAGTCTTTGTTCTGTGTCCATTACGTTTTTATTCTGCTACTGGTGTTTTGTTGAACAACTTGTTTAAGGTCGCTAGTGTGAACTCCATATTAGATTGTAATAACAACAACGATAATAATAATTCTACATACTCGTACACCCATACATACAACAATAATAATATTAAAATTTTAGATGTTTAAATTTGAATGTAAACGCATATATATTAAGGCGAAGCAAATTTTCCTTTTTTTCGAATTTTGGTTCCGCTGCACTCTATGATTGTGTTGTAGTATAAAATGCTTGCTGGTAACACCATGTTGTGGTTTAAGGGTATACAAATTTAAGTTTTCATCTCAATACCTTGACCAAGGCTAAGTTAGGTTGTAAGTGGCTGCTGACGTTTAACCTTGACCAAGAAAGCTACATTTATTTTCAGTATATGGAGTATCGATTCATTGTGCAAAAGAAAAAAAATTCGAAAAAGCAAAATTCGCTCTACCCTTATATATTTATATATGAATGCAAGTATTTTGTACATGTCAGTATATGTGACTATGTATGTGAATACTTTTAATATGTACATATCAATTTTCATGTGTCAGGATTTGGTTCTAAATGTTCAAAAATTATTTAAGCTGTAATTTTTGAATCTTTTAGTAACATCACAAAAAAAAAAAAAATGTTGGTGTTAAAAATAACTTGATAGAATATGCATAAGCCTCCATAAAAAACATTTTCAATAAAAATTACAGACACCAATAACAATTTAAATCATTTATTTTTGCACAGTGGGATTTAAAACTATTAAATTTATCAGGTGTGTCTAATTTTTATTAAAAATAAAAATTTAGTTTTCGCTGAAAACTTACAAGGGAGTGAATAAGGGAGAAAATACACAAAAGAGGTAAAAACTAAAACTTTAGCATTGCGATAAAAATTTATAAACCCATATTTGGAGTAGTTTTATTTTAGTTCGCGGTTATTATTTTCTTTACTAACTAAGGCTATGATTTTCTTATAGAATAATTTTCAAGAAAATGGTTTTTCTCTTTAAAAATTTATTTATGTTGGTAATTTTTGCAAAAGTTAATCGACACGCGTTTTGAAATTTGTCAGATTCCATTGTCAAGACTATTAAGCAAATATAAAAAACCTACACTGCAAGTAGTAAAGGAAATTTAAAAGACCAAATTTTAATAGTTTTTTGTTGGTTATTTGACGATCGTGATCATACTAAGAGATTGTACAATTTTCTTTTTCCAATTCTCAATGAGTGTATAGTTAAAAATGTATTAATATTTTTGTGTGAACATCAGCGATTTGTTATTTAAATTTATTTTTCTACTTGTAGTATAGTGTTTTTATATGTGCTAAATAGTCTTGACAACGAAAAAATTACAAACATAAATAAATTTAAAACTAAAAAATATCTTTTTTGAAAAGAATGAAAAGAATCATAGTTTAAATTAGTTAAGGAAATAATGAGCTTTAAAGGTCAAATAAAACAATTTTTTTAATAAGTTTTAACAAACTAATTTAGTTGACAGCCACGAATAAGTAATAAAATGTTATCATTACTATTGTTATATCCACTCCC
Source organism: Pegoplata infirma (assembly GCA_963921195.1). Lineage (NCBI taxonomy): Eukaryota > Metazoa > Arthropoda > Insecta > Diptera > Anthomyiidae > Pegoplata > Pegoplata infirma. The sequence goes on along the minus strand of OY992537.1, from coordinate 8,813,389 downwards.
ACAAAAGAGGCGGGACAACAAAAAAGCATTTCACTTAACATTTGTTAAGGCTGAAAACCATCTGATATAAAAATATTTCGTTATCCTGCCACAGTTCGTGGAAACAAGCTGTAACCTAAATTAAGGATGTCGGAGAATAAAAATTTTAACTTCCCAACGCAAAAGTTTTGAAAACGGAATGTTCCAGAGATACTTGAGGGGCGGATTTGAAATCACTAGCACCAATTAAAACTAAATTAGCGGTTTTTTATTTGATAACGCGGGTTTTCCCCGAAATTTTTCCCGGAAATTCCTGCAAAGCCGTTTTCCATAAAAAATATTGTAAAAATGGCCGTGCCAATTGTGAATGAAAATTTAACGCCATGTTCTACCGAGCGTATAAGTAATAAAATCTTTTTAATAACACTCATACGCCAGAGTGTTCAAAACTGTAAATATTTTAGTTAGGACTTTTGTCAAAAGTAAAATTTAAATTTCAAAATTGAAATTAACATTAATAAATTTAATAACTTTTTTCAACCCCACTGTGCCACATAACTAGGGTGACCATTTTTTTCTGAACTCAAATCAGTACGCCCAAGCTTTTACGTTTACATTTTCTCTTAACACTCTTTTCTATGGCAAAACACTGATAATTTGTTCAACACTCAAAAAAAAAAATCGGTTATACTAACAATCTTGGGGCAATTAGTATTTCAGTAAAAACAACTGTTTAAAAACAACTGTTTGAAAAGAGCTGTTTAAAACAAAGGTTTAAAAACAAAAAAAAATTAAATGACTTCAAACAGCTTAATTTGAATGTTGATCGTTTCAGTGCTGAAATTATAACAAACAAAACCCCACAGGTTAAAAGCACATGATAAAAAGCACATGATTTTTAAATAGCGGCTGATGTTCTGAGTGATTTGTCCAATAAATTCTGAAGACACTACCTCATCGAACATCTCAGAATCATTTGGATTGATGCAATTACATTATATTTCGAAAAATATAAAAAATCCATCATCCTGTGAACTTTTCATTTAGAAAACCTCAAAAATTAATGGCACCTTTTTTGAACTCTGAACTTTTTAGAATTGATTTAACTCAAATTATCTCTTTGCCATACTTAAGTTATTAAAAACTACTCCGATGGCTTATTTTATGGAAATTCAAGTTTTTGTATAAAATTTTCGAACAAAATTATTTTTATACCCTCCACTCTAGTGATAGAGGGTATATATAAGTTTGTCATTCCGATTGTAACACCTCGAAATATTGGTCTAGGACCCCATAAAGTATATATATTTATGATCCTCGATCGATTTTAAGTCGATCTAGCGATGTCCGTCCGTCTGTCTGTCTGTCCGTCCGTAGAAAACACGCTAACTTTTGAAAGACTTTACAGAGGCTACTGAAGTTTGGCTTATATGTTTGTCATTTACCTGGTCAGGTTGGTATTGCAATCCAGCCAAATCGGTCCAGTGGTTCAAAAGTTATGAGCAAAAGAGTAAATTTCGGCAAGGGTGTTTCGCGAATTTACGAGATAAAAAACACGATAACTTTCGAAAGACAATAATGAGACTACTGAAGCTAGGCATGTATCTTTGCCGTTTCTCGGGTCTATTTGGTATAAATTTTCAGCTCAATCCCTGAATTTCAGATTAGTTTCATCTGAAATGCCACGTGTTTTAACAAGTTTTAAAAGCATTGGTGTTAACTAAACAATGCTTTTCAAACTTGTTTAATTTTAAAGCAATGCTTTTTAAACTTGTTTAGTTTTAAAAGCATTGGTAACTTAAAAACTACACTCGAAAAAAATTTTACACTCAAAAAAAATTTTACACTCAAAACAAAAATTACACAAAAAAAAAATTGTTTTTTTGACAATATTTTGTGTACATACGTACGGTCATTCACTCAGAAATATTTTTACAGTAAAAAAAACATTACACTCGAAAAAAAATTTTGCACTCAAAAAAAAAAATTAAAAAATAAAAATAAAATTTTTCTAATCAAAATTGTTAATTTTTTCACGTTAAAAAATGTACTACCCTTTAAAAAAATGGATTGTGGAGGGTATTCATAGATTCGGCAAAGTCGAATTTAACTTTTCTACTTGTTTATGTTGAAATGTTCAAAAATCAGTACAATCAGTACATAATTCAAAAAATCAGTACAAATCAGTACATCGTCTTTTGATCAGTACACGTGATCAAAAATCAGTACATGTACTGATCAACTCAGTACGTATGGTCAGCCTACACATCGTCAACCTTGAGTTGCAAACAAACATGTTGGTTCATTCACACGAAATTCTTTAGCAATTAAACATTTTTGTTCATTTATTCACAAAATTTACCTTAATAAATAATTCATTATAATGATTTTATGAAAAAAAAAAAAAATAAAAAATAAAGTTAATTGCAGAGTTAATAAAGAATACATATTTTATAATTTCAACAACATTTTTTCACTTTTAATTTTATTTATATTTATTGCCATTGAAAGTTGTTCACTCGTTTACAACTTTTACTCAACATTGACACTTTGTTTAAAATAAAATTTATATTTCATCGTGTTTGTGTGTGCTAGTTTATGAGTGTGTGGTATATGTATTTTAAAAAATTCTTAGGTTGCCCATACACTTACAACTAATTTTTAATATAAAGGTACAATATTATCGTCTTTTTAGGTAAATAAACTTTATGGGAAATATGTTGCATAATGTTTCCAAAATAACACTGTGGAACGGTGACAGGACATAATCCCCACGGACATAACCCCCATAACGGAAATGGGGTTTATGACCGAACTCATCACGGACATAACCCCCATAATAGTTGTGGGGACTATGACCGTTTCTAAAACGGTCATAATCCCAATGGGGATTATGTCCGTTCCCTGTTGGGATTATGACCGAAAATTATTCGGTCATAACCCCCATTCATATTATGGGGACTAAGTCCAAAGAAATTTCGGTCAAAACACCCGTTTTTTGCGGAGATGGTGGGTTTAATGCATGGAGTTTGTAATCCCTAAGCCCGGCCGAAGGCCGGCTACACAGAAAAACTTTTAAGACAAAAAAAAAATACAATTTTGGGATTATGACCAACTAGTATAGTGGACATAATCCCTGTAATGGGGATTATGGCCATTTGTTATGTGGTCATTATCCTCATAAATCTGGGAATTATGTCCGTTTTTTATTGGGATTATGTCCAAATTATTTTCGGCCATAGTCCCCACTACCATTATGGGGATTATGACCGAAATGAATTTGGTCATAATCCCCATAACGGAAATGGGGATTATGTCCGTGGGGATTATGTCATGTCACCCTGTGGAACACCAAAAAATAAACAAGAGTTACGACCATCATTTGTATGTATTTTGGATATGCTGACTCGAATGGCGTTCTCCATTTTTCGATGTATGGTATAGTTTTCTTGCAAAATGTCATTGGGAGTGGCAGATTTTCAGCCGGTTGTTAACAAGAAAATTTGCAAAGTTAATAATTTTTAAATATTTTGAATAGGTTTATTCTAGCTTGAAATCGTTATTTCTTTTACTAATTAAAACTATGATATTCTAATAGAATAGTTTTCAAGAAAATGTTTTTTCTGTTTAAAATTTATTTATGTTGGTAATTTTTTGCAAGACTTAATCGACACGTGTTTCAGATTCCATTGTCAAGATTATTTACAAATATAAAAACCCTTGTAGTAACAAGCATCAAAGGGAACTCAAATGAAAAATCTTTTATGTTCAAACTTAAATATTAATACATATTCGGCTCTACTCTCTTTGGGAATTAGAAGAGGAAAATTTTACCACCATAGTAAGATAACGATCGTCCAAAACTTATAATATTTAATTTTTTGCTCCAAAAAGCTGCCAAAGCTAAGTCTGCTTAAAAAAAAAGTTATATTCATTTGCAATTTCATGCAAAACGAACCGTATATCGGTCGAGGACCCATTTTAAGACACTCTAGCTATATAAGTACATCAATCTGTCTGTGGAAAGCAAGATGCAGTCCAAACCAACAGAGCTGTAAATGATTGCAAAAAGTGTTTTTACATTTTGGAGAGTATAAAAGATTCGGCACCGAAGAATTTAACACTCTCACTTGTTTTTTGTGCATTGGTTAAGCAAATGGAACATTTTTATGTCAAAAGCTTAAACCTGGTGAAAAAGTAATTTTGGTAAAAAAAATATTTTTTTTTACGAAAAACAAAATTATGAAAACAAAAAAAAATTATGAAACCAAACTTTTTGGTAAAAAAAAAATTTGCTGAAAAAAAATTTTTGATAAAAAGAAATTTTGATGAAAAAAAATATTGAAAAAAATTATGAAAAAAAAAACAATTTGATGTAATAAAAAAAATTGATGAAAAAAATAAAAATTAAAAAAAAAAAATTTTATGAAAAAAAAAAAAAATTGATAAAAAAAAAATTGATGAAAAAAAAATTTTTTTTTTGAAAGAAATAAATTTATAACTGAAGTTTTTATTTATTTCGATTTGAGTCCATATTAATTATTTCTGAGAAATAATTATTTTTGTTGTACAATGAGAAAATCTGAAAAAAAATTAATTGACAACACAGGCTAAGTGGAGATGTCGACAGCTTTCGGAAGAAGCCACCCTTCCTTCGTCAGCACTCTTCGATTGTCACTGTAGGTGTGTAAGATTAAGATCAGCTATTTAAACGTACATTAAGGTGAAAAAGCGAACGGGAATTATATCACATTTCATTACCCATATGTTACGTTTAGCACGAACTTAATGAATCTATTTTTAACTTTTTTCAACACAGTTGTAATTTCTTACACTGTAGTAGATTTTCTCAGAGTTGCAACCCTTAGTAGGACTTTTCAAGTCTTGAAAAATGTCCGTTAGGTTTGAATTTATATTTCGTATTTCTAATTCTTAGAAATATTACTAAATTGCATTGTACCTTATGAGTTGAGTTTTTTTTTTAATTCTGTTTTTATATATTGTTGGACTTTATATTTTATAACTGAAGTTTTTATTTATTTCGGTTTGAGTCCATATTAATTATTTCTGAGAAATAATTATTTTTGTTGTACAATGAGAAAATCTGAAAAAAATTAATTGACAACACTGGCTAAGTGGAGATGTCGACAGCTTTCGGAAGAAGCCACCCTTCCTTCGTCAGCACTCTTCGATTGTCACTGTAGGTGTGTAAGATTAAGATCAGCTATTTAAACGTACATTAAGGTGAAAAAGCGAACGGGAATTATATCACATTTCATTACCCATATGTTACGTACGTACTTAATGTACGTTTAAATAGCTGATCTTAATCTTACACACCTACAGTGACAATCGAAGAGTGCTGACGAAGGAAGGGTGGCTTCTTCCGAAAGCTGTCGACATCTCCACTTAGCCTGTGTTGTCAATTAATTTTTTTCAGATTTTCTCATTGTACAGCAAAAATAATTATTTCTCAGAAATAATTAATATGGACTCAAACCGAAATAAATAAAAACTTCAGTTATAAAATATAAAGTCCAACAATATATAAAAACAGAATTAAAAAAAAAACTCAACTCATAAGGTACAATGCAATTTAGTAATATTTCTAAGAATTAGAAATACGAAATATAAATTCAAACCTAACGGACATTTTTCAAGACTTGAAAAGTCCTACTAAGGGTTGCAACTCTGAGAAAACCTACTACAGTGTAAGAAATTACAACTGTGTTGGAAAAAGTTAAAAATAGATTCATTAAGTTCGTGCTAAACGTAACATATGGGTAATGAAATGTGATATAATTCCCGTTCGCTTTTTCACCTTAATGTACGTTTAAATAGCTGATCTTAATCTTACACACCTACAGTGACAATCGAAGAGTTCTGACGAAGGAAGGGTGGCTTCTTCCGAAAGCTGTCGACATCTCCAATTAGCCTGTGTTGTCAATTAATTTTTTTTCAGATTTTCTCATTGTACAACATAAATAATTATTTCTCAGAAATAATTAATATGGACTCAAACCGAAATAAATAAAAACTTCAGTTATAAAATATAAAGTCCAACAATATATAAAAACAGAATTAAAAAAAAAAAAAAAAAAAAAAAATTTGATGAAAAAAAAATTGATGAAAAAAAAAAATTATGAAAAATCAATATGTTACGTTTTATTCACCAGCTGGCGAAAAACGGTTTTATTCACCAGGAGGTCAATTATTATCCAAGTTAAAAACCGAAGTTACAAACCTTTTTGGTTTTAAGAATATGAAAACAGTAATTCTTATTTTCTTTTTTGTTAGTCGGTAGCTTATATAGTCAAACTGAGGTGGCATCCTGCATCATTTTTAAAATTAGACACCAGCCTTAAAACATTATCATGTTAAAAAAGTCATCGGATTTTTTTTTATTTTTTTTTTCAAATTCTGATTAATTTCACTGTGCTACAATCAAAAAATTCTTCTGATGTGACATGGTATAGGTTGTTGGTTTTGTCGAGTAGATCACAAAAATGCCCATTAAACTTGCCAGACACCCTCAAATTTTAGAGTTATTGTCCAAAAATTTTTTTTTGGGAGTTTGCTCACTAAACCTTGTGTAATTCAGAAGATTTTCAACAGATTTTAAAATTTTTAATTTTTTGGATAGAAAAAGGATTGGGCTTTCCATGTGTGTGAATTGGTCTACACATTTAGGAAAGATATCTATTGATTTTTTCTATAATATCTAATTTTTTTGTAATTTTTTGAAAATTTTTCGAGTTTATCGATTTTTTTCTGCTATAGTTCGATTAACAACCTTTATATTTATAAACGTATTTTTAAAGAAAATTTAATTCTGAATACGATGAGATTTATTCTGAAAAAATCGGATAACAATTGACAGAGTTGTAATAATTTTCTAAAAAAGAAAATTAAGAATTTGCGGGAAATCGCCGTTCAGATAACCCAGGCAAAAAAAAAATAAATTTATCATAAGAGGTCATGTACAATATTTATAAAGGATTTTGGCGCGCTGATTCCGAATCTGGCCTTCAAATTGCTCTATCGTATCAGGTTTTTGAGATATTTAGCATAAATTGATATATCAAAAACTTAATAAGAAATCGCAATTTCAAGGTCAAATTCGAATTCAGTGGGCCAAAAACCTTTAAAATAATGATACGGGACCTCTCAGTATGTTTGTTTATTTTTGTATATTTTTTGTCTGGGTTGTCCGAACGGCAATTTCATTCAAAATCCTAATTTTCTTTTTTAGGAAAATTAAAATAAAGATTTTTCGCGAACAAAAAATATTTTTCGCTAAAAAATTCACAGCAATATGGTTTGTTGTATTATTTTAACTGAGTTGAATGTTTTTAAACTTAAAAATTATCGAAAGAGTTTTAAAATATCGTTTTTATTGCACTTGAGTATCATCATCATGAGCATAAAGCGCGAATACGAGCGCAAACTTCAAAAAACGGCTGGCACCATTGGATTCAGCGTACCCGAATAAGCTTTACCGGTAGGGTGCCCAGCTTTTTAAAAAAGTGTCAAATTTGAACACAAAGATATTATTGCACAATTTGAAAAAATGTGCAAATGTATTGCAAATGTATGGGTACCTGTAGGAATCTTTACTTTCATCAATCCATGTGTAATACACATGGTTATTTATGAACACGTACGTGTTACAACATAAATTAACACGATGATGATGTTTTCTGATTTTGTATTTTTATTTATATTTACAGCAAAGTTTCACTAAAACGAATTTTAATGTATCGTTAATAAAGTTTTTAGTTCTTTTTGCCAAGAACTTTAAAAAGTTGCTGTCTTTATGAAAAGTTCCTTTACAATAAGTTGGTTTGATGTTTTTTTTTATGCATCATAACTGAACTTCACTGTGCCATTTTTTTCTTACATATGTTTGTTAATTTAATATGTGTTAAATTTTTTTACAGGAGAATATAGATCCCATAAATGCGCACTATGCATATAGTTAGCAGATAGTTTCAGTTTTTAATTTAACACATGTTGTTGCTTTTGTGTTGATGTATATTTTATAGTGTTAAAAGTTAAAAGTAAAACACATGTGTTCATTTAAACATCTTCACAGTAGTTCGAATTGTGTCTTATACCCATTAAATATTAACGTGGTTCCGGAAAAACTTAAATGACTTTAGTGAAAAAATACAATTGAAACCATTAAAAAATGTCATTCGCTGCTTAGAATTAAAAAATGTTTTTTTTGTCAAAACAAAAATATTTTATGAAAAAAATTCAGCAGATTTTTTTTTAGTTTTTGCTGGAATTTGTAAAAGAGAACATTTTTGACATAAATAAAATTAAGATTTAAAAAAAATGCGAAAAACTGTTTTTCTTTTTGAGAAACCCTTTTTCAATTAAATTTTGTTAAATCTTACAAGGGAATACGATTTTAAGGTTGGGTGTCTGGGCTTATCGGCCATATCAGTGTTTAAAAATTTAATTGCCCCTTATGAAACAATGTGGATCTTTGGAAAAATTCCGATTACTCTCCAACTAACAGAAATATCGTCTAGGGAAAAATACATGTCGACTTAAATTTTGTAAAGTCTTCTCATTAATACGCCTAAAAATGTACACATTTTTTGTGAAAAAAATATTTACAGAATCTGAAATTTAATAAGGTTATGCCTTCGTTGGATAGGTATTAACATTCTTTCTTCTCATACAAGTACGTCGTATATTTCTTAAGCAGAAATGGGTGACAAAAAAAAACTATTTTCGCCACTTTTTAACCCATTTTAAGTTTCAGGCAAATCGGTGTAAAAAGGTTGGAATACTTTCCATTCCAGAGATATTAACCATTTAGTGATCACGTTGGTCGTGATCACTACTTTAAAATACTGATATCGATATACTATCTTAGAATCGATCACTGATCAATAGTATATAAGTGGCTTATATCACAATGGGTTCAAGTGAATTTGGTTTAATAATGAGAAATAGGTAATAAAAGTTGTAATAACTTTCGTGATTTTCAAGAGAGTTTAGTTTTTCAAGACTTATTAGAGGGACAATTTATTGCAAATCACAATTTAGTAGTCGTTTAAATTCAAGCTTAAGTCAAAATAACAAATAAGTAAAGAAAGTAAATTGAAGTCATTTAGAAAAAACACATTTGAGCACCTTGTGCTTTAAGCCTCTCATAAGTATACTTTTAAGTATACATGTATACACTCTTATAAATTTTTGTTGAAATTTACCCACTTTATTGTAGGTAACTGTTCTCCTACAATAAAGTGGGTAAAAATACACTATGTGTTTAAATTTCAACATTTTGTGTGTACACCTAAACATTTTGTGTGTACACCTAGGCTTCGAAAATTCTTTAGCAATAAACACAAAATGTGTAATTTTAAAACGTTTGTGCTTAAAAAAGCATTCTTTGTGTGCAAAAATGGATTAAAAATGCTTAAAATTGCATTTGTTTTTTTTTTTTTAATTTTAATGTGATTTATTTCTATTAAAAATACAAAAAACACTATTTTTATTTATATGCTTTTATTTTAACTAAAGTGCAATTATAATATTTAGATAAATTATCCATCAATTATAGAATCTAAAATGTAACAAAAGAAAAACAGTAACATATAGTAGTATTATAATACAATGTTATAATAACATAATTATAAATATTTAAAATTTGTAATTGTAAATAAACAAATATTAGCTACATTAAACGTCGTAAAAAAGCAGAATTTGTTAAAATCCGAATTTTGATAACATCAAGTGTTGTCCAAATCTGAAAATATATAAAAATTTTAAATAATTAATATTATAAGAATCTAATAAATTTTTTCCATTAAAAATTCTTAGAATCAGATCTATTTTGTTACATAAAAAATTTCAGAAGCTAAGTTATATTATCAATAGAAATGTTCTCATAATAAAGGAAAAATTTTCTATAGAAAATTCTCAGCATCTTAGACATTTTTCTATAGAAAAATTCTCAGAATTAAATTTTTCCTATAGAAAACTTCTCGGACTCTAATTTTTTTTTAGAAATTTTCTCAGGATATGAGACATTTTTTCTATAGAAAAATTCTCAGAATCTGAAACATTTTTTTATAGAAAAATTCTCAAAATCTGATACATTTTTTCTACAGAAAACTTCTCAGAGTCTCAGACATGTTTTCTATAGAAAAATTCATAGAATCTATGACATTTTTCAGTAGAATAATTCTCAGAATCTGAGACATTTTTTGTACAGAAAAATTATCAGAATCTTTCTATAGAATTTTTTTCTGTATAAAAATTCTCACAAAGTGAGATATTTTTTCTATAGGAAATTCTCAAAATCGGTGACATTTCTTCTATAGAAAAATCCTCAGAATCAGTGACATTTATTCTCATGAAAAATTCTAAGAATCTGACAAATTTTTTCTATAGAAATTTCTCAGAATCTGAAACATTTTTCTATAGAAAAATTCCCAGAATCTGTTTTTTTTCTACGTAAATATTTTTAGAATCTGAGAATCTTTTTTGTAGAAAAATTCTCAAAATATGAGATATTTTTTCTATAGAACCATTTTTAGAATCTTAGACATTTTCTATATAAAATGTTTTTATTTTTCTATAGAAAAATTATCAGAATCTGAAACATTTATGCTATAGAAAAATTTTCAGAATCTGACACATTTGTTCTATAGAAAAAATATCCCAGCAAAATTCTACTGACACTTTTTTTCCTTTAGAAAAATTCTGTAAATCTGAAATATTTTTTTTCTAGAAAAATTCTCTGAAACTCAATTTTTTTCTTACAGAAAAAATCTCAGAATTCGATATCTAAATATCTACGACAGTTTTTCTATAGAAAATTCTAAGAATCTGAAATATTTTTTTTAGCGAAAAATTTTCTAGAATCTAAAATATTTTTTCTATGGAAAAATTTTTACAATCAAAGATTTATTTCAATAAAAAAATTCTACGAATTTGAAATGTTTTTTTACAGAAAAAATTTCAGAGTCTGAGAAAGTTTTTTTCATTGGAAAACTCTCCGAATTGGATATATTTTTTTTTTTATAGAAAAATTCTAAAAATCCGAGTTATTTTTTCTATAAAACAATTTTTGGTATCTGTGAAGTTTTTTATAGAAAAGTACTCAGAATCTGTTACATTATATTAGGAAAAAAATCAGAAAACAGAGAAAAATTCTCAGATTGATGAATTTTTCTACAGACAAAAGTTTTTGAGAATATACAATTTTTTTATTGAAATCTTCCCAGAATCTGGTTAGAATCTGATACATTTTTGTTTATAGAAAAATTCTCATAATTAGAGACACTTTTTCGTTACACAAATTTTAAGAATCTCAGTAATTTTTTCTGTAGAAAACTATTCAGCATCCACTAAAATTTCTTATTTAAAAAAAATATTCTCAGAATCTGACATAGAGATATTTGTGTCAAGAATAATTTGAAGAACTCGAGGAATTTCATGGTACTTACCTTTCTGTTTTATAATCGCAAAAATTAAAAAAAAAAAACAAAAAATAAACAACATCTTCATGTTCGATTTTGTGTTTGTTTTAATGCCTTTGATAAGGCTCTTCGAAATTTTAGTATGCTGCATTGAAACCGAAACTTGCACTTTTCTTTACTATATTTTCTTTTTTTTGTAATGTTTTTTCACGCTATTTTATATTTATGGCGAGAATAACAAATTCTTTTCATATTATTTTTCTTTTTATTTTATTTTGACAATTTGTATTTTAAAATTGTTGAACATTACGCATTTAATGTTTAATATCGGAAATTAAACACTAAATGCCTACAATAAACATTAAATGTGTAATTTTAAATTTTTTGTGTTTATTTCTTTATGAAATTATTTATTTTAACACAAAATACTATACAATGTGCGTAATATTCAAATATTTGTGTGTAAACTGAAATTTTAAACACTTGGTGCTCAATTTTAGGCGTTGTGTGTTATTTTACATAGAAATTTACCCACTTTATAGTAGTAATTTTACAAGCGTTTTTTAGAGTGTACTTTGTGGGATCCTAGACCGATATTTTGATGATTATACCTTCTGTCCCCAAATGTAAGTGGAAAGTATAAACATATTAACCTGAACTACTATGCGCACTTACATGAATATTTTTGTACGTACAAGTAAACGTTACAATGTTGTTTAAAAATAAATGTGTGTATCATATTTAAACTAATTAGTTAAGTAGAGCAAATTAATATATTAATATATTAAATACTGCTCTATTTAAATTTAGACAATATTAGACTCAATGCGTTATTAAAAAAAAAATTCAAAAAATCTTAATATAGTATACTAAAGAAATTTTATTATTTAAATACAGGAAAATCTTTAGAAAAATTCATTACGCTCACCCCACTGAAAGAAATTTTAGGTTGTGTTAAAATGGTGACAAACTCGGCTAATTGCATTTTAATCCTCCTTATTTTGAATTTTAAAAATCGTTAACACGAAAATCCTAGCTGATCCTGTTTGCGAGTTATTGCTAAATAAAAAACACAGTTAGACAACAAAACCACCCCAGTAAAATATCCAACTGATTCTTATAGATTTTGCTCTCCTAAATACAAAATAAAAATATGACTTGATTTCATATAAAATTGACCTCCTGATTCCAAAAATGCAATCTACATTTTTTTAAGCATGTTCCGTTTTCTTGACATTCGCGTTTGAAAATTTTTCTACTCGAATATCTCAAAAACGGAACATGCTAAACAAATTTGGACAGCAGTTTTGGAATCAGGAGGTCTGATTTTTATGAAATTAAGTCATATTTGTTGGAAACAACCAAACAGTGGTCCCCAAAATTTCAAAGTTATTGGTTTTTGACTTTTTAAAAGCGAATATCTTAAAAACGGTATGTGCTAGAAAAAAATGATGGCAGATATGGATTCAGGAGAGCAAAAACTAAAAGAATCCAATGTATATTTGACTGGGAGGTTTTTGTTGTCAAACAGTGTGATTATTTAGCAAAAATCCGAAAACAGGATCAGCTAGGATTTTCTTTTTAACGATTTTTAAAATTCAAAATAAAGAGGAGTGAAATGCCATTAGCCGTTTTCATCATTTTCACCACTTTAACACAACCTAAACTTAATTGAAGAGGTTCAAAAAATTTAAGTAAAATTAAATATTAAAAATGCATGAAATTTCAAAAATGTAATTAATTTTTTTAATTCTTAATTAATAACTAACAAGGGAAGTCTCCCTAGTGTTACCCGCGGATCTTTATGGAATTGGTTTTATTTTGTAGAGCAGAAAAATTAATGGGACACGTACTTTTTTTTAATGGCCCAAACTCATATTTAGGTGGTTAAAAGGAGTGGGTGGGAAGAAAAGGTAATTTTTCAGTTTTTTTGTTTATCTCCTATATTATGCAAAGAAACCTAGTCAAGTTTCATACCAAATGAAAGGTCTTTGGAAAACCTATCTACGTGTGTTAAGAACGTGTCCAAAGATGCACAACTTTTCGTCATATTGAGTAAACTACCAAAATGTTAGGACATTTTTGTAAATAAGTCAAAAAATATTAACTTCTTTGGCCCGATGTTAGCGCCACGAGATAGGTATTTTTAATACCTTTAATCACATATTTCTATGGAAAAACTTCTCAGCTCTAAAAAATGTTCTTATAGAAAAACTGTCTTACTCTGCGATATTTTTAGTAATTCTGATTCTGAAATATTTTTGCAGTTGTATGATAAAAAATTATGTTTAGAGAAAATTCTTAGACTCTAATTGTAAGATTTTTTTAGCTCCCAACATGAGGCCGATGTGAAAACTCTTGTGTAGTAAAAATGTCTCATAATATTAGAATTTCTCAATGTGAAAAATTTCTCTAATATGTATTAAAAATGTTAAGGTTTTGCTTTCAATAGAAAAACACAGAAAAATTCTTAGAATCCAAAATTTTTTTGGCTCCCGAGCTGGGGCATATGTGAAAATTTTTTTGTGTAGCAAAAATGGCACAGAATATTATAATTTTTCTAAATGAAAAATTATTCTATATATAAAATTTTTAGATTCTGTGATAAAAATTTTCAAAACACTGTTCAAAACACTAAAAAAATTACCATGTCCCCCCTAAACACAAACACTGTAAATTTTACAAATTTGTTTTATAATTCGAAATTACTAGTGGTTTACCAAATTTTTTGCTAAAACCAGCGTTTAAACAAAGTTTTAAGTAAATAGTTTTAAGAAGTAACTTAATATTTGTAGTTAATTTTACTAAAAAAATATTTTTTTTTTTATGTAAATTAAAAAAAAAAAATCTTTAAGAATTGCTCGTTGACCCCCTGAAACATTTAAATTGCCCCAGTGCACGGTGGTCAATTCCGGCCAAAAATCATTTTATTTTTTTATTAAATCTTGATGAACTTTTGATGCTATATTATAGCTAATACTTCAAAACATACAATTTAAATCTTTTTTTGGGCCTTGTAACACTATATTATTGTCCATAGTGGTGCAAAGTTGAGTATTTTTTGCTTCTCATTTCAGCTTTTTTTAAAATGTATATTTTAGTTTTCAATAAAAGTTGGCTATGCATTTTTCTTCACATTATTTTTGTAAGTTCGGACATGGATTTTTAATTCCTATAGTAAATAATCATTCCATGTGGTTTTTGCAGATTTTGTGTGCGTTTTTGTCTCAAAGTGATGTGTATGAAAATTAGATAAAAATTACAAAAAAACTCTAAAAAAAATAAATTTTGAAAGACCATAAAAATCAATTAGAGGCTATTAGAGGTTAGCTATAAAAAGCAGTTTGTACTTTTATCTATTAAAAGTAAGTATTTTAAATTTCAGCCCCTTTTCTTTAAACCAGAGCATTTTTAGTGGACTCATTTTTTACAAATGGTGAACTTTTTTAAACCTACAAACTCCACCAAAATAGGGAATGTGAATAGATACTAACTTAAAACCCATAGATTTGCGTTAAAAAAACTAAAAAAAAGACGAAATAAAAAAAAATGTGGTTTAAGGGGGGTTGGAACTAAAAAACACCCTTAATGTTAGCAATTTTTAAACAGCTAAAAAAATAAATACGTAATAGTAGTATTATTTAATTCTGTTTTTTCATTTGAAAGAAAGAACATTTTAGCATTTTTAAAAATTGCATAACACAAAATTTGGTCAACTAGAATTTTCAGGGTTGCCAGTTAATCGTGTTTTTTTTAAGGGAAAAATTGGCTGCATTTTTACAGCAAAAACTACTAAACCGATTTTGATGATATTTTTTTTTTTTTTTGATTTGTAGATAATTAAATTTTCAAGCACTTAACGTGGCCATTTTTTTTTTTGGGAAAAAATTGATTTTTGTTAAAGATATGCTAACGTAAACTCAAAAAAATAGAAAAACTTCAATTTCTTCTTTCATTCAAATATTAATTAGGTCAAATTTTAAAAAATTGTAACGATAAGTATTAGAAAATTAAATAATCTACAAATCCCCAAAAAAAATGTCATTAAAATCGATTAAGTTGTTTTTGCTGTACAACTGCGGCCATTTTGTCCTTTAAAAAATAGCATTCCACAATTAACAGGAAACCCTGGCAATTCTTTGTCTTTTAAACTTTTAAAAATATTACGATTAATAATATTTCAAATAAAAAAACAGAATTAAAAAGTATTGCGTATCTATTTTTTTAAAAAATTGCTAACACTATGGCTTTTAGCTCCAACCCCCACCTTAATTAGTTTGATACATTTGACACGTCCATGCTTAGGTGGCCAACCACTATATTTGTATGTCCAACGTTTTGAAAAGAGATCAGATATATTATTCTTAATTCGGATATTAAATTATTGCTGTTTATATGCAGACATGTTTGATACATTTGGGACGTCCATGATTATTTGGCCAACCACTGTATTTGTCGGTCCAATATTTGGGCAAGGTATCAGATATGTTATTCTTAATTCGAATATTAAATTTGAGCTATTTACAAGCAGAAATAAAGAGTTATTGATTTTTGGCCGGAATTGACCACCGTGCAGTGGGGCGAGAATCAAAGGTTGGGAACCATTGTTCTAGAGCAAAAACAATTAATATAAGTAAAAGAAATGTTACTTTAAAGCAAATAACAAAAAATTATAATCACTAACAAAATTTCTAAAAATCTATTATAGTAAATTAAAATTGTTTTAAAAACTTTTGTTACAATTTACTCCTTAACTAAAATTAATTTCCCCCCGTATAAATCGACCCCCCCCCTAAAAACGAGTTTGGGCCGCTAAAAAATGCGTGTCGAATTAATTTTCGTTCTTAACAACATATTTCTTGAAGATTGGAGGTTGACACCAGGGAAACTTCACTTGTAAGTTATTTCCGATATTTAGGTGAATCATTATTGACCATCATCAGGGAACGTTCTACAAAAATGTTGGCCATAAAATTTAACTAAACATGTCGGAACACCTCAAAGCCCAAACTTTATCACAAACATCAAAAACCAGTGAAATTCAAGATGGCCCACTAAGGTTACTTTTTTTTGTGATTTTTTAATGAAAAATCTTGAATTTGACTTTTTTTTTTTTGGTGTTAATTTTTGACCTTTTGTAATGTTGGCCATAAAATTTTACTAAACATGTCGGAACACCTCAAAGCACAAACCTTATCACAAACATCAAAAACCTGTCAAATTAAAGATGGCCCACTAAGGGTTAATTTTTTTAATGAAAAATCTTGAATTTGACTTTTTTTTGGTGTTAATTTTTGACCTTTGGTATGTTCTGACACATGTAGTAAAATTTAATTGCCAACATTTTGGTAGAACATTTCGTTCCCTCCCTTCCCCGTTATGAGGGGAGTCGGAGGGTTAATATGTTCCACAAAAATATTTGAAATTATTTATTCCACAAAGTTGCTAAACATACCTCACACCTCAGATGAAGAGAAAACATAATTTTATAAACCGATACGCTGCAAGAACAGGCCAAAGCGGGGAAATTTTAAGTGTCTCTAAAATAAAATTCCGATGTGATCTTTCAAAATCCCGACACACATATATCTTTTTTCGGTCTCCTTTACCAGAATCTATTGTCGGAACCCCGTAATTTTGGAAAAGTTTGAAATTGTTGTACAGTGTTATAAAACATACCGTTGGTTTAATCGGCAAATCTGTCAAGTCCATTTTTATAAACATTGAGATTTTAATCTAGTATATATTGTGTAACTCCAAATACATCATTTGAAAAAAAAAAAAAATAATAAATATAAATTTAAATATCGTCGAACTATATTCAATAAATGCCAACTCGAAAAAGCTTACTGTTCAGGAGAGCTAAAAAACTAGTTATTTCGCGTATTATTGCAAAAATAAACAATGTACCTTCCACAAGATGGTTTAAATATTAGAGTTGGCATATTTTGTCGGAAAATAAAAATACATTTATTTTTGGAAAAATTTTAAAATTTTTTTTTTTTTTGGTTTTTGTTATCCTAAGTACGGTAATTGCAAAAACTGAACAAAAAATTAAAAATCTTTGCATATTTTTAAAAGTTACTAGCTCCGAAAGTCTTTTAATCTCAGGGTGATCAACTTTGGCACTCTGTAACTCACGCTGTATTGCAATAGGGTCACTCCAAACCAGCTATTTTGAAAGCTTATATCATTGACTTTATTTGCCCCATTCATAATGTTTCAATCTGATAAATAGTTTGAAAGTTACATAAATATAAGCAATTTTTTTTTTTGCAAACACTATTTACCGATATTTTCAAAATATCAATATCTCGAGAACCAGTCATTAGATATCAAAATCTTTACAAGATTCGTGTTTAGCATGGCAAATGCAATAAGATATATGGTCTAATTTTTTTTTTTTTTAATTTTTTTGAAAAATTTTTGGAAATTTACAATGGGAGTTGGCATTTATTTCCACCAAAAAAATATGTTCTTTGAGTTAGCAGAATAACAAAAATTGATGTAAAACGACAAAAAATTATTTTTTTGCTCTGAAATTTTTATGGCAAATAGGTATTACATAGGGGAGCTATTTGCCATCGGAAACTCATTTCCGTCAAATTTGAGTTGGCATATTTTGAATATAGGTTCACGATATGGTGATCTAAAGAAAAAAACTATGCTTATAAACTTAAAAAAAGTCAACCTAAAAAAAAGTTAGAAAGTATTTTGTCCCTCCTTAAATCTAATATTAAAAATGGACTTGACAGGTTTGCCGACTAAGCCAACGATATATAGTTTTTCTCGTAACTGTTCTAATTTCTGTCTTATTCTAATTTCTATCTCCATATAACTTTATAGTAATGATTAATTATAATAATGTGTTTTTAAATTAATTTTTGTATATTAATCCATAAGAAGAATTATATTTCTATTGTTGATGTTGTTTTGAATTTAATATTTCAACCAAATTAGGAAGTGAACACAGAGACAAACATACTCGTACATATTCACATAAATAAGAATAATCATCTGAGAAGATGAACATTATACTTTATGATTTATGATATTAATACTGTTTTAAGTATAAAGTGTTTAATATTAATTCATGCTTGCTGATAATGTTGTTTAAGGACAGTGGAATAGATATTAGTATGAAACTTATAAATGAAAATTTTAAAATGTGAAATAAGAAAAAATCTATACAAATTGTGATTTTTTTTCCTATTTTTAGAATTTTTCTACTGTTTTATAAAATTTTCTTATTTTTTCTGAATTTTCCTAGTTGTTTGTGTTAATTGTTTAAATTTTCCCGATATTTTCTTATTAGTTTTTCTGGAGTTTTTCTAATTTTCACATAAAATAGTAGAATGATCTATTTTTTACTTTGGTGTTATTTCATTAGGGAACTATTTCACTCCGCCTTTATTTGTTTTACCCTAATAAAAAGTTTCCCTTAATAAAATGTTCAGTTCACTGTTTGTATATTTGTCTAAGATTGGTTAGATGTTTATTTATTTATTTTAATATTTATTAACCAGGATATCCCAAACATACTTGCAGATTAAATTGGTAAATATGTTTACAAAAACATATGTACTATGTGTTAAAATTTTCTATATAATTATATTATTTAAGATTTTGCAGTATAATTATATGAAAGATTATTGTGTAATTAGTTTATATGCCTGTGATTAGGGTTTTGTTAATAATGAAATTTACTTTTAATAATTTCTGTGTATCATTTGTGTAAATATAAATTATTTCTATAATTTTAATTACATCAAGTGCATATAAGCATAAACATATGTTTGTATGTAGAATATGTTTCAATTCATATAAAATTGCTTAGGTTAGATTGGTACATGATGCGTATGAGTGTTGTAAATAATCAAATTTAATATAAATTATACGCCCTGTTTATCAATAACGCAGTGCAACAACCAAAATCGGAATGGGATGAAACCAAAAACAAATGAAAGTTGACATTTTCCATAGCAGAACCCCCAAGGCTTTCTTTTAATTTGGTGAAATATTGTTATAATTACACTGTACAACAATTTCAATCTTTGTACAAAATTATGGGTTGCGACGATTAATTCTGGTAGAGGAGATAAAAAAATAAATGTCATCGTTTTGAAAGATCACATCGAAATTTTATTTTTAAGGTGATTAAAGTTTCCAAGCTTTGGCCTGTTTTTGCAACATATCGGTACATAAAACTATGTTTTCTTTACATTTAAGGTTTAGGGCATCTGTACACTTTGTACACCGATGTTGAATAAAACAACGACCACGTCTTGTTTGTTTGGTGGTTGGATACCCGGGTAAAAATGAAATATATATGATCATATATGGATTTATATAACCATATATTATCATATATGCCTCCATATATGTTCATATATGATCTGATCCGAAAATTGGCCCGATATGAGGTAATATCGGGCCAATTTTCGGATCAGATCATATATGAACATATATGGAGGCATATATGATAATATATGGTTATATAAATCCATATTTGATCCATATATCTTCATATATGATCATATTTATTCCATTTTTACCCGGGTAGTAACAACCTTTTATTTACAACTTAAAATATCTTATATACTAAATTAAAACTAGAATCTAAAAATAAAACTACCTGCGTAGACTACACATTTTGTCTACACAGTTCATTTCTTAAAATAGATAAGAATCTACGTGACCTCACGTAGATCCCTGATGCAACAAGAAACGATCATTAAATAGTATTTTAAAAATACAATGTTTAATTGCTATGCATACAAATGTGCAGCACACATTTTATGACCTTTCGTTGTACGCTTCTTCAACATAGATACATAATTAAACAGTATCTTCAACAACCCTAAAAGCAAAGAGGGAGAGGGCGGGGATAAAATTTTCTACAAAAATGTTGGCCATAAAATTTTAATACATATTTTAGAACACATCAGTCCACAATTTAACACAAACAACAAAAACCTGTCAAATTTGAGATTGCCTATAAAAAATTCAAAAACAATAACCCTTAGTGGGCAATTTGATTATGACAGGACTTTGGTGTTTTTGTGTTAAGTTTGGAATGTGGGGTAAAATTTTATTGCCAACATTTTCGTAAAAAATTTCATCCCCGACCTCCCAACTTTTAGTGGGGTTTATACGATTTGTAAGAATATAGCCAAAAATTACCGTTGAGTGGCGGAATTAGAGGATTAATATGTTTTACAAAAATATTTGCCATAATATTTTGAACAAAGTTGCTGAATACACTCTAAATATCAGATAACCCATATTAGAATAAGAAAAGGTAATACTTCGAAAATTTTTTTTCTAAACAACCCTTTGCTAATTGTATTATAGGGTTTTCATCATCATCATCAAGTCCTTACTCCACGAGGGAGCATAGGTCATCAACAAAGTATCTCCACATCGAACGATTTTGTGCAAGAGTTTTTACTCTTGCTAAATATTTGCTAAATAATCTTGACAATGGAATCTGAGAAATTCCGAAATGGTCAAGATTAATTCCGTGTCGATTAAGTCTTGCGAAAATGACAAACATAAATAAATTTGAAACAGAAAAATAATTTTCTTGAAAATTATTCGATGAGAATGTCATAGTTTTTATTAGTAAAGGCAATAACGACCTCGAGCTAGAATAAACCTACTCAAAATATAATATTTTAAAGGTTGAAATTTTATTTTTTAATAAAAGTTAATCAGAATTTAAATTTTTTTTTCAAGAAAAATCTGATTCTTAGGAATCACAATATTTTTTCAAAAAAACCTTTCGCGGAATTTTAAAAGGTCTTGAAACATTTAAGTTTTTACATAGGAAGGCTCTAAAAATTTTTCTTTAGGGAAACTCTGAGAATAATTATATAAGAAAAGTCAAAGAATTTTTCTACAGGAAAAATCTGGTAATTTTCTTAAGGAAAAATTTGTGAGTTTTTCTTAAAAAAATGTACATTAATCTGCAACATTTCCTAAAGAAAACAAGTAAGAGTGTTAAATTTGGCCGTGCCAAATCTTTTATACCCTTCAACATGCAAAAAAAAATTGCAGGGCCGTTTTTTTGGGTGTGGAAATTGGGGGGAAGAGGGGCAAACTTCCTCTCGAAATGTATGTTTAAAAATTCTTTCTTATGTTTTTTTGCTCTAAAGAAATAAAAGTTTATCATTATTTAAACAATTATTTTTAATCCACGCCCACTAAAGGGGGCGGCCGATAGCCAAGAGTCATTTTTTTATGTCCTGGGTCCAATTACAAGTCTTTAAACTTATTGTAGCATTAAAAATATTGCATTTGTTAAAAAAAAACACAAAAAATCCTGAAAAAAATTGTATTTTTTAGAGGTTTATTTAGTTCTTCAAGGTGGAACTTTTTTTCCTCCGATTTTACTCATTTACGAACTTAACCTGTCTAGGAACATTACAAATATTCTTGCCAAATTTCTGGAGTCTAGCTGTTTTATTTTAGACTGCATCGTGTTAACTACAGACGGACAAACGGACATACGGACATACGGACAGACGGACCGACGGACATCGCTATAATGACTTAGAATGGATCACTGATCATAAATATACATACTTTATGGGGTCCTAGACCGATATTTTGATGCGTTACACACGGAATGACAAAGTGAATATACCCCCATACTATAGTTGGAGGGTTTAAAAATTGTCTGAATACAAAAAAAAAAGTTTCAGAACAATCGGGTTTTTCTTTAGAAAAATTTGAGAATTTTTATATTGAAAACATGTGAGAAGTTTCTTTAGGAAAATTTTTAGTATTTTTCTAAAGAAAAAAATATCGGAATCTGACCATTTTTCTATACAAAAAATGTTTCAGCATGAGATAATTTTTCTGTTTAAAAAATATATCAAAATCTAAGACTTTTGCTAAAGGAAAAATGTATTAGAACCAGAGACTTTTACTTTATAAAAAATGTCTCAGAATTATAAACATTTTCTTTAAAAAAATATCTCAGAAACTGATGCTTTTTTTATAGAAAAAATGTCTTAGAATCTGAGATTTTTTTCTATTGGAAAATGTTTCAGAACCTGAGTATATTTTTATATAAAAAACGTCTCTGAATAATGTTTCAGAATCTTAGACTTTTTCTAACGAAAAAATGTTTCAGAAAATTATACTTTTTTTTTAGAAAAATGTCTCAGAATCTAAGAAATTGTCTTAAAAATGTTAAACATCATTGAGGTAGAAAATTTAGCCAATCTCAGGTATAACTCTAAAGAAAAGTGTTTCAGAATAGGTCTCTAAAGAAAGTGTTTTGGTGTATTAAGAACGTTTCGGAATATCAGACTTTTTCTGTGGGAAAAATATTTCAGAGTCGGAGTATTTTTCTAAATTAAGTGTTTTTAGATCTATGAAAATAATTCTTCTAATTTGGAAAATTTTAGGGAAAAATAGTAGGTAAGAACTTAAAATTTTGTTAAATACACTTCTCTTAATTAAAATTCAAGGGATAGTTGTATCCATTGCCATTTAAATACTCTTGATTTCCGTTTGAAATAAATACTATTTGAAGAATTAAAAAAAAAAAAACAAATATAATTGAAATGAATCCCTTATGTTTAATGATAAATAAAAAAGAAATCAATGTAGCTTAGTTTACAATACATACACAAACATATAAACACTTTGAAAAGTAAATAAATAAGAAAAATAATTTACAATGTTTACAAGTACTACTATCCGAAATGTTTGTGTATATTAATTTATTGAGTATTCAACAAATACAAACTATATTTAGATCTTAATTCTATTGGGATCTAAATACATCATTATTAGGGTGTTTCAATAAAAAAAAAATTATTAAGGCAATGTTCAAAACGATAGCGATAGGTCCGACGCCATATAACTTTGTAATTGAAACAACGAATTTCGTAATTGAACTTCTTTTCTGTGTTCGAGTTGAGTCGTAATTGTGTTTTTATGCTGTTGAACTTTTTTTACTGATTTTATTTTCACAAGGCAATCCTGACCAACCGATTTGCATCATAAATAATATCCTTTTTAGTCAAATTAACTGACCTATTCAAAGTTATAACTGGATATGACACTTACCAGCCAATTTTTAGGATTGAAAATAATATCAATATATTTCTATACAATCCAACAAAAAAATTTAAAAATTTTTGATATCATTGCAAATTTAGAGAAATTTCAGTCCTACAAACTTGATTCTCATAACCAGTCAAAACTTTGAAAACGGCCGTAAAATTTTATATAAAAATTCGAAATTTTTCCAAATTATATTATCCAATATTAAGAAATATTTTTTAATGAAGTATAAAATTCAAATTATGATTAATTTTTATTAAAAAATAAAAATTGTTTTATTCGACCTTTAAAAAATTATATTTTGAGTAGGTTTATTCAAGTTCGAGGTCATTATTTACTTTACTAGTTAAAATTACGATATTATCATAGAATAATTTTAAAGAAAATTATTTTTCTGTTTTATTTTATTTATGTTGGTAATATTTTGTAAGACTTAATGGCACGTATTTAGGAATTTGTCAGATTCCATTGTCAAGATTATTAAGCAAATATAAAAACCGTACACAACACAAGTAGCAAAGGGAATTTAAATGGAAAATCGCTAACGTTTAAGCAAAAATATGAATACATATTCAACTATACATTCATTGGAAAGTAGAAGAAGAAAATGGGATAATCTCTTAGTACAACCACTATCGTCAATTAACTAACAAAAAACTATTAAAAACAGATTTACCTATCATTCTTCATTGGACAATATGCAGGTTGTTGTTTCAAATGCTTTGTTTCAACATTAGCGATTTCTCATTTAAATTCCCTTTGCTGCTTGCAGTATATAGTTTTAATATTTGCTTAATAATTTTGACATTGAAATCTGACAAATTCCGAAAATGACTAACATAAATAAATTTAAAACAGAAAAATAATTTTCTTGAAAATGAGAATATCGTAGTTTTAACTAGTAAAAGAAATAAACCTATATTTTATAATATTTTAAAGATCAAATAAAGCAATTTTTATTTTTTAGTAAAAATTAATCAGAATTTTTAGATAAAAAACAAATTTTTTTTAAATTTTTTTTTTTTTTTTCAAAAAATAAAAAATTAGATGAAAAAAAAATTGGTAAAAAAAAATTTATGAAAAAAATAAATTGATAAAAAAATATTGATCAAAAAAAATTTTGATGAAACAAAAAAATGTTAACGAAAAATATTTTGCCCTTATGAAAACTGATTATGCTACGTTTTTTCACCAGCTGGTGAAAAACTTTGTTATTTACGAGCAGGTGCGTTATGATCTAGGTTACATACAATTTTGGTTTTAGGAAATGAAAACTGTAATTCTTATTTTCTTGTTTTTTTGTCATTAATAATAAAGTTACCTTATTATGGGTACCAGGGCATGAAGGAATAGAAGGAAACGAGAAAGCAGATGAACTCGCGAAACTTGGAGCAGATGGCATAGGTACCACCATAATGCTTTCACCGCCACTCCAGCATTACAAACTAAAACTAAATACCCTTACTGTCGCCAAGGCAAATCGAAGATGGAAGGAACTTGGGACAAGTCGTATAAACAGAACTTTATGGCCACACTATGATTTAGGAAGAACTAAATTCTTACTTACACTTACGAGAATAGAATGTCGTATGTTGACAGGTTTAATAACGGGACACTGTCTTGTCGGAAAACATGACAAGAACATGAATCTTATTACGGACGCAAGCTGTAAAAGGTGCGAGACACCAGGCGTCAAGAACTCGACTAATAATAATAATAATAGTTTTGATCACATCACATGATCAATTATTTTTATTTATTCTCTCTATTTATTTACAACTCATTTTTTTTTAATAAATGCAACCTAACCGAGAACTGGTATCAATGACCGTCGTCTCGTTGTAGCGAAAAAACCAAGGGTTCTAGTGGGAATCGAACCCACGACCCCCATGTTGAAAGGCTAGCACACTACCAATTAGCCTACGGGGGCCCCCCACTCGACTATCAATTATAGGAAGTTCACAGTTCGAGACTTTGGAGGAAATTACAAGAATAGACATGAAAAGTTTAAAACAATACGCAATGAAGGTCAATGTATTTAGTTTACATCGATAAGCGGAAAAAGTTTTGTGGTATCGCTATGGACCAATTGGTCTATGCGGAGTGCCATCTGGCACCGCCACCCTAACCTAACCTAGTCATTAAACTGAGGTGGCGTCCTGCATCACTTTAAAAATTACACACCGGCCTATAAACATAATCATTTAAAAAAAAATTTAAATTCCCAGAGATTTTTAATTTAAAAAAATTAAATTGTTTCTATAGAGTTAAAATTTATCAACATGAACCCTCGATTTCCTTCAATGTCTCCGAATTTTATGAAACTTTGTGTATATGTTGGGACTTATAAGACTTATACTCAGACAAAATTTAAGACCGTTAGCTTCCGTGGTTCCAGAAATATGACGTGTGAAAAGTCAAGAAAATCTTTTAAAGGGTAAAATATAAACATTTATATCTTCGAAAGTATTTGAGCTATATTACTCCCTGATAGCTGGTTTAAAAGGCAAAACCATCACCTTTCAACTAACATTTTGCAAAAAATTTTATTTTGGGAATTTTTCATATATCTGCAAAATTCGCGATTCGCGAAAATATATCTGAAAAAGCGACATTTTTAAAAATCTGAAAAAAAAATATATGTTAATGGTTGTTATCTTAGCTACAAGCTGTAAAAATTTCGGGTTGGTGAACGTATTAGGACCAGAGATATCAATAAAAATGTGTTGCCAAGTAGGAAATTCTTATCAAATCTGATGAATATTCAATTTTTATTTTTGAATATTTTTGGAAATACATATAATAAAACGGTTAAAAAGTAAAGCTAATGGTACAGACGGGTACTACACATAGATACAACATAGCATAAATACTTATCAATTACACTACTCTACAAAAATCGACTTTTTTTGCACAGACTTCTAGAATACATTTGCTAATGTATATTAATCCCCTTAACACGAATCTGTCATCATACAATTTTTTATCAAATCGCCTTTTCAAGATAACCCCTGTTTTGCGGTCAGTACCCATTGAACCCAACGAATGACTTTATATTGGAAAAATTAAAAAAATGCATATTATTTCAAAATTTATTGAATTTATCCGAAAATATTTGCAAAAAAAAAATTAAAAATTTTGAGCAAAATTTTCATACATTATTTGCATATACTTTTTTCTGTAATATTTATATTTTTGTAATTTTCATTGCGATTTTTATATCATCGCGTTTTCTAGATTTATGCCCACTGAGTTTTTGCAGCTGAAGCATACAAAAATATTAAACGAACAAATAATATGGGCTATGTCAGTGTGAAACATTTATTATGACCTTTATTTCTTGGGTTTGAGGGTGTAGTCTGTAAAAAAGGCCTATACGTCCAGAAAACAATTTGATAAAATGTTTATGGTAACAGTACACGAATCTGTCACCATAAACAAAATACAAAATACTTTCAAAAATGTGTTCTAGAAGTCTCTGCAAAAAAGTTGACTTTTGTTAAGTAATGTAATCGATAAAGAATTATGTTTAGTACTCGTGTGTACCATCAACTTTTCTTTTTTCACCATTTTATTTTATGTATTTGCAAAAATATTCAAAAATAAAAATTAAATATTCATCAGATTTGAAAAAAATTGCCTACTTGGCAACACATTTTTATTAATATCTCTGGACTTAATACGTTCACCAACGTGAAATTTTTAGAGCTTGTAGTTAAGACACAAACCATTAACATATATTTTTTTCAGATTTTTAAAAATGTCGCTTTTTTTGATATATTTTCGCGAATCGCGAATTGTACATAAATACTAAAAAGATTATAAAATAAAAATTTTTGCAAAATGAAATATTAAAGGTGATGGCTTTGCCTTTAAAAAAAGCTATCTGGGAGTAATATAGCTCAAATACTTTTGAAGATATAAATATTTATAATTTACCCTTTAAAAGATTTTCTTGACTTTTGAAACGTCATATTTCTAAAACTAAGGAAGTTAAAAGTCTTCAATTTTGTTTGAGTATAAGTCTAGTAAGTTCCAACATATATACCGAATTTCACGAAATTTGGCTAGATTGAGGTAAAAAATTCATTTTTTTTTGTTATGTTGATATTGATTAACTCTATAGCGAAATATCATAGATTTTGATAAAATTTTCAGATTCTGAAAGATTTTTCAAATAGAAAAATTTCCATATTCTTAAAAAATTTTCCGTAACAGAGATTCGGAAATATATTTTCCATAAAAAACTCAGATTCTGAATCGTTCTTCCGGCTTAAATTTTATCTGATTCTGATAATTTTTTTTTGCTGAAAAATTCTTGGAGAATTCTAAAACATGTTTTGCGAATAAAAAATTGCGCATGGTAAAAAAAAAACTTAAAAATTATTTATTTTCTGCTAGATATGCAACTTTTTTTATACACTCAAAATATTTTGTAGGCAAAACAAATGAAAAACACATTTATCAGGGCCAGTGGCGGGTACAGCTTTTGGGTCTGGGGGGGGAAAATTTTTTTACTTCGAAAAAAAATCATAAATTCTTCTTTGTTGACAAGCAAAAAAAAGGGATACGTTTTTTTTTTTTTTTAAAAAGTGATGGGAAGCTATAAAATCATCAAATTTATTAGTTTTTGCCGAATAAGGTGTGTTTTTCATGATCATATTTCGTTTAGATAATTTTTTTTCAATTTGTTTTAAAAGAAAATTGTATATTTTTCGTATACATAAGAGAATTTTTTAATAGAAGAAATTCTCCCTACATAGAAAACATCAGATGTTGAGACATTTTTCGTGAAAAAATAATTTTTTATAGGGAAAATGTCTCAGAATATAAGACTAAATGTCTCAGAATCTGAGACTATTTTCGTATAGACAAATTTTCGGATTTTTAAAAGAAATTTAAAAGAAAATTGTATATTTTTCGTTTACATAAGAAGAGTCTAAATCTGAGAATTTAATAGAAGAAATTCTTCCTACATAGAAAATATCAGATTTTGAGACATTTTTCGTGAAATTTTTTTTATAGGGAACATGTCTCAGAATATAAGACTTCTTCTTAACGAAAAATGTCTCGGAATCTAAGACTATTTTCGTATAGAAAAAATTTTCAGATTCTAAGAATTTTTTTCCACAGAAAAAGTCTCAGATTCTGAGACATTTTACTATAGAAAAAGTAATGCTATATAATGCATTACTGAGACATTTTGCCTATAGAGAAGTCTCTGATTATTAGATTTGTTTCGTACTGAAAAAATTTTAGATTCTGAGACCTTTTTTCTGTAGAAAAAGTCTTAGATTCTTTGACCTTTTTCCAATAGAAAACGTATCAGATTCTAAGACCTTTTTCCTAAAGAAAAAGTTTCAAATTCTGAGATCTTATTCCTAAAGAATAAGGCTCAGATTCTCACACATTTTTCCTAAAGAAAAAGTCTCAGACTCTGAGAGCTTTTTCTTATATAGAAAAAGTTTAAAATTCTGGCACTTTTTCTCTAAAGAAGAAGTGACAGATTCTGAGAGCTTTTTCTGATTCTGAAATCTTTTCCGATTCTAAGACACTTTTCCTATAGAAAAAGTCCTAGATTCGGAAATGTTTTTCCTATACAAAACGTCTCAGACTTTAAGACCTTTTTCCTATAGAAAGGTCATAGATTCTAAGACCTGTTTCCTATAGAAAAAGTCTAAGATTTTGAGACATTTTTCTGAGATTCTGAGACCTTATTTCTATAAAAAAGTCTTAGATTCTAAGACCTTTTTCCCGTTGAAAAAGTCTCAGATTCTGCGACCTTCTACCAATTCAGTTTGTTTCAACTTCTGAGACTATTTTTCAACAATAAAAAGTCTCAGACTTTGAGACCTTTTTCTTCTTAAAAAAACACTCAGATTCTGAGACATTTTTCCTTTAAATAAATCTCAAATTCAGAAATTCTGAGACTTTTTCCCATAGAAAAATTCTTCTGCGATCTTTTTCCTAGAAATAAGTTTTGAGACCTTTTTCACATAAAAAAAGTCTCAGATTCTGAAATTTTTTTCTTTAGAAAAAGTTTATTCTTTAGAAAAAAAAAAAATTTAAAATAGTTTTACAAATGTAAGTTCGACTATCAAAATTTTTTAGATTTTAAGATATTTTTTTATTGATATGTAGAAGACAAACACTTTTATATAAACCAAATTAAGATCCTGTAACATTTTTCTAAACAAAAAAAGCATATTCTAAGTAATTTGTTTATGCAAAAATTCATAATAAGATTGACAGATATTTTTCACAGAAAATTTTCAGATTGATTCACTTTTTCCTTAAAAAATTTTCCCTCTTAAAATTTTACGATTTTTTTCTATGAAAAATTTTCGGACTTCGAAATTTTTTTAGAAAATTTCCTTCTTTCTTTTTTTCTTTCCTTTTCTTTTTTTTTTCTTTTTTTTTCTTCTTTTTTTCTTTTTTTCCTTATTTTTTTCTTTTCGAAATTTGGTCTGGGGGGGGGAAATTTCCCCTTTTTCCCCCCCCTTGTACCCGCGCATGATCAGGGCACAATCAGGGGCACCTCCCCTTGCGATTTTTAACTTCTTCTGAGATAAGAATGTTGCATTTGCTTAGCGAAAGTACAAAAAGCCCTGCAAAAAATGGTTGGTTTAGTTCTCCAAGGGGGAACTCTTTTCCCCTTGGTCCGATTTTGCCCATTTCCGAACTTAACCTGCCTAGGAATATAAAACATATTTGCGCCAAACTTCGGAAGTCTAGCTCTTTTAGTTTGAACTGTATCGTGTCCTCTACAGACGGATGGACATCGCTAGAATGTCTTAGAATCGACCACTGATCAATAAAATATATACTTTATGGGTTCCTAGACCTATATTTCGATGCGTTACACACGGAATGACAAAGTGAGTATACCCCCATACTGTGGTTGGAGGGTATAAAAACTACCTACTACTACATTTAAAATAACTGATTTCGTATATTATTTTTTACAATATTTCTATTAAATTATTTTTTAAAATTTTTTTAGTAAAATTAGGGAATCGATCCGGCAATCTACCACATTCCGACCAGACACTCTACTCATCGTGCCAAAGTCACTTGATACAAAAATGTTTTTATATTTCTAAAAATAATTTTTTGAACTTTTTTTTCTAAAAAAAAAATAACCCACACTAGTAGGTAAAAACTAATGATTTTTCTTTAAAAAAATGCCAACAATTAAAAAAAATAACGTACACAAATCAATAAAAATTAAAGAAGAATCATTTATTTTTACTCACAGAACAAATATAAATGACTTTAAAAATTGAATGCTAATGAAAGTTTTTATTTTGTTATTTCTGAAACAAAGAACTAAAATAGTTAATAAAAAAAAACTGAACGTTAAATAAATGGTTTTTATTTAAAAAACGACAAAACGTTAAACTTTTTAATGACATAAATTTTTGAGTGTACATTTTCGAGTCAATCTTCAGGAGTCCTGCTCTTTGGAACAGACGGGCATCGCTAGAATGTCTAGAATATGATTAAATTTCAGTAAAATGTGTACGATGCATTACATGCAAAATGATAAAGTAAGTATGTATACCTCCAATTTGTGATAGGTGGCAGTAAAAACAGAAAATTCCGAGACATGTTGGAGAAGATCTTTGATTTTTTATTTATATTTTATATAAATTTTGGTGAAACGCCCTAATGAATATAAACTATTGTAAATGTGTTAGTATTTTTTTTGTATGTTTGTCTATTTTTAGTAAACTCTTACACTATTTATAGTTATTTTTTTAAACATTTTTTTTTTGTATTTTATGGTTTATTTATACAAAAGACTATGTGGTTTTTAAATATTTTTATTTTTTTTTTTTAATAAAATTTTCATATTGTTTTTTACGGATATTTAGTATTTTGTTTTTATACGTATGTATGTATGTAGTATGTTTGTATGTGTATTTTACAAATACAAATTGCTTTTTCTAGTTGTCAGCTGTACAGTACATTTATCACTTTGGGGTATTTCTGTTATCGTTCGTTGTTGCAACAATGTTAAATTGTTGAAAAATATCTATTATTTTTTATATTTTTTTTATATATTTTTTATTGTTGCTATTGTTACTATAGTTGTTGATTTTGTTGTTTATAACTAACAACAAAAAAAATATATATAATATTTTGTTTTGTGGTTTTGTAAAAATTTTTTATCTCATTTTAAATGGACTTTCATTGTATGTAAATGAAATTTGAATTAAGCTTAAGACGAATAGGAATTTTATTTATTTTGTGGTAATTATCTTATCTATAAAGACAAAAAGTTAGCAGATGTTTTTTTTTAAATATTTTTTAAAAATGTATAAAATTTTAAGTTGGTAAATTGAATGATAGATTACAAGTGTATACAAGTGCAAAGAAAATAATTAAACAAAAAATATAGAAAAGATAATTAAAAAATATTCCAAAGAATTTAGGTTGAGTTTATTTTTATTTTTATTAAATTGTATTGAAAATATTTTTTAATCTTTCAATATAAATTCCTTTGTTTATATGTACAGACAAAAGGCAAACCACCACATTCTAAAAAACACTTAAACTTGGGAAAAACAAGTTAGAAAGTTATAGTCGGTTAAGATCGACCATATGATACCCTACACCATTGTTTCGGAAAATTGGTCCTAAGTCCAAACATGGACTGATTGTATCTTACTTTTGTTAGATATTTATTTAGTGTAGAAAACACACACAGATAAAATTTTAGTGGAATTGGTTTATATTTTGGTCATAGACAGATTCAACTGAATATCGGTCTAAATTTTTATATGGGGGACTAAGACCAAAAATGGTACAATTATATTCCGATTTGATAAGGTTACTAAAGTACACGTTTAACACCTAAAAATAAAAATTTTATCAAATATTTTAATTTTTATGAATTTTGAAGAAATTATGTGAATATCGGGAGAGTGGTTTGTATGGGGGCTACCAGAAGGACTGACCCGATCCCTTTGAAATTTGGAATGGTGATTTGTGCATACAAATTACCTGATAAATTTTAAAGCGATATCTGTTATAATACGGTTATTAGAGTCATTTAAGCCGAATCTAAAGGGGGTGTTTGTATGGGGGCTAGGTCTTAACAGGGATAGATTTTCTCCAATTTCAATAGGCTTCGTTCTTGGGCCAAAAGATGCTTAAGTTTCAAATTTCAAGTCAATTGATTGAAAATTGCGATCTGTATCGTGCTTAAACCGATAGATGGACAGACGGACGGACGGATATCGCTAAATCGACTCAAAAAGTAATTCTGAGTCGGTCGGTATACTTGAAGGTAGGTCTAGGACCAATATTTCGGGTAGTTACAAACATCAGCACAAACTCATTATACCCTGTACCAGAGAGTGGTGTAGGGTATAAATATTTACTCTAAAATAGTTCATGAATTTTTCTAAAAATTTTGAAAAATTTAACTTAAAAATGATCCTTAACCAACTTTATTCTACTAGCTTCAAATTTTTGTGTCACAAATTTAAATTAACCCGTGGCGGCCATTGATCACAATTTTGGATTTTTGAAAAATAAAATTAAATTTTGCGATAAAAAAATTTCCACATTTGTTTTCCTTGACCCTTGAGAAAGTATTTCATTTAAACATAATTTAAGCCAAATCCGAACATTTAACCGTCCTTTGATGAAAATTATTGAATTTTTGAAAATAAAAATTAATTATCTTGTGATACACTATTTTTATTAATTACACAGGTTCACAAAATTTGAACCTTTTCAATTTGCCTGACCTTTGACAACTGATTTATATGGATTTTAGTGTGCTGATTCCGAATCTGTTACCCAATTGTTTCCATCAGCTCGCGTTCGCGAGCAAATCACTGTTAAATAGTCGAAAAAGTGTGTTTTTTACCAATTTTGCTTGGCTATAATTTCCAAAAAAAAATTTTGTGCCTCAGTTTTAAATACGAACTTAACTAAATTGGATGTCAGGATTCCAAAACTGGTATTAGCTTTTTTCTGACAGCTTTAGTTTTCGAATTATTAAAAAGGGCATAAATATTTAGACAAAATTAAAGAGGTCATAAATTTAAAAATTTTATTTTAGCGATATTTCAAAAACTAAATATGACTCAACAAAAGTAAGAGCATTTTTGGAATCGTCATTCACTTTTTGGATGTAAGACTAGTGTTGGTAAATATTGACTCACAAACATGCCAAAAACAGTCTATTTTCAAAGTTTTCTTAGGCTATATCTCGAAAACTAGAGCTGACCCATAAAAACGGTAGCCAGATTTGAAATCAGCGTACCCCTAATATCCAAAATTAGCTATCAGAACCCGGGCAAAAAAAAAGTGTTGCCCTGTGTTATTGAATAGAAACATCAAACTATTTCAAAAATCGGTCAATTGACTTTCGAGATACCGCCATTTGTAAGTTGCCAAAAAATTAAAAAAATACAGTTTTTTACAGCGTTCAAGAGATTGAGACAAACATCTATTTTAACTTTATTTGAGCCAAATCAGACCATCATGGAGCCCTTTGATCAAATTTTTGAGTCCATGGTGTAAATTTTCCAAAAAAACCAATACTTTGTTCAATGAGCGCCACGGGTTAAAATGATTGAATTTGACTCAAACTAATTTTAAGTGAAAGATTGTCTTAAGCTCTATAAAGAGGTAAAAAAATTTAGATTTTTTATTGTAATTTTTTTGCCCGTAGGTATAGCTCATTCTTTTTAAAAATTTCATATAGCGAAATCTTGAAAACCATTAGATCGATATTCGTGCACTTAAAATATTTTGTAGGTAAAAACAAATTAAAACAAGTAAGAAAGTTATAGTCGATCAAGACCGACCATATGATACCCTACACCAGTGTTTTCCGGAAAATGGGTCCCAGATCTAAACATGGACGGTTTGAATCTATTTTTTGTTAGATCTTTATTTAGTGTAGAAAACACACACAGATCAAATTTTAGTGGAATTGGTTTATTTTTTTGCGAATAGACCGATTTAACTGAATATCGGTCGAAATTTTCATATGGGGGACTAAGTCCAAAAATGGTCCAAATGCATTCCGATGGGATTAGGATACCGAACTACACGTTTAACACCTACAATTTAAATCAAATATTTTCATTTTTACGACTTTTTAGTAAATTATGTGAATTTCGGGAGGGTGATTTTTATGGGGACTACCAGAAGGACTGACCCGATTGCTTCAAAATTTGGTATGATTATTTGTGCATTAAAAATTTTATTAAATTTCAAAACGATATCTATTATAATACGGTTATTAGAGGCATTTAAGCGAAGTTCAAAGGGCCGTTTGTATGGGGGCTAGGTCTTAACATGGACCGATTTTTTCCAATTTCAATAGGCTTCGTCCTTGGGCCACAAGAAGCTTAAGTTTCAAATTTCAAGTCAATTGATTGAAAATTGCAACATGTATCGTGCTTAAACCGATAGATGGACAGACAGACGGACAGACGAACGGACGGACATCGCTAAATCGACTAAAAAAGAAATTCTGAGTCGATCGGTATACTTAAAGGTGGATCTAGGACCAATATTTCGGGTAGTTACAAACATCAGCACTAAGTCATTATACCCTGTACCACAGAGTGGTGTAGGGTATAAACACATTTAAAACAAGTGATTAAACAATTGAAAACCATCCCAAACCCAACCAACATCAGCATTTATTTTTTACTGTTCATTAAATTTTTTAAAATAACTAATATTAAACATTAAAAAATAACGTTTTTTTCCATTTTTTTTACCCACAAATTAAAAAAAAAAAAACCTACGAAAACAGTAAAAATTGATTATTCTTCTGCTTTTTTATCAACAAATCAAAAAAAAAATATATCCTACGAAAACATTAAAAGTTTATGATTTCGTAGGTTTTTTTTTACAATTTTTCTACTAATTTATTAAAAAAAAAATTAGTAAAATTTTGGCGAATTGATCACCCAATCAACAACATTTTGGCACTCTACCCATCGCGCCAAAGCCACTTAATACAAACTTGTTTTTGTATTTTTATAAATAATTTTTTTATTTTTTTTCTACAAAAAAATAACCCACACAAGTAGGTAAAAACTAATGACTTCTCCTTAAAAAATGCCTACAATTATAAAAAAAAAAAAATAACGTACACAAATCATTCAAAATTAAAAAAGAATCACATATTTTTACTTACAGAAGAAAAATAAATGACTTTAAAAATTCAACCGAATGATTTTTCTTTACTTTTAATGTTGTTATATTTGAAACAAAGAACAGAAGAAGTCATTAAAAAAAAAACTGAAGACTAATTAAATGGTGTTTCTTTTAAAAACAACAAAACGTAAAACTTTTTAAATAAACTACAAACAGTTAATGACATAATTTTTAGAGTGTTTTTATACGAAAAAATTCGTAAAAAAACAAAAAATAACGCCGGGTTTTATATAAACAGTTAATTAAGTGCAAGATTTTTTTTAAGAAATAAAGACAGTCAATGAAAATTTGAAAAAAAAAAATTCTTATATCCAAAATAAATTATTCACATAATTTTTAAAACAAAACATACAAATAAATTTTAACTTGTGTTTTTTTTGCTAATTATGCCAAAATATGCACTTAAAAGTTGGAAATATGCACAAAATATAACCAAAATATGCAAAAATATGCATTTTAACCAAAAAAATGCAAAAACAAATCAATTTAAAACCTACATATGATGTATCGTAAGGCAGTTTTTTTAACACACATTTTTTCGTCAACATTTTTGTTTTTCACAATTAAAAAAAAAACAATTTTTTTTACTCAAATTTAACTATTTTTTTTTGTAAAATTTCATACATTAAAAAAAAAACAATCCAGAATATCTCCTTAAGCATTATTCAAAATACTTAAATCGTTAAATTTACAAAAAATAAAAATGTCCAACAAATCGTTACACAATAAATCACAAACAATTTTTTTTTTATTGATTATATCCATGAGAATTAGAATAAATTTTAAAAAATTTTCAGGCCAAAATAACTAAATTATATGACTCACATTTTCCTAATGGTCCATAAAATGTAATAGCTTCATCAGATTTTAACCTTGGCTCATTTGCCTCCATAAATGAAATTCATATTTATTAAATATGGATTTATTTACAAAAAAAAAAAAAAAAAAACTAAAATATTTGAATACTCACCCAATATAAAAACATAAACCTCAGCTTAAATTGTCTGTGTATGCATAAATAATTTTATGATTGAATTGATGTTTTTTGGCCATAAAAATACTACCACCACTACAACTACACATATACAAACTGCCAGGCATACACATGTATAGCTCAAGTGCTTAACTCAAGCACATACACAAATACACTAACAAACATATGTATGTATGCAATACATGTATAGAGAATATAACACTAGCTATTGAATAAATGGTTATGATTATTATTTGAGATTTTTTCCTTTTTAACATAAAATATGCATAAAAATATAAAATAAACGGATCAGAAACTATATACACAATTTCCATATCAATTGATTAATATGACTACAGTACTAGGATGTTTATTAGGTCTTGGAGATAAAAAAAGTAAAAGGCTATATTCAGCTGGAAATCTGTGCGATTAAATTGAAATTTAAAAATATTTTTCTTATCGTGGACATTCAAAAAAAAAAAAAGAATTCTATCGAAAAATCTGTTAAACAATTTTCAGTTCGAATAAAAAAACTTTTAGCAAATTTTTCTCCTGAAATGGATATTTAAAAAACAAAAATCTGTGATTCTGTTTTAGAAATTAGCAGATTTTTTTCTGCAATTATGCAGGTTCTGTTTACTGAACTTAAAAAATTAAAACTTTTTTATTAGTAGTATATTTTAAGTATATTTAAAGATTTATTCTAGGTTTATTCTAGCTCGAGATCATTATTTCCTTTACTAATTAAAACTATAATATTCCCATAGAATAATTTTTAAGAAAATTATTTTTCTAGTTTAAATATTTTTATGTTTGTCATTTTTGCAAGACTTAGTCGACACGTTTTCGGAGTTTATCAGAATCCATTGCTAAGACTATTTAGCAAATATAAAAACCCAATACTACAAGTAGCAAAGGGATTTTTAAATGACAAATCACTACTGTTCAAACAAAAATATTTATGCATATTTAACTATATCCCCATTGAGAATTAGATGTACTAAGAAATTATATAACTTTCTACTTTTAATTCCTAATGGGAATAGAATGGAAAATGTATGACTAATTTTGTTTGAACATTAGCGATTTGACATTTAAATTCTCTTTGCTACTGCTTGTAGTATTGGGTTTTTATATTTTCTAAATAGTCTTGGAATGGAATCGGACAAATTCCGAAACACGAGACAACTAACAATAAGTCTAGCAAAAATGACCAGCATAAATGAATTTAAAACAGATAAATAATTTTCTTGAAAATTATTCTACGAGAACATCATAGTTTTAATTAGGTGAGTAAATAATAACCACAAGCTAGAATAAACCTACTCAAAATATAACATTTTAAAGGACGAATACAAAAAATTTTATGGTTTAATAAAAATTAATCAGAATTATTTCTTTATTTTCACAAAAAAAATTTTTGGGATTTTTTTAAGAAAATTTTCTTATTTAAATTCGTTGTGTAATTGAAACAGTTAATTCTAAAAGTTTTCCAAAACATATTTTTTTAATGATTTTAAAAATTAAATTTTTCGTGTAATGATGACCTCTGATTTTTCGACAAAAAACCTAAACAAATTTTTATTTAAAATGTGTTCTATTGAAAAAACTCTATCTCTGAGGTGTTTTTCCTATACAATAAGTCTTTGATTAATTTTTCCAAGAGAAAGTACATTTCCTATAGCAAAGTCTCAGATTCTGAAACATTTCTGAAAGTTTTATATTCTTACAATTAGATATATTTTCTATATAAAACGTCTCAGATTCTGAGAAACTCTAAGACATTTTCCTCTAAACAAAAGTGTCAGATTCTGAGATATTAAAAAAAAAAGGTTTAGATTCTATAACAGTTTTACTGTAGAAACAGTCTCAGATTCTGCGACATTTTTCTACAGAAATATAACTTTTTTCTATACAAAAGTCTCAGACCGTGAGAAAAAATTTAAGATTGTGAGACATTTTTATATTTTTTTTTAAATTAAAAAAAAAAAAAATGAGATTTTGAGACATTTTTTCTAGGTAAAATTCTCAGACTATGTATATCCTTTTCTTCTTCCTGTTTTACCATATTGCTCATGTTGTTCCTATAAAAAAATTCTCATATTTATACATCAGACAAATTCTTAGATTTTCCATTAAAAGATTTTAGGATTCCAACCCTTTTTTCAGAAAAAGTTTTAATGATTTCTGATTTCTTTAAAAAATTTTAAGATTCCAACCCTTTTTTTTAGAAAAAGTTTTAATGATTTCTGATTTCTTTTCTTATTTTCGAATCTGGAATCTTCAAATATGAATGTCTAAAAAACGGTGCAACCTAGAAAAGTTTTGAGATTTTTATATATAGGGTAATTCCAGAAAATTTAGCTCAAATTTTAGTCATTTTTGGAAATGGTGTCTCAGATTAATTTGAACCTTGACACGTAGATAGCCCTCATAAATATGATATATGTACCATATATCGTTTTTTTACATTTGGTGTATTTAACGAATTATGGCGGGTCAAAGATTGACTTTTTAAGCAAAAGTAAGAAAAATACATCACGTTTAAAGAGCTGCAACTTCTTAACCAATGACCCGATTTTCACAAATTTAGGCTCATGTGAATGCTGGGGTTCTTCTTTTAGAAAATATTTTTAAAATAACACAGTTTTTTTTACAGAAATGATGCAAAAATGCAAAAACATTTTTTCTTTTCGAATATTTAAAAAAACACATCTTCGATTTTTAAAAAAAGTTCTGGTGAAAAATAACAATGTTTTGTGTAACATATTCAAAACTCAGAGTGGGATCTCCATGGGATCAAAAAATATTCTGTTTTAAGTACGAGGTTCTCATATTTTTCCCTTAGAAAATTTAAATTTCTAATGTTTTGAATGTTTTTCAAAATTTTAATAGTACAATTTTCTTTGAAAATTTTAATTTTTATATTGAAGAAACATAAAATTTTAATTTTCTAAGGTAAAATTTAAGAACTTCGTACTAAAACCAGAATATTTTTTGATTCCATTGGGATCCCACTCTGAATTTTGGATATGTTGTACAAAACAGTATTGTTTATCACCAAACTTTTTTTTTTAAAAATCGAAGATGTGTTTTTTTAAATATTCGCAAAAAAAAATGTTTTTGAATTTTTGCAACACTTCTGAAAAAAATCCGTATGCTTTTGAAAATATTTCCTAAAAGAAGAAGAATTAAGCTTTCATATGAGCCATTACTTGTGATAATCGGATTACTAGTTAAAAAGTTAGAGCATGTTAAACGTCATGTATTTTTCTGACTTTTGCTAAACAAGTCGAACTTTGACCCGCGATAATTTGAAAACTACAGCAAATTTTGAAAATCCAAAAATGCAACATATCTCATATAAACGTGGATATCTATGAGCCAAATTCTCAGTGGCGTCCAAAGGCATGTTTCCGAACAGTGGGGCGAAAATTTTTGGAATTACTCTATAGAAAAAATCACAGAATTTCAAAAATCTTAGTAATACTTTTTCCTAAGCTTAAATTCTTTTGCTATTCTTTTTTTTTAAAGAAAAATTCTAAGATTTTGGGACATTTTCCCCATTTTTCCTATAGAAAAAGTCTCAGATTCTGAGACATTTTCTATCGAAAATGTGTCAGGTTCCGTGATATTTTTCCTGTAGAAAAAGTCTTAAATTCTGAGACATTTTTCCTTTGAAAAAAGTGTCAGATTCTGAGACATTTTCTTAAAGACGAAGTCTTAGAATGTGAGACATTTTTCCATAGAAACACAATGACATTCTGAGACATTTTTTCTATACAAAATGTCCCAGATTCTGAGAAATTTTTCATATAGAAAAAGTATCAGATTCTGAGACATTTTTCCTTTTTTTCAATTTTTTTGGTACCAAAATTGTCACGTTCACAAAAATTTTTCCCATAGAAAATTTCTTTTCATAATAAGAAATTCCAGATTGACAGACATTTTTTCACAAAAAATGTTCAGTTTTAATTTCCGATTAATTTTTATTAAAAAATAAAAATTGATTTATTCGACCTTTAAAATATTATAGTTTGAGGATGTTTATTCTGGCTCGATGTCACTATTTTCTTTACTAATTAAAACAATGATATTTTCATAGCATAATTTTCAAGAAAATTATTTTTTTGTTTTAAATTTATTTATGTTGGTCATTTTTGCAGGATTTAATCGACACGTGTTTCGGAATTTGTCAGATTCCATTGTCTAGATTATTATTTAGCAAAAATAGAAACGATTTACCACAAAGTAGCAAACGAGTCTAATGACAAAAGTAGCAAACGAGTCTAATGACAAATCGAATATGTATTAATATTATAATGAGCGAATATGTATTAATATTTTAATTTGTGTACAAACAATTTGTCATTTGACTCGTTTGCTACTTTGTAGTAAATCGTTTCTATTTTTGATAAATAATCTTGACAATGGAATCTGACAAATTCCGAAAAAATGACCAACATAAATAAATTTAAAGCAAATAAACAATTTTCTTGAAAATTATAATATGTGAATATCATGGATTTAATTAGTAAAGAAAATGACCTCGAGCCAGAATAATCATCCTGAAAATATTTTCAGTTTTAGTTAAATTTTGCCTTTAAAACTTTTCAGAAAATGCGATCAAAAACTTTCGGATTTGAAAATTCTTTTCTTTTGGAAATTTTTTTAAAAAATTGCATTCTTTATTCTTTTTTTCTTTTTCTTTCTTTCTTTCTTTCTTTCTTTCTTTTTTTTCTTTCTTACTTTTTTTTATCCTTAGAATTTATAATGAATGAATAAGTCAAGAGGCAAAAATGAATTTGAGCATGCGATTATTTTGATTTTCATAAATTTATATGAAAAGGTGCG
Source organism: Pegoplata infirma (assembly GCA_963921195.1). Taxonomy (NCBI): domain Eukaryota; kingdom Metazoa; phylum Arthropoda; class Insecta; order Diptera; family Anthomyiidae; genus Pegoplata; species Pegoplata infirma. The sequence goes on along the minus strand of OY992537.1, from coordinate 8,771,860 downwards.
CAGAATCTTTGAGGATTTCTTCCACTAAAACTAGATGGGATGATGGATTTTCTATATTTTTAGAAAGATAACGTAATTGCTTGAACTCACATGATTCAGATAGTTTTGATGAGGCAATGTCATTAGAATTTAGTGGAAAAAGCGCTCAGAACTTAAAGCTGGGAGTTTTCGAAAAGGAAACGTTATTAAAACTTAAGGATAAAAGTCTTCAGAATTTAAGGGATTTCTTTATTTTTAAAACCTTTGGGTTTTTGTTATATTTTTTGCACTAAAACGATCAAAACATTCAAATGAAATTTTCTGTCAAATAACTGTAACATTTTTTGACAGTGGTTTTTTAACAGTTATTTTTACTAAAATACCAATTGATTTCAAGTTTGTTAGTTTAAGAGAAATTTATTGACTATTGACAAAATCATCAACATAAACACTTGGACGTATTGATGTAAGTTAAAAAAGAAATGGTCACCCTACAGTGCTTACACTCAAAAAAAACCTTGTAAAATTACAAGAACAACTTGTAACTTGTAACAAGAACAACTTGTAACTTATTTTGCTACCTCCTACTTGAAAAAAATTCCTATCAATTTTACAAGCTTTTTAGCAACAATTTTGTAATTTTACAAGGTTTTTACCAATAAAGTTGTAATTTTACAAATTTTTTGACACGATAAAATTTACAAGGAGGTTTCGTAACTTTACTAGATTTTTTGCTACCTCCTCTTTTACGAAAATTCCTAGTAATTCGACAAGCTTTTTACCAATAGTTTTATAATTTTACAAGCTTTTTACCAATAAAATTGTACATTTACAGTTTTTTTGCGCAATTAAAATTACAGGGAATTCTCGTGAATTTACTAGATTTTTTTTGTTAAATTATCTTGGAAATTTGTAAAATTACAAAATTGGTAAAATGGGAAAACGAGACTTTTCCTAGTATTTTGACAAAGTTTTTTTTTGTGTGTAGTACAATTAGTTTTTAAAATTCCAATAATAAAATATTACATATGACTTATCGATTAGCCTAGTTAAAAGAATAACAAAATATAAACAATTTTGTTTTTTATTAAAAATAAAATTTTGAACATTTCAAAAGCACTACAACATGTACATTTAATAGGTGAAAATTGCTAAAATGTGGGTTGGTCGGGGAGGTCACTTGAAATTGTTATAAAAATACTAAAAAAAGTTAGAATCTTTTTATGAAATTTTAAATGTATTTTTGAATATAGTTCAACTACTAAAATACGTAGTATTATATTTTTTATGTTTTAAAACTTGTTTCAAACATGAATGTAGTTGTTTAATAGAATTTAGTTATTACATTTCAGAAGTTAGTTTTTGTATGTTAAAAATAGTATTTCTGTTTTATTTTTGTTATATTCATTAGTTTTGTATTTTTTTTTCAATATATTTCTTTTTTTTTTTTATTTGTAAATTTATTTATATTTCTATTAGATTAGTTTTTACATCAGATACACACACATACATGTTCAAATGGTATATTTTCATTTCATTTACGTTTGAAGTATTTACAATTTTCATTGAAATAAAAAAAAACTGTATATTTTTTTAACAATTTCATGCTAAAATTGATCAGTTGGAAATCTGAATTTTTATTTTATAATCCATAAAAATAAAAAAATAATAAAAAGTGTATAAATGTTCACATGTGTATGCAGTGGCGGGTACAGCTTTTGGGTTTGGGGGGGGGGGGAAATTTTTTTACTTCAAAAAAATCATAAATTCACCTGTGTTGACGAGCAAAAAAAAGGGATACGGTTTCTTACAAAAAAAAGTGAAGGGAAAGCTATAAAATCATCAAATTTATTAGTTTTTGCCAAAGTAGGTTTGGTTTTCATGATCATAATTCGTTTAGATAATTTTTTTTTAATTTGTTTTAAAAGAATATTGTATATTTTTCGTATACATAAGAGAATTTTTTAATAGAAGAAATTCTCCTTCCATATAAAAACATAAGATGTTGAGACATTTTTCGTGAAAAAATAATTTTTTATAAGGAAAATGTCTCAGAATATAAGACTTTTCTTTACGAAAAATATCTCAAAATCTGACACAATTTTCGTATAGAAAAATTTTCAGATTTTTAAAAGAAATTTAAAAGAAAATTTTATATTTTATTATACATAAGAAGAGTCTAAATCTGAGAAATTTTTAATAGAAGAAATTCTTCCTACATAGAAAATATCAGATTTTGAGACATTTTTCGTATTTTTTTTTTTTTAGAGGGAAAATGTCTCAGAATATAAGACTTCTTCTTTGCGAAAAATATCTCAGAATCTGAGACTTATTCCTAAAGAAAAAGGCTCAGATTCTCAGACCTTTTTCCTAATGAAAAAGTCTTAGATTCTGAGAGCTTTTTCTTATACAGAAAAAGTTTAAAATTCTGGCACTTTTTCTCTAAAGAAGAAGTGACAGATTCTGAGACCTCTTTCTGATTCTGAAATCTTTTCCGATTCTAAGACACTTTTCCTATAGAAAAAGTCGGAGATTATGTGACCCTTTCCTAAAGAAAAAGTCCCAGATTCGGAAAGGTTTTTCCTATAGAAAACGTCTCAGACTTAAAGACCTTTTTCCTATAGAATTGTCATTGATTCTGAGACCTGTTTCCTATAGAAAAAGTCTGAGATTCTGAGACATTTTTCTGAGATTCTGAGACCTCATTCCTATAAAAAAAGTCTTAGATTCTAAGAACTTTTTTCCGTTGAAAAGTCTCAGATTTTTCGACCTTCTACCAATTCAGTAAGTTTCAACTTCTGAGAATATTTTTCAACAATAAAAAGTCTCAGACTTTAAGACCTTATTGTTTTTAAATAAGACTCAGATTCTGAGACCTTTTTCCTTAAAATAAGTCTCAAATTCAAAAATTCTGAGACTTTTTTTCCCATAGAAAAATTATTTTGCGACCTTTTTCCTATAAATAAGTTTTGAGACCTTTTTGCACAAAAAAAAAATCTTAGATTCTGAGAATTTTTTCTTTAGAAAAAGTTTATTCTTTAGAAAAAAAAAAAAATTTAAATAGTTTTACATATGTAAGTTCGACAATCAACATGTTTAAGATATTTTTCCTATTGCTATGTAGAAGACAAACATTTTTTATATAAAACAAATTAAGATCATGTAACATTTTTTTATACAAAAAACATATTCTAAGTAATTTGTTTATGCCAAATTTCATAATAAGATTTACAGATATTTTCACAGAAAATTTTCAGATTAATTCACTTTTTTCTTAAAAAAATTAAAAATTTTCCCTTTTAAAATTTTCAGATTTTTTTCTATGAAAAATTTTTGGACTTCGAGATTTTTTTTGAAAAATTTCCTTCTTTTTTTTGTTTTCCTTTTCTTTCTTTTTTTTCTTTTTTTTTCTTCTTTTTTTTCTTTTTTTTCTTTTTTTTTCTTTTCGAAATTTGGTCTGGGGGGGGGGGGGGGGGGGAAGGGAAAATTCCCCCCCCCCCTTCCCTTGTACCCGCGCATGTGTGTATGTGTATAATACAAAACAACCTACACGTGTATGTAAAATTCAACATAAAATACAACTACAACCTACGTCTGTAGTAGTATTAAGTTTCGTTCGATACAGTTGTATATGACAGACCTTTGATAATTCACTTTTCATACCCTAAACTTATTGTGAAGGGCTTGTTTCAACGTTTGTAACACATTGGTTAAGGATCCAACAAACGATCTCATTCAACCCATCCGTTTGTCTTTGTGTGTGTGGTCAGGTTTTTGTCTAAACTAAGAGAATAAAGAAAATTAAAATCGATAAAACAGAACCTTAACCAGTGCTTGCCGAAAATGGGTCAAAATACCCTGTAGAATAGAGTGGACAAGTTTATTTAGAGGTATTGATTGTATTTAAGAAAATGTTGTGAAAACAGTAATGGGACGTCAAGGGCTAAGCTTCATGGTAACGCCCACTTTTGGCAAAAAAAATTTAAAATTACAAAATCTCCTGCTACAACTACTGATCCGATTTCGAATGTTTTCATCAATATTTTAAATGGTTTATGAGGGTGGACTAAAAAAAAAATGCTTTTTCGTATTGATGATCGTATTTCTTGACCTTCTGTCATAATATTTGATGACAAATTGCATCATATTGAACGAGCTTTTATTCAATATAATGAAACATGACATCAAAATTGATGAAACTTTTCATCAGATCTTTTAAAAATTAAAATTTTCGAAATTAAAAATTCTTTTGAAAAAAAACATTTAAAGTCTTTTAAGTCCCGGACACCAACATTTTTTGACAATTTTTTTTTGTGTTCTGGTGAAAAAATTCGAAAAATTTTCTTAGTTACGAAATATATTGATGAATAAACTTTATCATATTGAGGAAAAGTTACATCAATATGATGAAATGATCAACTAATTTTAATGCAATCTAACGCATCATTCATGTGATAAAAGAATTGGCATCTATATGATGACACTATGTAATGACACTGATGAACTAGTTCATCATATTGATGACAACCAAAATTTATGAAAAAGTGTCATCATATTGCCAATTCATTATTTCTTTATATTGATGTAACAATTAATCAATACCAAGAAGCTTCTCTTTAGTTTCATCGACCACAAAAAAATACTTTTACTAAAAATGTTGAAATGTTTCATCCACAACTGAAGCAAAATATTTAGAAGAAAGGCTTTTCTGATTCTATAAGTGTAAAATTGGTTAAAAATTATAGAGCAAAAAACATTTTTTTTTAATTTTGTGGTCAGAAACCGTAAACGGTAAAATTGGGAATTTTTTTACACACTCAAAAAAAACCTAGTCAATTTACTAGAAAAAGTCTCGTTATCCCATTGTCCAACTTTCCAGGGTAATTTTACAAAAAAAATATGACTAACAAGGGAAGTCTCCCTAGTGTCACCCACGGATCTTTATAAAATTGGTTTTATTTTGTAGAGCAGAAAAAATAAAGGGACACGTTTTTTTTTTTTTTTTTTAGCGTCCCAAATTCATATTTAGGGGGTATAAAGGAGGGGGCCATTTTTCAGTTTTTTTCGTTTATCTCATATATTATGCAAAGAAACCTAGTCATGTTACATACCAACTAAAAGGTCTTTGGAAAACCTATCTACGTGTGCTGAGAACGTGTGCAAATATGCACAACTTTTTGTCATTTTCAGTAAAATACCAAAATTTTAGGACATTTTTGTTAATAAGTCGAAAAATATTAATTTCTTCGACCCGTTGTTAGCACCACGAGATAGGTATTTTTAATACCTTTAATCTGATACCACACAAGCATATATTAATTTTGTTAAGTAAAGTCACGAGAAGTCCTTGTAATTTTAATGGCGTCAAAAAAGTAGTAAATTTACTATTTTATTGGTCAAAAGTTTGTAAATTGTTTGTAATTTTACAAGCTTTTTACCAATAAAATTGTAAATTTTACTGGGAACTCTCATAAAATAGGAGATAGCAAACATTTATTTTACGAGGCTTTTTTGGTAATTTTACAAGATTTTTTGAGTGTAGTAAAAGAGCTAGACTCCTTATGGTCTTAAGCGGTATAGTTCGGAAATGGGTAAAATCGGATCAGGGCAAAAAAAAAAAAATTCCCCTTAAAAAAACGCAGATTAAAATTTAAAAATTTTACAGCTAGGAGTCCCAACCCATACGACCCACCCCCGAAAGAACCCTCTCCCAAAAATTGTTTTTTCAATTTTTTTTACACATTTGAGGGTATAAAATATTCAGCGCAGCCGAGTTAAACACTCTCACTTGTTTCTCATTCACAATTCTGTTCACTCTAACTTTGTTTTTACTCAAAATTTCCTAATTTCATACACTCAAGAATTATGTCACTAACTGTTTGCAGTTTATTTGAAAAGATTTACGTTTTGTTGTTTTTAAAGAAAACCCATTTGTTTAATGTTCAGTTTTTTTAAATGACTATTTCTGTTATTTGTTTTATAAACAACAACATAAAAAATATTAAAAATTAGCATTCTATTTTTAAAGCCATTTAGTTTTGTTTTGTAAGTAAAAATAAGTGATTCTTCTTTAATTTTTAATGATTTGTGTACGTTATTTAGTTTTTACCACTTGTGTGAGTTATTTTTTTATAGAAAAAAAGAGTTCATAAACTTTTTTAAAGAAATATAAAAACATGTTGTTTGTCAAGTGACTTTGGCCAGAATGTAGTTGATGGCGGGATCGATTCCGAAAAATTTTCCTAAAATTTTTTTTTTAAAATAATTCAATAGAAAATTTGTAAAAATAATCTACGAAATTATTATTTTTTAATGTTTTTGTAGGTTATTTTTTTCGAATTTGTTGGTAAAAAAAATTAAAGTGATGTTATTTTTTAATGGTCAATGTTATTTATTTTATAAAATTTTGGTAACAGTAAAAAATAAATGTTGATGTTTCTTAAAAAAATTAATAATTAATGGGATGGTTTTCAATTGTTTTATCACTTGCTTCAAATATGTTTTACATTTGTATTTGCCTACAAAATATTTTGAGTGTAGGACTAGGCTATAATGATATAAGGGCACGCAAAATTTTCGAAAACATTTTTCGAACATAATTTCAGGACAAGCTATTTGTATTTTATTGTTTAAGTTATTCTTAATAGTTTTTTTTTTAAATACGGGAAGGAGATTTCAATTTGTGCACTCAAAAAATTATGTCATTAACTGTTTGTAGTATATTAAAAAAGTTTTACGTTTTGTCATTTTTAAAAGAAATACATTTGTTAAATGTTCTTTTTTTCAAATGACTATTTGTGTCCTTTGTTTTAACAATAACAACATAAAAAATAAAGACTTTCATTAGCACTTTTAAGGTCATTTATTTTTCGTCTGTAAGTAAAAATAAGTGATTCTCTCTCAGTTTTTAATGATTTGTGTACGTTATTTGTTTAAATTGTTTGCGTTTTTTAATGAGAAATCATTAGTTTTTACTTTCTTTATTTATAGAAATATAAAAACATGATTGTATTAAGTAACTTTGGCACGATGGTTGGAGTGTCTGGCCATAATGAATTTGATTGCGTAAAATTTTAGGGAATCAATTCCCTAAAATTTTACTAAAAATTTTTTAAAAAATAATTCAATAGAAAATTTGTAAAAATATCCTTCGAAATCATTTATTTTTAATGTTTTTGTATGTAGTTTTTTTTTTTGAATTTGTTGGTAAAAATAACACAACAATTATTAATTTTTTAATGTTTTTGTAGGTTATTTTTTTCGAATTTGTTGGTAAAAAAAGTAAAAGTGACGTTATTTTTAAAATATTCAATGTTATTTATTTTAGAAAATTTTATTAACAGTAAAAAATAGATGTTGTTGTTTGTAAAAACAAATGAATAATTACTGGGATGTTTTTTTTTTTGTTTTGTCACTTGTTTTAAATGTGTTATTCATTTGTTTTTGCCTACAAAATATTTTGAGTGTGGGTTACTGATAACGAAGTTCCGGAAGGACATGCTAGTATGAAATAAACAAACGGACTATATCTGAAAATTTTTGAAGCGTATTTTTAAAACGACTCTGTCGAATATATATTCCTACTATGTTTTTGTTATAAATATTTTATTATTTTAATAGTTATTTTATTTTATTGTTTTTTTTTTTCATTTTTATTTGGCTGTAACAATTTAGATTTTTTTGTTAACTTTTTGTATATTATGCATAATATTAAATATTGGCAACTTTTAAATTATAATCAATTTCAAATGAACATTTATAGTGTCATACCAAAATTATGCGACGATGTTAAAACTAAATTTCAAATACAGATGATATAAATAAATGTATTTTATGCAATTTCTATTTTTTTCTTTAACTAAATTGCTTAAATGCCAATTAATTGTTACAAAAAATTTATTTTTAAACATTCATGTGTTTGGCTGTAGCTGTCATTAAATGACATTTTGATAAAAACAAAAATATGTTAAATTATGTATTTCATGCAAAATGTTTATCATAAATTTATACATACAAATGACAGAAACAGCTAACACATTGGAGATAAAATGAAATGTTTGTTTTTTTTTACAGAGGTGAAGCGAATGTAGACTTAAATGGTTGAACTTTAAAGAGAAAAACATATTAATGTAATATTTCCGGTTTTTTTTCAATTTTTTGGAACCCAAAAATAGTCATCACCCCTTAATTGTGGAGTGCTTCAAAACTAGTATAACAAATGAAATCAAATTCAACTTTAATCTACAAATTTTTTTTATTTTACCCAATGCCTAAGAATTTTTAAGTTTTTAGATTTTTTTACAAATAAAAAAGGTTCTAAATCAGAAATTGAATTCGAATTTAATTTTATCGTTTGGTTGTCTTGTAATCTCACAAGGAAAGTCCACGAAGTAAATATACCTGATTTTTTTGATATTTTTACACAAGATAAAAAAAATATCTAAGAATGACCTGTCTGAGCTAATTGCCCTTAATTCAGTTTTAATGCGTTAAGCGGGGGACAACAAAAAACCGTCTTTTAGTTAATTATTTAGACATTTAGGTACTTTATATTAATGTCACATCAGAGCGGAAACTTTTGTATGACAAAAGAGTGTTTCTTACGATTTTGAATGTCCGGGAAAATTTTTATTAAAACTTACGTTGCATAATCACAATCACAATGGACCTCAGAGTCTACGTGTGTTGACGTATGACGTCAGCAGCCACTTACAACCTACGTTGTACAAATTTGAGGTCATTTCGATTTAAAAAAAATTTGTAGAAAAATTTAAAATCGGTAAAACGGTTTTGGAAACACCGCTATTTGAAGTTTTAAAAAAAATGGCTGTTTTTCCTGCGTCCAACAATTTTTTGAAAAACAAAAAATCTCTTGACCCTTAATTTTATTTGAACATGATAATGTTTTTAAGCTGGTGTCTAATTTTAAAAAAGTTGTAGGACGCCACCTAAGTTTGACTATATAAGCTAACAAATAACGAAAAAGAAAACAAGAATTACTGTTTTGATTTTCTTAAAACCAAAAATTTTAATAACTTGGATTTGTAACTTGGATAATAATTCACCTCGTGGTGAATAAAACCAGCTTGTGAATAAAAAGTAACATAATTATTTAAATAATTTATAAAAATCCATCAATTTTTATACCCTCCAACCACAGTATGGGGTTATACTCACTTTGTCATTCCGTGTGTAACACATCGAAGTATCGGTCGGGGACCCCACAAAGTATATATAATATTGATCCATGAGAGAATCTAAGACATTCTAGCGATGTCCGTCCGTCTGTAGAAATAACGATGCAGTCCAAACCAAAAGAGCTAGACCCCTGAAATTGGATAAAAATATCTTTAATGTTACTGGTAAGGTTAAGTTCGAAGATGGGCAAAATCGTACCAGGGGGAAAAAAGTTCCCACTTGAAGAACTAAAATGACCCCAGAAAAATACAATATTTTTATGATTTTTTTTTTAATTTTTGCACAACAAATGTAACATTTGTATGCCGTATTAGGTTCATAGACCTGCGCTTGGGCCAAGAGAGTTAGGAAATTCCATTTTTTTTAGGCCGCCCCCCTTTGGAGGCTTGGTTATAGAAATTAATTTAAAATAACGATAAAAATGTATTATTAAGGCGTAAATATCATAAACAAATAATTTGGAAACATATACATATAGCGGTGATAAAGGTGTCACCCACGATTCCGCCGACCCCCCCACCCCCGCAAAAAGAAAAGACGCCCCTGCGATTTTTTTTTAATTTTAAACGTGTTGGAGGGTATTAAAGATTCGGCACAGCCGAATTTAACACTCTTACTTGTTTTTTCATCATTTTTTTTTTCATCAATTTTTTGTTTTTAATTAATTTTTTTCATCAGCTGGTGAAAAAAGTAACATAATTATTTTGCAACAAAAAAAAAAAAAATTCATCAATTTTTTTTTTCATCAAATTTTTTTTTTCATCAATTTTTTTTCCATTAAATTTTTTTTTCCATCAATTTTTTTTTTCATCAATTTCTTTTTTTTTTATCAAATTTTTTTTTTTCATTATTTTTTTCATCAATTTTTTTTTTTTTTTTTTCTTTCATCAATTTTTTTTTTCCATTAAATATTTTTTTTTTCAACAAAATTTTTTTTTCTTTAATAATTTTTTTTTTCATATATTTTTTTTTTTTTCATCAAACTTTTTCTTTCATCATTTTTTTTTTAACAATTTTTTTTTTTTTTCATGAATTTTTTTTTTTCATCAATTTTTTTTTTCATAAAATATTTTTTTTCATAAATTTTTTTTTTTATCAATTTTTTTTTTCATTAATTTTTTTTTCATCAATTTTTTTTTTCATTAATTTTTTTTTTCATCAATGTTTTTTTTCCTTAAATTTTTTTTTTTTCATCAATTTTTTTTCATCAAATTTTTTTATCAAATTTTTTATTATCAGTATTTTTCTCACCAAAAATATTTTTTTTCATATTTTTTTTTCATCAATTTTTTTTTTTTCGTAAAAAAATTCATCAAAAACTTTTTTCATCCAAATTTTTTTTTCACCAAAAATTTTGGGTTTATTAAATTTTTTTAACATAATTTAATTTTTCGTCAAAATAATCATTTTTTTTTTTAACAAAACTACTTTTTCAGCAAGTCTAAGCTTTTCGCATAAATATTTTCCATTTGTTTATCAAATGTACATAAAACAAGTGAGAGTGTTATATTCTTTGGTGCTGAATCTTTTATACTCTCCAAAATGTAAAAACACTTTTTTGCACTCACTTACGAAATGTACAGCTCTTTTGGTTTTTTAATGGGGTCCTCGACTGATATTTCAATTTGTTTTGCATGGAATAGCAAAGTAATATAACATTATTTTTTCTAAAAAAACTTTGCTTTGGCAAGTACACCTAAATCTTCCGCAAAACATTATCATGATTTAATGTTTTTGGCAAGAGTACAAATTTCGCAGGCATTTTTGGATGAATATTCTGGTCAGACACTCTACCCATCGTGCCAAAGTCACTTGATTCAAGCATGTATTTATATTTCTATAAATATTTTTTTGATTTTTTTTACTAAAAAATAACCCACTCAAGTTGGTAAAAACTAATAATTTATCTTTAAAAAATGCCAACAATTAAAAAAAAAAAACAAGTAAGAAAATTATAGTCGGTCAAGACCGACCATGAAATACCCTACTCCAGAGTTTCCCGGAAAATGGGTCCCAAGTTCGAACATGGCCTGATTAGTTCTACATTTTGTCAAATCTTTAATAAGTGTAAAAAACACTCACTAATCAAATTTGAGTGGAATAGGCTTCTTTTTGTCGACAATAGGACCTAAGTCCAAAAATGGTCCGATGATAATCAGATTTGATAAGGTTATTAAAGTACGCATTTAACATACACAAACAGAATTTTAATTAAATATTTTCTATTTTCATGAAATTTTAGAGATTTATATGAAAATCGGGAAGGTAGTTTGTATGGGGGCTACAAGAAGAACTGGTCCGATTTCTTTAAAATGCGGCTATTAGAGTCATTTGAGCCAAAACTATAGAGGAACTTTGTGTGGGGGCTAGGTCTAAATATTGACCGATTTTTTCCAATTTCAATATGCTTCGTCTTTGAGCCAAAAAAGGCTTAAAAAATTTCAAGTCAATTTATTAAGAATTGCGAACTATATCGTGTTTACACCGTTTACATGGACAGACAGATGGACGGACATCGCTAAATCGACTCAAAAAGTGATTCTAAGTCGATCGGTATAGTTAAAAGTGGGACTAGGATCAATATTTCGGGTAGTTACAAACATCAGCACAAACTCATTAGACCCTGTACCACTGTGTGGTGTAGGGTATAACAATAACGTATCATTAAAAATAATTTTTACTTACAGAGCAAAATAAATGATTTTAAAAATTGAATGATAATAAAAGTCTTCATTTTTGATGTTGTTATTTTTGAAATAACGAACAGAAATTGTCATTTTAAAAAAAACTGAACGTTAAACAAATGGTTTTTCTATTAAAAACGACAAAACGTAAAACTTTTTAAATAAATTACAAACAGTTTGGAAGGTTTCATAATTGAAGTCAGTAGTGAATTGCAGTGTAAATATTGAGATTTTAGAGGTTTTTAGTAATGGTTACATAGATAAGAAATGTATAGAAGAGGATTCAGTCACAAAAAACAAAAAACTCAATAAGTTGAATTGTTGCATTATGTTATGTACCTGCTCAATTAGTGTAATAGCAAAAACTTTCTTACGTCAAACTTGTTTTAGATTTTAAAAAATATTCTATTTGAATAAATTTTCAAAAAAATATTTGAAAAATCAAATTTTATATTATTCTACTTTTGAGTTTAACAAAAGTTGACATTGATTTCTTATGTGTATGCCGACATTGAATTTGATATGGCTCCAATGAATGTATGCAATTTTTAAGTCTTTATGTATTAAAATAAAAGAAAAATATCTAAAACTCTCAACATACATATGATGACCATCTGTCAGTTGTAAATTTCTCAAAATTTATAAAACGACAAAAATTTAATCTCTTATCTTTGTCAAAGTAAAGAAGAAAAATGAAATTTAAATGAAAAAAAAAAAATGATGAAAATAAGACTTATGAAAAGGATTTACCTAGACATACATTTTGCCTATCACCTGTACATTATGATATTTAGAATATGACAGATATATGTTTGTATACAAGCTGGCTTCAAAAGCATCAACAGCATCAGCAAACAAACCATACTAATACTAATGCAAATATGTTTGTTTGATTTATTGAAATATACATACACAGACAACATCTAGAAATGTTATGTAGTTTGTAGAAATATGATGCACTTCATTCATAAATGGATTTGATATTTCATATTTTGCAATGCACTTGACTATCATCATCGTATCGTATTGTGTTTTATGAAAATCATGGTTAAGGTTTTTAATTGCAAAACACTTAAGTCAAAGAAAGACACTAAAAACTTTAACCATACACACACAGATGTATAAATATAGATGTAGATTTGTACAATGTACGTACAATGATGCATTTACCTACACATGTACATAAATGTACTTGTATAAAATGGATGTAGAATTTAAGCTACAAATGAATCTTTATCTTTACTACGTGTAACATACAAATCTATTTACATACATTTACATGAAAGGCGGTGTATATGAGTATTTGTATGTATTTGTGTGTATATATTTATGTGGCTGTATGCGTGTGGCTTGGATTGTTTAAGTTTGTATTGCATTTAATATGCAAATACAATCTGTACATACACACACACAATCTGATAGGAGATTTCGCAAACTGGTACAAAAACACATTTAACTTGAAATGTTACCAAAGATAAAACAAACTAAGTGTGAGTGTAGATATTGGGTATAGAAAAAAATTCTGGATTAATAATTGAGAAATTACTTTTTTGTTCTTAATACCACAGATTAAAAAATATTACAGATTAAAAAAAAATTGTAATCAATGATATTTTGCATTGATTTTCCATGTAAATTCTTACACAGAATCCGCAAATGAAGTTCAAAAAATTTAAAAAAGAACCGTTTTCGAGATATTGTTAACTTTTAAAATTTTCGACTTTTTAAAAAAGGGGATTTTACCTAGCAAGGAAAGTATCTCAACCCCTATGAACCGATTTGCATGAAAATTAAAATATATACACTCAAAAAAAACCTTGTAAAATTACAAGAAAAACTTGTAAAGTTTTTTTTTGCTACCTCCCATTTGACAAAAATTCCTAGTAATTTTACAAGCTTTTTACCAATAATTTTGTAATTTTACAAGGTTTTTACCAATAAAATTGTAAATTTACAAATTTTTTGAAACGATAAAATTTACAAGGCGGCTTTGTAACTTAACTAGATTTTTTGATACCTCCTATTTTACGAGAATTCCTAGTAATTTTAGAAGCTTTTTACCAATAATTTTGTAATTTTACAAATTTTTTACCAATAAAATTGTAAATTTACAGTTTTTTTGGCGCAATAAAAATTAAAAGGAATTTTCGTTAATTTACTAAATTTTTTGTAAAATTATCTTGGAAATTTGTAAAATTACAATAAAAATTGTAAAATTACAAAAAAAACGTAAAATTCTATCCGAATTTGTTTGTTAAATAACAAGGAAAACTGTCAAATATTGGTAAAATGGGATTACGAGACTTTTCTTAGTAATTTGACAAAGTTTTTTTTTTTTTGTGTGTATGAAAGGAACAATTCTAAGGTTGGGGTGTCTCGGCTTATCAGCCATATCAAAGATTTAGGGGTTCAAAAAATGGGCCAAAAGGTGGCGAAAAAATTGTTTTTTGTATTTTTAGCCATTTCTTTTTAAGAAACTAGACTCAAAAAAACTTGTAAATTACTAGAGAAGTTTGTAACTATTTTTTTTTTTTTGCTACCTCCTATTTGACAAGAATTCCTTGTTATTTTACAAGCTTTTTACCAATAATTTTGTAATTTTACAAACATTTTACTTAAAAATTGTAAATTTTTAAGTTTTGTGACGCGATAAAACACACAGGAGGTTTCGTGATTTTACTAGATTTTTTGCTACCTCCTATTTTACGAGAATTCCTAGTAAAAATTTCGAACTTTTTGTAATTTTACAAGATTTTTACCAATAAATTTGTAAATTTACAATGTTTTTGGCGAAATAAAACTTACAAGAAATTCTCGTAAATTTACTAGATTTTTTTTAAAAAAACATTGGTAATTTTTAAAATTACAAGAAAACTGTAAATTAAAAAAAAAAAAATAAAATAAAATTTCGACCGAAAATTATTTGTTATACAACAAGGAAAACTGTAAAATATTGGTAAAGTGGGATTACGAGACTTTTTTTTAGTAATTTGACAAGTTTTTTTTAGTGTACATGATGTTTTCGTATTAGAGAAAGGTTTTTTTCCTTGTAAAAATTTGGCATCGTTAAATATTTTATTTTTTTCACACACTCAAAAAAAAAACTGGTAAAACGCCTAGTAAAATGCCTTGTAATCCCGTTCTACCAATATTTAACAATTTTCCTTGTTTTTTAACAAAAAAACTTGTACTTTGCTCAAACGAGAACTACAGTTTTATTGGTAATTTTACAAATTTATTTTCGTACTTGTATTTTACCATTTTGAAAGGTTATTTAAAAAAAAAAAACTGTAATTTTACAACAAAATTTTTATTACGAGGATTCTTGTTGATTTATGTTGTTTAACAAAAAAAAAACAATTTTTTTTTGTAAATTTTCTATTTAAAAAAAAAAAAAATTCCAAGTCCCGGAAAATTTTTTTTTTTTATTGAAAAATAAAATATCATAAATAGAAATATTTTTGGGCCTCGAAGTAGAATATAACTCTAATCGAATATATACACTCAAAAAAAACTGTAAAGTTAGGAAAAACTTTAGTTAAATTTAACTAAAAGAGCACCTGATTTTGAACCTACTAAATTTATAGTTAATTTAACAAAAAATATTTAGTTAACTTTTCGTAGAATGAATGTAGCAAAAAAACCGTATTTTTAACTAAAAATTCAGCTGAAAATTTCGTAACATTTTTTATTAGTTGAATTCAGCTAAACTTTTTGTAAAAAATTTTAAGTTTGTTAAATATTGGATTTAAACACTAACACTTCACTTATTTTTTCTTTTTTTTCACAGCATTAAGTTCAGCTTAAGTAGAACTTATGAGATTTGCTTAGGAGGCTACACAAGAAATATATGAAAAATTTTCACTTAACAAATATGTTACGAGAAATCAACAACTTAATTAGTTAAAATTCGTAAACTCAGTTTAAAATTCAACAAAAAAAAAATAATTCAAATTTTGTTCAAATCTAGTATTTCCGTAAATTGAACTTAACTCAAAAAAGTAGTTAAAACGCTGATTTTAACTAAAAAATTTGCTAAAAAGCCAGTAAACTCGAGTTAACAAAAAAAATTTTTTAACTTAACAGTTTTTTTTTTGAGTGTATAAATATATAAAGGCCGAATAAATCCATTTTATTTTTATGTACCTTTTGGTACTAAAAATAAAAAAAACAACATTTAACACAAAGTTTAGTACGACTTATCCTACGAACACTATTGTTTGGGTAGGTTCTGTTGTTATTGTAAAGTAACAGCAACACATATATTAATTATTACCGATGGTGATTTAGGTTAGGTTAGGTTAGGGTGGCGGTGTACGATTTACATCTCGCATAGACCTTTTGGTCCATAGCGATACCACAAAACTTTTTTTTTCTTTTTCGCTAGCGGCGCAAGTTAAACACGTTCAAAGTCATTGCGAATCTCTTTAATATTCTAAGATCCATTCGCGTTATATCCTCCAAAGTATTAAAGCTTATCTGACCAGTAATCGATCGGTGACTTCTTGCCACCGCTGGACAGTGACAAAGTATGTGTTCTATCGTTTCATCCACTCTTGGTGAGCCGCATCTTTTACAACTGGCATCCGGGATGAGTCCAATATTCTTAGCATGAATGCCGATGAGACAGTGACCAGTTATTATTCCCGTCAGAGCTCGACATTCCCTTCTCGTAAGTGATAAAAGTATTCAGTTTTCCCTTGGTCATAAGTTTTTTTTTTTTTTTTTTTTTTTTAAAGAAACATGTTTGCATGTTGTTAGTTGTCCCCACTTCCTGTTCGCTACTGCAATATTTATTGAATCCCGTCTTTTTTGAAGTGTTGGAGCGATGGTAAAACTAGCACCGTGATACCTACACCATCAGCTCCAAGTTTCGCGAGTTCGTCTGACCTTTCATTTCCCTGTATTCCGTTGTGTTCTGGTACCCATAATAAATTATGGTGATTTAGTATATACTAAATGGTGATTTAGTATATACGATGGTGATTAAGTTTATACAATTTTTGCTTTAAAGGAGTTATTTTTGTTTGAAAACAGATTTCGGGCCTTCATAATAGTATTTCTCGTAAAACTTGTGAAATATATCAAATATTATGTCTGGTTTGATGTTTGATTGACCAACGATGATTCTCTAAAGTCTGCTGAAGATTCCTTAGTGGGGATGAAACTGATCAGTACAGACATACTATGAGATGAGTAACTTTTTTTAAGCAATAAATTAAAAATACTCTATTATGACAATATCATAAATAGAAATATTTTGGGTTTTTTAGAATTCTTAAGATTTCTTTAAGAAATAATGTAAAAATATGTTAGATAACTATTTTTAAATTAACAATTTGCAATTAATTTAAAGGCGGATTAAAAAAGTCCATAACTAAGCACTCCATCCAATATCATATATGACTATTGAAAAAAGTGAAACCTCATCTTATACTAGAACCTTACTTTCTTATACGTAACATACCTATGAAGCATTCCTTTTGCAAATGCCCCGCTGTGAAAAAATGGCATCAGTTTAAAAACAAAACAAGTAGAAAAGTTAAATTCGACTTGGCCGAATCTATGAATACCCTCCACAATGCCCTTTTTAAGTGATAGTAAATTTTCTAACGTGAAAAAAATAACATTTTTGGTTAGAAATATTTTACTTTCTGTAAAAAAACTTTTTTTTTATTAATTTTTGAAAAAAAAAAAAAAAATATTAATTTTTTTTTTGAGTGTAAAATTTTTTTTGAGTGTATTTTTTTTTTGTTTTAGTGTAAAAAAACTTTTTTTGTTAATTTTTTAAAAAAAAAAAAATAATTTACCAATTTTTTTTTTTGAGTGTAAAATTTTTTTTAAGTGTAAACTTTTTTTTGGTTAGAAATATTTTATTTTCTGTAAAAAAACTTTTTTTTATTAATTTTTGAAAAAAAAAAAAATATTAATTTTTTTTTTGAGTGTAAAATTTTAATGAGTGTATTGTTTTTTTTGTTTTAGTGTAAAAAAACTTTTTTTGTTAATTTTTGAAAAAAAAAAAAATAATTTACCAATTTTTTTTTTTGAGTGTAAAATTTTTTTTGAGTGTAAACTTTTTTTTTTAAGTGTATTTTTTTTTTTTGGTTCAGTGTAAAAATATTTTTTTGTGACAAAAATACCTTTTAAAATATTTTTCTGACTTACAAATGTTTTTAAAACATGTTTAACGGGTTTTCAACACGTGAATTTAAAGTGAACTAATCTGAAATTTACGGTTTTGCTAATAACTTTTGAACTGCCGGACCGATTTGGCTGAAATTTAAAACGAACCGGACCAGAGGAACGGTAAAAATATATGCCACACTTCAGCACCCTCAGAATTGCCGTTCGAAAGTTACAGTGTGTTTTATCTCGTAAATTCCAGAAAATCCCTTGCCGAAATTCACTCACTTGCTTATAACTTTTGAACCACTGGACCGATATCGCTGGATTGCAATACCAACCTGACCAGGTAAATGTCCAACATATATGCCAAACTTCAGGAGCCTCCGTAAAGTCTTTCAAAAGTTAGCGTGTTTTCAACAGACAGACAGACAGACAGACAGACAGACGGACAGACGGACGGACGGACGGACGGACGGACGGACGGACGGACGGACGGACATCGCTAGATCGTCTTAAAATCGATCGAGGATCATGAATATATATACTTTATGGGGTCCTAGACCAATATTTCGAGGTGTTACAAACGGAATGACAAACTTATATATACCCTCTATCACTAGAGTGGAGGGTATAAAAAAAAACGCCTGCGAAGTTGGTACTCTTGCTCAATCCATTGAATCATGATAATATTTTGCTGTATAAATAGGTGTTCTTTCCATAGAAAATTTTTTCTAGAAAAAATAACGCTATATTAATTTGTCATGAAAAAAATTTGATGAAAAAAATATTCATAAAAAAAAATTTATGAAAAAATATTGATGAAAAAAAATATTGATAAAAAAAAAAAAAATATTGATGAAAAAAATATTGATGAAAAAATATTGATAAAAGAAATATTGATGAAAAAAAATATTGATAAAAAAAGAATATTTATGAAAAATAATTTTGTTACGTTTTATTCACCAGCTGGCGAATATTTTTTTTCTCCACTAGGTGAATTATTATCCAAGTTACAAACCTAATTTACTAAAATTTTTGGTTTTAGGAAAATGAAAACAGTAATTCTTATTTTCTTTTTTGTTACACGTTAGCGTATATAGTCTAACTGAAGTGGCGATCTAATTTTAAAATTAGACACCAGCCTAAAAACATTATCATGATAAAATAAAATTTGACTATCATATTTTTTGAGTGCTGTAGCTAAACAGTTGCTATGGAATAGCTCATATATATATCATGTACTCGTATGTACCTGGTATTATGTTTTTTAGAATTCACATTCTTCTTCATTCTTTTTTTTATTTGTAAATGTTGCATGCAACCAATGCCACAATAAACTAAAGCAAAAGTGAATTTTCATGTTGTATGTCACACTTTTGTTGTGTGTTTTATGAAGGTACTAAATAGATGCAAGCAAGTACGACTACGAAAACAACATATCGTCACCTAAAATGCAAAACGCCCTAACTAACAAAAAATTCAAAATCGCGTTTTTAATTGATTCTTATGTATTGGATCAAAATACATGTCCACAAAAAAATTTAGACTCCTTTGATCAAAAATGGGGATTTTATTAACAAAATTCAAAAAGCCCTAACTACATGCTTTGATATATGTTAAACCAAAAAGCCCCAACTACAAATTTGTATACATAGTATTGCCGACGCAACTGTTATTTTTTAAGATTAAACATTTTTGTTGATGCTTCTTCTTCCTCAATGTACACAAAAAATAAAGTTAGTTCAGGCCCGTACTCTCACGAGAATTGTTCCTTTTTCAGCTATAGAAATCGCAATTTATGCAGTACAATTAGTCTTAAGTAAGATATAAATTCTAAATAAAATTTAATAACAATGTAATTAATGACGATTAAAAACATAATTGGAAGTTCTTCATTCCGATTGAAAAAAAATCAAAGTTAATTTTTCGTTAAATAAGTAAAAAAAAATTTTTTAATTATAATTTTTGCTATTATTACAAAAAATATGGGGGCTAATTATGTAACTTGATAATCGTCAATCATCGTGAGAGATACGATTGACGATTACATATGGGGGTTTTCATCTCAAGGGACACAACTTTTAAAACCAATAGTAGTTTGGTCACAATTTTTCAGCTAGATCGGTCAAGAACTTTCTGAGTTAGAGGGGGCCGTAATTTTACATTTTGGTCAAACAGGTGTTTTTTTTTGCATCCATGTAACTGATTACCTAATGTTCCTAGCAAAATGTGTCCCGAGAGTTTAAGATAGCTATTTCTTTAATCTTTAAAAAAAAATTTTTTTTTGCAAAATTAAAAATTTGTTTGGCATTTTTTTAAAACCGGCCCTTTTTTAACTCAAAATAAAGCTACGGTATTTTCCTTTAAGAGCTTTGTAGAATGCGAGTGAGATATCTATCAAATGCCCCAATATTTACTGTAGATCTTAAGAAATTTTCCAGAAGCCGAGTAAACATTTTTGGCCGAAGAGTTTTAGATTTTCTTTCCATTTTTGTAATTTCTGACCTAATAATATTTACGCATAAAAAAATTGTTCCCCTCCTTCCCCCTTATAACGCTGTTCTGGCCAAGGCTATTTTGGTACTCGCCGTGATATTTAAGAAATGCAACTTAATAATAGTTATTCTACAAGAATTTGGATTTCTGAACCCCCTTCTTGACCATTATTTCGCCTGTCAAGTAAATATAATTTTGTCCCTTATATATTTATTACTTCGCAAACTTTGAGAACTTATAGTGAGTAAGTGGACCCATTTAGAGACTTAATGAAAACAAAACTTTTGTTTCTCCAAAACTCTTCTATAATTCATCTTTTAGCACATTTATCCTATCTATTACTTGAACAAAAAAAAAATCGCAAAAAATCATTTGGGAAGTATAGTTGCCTGTGGTCGTTAAAAGGTTAAAGCATTTTGATGCATTAGGTTATTTCGGGCCATATCCTTTGTCCTGTTCCACCCTCATTTGACATGGAGCTTTAAAATGGTAAATTGACATTTTGTATCGAATTAAGTTAGCATGTGTTTAACAGAATCCAAAATTAGACATTTTGCAGTGTTAGGTTATATAGCAGGTGCCACGCCCCTTTTTCCAATACCGCCCACATTTTGTTAGAGTTCTATATGATAAAACAACATTCAGTATAAAATTTTGTTAGCGTGTTCTAACATTTTATAACACATCTGCTAAGTGTTTTAAACATCTTTAGTGCAGTTAGGGTTTTTTGTGTTTCTGAAAATTACAAGACAAAAGGGCGTTACTAACATAACTTTTGAAATATTAAAAATTTATAATTTTTTTTAACAGAAATGAATTTGTTTGTGTGTTTTTACTAATATTTAGGAAATTTGTAATGAAAACTTGTATAGTTTTTATATAAACACGTTTTTTGCTTCTCCTGTAAAATTTGTAAAATGTTAGATAGGGCGTTTTGCATTTTAGGTGACGATATATGGTATGTGTGTATGTATGGTATGTTTGTATTCCCTTTAGTGCCTCCATGAATGTTGAACATTCAAAACAGACTAAATATGTGTGAGTGTGCTTCCACACAGGTGCATGCATAAACATGTGTTGTTGATGTTTCATGCATCCTTGTTTTTGTTAGTTTTTACACATTCACATTGAGAGAAGAGACATGCATTCATACGAGTAAATCCTCCTTAGCATGCATGTTAGTGTGTATGTGGGTAAATGTGAGTGGAGTTTTGTTTGTTTTTGTTTTTCTTTTTTTTGTTTATTTTTATGTATGCATTGGTGTCTAATCATATTTAATGATTATGGTTCCTAATTTAAGTGCTGTTGCTGTTATTTTTGTGCTTGTTTTCAATGTTTTTGCTAAAAATTATAACTTGAGGTTTTTTTGTACGAAAGTATACTATGAAATTATTTTTGTCTGTGTAGTTTAAAATATTTAATTTTATTAGCAATAATACATGGATATATGTATGTACGTAATATAGATTAAAATTTCAAAAGAATTTTATATGAGAAGTAATTACTTTTACTTGTTTTTTAATTTTTGCATGCAATTATCACAGAAGCTTTTATTAATACCGAAATCTTTTGTTTTTTTACATAAAAATATTTTTAAGCTGGTGTCTAATTTTAAAAGTGACGCAGGACGCTTACTTAGTTACTGTTTTAATTTTTTCAAAACCAAAAAGGTTTGTAACTTGGATAATAATTTACATGCTAGTGAATGAACAACATTTTCCACGAGCTGGTAAGTACCCGGTGAAAAATGTTCGTATATGGAAACATATACGAGCATATATGGCTACATATGAGTCATTCCACACCAACTGTTCCACTACAGAAAAACTATGGTGGTTTCAATGGTATATCATTTGCAAAGTATTCGCCCTTAGGGCACTATTAAATAACAAAAATAAAATTTCAGATTTTTCAAAAAGTGGGCCTTGGAGGCATGGTCAAAAATTGAAAATTTCAGCATTTTTTGCCTAAGTATCTTTATTTCAATATTTATGACAATGAAATGAAACACAGTGATGTCTTTAAAATAAAAGTTTTTATAGATTTTTGTATGGGCTATCGATTAAAAAAATAAAAATTGGAAAATTTTCAGAACAAGTTCTGAATTTTTTAAATTTAAACTTAAACTTTATTTATCAAAAAACATGCCACAATTTTATTTATTTTTTAAATGTTCAAAAAT
Source organism: Pegoplata infirma (assembly GCA_963921195.1). Lineage (NCBI taxonomy): Eukaryota > Metazoa > Arthropoda > Insecta > Diptera > Anthomyiidae > Pegoplata > Pegoplata infirma. Next base: position 8,749,195 of record OY992537.1, on the reverse strand, counting down.
TAGTTAAGGTGTTTATCTATCCGATCTGAAATTTTCAGAGATGCATTTTTCCTTGTTTTCGAGAAAAAAAATGTTGAACATTGCACTATGCTTATAATTTACAATAATAGGGTATATTACGTATGCGAATGAGTAATATTAACTCTTAAAAAACATTTAAAATAGAGATGTGATCGTGGGTAAGTTTTTTTTTTACCATCACGCACTCTCACCAAGGAAATTATTTTAATCACGCGTGCTCATTTATTTTGCTCACGCTCAGTCACGCTCACGTGAGTATCGTGCCCGTGACAAAAATTTTTTCTACTCACGTGAGCATACGTGAACGTGAGGAAAATGAAAAATCGTACGTGAATAAAACTTTTCCTTCGTGAGCGTGCGTGATCGTCAAAAAAACTCACCCACGAAAACATCTCTATTTTAAATGTTTTTTGAGAGTTAATATTACTCATTCGCATACGTAATATACCCCATTATTGTAAATTATAAGCATAGTGCAATGTTCAAAATTTTTTTTCTCGAAAACAAGGAAAAATGCATCTCTGAAAATTTCAGAACAGATAGATATACACCTTAACTAATTTTTAAACATTTAAAAAATAAATAAAATTGTGGCATGTTTTTTGATAAATAAAGTTTAAGTTCAAATTTAAAAAATTCAGAACTTGTTCTGAAAATTTTCCAATTTTTATTTTTTTAATCGATAGCCCATACAAAAATCTATAAAAAACTTTTATTTTAAAGGCTTCACTGAGTTTCACTAATTTTGCATAAATATTTAAATAAAGGTGCTAAGGAAAAAAATTCAGATATTTTCAATATTTGACCATGCCTACAAAGCCCCCTTTTTGAAAAAACTGAAATTTTATTTGTGTTATTTAATAGTGACCTAAGGGCGAATACTCTGCAATTGACTTCATATTGACACGACATCACTTTTTTTTGCTGAACATTTGGTGTGGAATGCCTCATATATGAAAATATATGACCATATATGAATCATATATGAACATATACATTTGTTCAATTTTAGCAGCTAGCGACTTATGTCTAAATGAACTGGCATTGCAAGCAGATAAAATAATGCAAATCGCTCATTCTCTAATTTCCAGTTTATCTTTTCCCAACAATATTGTAAGTGAACTTACTGCTAGAATTAAAGCTCTTGATAGAAAGCTTGATGCAGCGGCTCCCGAAATTTCAATATCAACAACAGGCCGCTTACTTAACAAAACGTGTTTTTCTGATTGATACTGATACTGATCTCTCCATACATCAAAACTAAAAATTCTACAACATTTAAAGGTGAGTCTTATCCAATTAAACTTTTTGCTGCAAACGGAACCGAAATTCGTACGTACGGAACTCAACTACTACAACTTAATTTTGGTTTGCGAAGAATTTATTCATTGATTTTTCTTGTTGCTGATGTTACCCATCCAATCCTGGGATCAGATTTTCTTAAGCACCATCATTTATTACTCGATCTAAAGAATCGTGTTTTAGTTGATGGGAAAACGTTAATTACAACTCCTGCAAAATTATCTACAGTTAATTCAACATCTTTTTCTCATATTCAGGAAGATGATTCTGTTTATCAAACAATTCTGAAAGATTTCTCAGAGATTGTTAGCGTAAATTCATCACTTAAATGCAACAAGGAAACCAATGCTTTTCACTTCGTTGAAACTACTGGTAGATCCGTCACAGCAAAAGCTCGTAGGCTTGATTCAAAACGTATGCAAATTGCAAAAAAGAGTTCCAATTTATGCTAGACCAAGGTATTATCCAACCATCTAAAAGCGAATGGGCCAATCCTCTTCAAATGGTACCAAAACCGAATGGCTACTGGCGCCCGTGTGGAGATTATCGTTTTCTCAACAAGATGACTGTCCTAGATAAGTACTCTATTCATTTTATAACTGATTTTACTTATAATTTAAAAGATTGTCGAGTATTCTCCAAATTATACCTGGTTCGGGCATATCACGAGATAAGAGTCAATCTTGCTGATATCCCCAAAACCGCAATTATTACTCCTTTTGGACTTTTTAAGTTCTTTAAAATGCCGTTTGGTCCAAGGAACGCAGCCCAAACCTTTCAAAGGTACATGGATGAGGTTTGCAGAGGTCTACAATTCGTTTTCGTCTATATTAATGATGTCCTAATTGCTTCCAAAACTGAAGAAGATCACATCAATTACATCAAAATACTTTTCGAACGTTTTAAGTAATATGGAATATTGATAAATCCTGGAAAATGCACTTTTGGTGCTAAGGAAATTGATTTTCTCGGTTTTAATATAACTAACGAAGGCTTAAAACCCGCTCAATCAAAAGGTGATGCCATTATTCAATATCCAAAACCTGTTACCATTTTGGAACTAAGAAGATTTTTAGCCATGATTAATTTCTATAGGAAATTCATGCCTAATGTCGCAAACAATCAAGTCAAGCTCAATGATCCTCTAAAAGGAGTTGTTAATACGATTTTTCCGTAAAAAACGAGAATGCGTTTCTGAATTTTTTTGTGTGGATGGACAAACATCTAAACTTAAAAAAAAATTTCCATAAAAAAAATTTTAATCGATAGCCCATGCAAAACTATATGTATAAGAATGTAAATTTTTGAAATTGTGGTGCATTCCGTTTTAATGTGATAAATATTTAATCAAGGCAACTCGCCACAAATTTGACCATTTTTCCAATATTTGACCACTTCTCCTAAGCCCAGTTTTTGAAAATTTGAAAAACCAAAACGAAATTATCTTAATTCCATATAGGGCTATCCGAACAACCTATTCAGAAATTTACGGGATTCTTGTTTTTCTGTAGCGCGACATTTGGTGTGGAATGCATCATATGTAAGCACATTTCTTAAAGATGGAGATGTGTCACTATAGGAACTTCCCCCGTATGTGTAATACTTACCCCCTCCATCAAAAGTGAAGGGTATAAAAATTTATTTATTAATTCATATAAACATATTTTCAAGTTTGAGACAATTTTTTTTGTTTGTTTGTGTTAATTTAATGAAAAAAATTGTTTGAGTATGGAAATAAATTTAATTACATTAAATTGCAGGCAATGAAACTTTTTTATTTCCATCATTCTGTCTTACCCACTCCGCTAATATTTTTTAGTCATGTCAATTACAAAAAAGTAGAACCATAATAGGCGTTTATTGAAACAGTTTAAATAATTGTTTCCGAGAGAAAATTATTGCGTAGTAATTGCACATAAAGGCTGTCTTATGATACCATAAAGCACTAATATTGGCAGCACTGTGCATTTCACTGTCTACGTACAAATACACATTGTCTTTGTGATAAAGGAAATACCTAAGCGTTTTTTTAATTTTTTATAAAATTTTGTTTAAAACGGACATATCTTTTTCAAGAAGACTTTATAAACAGTTTTTCGTCGATGTACTCTACATAACGAAACTTTGGCACCAATTTAAAAAAAATTGTTTTTCACAAAATGCAGTACACAGAAAAAAACGAATTGTTATATTGACCCCCATATTTGTGAATACAATTAACTTTTTCACTGAAAGTGCTCCTATACGGAAATTTGTAATATCAACAAACGTTTGTAAACATTGATTGTTGAAAATAAATTTAAAAAAATTTATAAACGAGTTTGTAAAAGTTCTCTAAAATTATTATTTGTATTGACAAACGTACAAAATCTTAAATTTTTTTTCAACAAAGAAATTCAACAAACACAACCACAATTTATTGATCTGACAAATGTAAAAAATCTTATTTTTTTTCAACAAAGAAATTCAACAAACACAAAAACTATTTGTTGACATGATAAAATAATTTTGAAATAAAATTACTTGACTGAGTTTGTTAAAAACAAAATCGATGTTTTGTATTATAGACTAGCAGGCGGCCGTTTTTATTAAATGTTTGATTGATATCATGTTTGGTTGATTTACAATTGCTGTTTGTTGATTTAAATTTGACGATTTTATTTTCTGTTTACGGATGCAAGGTGGTTGCGCCCTAAAGATGACCACCAAATTTATTTAATGTTTTTCCCGTAATCACCTCTTCAATAAGCATCGTTCTAGAGGTATCTCGTAAGGAAATTCCAAACTTTCCTGGTTTTGGGACACTCTTATACTCATTCATCATTGCCTAGTCCGAACCGCTGAAGCTAGAGACTTGAAAATTTGACCTCCCGAAAAATAGATACTCTTAGCCTGAATTCTTGCAAATGTTGATTCTAAGGGATTAAAAAGGGTAAAAAGTGTTATTTTGGCACTTTTTATATTATCTTAAATAATGGTCCTATAAACTTAAATTGGAAAGTTCATTCAAAAAATTATGTCATTAACTGTTTGCAGGGTAATTCCAAAAATTTTTGCCCCACTGTTCGGAAACATGCCTTTGGACGCCACTGAGAATTTGGCTCATAGATATCCACGTTTATATGAGATATGTTGCATATTTGGATTTTCGAAATTTGCTGTAGTTTTCAAATTATCGCGGGTCAAAGTTCGACTTTTTTAGCAAAAGTCAGAAAAATACATGACGTTTAACGTGCTCTAACTTTTTAAATAATAATCCGATTATCACAAGTAATGGCTCATATGAAAGCTTAATTCTTCTTCTTTTAGGAAATATTTTCAAAAGCATACGGTTGTTTTTCAAAAGTCTTGCAAAAATTCAAAAACATTTTTTTTTGCGAATATTTAAAAAAACACATCTTCGATTTTTTAAGAAAAAAGTCTGGTGATAAACAATACTGTTTTGTACAACATATCCAAAATTCAGAGTGGGATCCCAATGGGATCAAAAAATATTCTGGTTTTAGTTCGAAGTTCTTAAATTTTACCTTAGAAAATTAAAATTTTATGTTTCTTCAATATAAAAATTTAAATTTTCAAAGAAAATTATACTATTAAAATTTTGAAAAACATTCAAAACATTAGAAATTTAAATTTTCTAAGGGAAAAATATGAGAACCTCTTACTTAAAACAGAATAATTTTTGATCCCATGGAGATCCCACTCTGAATTTTGAATATGTTATACAAAACATTGTTATTTTTCACCAGAATTTTTTTAAAAAAAATCGAAGATGTGTTTTTTTAAATATTCGAAAAGAAAAAATGTTTTTGCATTTTTGCATCATTTCTGAAAAAAAAACTGTGTTATTTTAAAAATATTTTCTAAAAGAAGAACCCCAGCTTTCACATGAGCCTTAATTCGTGAAAATCGGGTCATTGGTTAAGAAGTTACAGCTCTTTAAACGTGATGTATTTTTCTTATTTTTGCTTAAAAAGTCAATCTTTGACCCGCCATAATTCGTTAAATACACCAAATGTAAAAAAACGGTATATGGTACATATATCATATTTATGAGGGCTATCTATGTGTCAAGGCTCAAATTAATCTGAGACACCATTTCCAAAAATGACTAAAATTTGAGCTAAATTTTCTGGAATGGCCATCATTTCAATATATTTCGGACATGCTGAATCGAATGACGTACTCCGTTTTTCGATGTATGGTACAGTTTTCTTGTAAAATGTCATTAAAGTTCGGCTGATTTTCAGCTGCTTTTTTAACAAAAAAATTCCAAAGCTATTGATTTTTAAATTTTATGGCATGGAAAACAAAGATATAACTTGTAGCAATATTTCTAATATAAATTTGGTTTAAAGCTTTTCGTCTTAAGCCCTTAAATTCGCGGATTTCTTCATTTTTTTAAGTTTTTGCGAAATTAACCGCTTAATTGGTCTCTGATAAAAAACTTGTATTTTGTATATCATAAAGGCGTCCATGACACTACAAATGGTGGACAAAAAACATCTATGTTATATGGACCATCATGATATATCTTTTAGTATATAATGTGGGAACCTAAAACAGTGAACTGACCCAAAATTTATCCAAAAAAGTTTTCATTTATTGTATCGCAAACACTGAAATGATAGTTTTTGTTTAGATAACTTTTGCAAATGAAAACTTTTTTGACCGAATTTTTGGTCAGTTAGTTGTTTAAGGTTCCCACATTATATACTAAAAGATGGAACCTTAAATCATCTCGTAAAGTGATGCTCTCATATACAAAACAACGGTTTTTCGCGATTTTCATCATGATGGTCCGAATAACATAGCTGTTTTTGTCCATTATTCTTATTGTTAGGGATGCATTTTTCATTCATTAAAAGCAAGTTTTTTATCAAAGACCAATTTAGCTGTTAATTTCGCGAAAACCTTAAAAATTTAAGTAATTCGCGATTTTAAGGGCTTAAATTGAAAAGCTTTAAACCAAATTTGCATAAGAAATGTTGCTCAAGTCATATCTTTGTTTTCCACGTCATTAAATTTATAAACCATTTACTTTGCAAATTTTTTTGTTAAAAAACTGGCTCAAAATCAGCAAATCTTTAACGACATTTTGCAAGAAAACTGTACCATACATCGAAAAACGGAGTACGCCATTCGAATCAGCATGTCCGAAATATATAGAAATGATGGTCGTAACTCTTGTTTATTTTTTAGTGTTCCGCAGTGTTATTGTTAACTTTGTCTTTAAAAAATTGCATATACTATAGAAACGTTTCTAATTAGTTGACAACCTGTGTATATCTTCACATTTGTAAAAGAAAAAACGTATAGGAATTTCTATCAGCCCAACTTTACTCCGTAATAAAATATGCCATCAAACTTTGACTTATTTTGATAAAAAAGTTTCTCTGTATTTCTAGTGTATGAGTGAAACAACTTTTTTCCCCTTGTTTTGTTGTTGTTGGTATTGTTTATTTTTTTCATAATTTTATACAGTTTTTTTTTTTGGATTTTTTTATTTTTCAACTAAATGCACGTATTTGTTAAACATTTTAAATAAAAATTGTTTTCTCTGTAAAACTTTTATTTTACGTTTTATTATAATTTTTTCAACTTTGGCATACGCGAGCAGGGGAGAGAGTATTTATGAGCAAAAAATGTAACAATCATAAAATGCTAATTACAACAACATGTTACATGTGTATAATTTAACCTTTAAATGTCTGAATGATGTCAAATGTAACTTTAGAATTTTATTTAAAAATTGACGGATTTTATAGACTTGTTTAAAACACAATTGACTGAATTTTTGTGCGAAAATTTTTTTTACTCGTTTATGGTTTAATAGCGAAAATTTTTTATCGAATTCACTTTTATACCCTAAACCACTCTGTGATAGAGGATAAAATGAGTTTGTGCTGATGTTTGCAACTACCCAAAATATTGGTTCTAAAACTACCTTCAAGTATACCGATCGACTCAGAATTACTTTTTGAGTCGATTTTGCGATGTCCATCCCTCCGTCTGTCCATCCATCGGTTTAAGCACGACCTAGCTCCCATACAAACGACCCCTTTGGATTAGGCTTAAATGACTCTAATAACCGTATTATAATAGATATAGCTTTGAAATTTAACAGGTGATCAAATTTTATATGCACGAATCATCGCTCCAAGTTTCGAAGAAATCGGGTCAGTCCTTCTGGTAGACCCAATACAAACCACCCCCCGATATTCACATAATTCCTTCAAAATTCATAAAAATGGAAATATTTGATAAAAATTTTATTTTTAGCAGTAAAAAGTGTACTTTAGTAACCTAATCAAATCGGAATATAATTGGACCATTTTTGGACTTAGTCCGCCATATACAAATTTCGACCGATATTCAGTTAAATCGGTCTATTGGCAAAAAAATAAACCAAATCCACTAAAATTTTATCTTTTTGTGTTTTCTACACTAAATAAAGATCTTAAAAAGATAGATCCAATAGGTCCATGTTTGGACTTGGGACCCATTTTCCGGAAAACTCTGGTGTAGGGTATTATATGGTCGGTCTTGACCGACTAAAACTTTCTTACTTGTTTGTACTACTGTTGTGCATGGGTACAATTGACTCCACCGTAAGACAAATTTCAAATTTTTTTTATCACATAAGCAAGACTGAAACTTACATGTTAAACTAGATGCTTTCTGGAGTAAAACTGCGTTAACAGTTTTTTATTCGGTGATCATTTGTCTTTTTTTAGAGTACTTTAAAGTTCCAAAGGATATTTATTAAATAAAAAAAAAAATACTTCTGCTCAACTTACGATGGTGAAATACAAGCCCAATTCCTATTTTCTTTTGAATCATTGCCTTTCTAACAAATAAAATTTATGACATCGGAGGGTTAAATCTTTTAGTCTGACAAAAAAACATTCAGAGAACAAATATAAACGATTCGGAGGGGGAAAAATTCGTCACACAAAAACTCATTTGTATGCTTGATGATGAGCAAATAAAAGTTATGAAATTTTAATAAAAAATAATGAAAAATGCTTTGAAAGCATCAACATCTTTTTTTGTTCACAATTTTCATTGATTAAAGTTGTAAAAAAATAAACGTAATATTTTAATAAGTTTTCAGAGCTCTATATATAAATAATATATGTGTATAATGAATTTATTTGCTTCGGCGGCTTAATTTCGAGACCTTAGGACAAGCTTCTATTTGGTTAAAGAAAAAATTTCAGACCACTAAAAAGAAATAAATCAGCTATCGCATGAGTATTGACATTTATTAAATTTTTCACCCCATATTTGGTCCAACCCCGAAAAACTAAATTATTTGGATTATCTTTGCGCACAGAAAATCATCGTCTAAATTTATAAATATTTTCTTCCAGTTGTAGTCGAAGTATTTGGGGTTTTTATGGCAGATCTTGTATTTTAATATTTTGGAGGTATTACTAATAGTATAGACGATAATTTTCAGAGGGCAAAGATAACCAAAATAATTTAATGTTTTTAGGTTGGACAAAATTATGGAGTAAAAAATTTAAAAAAGTCAATGTTCATGCGATACTTGAAATATGTTTGTAGCGGTCTGAAATTTTTATGATATACATATCGAAATATGTGCTAGTGTTTGGGCTTGGTGCCATTTTAAAATATTTTTTTTTTTTGAAGCACCTTAATGCACAGTATTCTAAGTCAAAAATAGGCACGAAAAACGGTGCTTTACCCGTAACTCAAGATTTTGGAGGTGTTTCACAAATTTCAAAGACAAATTCTTGTTGTACTCCATTTCAACTACAGAAATTTTCCTTTTTCAATTTTTAATATCGTCGGGGTAGGAAAATTTGCCTGGTTAGGTCAAAATAACACACAATAATATTGAACCTGCAAGGCAATGTCTTTGGGTTTCTTTTTTGACTTGAAAATTAAAAAGTTTCGAACAAAGTTAAAAAAAGTTAGAACTATTTTTTTCTCTTTGTTCGGAACTTTCCGATTTTTAGTAAAAAAAGGAACCCAAAGTCCCCCACAGGTCCAATATTTTTGTATGTTTATATTGACCTCTTTTCCGACACCGACTTTTGCGAAATTCGAAAAAAGCTATATTTACTCCACCATACTATACAAGTATTTCTAATGCATTCTAATTTGTATCACTGTGATATTAAAATGGTAATACAATGCGTATGATTAACGTATGTGGTAGACATGTTAAAATTAATAATACGCACCGTATTCGTTTAAAACAGAATATTTTTACAAGTCCAGCAATAAAAATCTTCTTTAAGAAAAAATAACTTCCAAGAAACGGGAGTAATATTTATATTTATTGAAATATTTATTTACCAATTAAATTAAAAATGAATAAATTCATCGCATGAATTCAGAGTCTATTGATAACTGATTTGTTATTGTTAATTTAAGTCAATTTAAAAACAATCAATCTGTTGAAAATATAAATACACAAATAAAATGGTACATATTACAACTTACAGGATTTACTTCCATTATTTATTTATTTACATTTTTATAGTAAATTTACATAAATAAATTAAAATAGTTAAGTATGTTTTTGAATGAATAATGTATTATGAAATAAATTCATAAATTAAAAAAAAAAATTTGAGTGAAATAACAATTTAATTATTTTATTTTAAGCACCCTTCATACTATTATTTATTTAGCCAGCCATACTTGCAACTACATACATACTGTTTATACATACAGATATTAAATATTTGGTTTTCCAACTTGCAACTACAAACAGGAAACAACAAATTAAAACATTCGTAACTAACAATGCAAAATGTTCATTTAATTGAATTACACAGAAAAAATAATTTAATTTACAGAAGAAGTCTGAAAAATTGTAAAATATATTTTTTTAGCTTAATTTTCCCTATGTAAATCAGTCAGTTATTAAAAATCTCCAAATTCTAATGTTTGAGTCAATTCTAAGACCGTCTCGATAGGTATCATTTAATTTTTTTTATTTTTAATTTTCAAACAAAACTTGTCACGGTGAGCCTCATCGATGTCTAGGTTGAACTTTAGTGTCGACGAAAAGTGTAAGTGCAGTGCGATTTCTACAAGATTAGATGTCACAAAACTGTTATTAGCGAAATCGTAGCTGCTCGCATTTGCGAGATAACGCGAAATTTGTGTTTTTGTACATTCTAAAATTTTGACATTGAAGTTTTTTAAGTATTTTCAAAAACTGAGTATACCGTTTAAATTGTACTTATTTAACGGTCACAAAACAGTAAACATCAAAATCCTCTCTTCTTTAGTTCGCGAGAAATCGCGAAATTAACTTTTTGCTGTTTTTGTTTTCGTTTTTTATCTTAAGATAGGTTTCTTTAAAATTTCGTAAAAACATGGTATGCAGTTTTACTTGTGCTTGATCAAAGGTCACACAGCTGTTGACATCGAAATTGTAGGTGTTAAATTTCGCTAGATATCGCGTAATTATATATATATTTTTTTTATTATTTTTTTACATTTTAAACCTGGTTCTTTAGAAATAATAAAAAAAAGTGGTATGCAGTTTGATTTGAGCATGTTGGAAGAAATTCAAACTGCCCCCAAAAAATTTTTAGCTGCTCACTTTCGCGAGAAATAGCGAAAACAGTTTTTGGGGGTATTTTTTGTTTTGATTAACAAAATATGTAAGTTTCTTTAACATTGTTGAAAAACACGAAATGCAGTTTGATTTTCTATTGATTAAAGGTGATAAGGCTATTAACATTTAAATTCTAGCAGCTCAATTCTTCGAGATATCGCTAAAAATCTCGCTAAACTACTATTTATTCATTACTTTGTGTTATTTTTGGTCTGTAAAAACATTTACTTCAATTAACGACAAAAATATGGTATGCAGTTTGAATTCGAGGTTATTTAAGTTGACAAAACTGCAAGCATAAAAATTATAGATGGTCAATTTCCCGAGAAATTGCAAAATTACTATTCAAGCTTTTATATTAATTAATTAATTTTTTCTTTAGTGTCTAAAATAAAGGAAAAAAATCAAGAAACGACAAACATATTGTATGCAATTTAAAATTTATGTAGTTAAAAGTGGTAAAACTGCTTAAATCAATATCTTGACTGCTAATTTATGCCAAAAATATTTTTTTTCCCAATTTTTTATTTTTTTTTTAATTTGGCGATTTCTCGCGAAATTGATAAGATATGATTTCGATGTTAACTGTTTTGTGACCTGTAAATAAATACAATTAAAACTGCATACTCCGTTTTAAAGACATTTAAAAATCTTCATTGTCAAAATTTTAGAAAATACAAAAACACTAATTTCGCGATATCTCGCGAATGCGAGCAGCTACGATTTCGCTGTTAACAATTTTGTGAGATTTAATCAAGTAGAAATCGAACTGCGTTTACACTTTTCGTCGACACTAAAGTTGAACCTAAACATCGCTGAGGCTCACCGTGTTGTTCGTACATTAACAACAATCTTTTTTGTGAATAGACCCCTATGTTTCGATACTTTACATATACCGTCGGACAAAAATGAAAAAAAAGTGGTTAAAAAAGAACTGGGTAATATACGTTTAAAACTAGAGAGTAAATGTAGTAAAACTGCATTTATAGTTTTGCATTTCGTGATCCTGTTTCCTTTTAAAAGGACTTCAAAGTTTTAGAGGCATACATTTTATAAAATATTTTTTTAATATTAATGCATGTCCTAGGATGCCACTAGTAATAGCAATTGAAAGACGAGGATCTCCTTTAATTTTCCTATATTATTATTTTTACATATCAGGAAAAAGGAGGTTAGTTACAAATTTTCAAAACTTTATCCTCTAATATTTTCCTCAAAATATTTTGATAAAATTTTCAAAGCACTTTATTCACATCTTTTTTCCTTATATGGCAAAATAAAAAAAGGGAAAATTATTGGACATACTCCTTTTTCATTTGCCATCAACAGTGTCATCCTAGGACAAGTACAAATATTTCGGAAATATTTCACAAAATGTGTCCTTTAAAACTTTGAAATCGTTTTAAAAGGAAACAGGATCACGAAATAAACAACTTTAAATCAAGTTTTACTTCATTTGATTTCTAATTTCAGACGTATATTCATCAGGTTCATGTTTAATATTGGCTGTCGGACGGTGCTATCTACGACACTACAACGCTAGAATGAAGTTTTTTCTGAAGTCTTTTGAGTCTTTCAGCATTTCTATAACTTTTAGAACTTTTACAATTTTTTTATTTTTCTTAATTTTTCTTAACATTAGTTTGCAGAGATTTTGACCCACACCATTTTGCATTTATTTTGCATATAAAATCTTGCGCTGAACCCGAAAATGAAGTCCAAATATACAAAAGTATAAATATTTAACTGAAACTATTTAAATGAAAAATAAATGCAAAATGTCGTATTTTTTTTTTTTAATTTGTAATTTTTTTTAATTTGTAAACCACACCATTTTTAGATGTAATTCGTAAAATATCAATTGTAATTCGAAGGTTCTACGTGTAATTTGAAGATTCCATTTGTAATTTGAAGATTCCATTTGTAATTCGAAGATTCCATTTGTAATTCCAAGTCTCTACTTGTAATTCGAAGATTCTATTTGAAATTCAAAGATTCCAATTGTTATTCAAAAACTGTCAACTGAATTTCCTTTGATCTTTTTGGAATTACAATTTGAATCTTCGAATTACAAATAGAATCTTCGAATTATAATAGAATCTTCGAATTATAATAGAATCTTCGAATTACAAGTAGAAACATCGAATTTCAATTGGAATTTTTGAATTATAAATGGAATCTTCGAATTACAAGTAGAATCTTCGAATTACAATTGATCTTTTACGAATTACATCTGTAAGTGGTGTAGTAGATGAACAAAATCGAATTGGCAGCGATGTTCGTCTGTCGGTAAGTCTGTGGAAAGCACACTGCAATACAAACCAAAAGAGCTTGACTCCTAAATTTTGACTAGAATATGTTTTGTGTTTATATGCTGATTTACAAGTCTATGTACAAATAGACGAAACCGAAGAACTAAATCAACCTATGAAAAAATTTCTGGAAAAAAATTTTCCAGAAAAAGTATCTCTTTATTAGTTTGTCATTATATGCAAAACGCATAGAAATGTCGGGCGAGGACTCCATAATGTTTATATATTATTGATCCGTAAAGGTTTCTAACAGTAAGACATTCTAGTGATATCCATCCATTTCTTTGTCTGTGATTGTCGGTAAAAAAGTTATTTGATGGAAAAAGTTTCAAATGAAAAAAGATTATTGACGAAAACAAAAAAAAGTAATGAAAAAAATAGTATGTATGAAAAAAATTATGAAAAAAATATTGATGAAAAAGAAATAATGATGAAAAAAATATTAATGAAAAAAAAATATTGATGAAAAAAAATATTGATGAAACAATATTGATGAAAATAATATTGATGAGAAAAAATTGATAAAAAAAATATTGATGAAATTAAATGGATAAAAAAATATTGATTAAAAAAAAAAATTTAAATGAACACAAAAAAAATTTATTAAAAAATATTGATGAAATTAAATTTTTTAATGAAAAAAAAAAAAAAAAAATATTGATGAAATTAAAATTAAAAAAAAAATAGAAATAAAAAAAAATATTGATGGAAAACAAAGTGATTAAAAACAAGTAAGAGTGTTAAATTCGGATGTGGCGAATATTTTATACCCTCCAACATGAAAAAAAAATTAAAACAAGTAAGAGTGTTATATTCGGCTGTGCCGAATTTTTAATACCCTCCAACTTGCAAAAAAAATGCAGGGGCGTTTTATTTTTTTTAAGGGGGGTCGGTAGTGGTAATTGAGGGGGGGAGGGGCAAATTTCCTCTCGAATATGTGTTAAAAAAATCATTCTTATGCTTTTTGCACCAAAGAAGTGCAAGTTTGTCATAATTTAAAAAAAAAAGTTATTCCACGCCCATAGAAGGGGGTCGGACCAAAAAAAACGACATTTTCTAATTCTCAGGGTCCAAATGCAGTACTTTGAACTTCTTGTAGCATAAAAATGTTGCATTTGTTAAACAAAACCACAAAAAATCATGTAAAAAAGTGATATTTTTCAGAGGTTGATTCAGTTCTTCAAGGGGGAACTTTTTCCCCCTGGCTCGATTTTGCTGATTTACGAATCTAACCTGCCTAGGAACATAAGACATATTCGTGCCATACTTCGAAAGTCTAGCTGTTTTATTTTGGACTGTATCGTGTTCTCTACAGATGGACAGATGGACATCGCTAGAATGTCTTAGAATCGATCAGTGATAAATAATATACATTAGAGTGTCCCTTATTTTGGAAATGTTGGAAATGTTGGAAATGTTGAGACGGTACCCCCTCATTTTTTTCCTTTTGACTAAAAAATAACTCAGGAAAAATTTAACGCCCCTACGACCACGCCTTCCCTACGCGACGGGGCCTTAAGGAACGGGGCCTTAAAAATCATTTTTCCATACAAACCAAAATTTTTTTTTTTAATTTTTAATTTTTTTGTTATTAATTATAATATTACTTGGTTAGCTTATTCACGACAAAAAATTTGATTTTGGTGGGATGAGGCTTTCAGTTCTAAAAAATTTTTCGAAAAAAAAAATTTAGAGCTTTTGGGGTCCTACAGTAAAAATTTTTTAAATTTTTTTTTTTTTTAGTTTTGACAAGCAACCGTTTTAGTTGTAATGTTGCTTTTAATGATATATATTCATAAAAAAATATTATTCATATCTGTGACATCTTGATCGTGTATCGAAAAACATCAAAAATGCATTTTTTAACCTTTTTTAGATCACGATAAAGATGTCACAGATAGGAATAATATTTTTTTATGAAAATATATCATTAAAAGCAACAATTCAACTAAAACGGTTGCTTGTCAAAACTAAAAAAAAATATTTTTTAAAAAATTTTTACTGTAGGACCCCAAAAGCTCAAAATTTTTTTTTTCGAAAAATTTTTTAGAACTGAAAGCCTCATCCCACCAAAATCAATTTTTTTGTTGTGAATAAGCTAACCAAGTAATATTATAATTAATAACAAAAAAAATTAAAATCAAAAAAAAAAATTTCTACTTAGGGAGTAGAGATAGGGCGTAGGTATGTTTTGAAAAAATGTTGTAGGGTAAAAATAAATGGGGGTCGGTCTCACTAATGACCCCTCTCGGACGCACCATTGGACCGGTAGAAGCTGATTAAATAAAACAAATTTACAAAAAATAAAAAATATTGTATGGGGACAGCCTTAACGGTTAAAGATAGAGGGTAGGTGTGTTCAGAGAAAATGTTTGGACTAAAAAATTATTGTGGGTCGGTCATACATTTTGTTGCTCTAAGGGCATTATTAGGGCAGTTAGAGCGGTTGGAACAAATTTTAAAAAATGTCGTTTTGTGTGGGAGCCCCCTTAGAAATTGGAGATAGGGTATTAATTTGTTCCAAAGAAATGTTAAGACGTAAAAATTAATGGGGGTCGGTCTTATAAAAGACCCCTCTATGACGCACCATTGGAGCAGTAGAAATGATTTTAAGATTGGAAAATTACTATTTTTTAAAATTTTTTCAAAAAATTTTAAAAAATAGTAATAATTGTTATCCCACGATCTTCCTGGGCAAAAAATTTGTAGAATTGATAGAAGTTTTACACAAAAAAATTTCAAAAAAATCAAAGAGTACAAACATTTTCAAAAATGAGAATTAAATTTTAAAACTTAAAAATCGCATACTAGAGCGCTTTTTAGATTTTTTTGGGATTTTTTTTTAGAAAGTACGAAAAAAACAAAAATTTTGAAAAAAAAAAATTTGAAATTTGGACCATTATTGAAGAAGTTATGATTAAAAGAAGTTTGAGTAAAGGAACAAACTACCAATTTTTACAAAATCGATATCTTTTGAACGGGTCATCAAAAAAATCTGAAAATTTACCACGAAGGAGTTTTCGAAGGGTACTAAAAACAGTAAACAAATTGGGAAAATCTAAAAAAAAGTTTTTCAAAGTGTCCGATTTCACATGGAATGCCCCATATATACTTTATGAGGTCCTAGACCCATATTTCGATGCGTTAAACACGGAATGACAAAGTGAGTATACCCCCATACTGTGGTTGGAGGATATAATAATAGTAGCAAAAAAAAATTATTGGTGAAAAAAAATATATGTATAAAAAAATTGATGAAAAACAATATTGATGAAAAAAAA
Organism: Pegoplata infirma; assembly: GCA_963921195.1. Classification (NCBI taxonomy): domain Eukaryota; kingdom Metazoa; phylum Arthropoda; class Insecta; order Diptera; family Anthomyiidae; genus Pegoplata; species Pegoplata infirma. The sequence goes on along the minus strand of OY992537.1, from coordinate 8,732,672 downwards.
AATATGAAAAAAAAAATTATAAAAAAAATATTGATGAAAAAATTTTGATTAAAAAAATACTGATTAAAATTTATGAAAAATAATAATGATGTGTGTTATTCACCAGCTGGTAAATATTTTTTTTAGTTCACCACGGGGTGAATTATTAACCAAGTTTCAAACTATGTTACTAAAATTTTTGGTTTTAAGAGAATGAACTCAGTAATTCTTATTTTCTTTTTTGTCAATCGTAAGCTTATATAGTCGAACTGAGGTGGCGTCCTGCAACTTTTTTAAAACTAAACACCAGCTTAAAAACATTATCATGTTAAAAAAAATTAATAAAAATTTTTTTTATTAAATTTATTTTCGAAAAAATAAAATTTTATATCCAGCAAGAAAATTTATCGGTGATTGGCACATGGAATCAAATGACCTATGAAACTTGACACATTTAATATAACCACACATGTCTCTTTTGTGAGGAAATTTCGCAGCCCGGGATGTGACACTGGACCCGTCAATTAGTGACATGTCAAAAAAATCTCACTGTAACCTATCACAGACCTGACACCTCTCACATAACACCTTTCATATAAAAACCTTTGATTGAAATTGTCTTAAGCATTGATACACCACTTGTTACATGTCACTGAACTATAAAATCAGTGGGTGCCCATTAAAAAACCTCCCATGTTAGAGAAATTTATATTTTAACCAAAAAATAAACACATTTTAATTTCTCTAAGTATATTCAGCATTTGTATGCTATAATATTTTTTAGTATTATCATAGTTTTAATACCCCTTAGTATAAATCCATATATACAGTTGGTCATGATCCTTTAGATTAAACACGTAGATATGGAAATATATAAACGTATGACCTATTTCCGTTACGTGGCAGGTAGACTTGCCAGTTTACTTTTTTTTCGCCATATACAACAAATAGCTACAACTACGCATTTTTACTACAACTATAGCAACAATATGTGGAATGTACAAAAAAAAAAAAGAAAAAAACTCCGGAAAAAAATGAATGACACGCACAGCATATGTGGCGCATCATTAAAAATAAATTTACGCTTGGCATAATGGTTTGTGCATAAGTAGGTACGTACATACTATCTCGAACATAGAGTTGTTGAACAGCAGTTGAATTGAAGCTGAGTTACGTTGAAAGATACAAAAAGGTGTAAGCATTTAAATTTAGCTTCGAGGGTGTTATATGTTGCTATTTTAACAAATTTAGTTTAGTTTTGTGTGTGTATTTATTTTAGCTATTTCTAAATAGAGGATGCGAATAATATTTGAAAAAGTGAAAACGTATTTTAGAGCAGAGAGGAGAAATTTAAATTTTTAACTACCATTAAAGGGTAAAACTTGTTAGTTTACACAGGTAAAATATTACTACGATTAGTTTTTTTTTAAAGCACAGTAAAAACAAGTAAAAAAGGTTAAATTCGGCCTTGCCGAATGTATTGATACCGTCCACAATGTCAAAAATATTATTAAAAAAAATTCCGCGGAAAAAATAATATGTTTGTACATGTGCAAACACCATGGACTTTTTTTGTCCAATTTTGCCTTTAGGTCGCAATTCTTAACCGATTTTGGTTTTTTGTGGAATTTTTGCTAATAAAATTCCGCATCGATCTGTCATAGCGGATTTTTGAAAAAAGTTTTCGGATTACTTTTTATATTTTCCTAAATTTCAGAAAATTTTAATTTTTTCATAATTTTTGCAATAAAAATGTATTAGGCATGGGACGAACATGCTTTATAGACCTAATTAAAGATATTTCAACCCAATATCAACGACGTGATTAGTATTAAAAAATATATAATTATTTTGGTTTTAAAGAATTTCCACTTTTAAAAGCCTATATCTTTAAAAATAATGTACCAATTTCAATAAATTTTTTTTAGATTAAAGCATATGTTTTGCTTAGACATAATTGGTTCACAAAATTTTAAAAATAATATTTTTTTTGTGATGAAGAATATAAAAACAGTAAGTCACAGAAAAATTTTGAAAAATTTCATTAAATTAAAAATAGTATAAAAGTTAAATTAGACTTGGCCGAATCTATGAATACGCTCCACAATGCCCTTGAAAAAAATAACATTTTTGATTAGAAACATTTTATTTTGTGTAAAAAACTTTTTTTAAGTAATTGAAAAAAAAAAAAACAATTTACAAAAATTTTTTTTGAGTGTAAAATTTTTTTTCGGGTGTATTTTTTTTTTTTTTTAGTGTAAAAATATTTTTGCGTGACAAAAATACGTTGTAAAATATTTTTGTGACTTACCAATGTTTTTAAAACATGTTTAACGGGTTTTCAACAAGTGAATATAGGGTGAAACTAGTCTGAAATTCACGGTTTTGCTAATAACTTTTGAACCACTGGACCGATTTGCCTGAAATTCAATTCGAACCAGGCAGACAAACATATTTATTCAGTCTTTTGCTCATAACTTTTGAACCACTAGACCGATTTCGCTGGATTGCAATAACAACCTGACCAGGTAAATGTCCAACATATGTATATGCCAAACTTCAGAAGCCTTCGTAAAGTCTTTCAAAATTTAGCTTGTTTTCAACAGACAGACAGACATACAGACAGACGTACAGACGAACAGACAAACAGACGGACATCGCTAGATCGTCCGTTAGATTTTTAGAGAGCCAAATATTTGATTTTTTGAAAAATTTTGGCAAAATATCATACAGTTGGCTTTAGACAGTTATTTTGTGTTTTTTTTTTACTCGAAAACCATATGATGTACGAAAAAACTTTCAGTGACAATATTGTTTATAAAATTATGGAGATTTAAAATTTAGAAACAAAAAAAAAAAAATTAACAGCGTTAAAAGAACATTCTAAACTTTAATTAAAAAATTTTGGGTTTGGAAATCCATGCTGTCCTTGACAGGAGAAAAGGAAATTCCAATATTACTTATTTAAAAAAAAATTTTTGAAATTTTTTTTTTGAAATTTTTTTTTTGTGTCCAAATTTTAAATTTCCATAATTTTATAAACAATATTGTCACTGAAAGTTTTTTCGTACAACATACGGTTTTCGACTAAAAAAAAAACACAAAATAACTGTCTAATGCCAACTATATCATACTAGCTTACAATCCCGGTACTTCGTTACCGGTTGTATTGAATACCGGACAATCGAAGGATCAGGATTATTCTATCGATTTCAAAAAAATTCCCCTACGTAGTCTTTGTTTTATTTACTTGTGGACGTTTAATTCTTCCATATAAAAATATTTCAATGAATAATTTAAACAATAAAATTTGAATAACTTTGCTGGTACGTTATCATGTTCGTTCCGGGGGAAAAATATAATGACAATTTTCGAGCCCTTATGTCGGGATTTTGGATTTTGAGTGAATAAATATTTCAGTGAAAAAAGAAATTGGAATAAAAAAAATATGGAGTAAAAAAAGCTAAACACCAAAAATTTGAGTTGAAAATATTCCATATTGTTCCCCGCTCTATTTCATATTGTTCCCCGTTCCACGCCATTTCATTTCCAATTCGTTCCCCATCTTCTAAGGTCATTATTATAGAAACAAAAAAAGTACCAAAAGTACACTTTATTACCCCCATTAGAAACGGAATTTAAAAAAAAGTACCTCTTCCAGAATGTTTTTTCTTCACCGGATCCTACAATCCATATTTCAATTATCTAGGATCATTGTTTCAGCAAATATTAAAAGTACTTTTTATCCCCGTTAAGAAACGGAATTTCCAAAAAGAACTTTTCCCAATATCTTTTTTCACCGAAGGATTTTACATTCCAAATTTTAAGTTTCTGGGACCATTATATCAGGAAATAAATAAGTACACTTTTTTATTAATTTCAATCTTAAACCTTTATTTTCCGAGAGGCGAACCTTACCCAATTTCAAGTTTCTATGTTTATTATTTCAGGAAATAAAAAAGTACCAAAAAGTGTACTTTCGGTACTTTTAACAAAACGTACTTTTTATAGAAGGTACTTTTTATAAAAGTTACTTTTTGTAAAAGATGCTTTTGATTAAAGGTACTTTTTATAAAAGGTACTTTTTATAAAAGGTAAGGTAAGGTAAGGTAAGGTAAGGTAAGGTAAGGTAAGGTAAGGTAAGGTAAGGTAAGGTAAGGTAAGGTAAGGTAAGGTAAGGTAAGGTAAGGTAAGGTAAGGTAAGGTAAGGTAAGGTAAGGTAAGGTAAGGTAAGGTAAGGTAAGGTAAGGTAAGGTAAGGTAAGGTAAGGTAAGGTAAGGTAAGGTAAGGTAAGGTAAGGTAAGGTAAGGTAAGGTAAGGTAAGGTAAGGTAAGGTAAGGTAAGGTAAGGTAAGGTAAGGTAAGGTAAGGTAAGGTAAGGTAAGGTAAGGTAAGGTAAGGTAAGGTAAGGTAAGGTAAGGTAAGGTAAGGTAAGGTAAGGTAAGGTAAGGTAAGGTAAGGTAAGGTAAGGTAAGGTAAGGTAAGGTAAGGTAAGGTAAGGTAAGGTAAGGTAAGGTAAGGTAAGGTAAGGTAAGGTAAGGTAAGGTAAGGTAAGGTAAGGTAAGGTAAGGTAAGGTAAGGTAAGGTAAGGTAAGGTAAGGTAAGGTAAGGTAAGGTAAGGTAAGGTAAGGTAAGGTAAGGTAAGGTAAGGTAAGGTAAGGTAAGGTAAGGTAAGGTAAGGTAAGGTAAGGTAAGGTAAGGTAAGGTAAGGTAAGGTAAGGTAAGGTAAGGTAAGGTAAGGTAAGGTAAGGTAAGGTAAGGTAAGGTAAGGTAAGGTAAGGTAAGGTAAGGTAAGGTAAGGTAAGGTAAGGTAAGGTAAGGTAAGGTAAGGTAAGGTAAGGTAAGGTAAGGTAAGGTAAGGTAAGGTAAGGTAAGGTAAGGTAAGGTAAGGTAAGGTAAGGTAAGGTAAGGTAAGGTAAGGTAAGGTAAGGTAAGGTAAGGTAAGGTAAGGTAAGGTAAGGTAAGGTAAGGTAAGGTAAGGTAAGGTAAGGTAAGGTAAGGTAAGGTAAGGTAAGGTAAGGTAAGGTAAGGTAAGGTAAGGTAAGGTAAGGTAAGGTAAGGTAAGGTAAGGTAAGGTAAGGTAAGGTAAGGTAAGGTAAGGTAAGGTAAGGTAAGGTAAGGTAAGGTAAGGTAAGGTAAGGTAAGGTAAGGTAAGGTAAGGTAAGGTAAGGTAAGGTAAGGTAAGGTAAGGTAAGGTAAGGTAAGGTAAGGTAAGGTAAGGTAAGGTAAGGTAAGGTAAGGTAAGGTACCATAATTTCAGTAAATTGAAAAAAGTACCAAAAGTACACTTTTTTCTTTACCCTCGTAGAGTCAACATTGGCAAAAACCCAGCCTTGGTGAATATTTTTTCCGGGAGGCGAACCTACATTGCAAATTTTAAGTTTCTAGGACCATTATTTAAGAAAATATAAAAAGTACCAAAAGTACAGTTTTTTACCCCTTCGAATCAACATTGGCAAAATCCAGCCCTAGTAGATTTATATTCCGGGAGCTGAACCTACATTCAAAATTTCAAGTGTCTAGGACCATTATTTAAGGAAATATAAAAGGTACCAAAGGTACATTTTTTACCCTTTTTATCCCCTTAGAATCAACATTAGCAAAAATCCAGCCTTAGAATCAACATTGGCAAAATCCAGCCTTAGTAGATTTATATTCCGGGAGCTGAACCTACATTAAAAATTTCAAGTGTCTAGGACCATTATTTAAGGAAATATAAAAGGTGCCAAAGGTACATTTTTTACCCTTTTTACCCCTTAGAATCAACATTGGCAAAAATTCAGCCTTACTGGATCTATATTCCGGGAGGTGAACATACAGTCCAAATTTCAAGTTTCTGTGACCATTATTTCAGAAGATATAAAAAGTACCAAAAGTACAGTTTTTACCCTTTTTACCCCCTTACAATCAACATTGGCAAATATCCGGCCCCACTGGATTAGGGTTGCCATTCGTACTGTTTTAAACAGTACATGTACTGTTTTTTATAAAAAGTACTGTTTTATGCACACCACCTAAAACAGTACGCAAAAGTACTGTTTTTTAAAGCGTGTACTGTTTTTGTACTGTTTTTTATACTCATCACCAAAATGTAACATTTTTCGAAAAATGTTTCATATTTGACAAAATTTTAATCCAATTTTTAAAAAGGAGCAATTAAATGCAATAAAATTTTATACCACACTCATAAAGAAAAATTATTTAAAAAGTGGGAAACTTAACTAAATTCAATAATGATTTAGCTCCATTGCCATGTCTTCCTTCTTTTCGTCTAAATTTTTCTGAAAAATAAGAAAAAACTAAAAAATGGGAAAAAATTTATTTTATGGAGTACATCTTATTTAAAGTTCCGATTTTGGGCAGACCCAATTAGGTTCGGAACCCATGGGTACAGACCACCTTAGGCCCAGTCCCATTGGGTCTATTAAGGATCGTCATGGATTTTGATTCAACATCTTTGCCCTTTTCGCTCTACCTTGCTTAGTTTTTAACATACGGGAATTTAAAGGCCCAAAAGGGTCTTTAGAATCTTAACGGGATAATTAAAAAAACTATTACACGGGGGGATTAAGACGGTCGTGTAAAGAACTACAAAAATGTATTTGGCCTTTTTTTTGTTTCGGCAAAATTTTCTGAGAAATGAGCATTTTTAAAATTTGGGAAATGCTCAAATTTTTGAGCATATGTTTTTGATAGGAAGATCGGCGTTTTAGTTAAGCGAAAGCATAGACTACAAAAGTTTTACAAGTAAGATGTCGTGGCAACTAAGACAAGCTCCAAAAGTCAATCAGCAATTTTTTTCAACACTGATAAAAAAATTGAATAAATTTGAGACGGTTTACCTAAAATGTTTCCCCGTTCTGTAAACAATCTTTTATGCTCGTTTTGGCTGAAATCTGTTTAAAACCAGGGTAAAAGGGCTAAGTTTTTGTAGTTTGATATAAAATAAGACTTTTAAAAAAGTACTGTTTTTATTTGCAATGAACTGTTTTTTGAGACCAAATGTACTGTTATTCCCTATTTCAAATCTGGCAACCCTACACTGGATCTATATTCCAATAGTTGAACATACAGTCCAAATTACAAGTCTCTGTGACCATTATTTCAGGAGATATAAAAAGTACCAAAAGTACAGTTTTTTACCCTTTTTGTCCCCTTAGAATCAACATTGACAAAAATCCGGCCTTACTGGATCTATATTCCGGGAGGTGAACATACAGTCCAAATTTCAAGTCTCTATGACCATTATTTCAGGAGATATAAAAAGTACCAAAAGTACAGTTTTTTACCCTTTTTACCCCCTTAGAATCAACATTGGCAAAAATCCAGCCTTAGTGGATCTATATTCCGGGAGGTGGACCTACAGTCCAAATTTCAAGTCTCTAGCTTCAGCGGTTTGGGCTGGGCGATGATGAATGAGTATGTCAGTCAGTCAGTCAGTCAGTCAGTCACATTACTCTTTTATATATATAGATTTTGCCAAAATTTTTCAAAAAAATCAAATATTTGGCTCTCTAACAAACTTTGAAAATTTATTGCTCGACAACACGAAAAAACACCTCTCTGAAATCCATGGTGTCCTTCCCACAAAAAAGGACATTTAAAAATAGTTTTTAAAATTTTTTGTTGAAATTTAAAAAAAAAAATATAAATTTTAAATCTTCATAATTTTATAAACAATATTTTCATAAGTTTTTTAGTACGACCTATATTGTCAAACCAACGCTTTTTTAAACGCCTATATCTTCCAAAGTATTAATCCAAAAAAACAAAAAAATATGGTTTTTAATCATTTACGAAGCTCTAATAATCAAATAACCAAAAATTAACACAAATCGGTGACCCTCAGTTAAATTTCCCATGGATTTGCTCATATGTAAATGTATATAAACAGAACGTGTAGTTATTAGAAATTGTGTGAGTGAATGTTGAGTGATGGATGTTATTTTTAGTAGTTTTTTTTTTTTCAGTTTCAGTTTTTAATAGTGGCTAAGAGTAACATTTCACAGGTGTTTTATCTTTATATACATTTGCAATGATGTCGTAATGAGCGCAATGAGCTTAAAAACAAAGGCCAAACAACTATCTATCCCATAACAAGGATACTACTTTTATGTACAAAATACTAAAACTAAAATACACACACACACACGCATATGTAAACATACATACTCGTATAAAGTAGAAAGGAGACTTTTAAATTAACATAATGACAGCATGAAACATATACAATTTTACATGAATGGTTAAGTGTGCATGAATGAGAGAATGTGTGTGTGTATAAAGTATAATGAAGTAAAATGAAAAACAACAGAAACTTCATTAAAAACACATGTGCTTTTTTTCTCTTTTTTAATTTTAAAACAAACCAAAAAAAGGAAAAACTATAGTATGTAGAACATTACTAAAAAAAATAATATTAAAACAAAAAAACACACAAAACTAACTACTTATGTACATTCATTTTGTACACACTACTCCACTTAAGTCCCTACATAATTCTGTATATTTTTTGGTGTTTGAAATCATATTATAATGTTTTCAATTTAAGGTTTAACAAAAAAAGTATGTGTTAGTAACACTTGTTCCATATAATATCTGTAAATTTTTAAAGTGCTATTTGTTGTTATTTTTTGTTGTTTGTGTCCCTACAGTGTTGGTGACCTTAATATAAACTCTAGAAATTGAGTTGTCAATTAAATTTTTTCTTTTCGTTTAATTTAACTTTTTAAATTTTCTTTAAATAAAAATATCAAATTTAAATATTTTTTTAAATTGTTTAAAATTAAAAAGAGAGTAACACGTTAAGCTGTGTGTTAATATAAATACAGTCAAACCCGATTGGGACCAATTTTCATTGTGGAAACCTTATTTTCTTCACTAATAAAATCAAATAAAGATCATATCGGTACATTTTTAAACAACACCATTTACAGATGTTATTCGAAATAGATCAGCTGTTATTTGAAAATTTTACTTGTAATTCGAAGATTCTACTTGTAATTTGAAGATTCTATTTGTAATTCTAAAATTCCATTTGAGCAAATCCATGGAAAATTTAACTGACGGATCACCGATTTTGTTTATTTTTGGTTATTTTACAGAGCTTCGTAAATGATTAAAACACATATTTGTTTTTTTTTTTTGGATCAATATTTTGGAAGATATGGGCGTTTAAATAAGCGCTTTATTGGCAATATTGATTTTTACACATTTTTTTTAACATTTTTCTACTCGGAAACCGTAAGTCATACGAAAAACTGATAAAAACAATATTGTAGATAAAATTATGAAGATTTAAAATTAAACAAGTGAGAGTGTTAAATTCGGCTGTGCCAAATCATTTATACCCTCCAAAATGTATCAAAAATTAACATTTTTTTTTTTGTCAGGGTCGTTTTTTTTTTGGGGGGGGGGGGGGGTGATCGGGTCAGAGGGGGGTATTGAGAGCACCTTCCCATCGCGATAAATATATCAAATATTTCATTTATTTAACAAAAATACAAAAAAAAACATGTAAAAACAGTGTATTTTTTCAGAGGTTGCTTCAGTTCTTCAAGAGGGAATTTTTTCCCCCTGGGCCGATTCTTCCCATTCGCGAAATTAACCTGCCTATGACCATAAGACATATTTGTGCCAAACTTCAGGAGTCTAGCTGTTTTATTTTGGATTGCATTGTGTTATCTGCAGACAGACGGACGGACGGACAGACGGACATTCACAGAACGTCTTAGAATCGATCATAGATCAATAATATATATAATTTTTCGATGCGTTACGAACGGAATAACAAAGTGAGTATACCCCCATACTGTGGTTGGAGGGTATAAAAAAAAAATCGAAAATTTCAACAAATAATTTTGAAAACAATATTTGAATGTCCTTTTTGTTTCGGAAGGACAACATGGACTTCCAAAAGCAAAATTTTGTTTTAAAGTTCAGAATGCCCTTTTTACGCTGTTTTTCAGAGAGGTGTTTTTTCGTATTGTTGAGCAGTAAATTGTCAAAGTTTGTTAGAGAGCTAAATATAAAAGTTTGTTAGAAGCCAAATATTTGATTTTTTCAAAATTTTGGCAAAAAATCAAATAGTTGGCTCTAGACAGTTTTTTTTGTGCTTTTTTACTCTAAAACCATATGTACGAAAAAACTTTTTCGATTTTTTGCCAAAATTTGAAAAAAAATCAAATATTTGATTAAACAAACTTTAAAAATTAATTGCTCAACAATACGAAAAAATAATAAAATCTTAAATTAAAAAAATTTTATTTTTGAAATCCATAGTGTCCTTCCCAGGAAAAAAGGACATTAAAATACGGTTTTCAACATTTTTTGTTGAAATTTAAAAAAAAAAAAAATTGTTTCTAAATTTTAAATTTTCATTAGAGGTATTCAGAGTCTTGTTGCCACCCCTGGCAATGTAGCAAAAGAGTACTACTTTCAAAAAATACATGTATTTTGAAAAGTAATTTTGAAAAGTGCTCTTTTACCACCAGTGCTAGGGCTGGCAAGCAAGATTCTGAATACCACTATTATTTTATATACAATATTGTTTTTATAAGTTTTTTGTACGACTTACGGTTTCCGAGCACAAAAATGTTAAAAAACTGTTGAAAAGTCAATATTTTCAAAAAGAGCTTAAACGCACAAATCTTCCAAAGTATTGATCAAAAAAAACAAAAAAATATAGTTTTTAATCATTTACGAAGCTTTATCAAATAACCAAAAATAAACAAAATCGTCGATCCGTTAGTTAAATTTCCCATGGATTTGGTCATTTGTAATTCGAAAATTTCAATTGTAAAAATATCAATTATACTGTGCTACAGTGGAAAAATACTTTTGATGTGACATAGTAAAGGTGGTTTGGTTTGTCTAGTAGATCACAAAACTGCCAATTAAACTTTCCAAATACCCTCAAATTTGAGAGTTATTGTCAAAAAACGTTTTATCGCATAAGATTTAGAATTAAATTTTCTTTAAGAATGTTCATAAATATCAAGGTTGTTGAAATAATTATGGCTGAAAAAATCGCTAAACTAAAAAAATTTTCAAAAAATAACAAACAAATTATATATTATTTAACAAATCAATACAAATCCTTCATATACGTATAGACCAATTCAATCACAAAAAGTCCTATCCCTCTTCTATCCAAAACAGTTTGAAAATCGGTTGAAAAGTTTCTTAGTTAGACGTGGTTTAGTAGAAAAGTCACAAACAAAACTTTTTTTTGACATTAGCTTTAAAATTTGAGATTGTCTGGCAAGTTTGATGGGCATTTTCGTGACCTTTTCGATGAGAACTATCTATCGAATTGTAATTCAAATCTATCATTTGCAGTTCAACTGTAATTTGATGATTGTAATTGTAAATCACAAAAAGATAAATTTTAGTTTGTATTAAATCAATTGTAATTCGATATCAGATCAATTGTAATTCGAAAAAAGATCAATTCGTAAATGATCAATTCGAACTACAATTAATCTTTTTCGAGTTACTATTGATCTATTTTGAATTAAAATTGATTGTTTTCAAATAAAAATTGATTCTTTTCGAATCAAAATTGATATTTTTCGAATTACAATTGGAATCATCGAGTTCCACTTGATTTTTTTCGAATCACAATTAATCTTTTTCGAATTAAAATTGATCGTTTTAGAATTACATCTCTAAATGGTGTAGTTATCCGTTTTCAAGCAAGCTCTGGTGTAGGTTTTCAGATGGTCGGTCTTGGCCAATTATAATTTTGTACTTTCATTTTAATTTAAAATATATATTTTTTTTAATTTTGTGTATGTGTTTTTTTTGGTACTTAAATGTTCTAAAAAAATAAAAGAATAAAAGCAATAATTTTGTAAATTATATGTTTAACCAACACTTTGTGGGTTAATGAGTACATATTTTTTTATAACATACTATATGTAGTGTTTACATATGTATTAAAGTGAATGGCAAAAGTTTACTAGGTGTAAAGTATGGATATTTCTTTTCAATGCTTAAAATTAACTTATGCAAGTAACACAACATTTTTAGAAGTTGTGAATTTTTCAAATTTAAGATAAAACTTTAGTTACTTCGTTACAAGCAGGCCTTCCAAAATTTAATTCACCATTCAATTTTTCAATTCATAAATTTTATTAATGAATTAATTTTTATACCCTCCAACTACAGTATGGGGGGTATACTCACATTGTCATTCCGTGTGTAACGCATCAAAATATCGGTCTAGGACCCCATAAAGTATATATATTTATGATAAGTGATCGATTCTAAGACATTCTAGCGATGTCCATCCGTCTGTCTGTCCGTCTGTCTGTCCGTCTGTCCGTCTATAGTTAACACGATGCAGTCAAAAATAAAAGAGCTTGACTCCCGACATTTAGCGCGAATATGTTTTATGTTCCTAGACAGGTTAAGTTCGCAAATGAGCAAAATCGGACGAGGGGGAAAAAGTTCCCCCTTGAGAACTAAACAAACCTCTGAAAAATACCATTTTTTACATCATTTTTTGTGGTTTTGTTCAACAAATGCAACATTTTTATACTACAAGAAGTTCAAAGTCCTTCATTCGGTCCGTCCCCCTTTTATGGGCGTGGAATAAATGTTTTTTTCTTAAATATTGATAAACTTGTATTTCACTAGCGCATTAAACATAAGAATGAATTTTTAAACACATATTCGAGAGGAAATTAGCCCCTCTCAAATTACCACTACCGCCCCCCCCCAAAAAAAGAAATCGCCCCTGCAATTTTTTGTTTTATTTTTTTGCATGTTGGAAGGAAAAAAGATTCGGCACAGCCGAATTTAACACTCTTACTTGTTTGAATTACATTTTAATTATTTAAAAAAATAATTAATTAATTTTGTGAATAATTCAATTTTAATTCAAAGAATTAATTCAAGCATGAATTAATTTCATTTTGAATTAATTTATTTTGAATTAATTCATTTTGAATTTTTTAAAACAATGCAACACTGTTATAAACCAAAATTTTTGCAAGGGAAAACAAAAGTTTTGTTCTTTAATTGCGAAATCCCTCTATTATATTGGAAGTTATTAAATATTCGGCACTGGCAAATATAACACTAATTTTTTTTCGTATATAGTAGAAGGATTCGGCGAAAAAGAGAAAAAAACTTTTGTTTTCTCTTGCAAACATTTTGGTTTATAACAGTTTTTATAATTCCTATGCCCACAAAAAAAAAATTATTACAAAATTTACCCGAGTAAAAATTTTCCGATGTAATCATATATAATTTGATACAATCTTATATGAGTTAATACACAGAAAAAAATATGGAGGAAACAAATTTGAGTAATCACTTGTTTAAATTTAAAAAAAAATTGAGTAATTTTTTAATTGACGCAATTAAAAATTTACTTAAAAATTTTAAAAACAATTTAAGTAAATAATTTAATAAAAATTTTATAGTTTTTAAATTTTTTTTAAACTCTCATAGTTTTTTGAATTCTCGTTTAGTTTACAGTTTTTTGTGTATGTATATGAAAGTTTGTAATCGTCTTTATAAAATTTTCCTATGTTTTCGAGACATAAATATGTTTGGCAAAGTTTGAAAAAAAAAAAACAAGTTTTTTGTTTTTTTCTTTTTTGTAAAAAAAATTTAAAACTTTTTAAAAAATAAATAGTTAAATTTTTAAAAATTGAGTAAATTTTTAATTGACACAATTAAAAATTTACTCAATTTTTTTTTTTTTAAACTTTTAATAAATTTTTATTAAAAATTTACTCAATACTATTAAATCGTTTACTGGTGCAAAATTAAGTAATTTTTTACTCAATAGTATTAAAAATTTACTCAAATATTTTTTTTATTTTTTTCTGTGTATGCTTCCGTATAAATTCATATAAAATTATATTTATCACCTTGATACGGCTGATCCACTTTATATGCCCCATATATGATAAGATTCGGATTTTGGTTTTGCTCATCAAATTATATAAAAATAGATATTATAAGATCAATTTGATATAATTAGATTTGACCAAATTCCGGATCAAATTGTATCAATTTTTATATTTTTTGATGTAAAGTAATACAATTAGATATTATTTGATACAACCATTTTACGGATCAAATTAGATCTATTTAGTAAAATTAGCATAATATTTTTACTAGGGTAATTCAAAAAATTAATTAAATAATTAAAAAAATTTATTTAAAATGAATTAGTTCAAAATGAATTAATTCAAAAAGATTTAATTCAAAAAGAATTAATTCTTTGAAATAAAATTGAATTAATCGCAAAAGGAAATAATTCTTTTTTAGATAATTCAAATTTAATTCAAAGAATTCATTCAAACATGAATTAATTAATTAATTAAAAAATAATTTAAAAAAATGTGAATTAATTCACAAATTGAATTATTTCTTTAAATGTCTTGTTACCATTCATATTAAATACTAAATAAAATAACGATCAGTATTAGAGCCTATATATCTTAAAATCGCTACTACAGATTCCTTATTTTATTAATATGTGAACGTTTATATCTTTCACATATGAGGCATTCCACACCAAATGTCCAGCGAAAAGAAACACGTGTACCGTAAACTTCTGAATAGGTTTTATGGATAGCCCTATATAGAGCTTAGAAAATTGCTATTTTGGTTTTTCAATTTTTCAAAAACTGGGCTTAGGAGGCGTGGTAAAATATTGGAAAAATGGTAAAATTTGTGTTGAGTTGCCTTGATTAAATATTTAACACATTAAAACGGAATGCACCACAATCTTAAAAATTTTCATTTTTATATAGTTTTGTATGGGCTATCGATTAAATTTTTTTTTTTTTTTTTTAAATTTCCAGAACTCGTTCTGAAATTTTTAATTTTTAAAAAAAGTAAATTTATCAAAAATCCGGCCACTTTTTTTTAATTTTTTTTTTTTAAGTTTAGATGTTTGTCCATCCACACAAAAAAAAATCAGACACGCGTTCGTCGTTTTTTTCGAGAAAATCGCATTTGAATTTTAAATTTCATAACAATTAAATAATTTGCTTGTATTTTCTTGTTTTAACAGAGCGTATGAGTAATATGTATGCAATTAATATTACTCATTCGCAACGTTAAAACAAGAAAATACAAGCAAATTACAAAATTGTTATGAAATTTAAAATTCAAATGCGATTTTCTCGAAAAAAAAAGAAGAACGCGTGTCTGAATTTTTTTGGGTGGATGGACAAACATCTACGTCCAAATTCATAAGAAACTAAAGCGTTTTATAACAGGTTTATTAATTGAATTTCAATACAAAATTTGTTTTATAAACCTCTTATTAGCCTATTTTAACTTTTAAGAATTTGAAGGCTAAAAAAACAAAAATGCAGTTTTCTTAGTTCCATATAGGGCTATCCAAACAACCCATTCAGAAATTTACGGGACACATGAATTTCTGTAGCGGGGCATTTGGTTTGGAATGACTCATATACACAGAAACTAATATTGAGAAAACAATTTTTAAAAAAAATTTGAGTAATTTTTTAATTGAAGCAAATAAAAATTTACTCAAAAAAAAAAAAAAAATTTAATAAATAATTTAATACAAATTTTATATTTTTTATTCTCTTGGTGTTTAGAATTCTCATTTAGTTTATTCTTTTTTGTGTATGTAAATAAAAGTTTAAAATCATCTTTATGAAATGTTCCTATGTCTTTAAGACATATTTTTATGTTAAGTGGTAAAATTTGAAAAAAAAAATTTTTTTGAAAAAATATGTGAAACTTTTTTAAAAAAATAAACGGATAAATTTTGAATAAATTATTACCTGACACAATTACAAAGTTGCTTAAAAAATCGAAAAATTTTAATTAAAGTTTTAATTGTGTCAATTAAAAATTTACTCAAATTTTTTATTAAAAGTTTACTCAATACTATTAAATCGTTTACTGGTGCAGGATTGATTAATTTTTTACTCAATAGTATTAAAAATTTACTATTTTTTTTTATTTTTTTCTGTATACCTGTTTTGCCCTACAGAAATCCTGTTCGTTATAATGAATTTTTTTTAGAAATTGTTCGTGACTTTATACCTTATGAAATTAGGAAAAAAACAATTTTTGAAGGGAAAAATCTCTGGAAAATATTTTGATCGAAAAAATATTGAATTTATAAAGAAGTTTAAATTAAAAAATTCTGAGTGGAAACGACACAAATAAGAAATGTGCTATTCGGCTGTGCCGAATCAAATGTGCTCTTCACATTTTCTCCATTTTATTTTTCTCAAACTTTTTATTTTTCACTTTTTTAATTCTCCTAATATTTTTATAACTTCAGAATTATATTTTTGAGAAAGATTATTCTAGCTCAAGGTCATATTTCTTTTACTAATCATTACGATGATATTGTCAAAGTAACAATTTTCAAGAAACTTTTTATAAAGTTGTTTGTTTTAAATTGATTGGTTTGGTCATTTTGCAAGACTTACTCGACACGTGTTTCGGAATTCGTCAAATTCCATTATCAAGAGTATTTAGCAAATTGACAATCGTTTGTGGCAAAACATAAAGACTTATATTCGTATGTAAATAGTCATAACGAGAAATGTACTAAATACACAACATAATACAGCTCTAAATTGTATTATGTTGTGTATTTAGTACATTTCTCGTTATGACTATTTACATACGAATATAAGTCTTTATGTTTTGCCACAAACGATTGTCAATTTGCTAAATACTCTTGATAATGGAATTTGACGAATTCCGAAACACGTGTCGAGTAAGTCTTGCAAAATGACCAAACCAATCAATTTAAAACAAACAACTTTATAAAAAGTTTCTTGAAAATTGTTACTTTGACAATATCATCGTAATGATTTAGTGTTTATAAACCGGTTAACCGGTTAACCGAAAAACCGGTTTTTTCCTAAAATGTCGGTTTTTTTGCAAACCGGTTAACCGGAATTGAAGATTTCCGGTGCACCGAAAACCGGTTTTTTTCAGTCGGTTAACCGGTTTTTTTAAATACATTCAAAACGGAATATTTTCGCAAATATTAAGGGTTTACACTTATTTTTTTATGATATTTTCAAAATTTCGTTGAAAACACATTAAAAATCCGCGATAAAGTACGTCTAAAATATTTTTTGTCTTCAAGAAATAATTTTCTAAATAGGAATTTTATTCCGAAACTGATAAAAATTTTAAATACTCACCGTTTTTTGAACATTTCATGAAAAACTTAATAAGTGACTGTCACTAAAATCCCAGTTAATGGCGAAAATGTCAATAAAAGAATATAAAAATAAAACTCGGAACTGCAATTTACTTATTAAAAATAAATGCATTTTTCTAAATAAAACCAATACCAATTAAATTGAAGTTCTAGTGAATATGATCAATTAAAGTTCATTATGTAAATATCGCTTTTTTATAGCGTAATAGTTGCAAACCTTGCTGAAAGAAACAAATATGTTAACTTAAGCTATCTATATTCGCTTTATTATTTAATAAAAATCAGCTATTTTCAAGTATTTTTTGGTTTTTTCAGTTAAAGAAAAAAAAACCGGTTAACCGGTTTTTTTATTCCGGTTTAACCGAGAAAACCGATTAACCGAAAAAGCTGATTTTCGGTTAACCGAGAAACCGGTTTTCCAAAATGTCGGTTTTTTATAAACACTATAATGATTAGTAAAAGAAATATGACCTTGAGCTAGAATAATCTTTCTCAAAAATAGAATTTTAAAGGTCGAAAAATAAATAATTTTTATTAATTTAAAAATTAAAACAGAACTTCAGAATTATATTTAATTTTTTTTCCTGAATTTTCGTTACTTATTTCTTGTATAGAAAATTTTAATAGGAGTTCAAGTTGAAAAAATGCAGAAGAAAAATTTAATTTCTAAAAATTATAAAAAATTTCGGGTATTCCCATACCGGTTTCAAACACTCCAGTTAGTGTAATCATCAGTAGGATTTTAAATGTCGGTTTGTCTTGTTAATGGAAATTGTTTTTTATATATGTGAATATTTATAGTTTTTACAGAATAAATTTTGACAGTTTCCAACACTACAATTCTATTTCTAGCAAAAAATCTATTTTTTTTCTTTGAAACTTGACTTGTTTTGCAGATTTCATTTGACGTATAATCAATTTAAAATTTTTAGTTAAACTAACTTTTGTTCTTTGTTAATTTAACTAATTTTTTGGTTTAGCTTAAATTTGTTGTATACAACTTAACACCTAGAAACGTTACTTTTTAAATGGAAATGTGTTTAAAAAAAAATAGATATTTTTACTGTTAAGTTCCATTTTTGTTTCTTACTGTACTCTTAATGTGGTGTAGTGTTTTTTATAAATAGATATGAAAGTGTATGTAATATACTAGAATGACTGGTGAGGTATTTAATTAACTACAATTTTAAATGATACTAATACACATGCGAACACACATATTTGCACTACCACAGAAAAAAATTTTCTAATACACTTACTCCCTATTTTTGTCAAAAACTAAAAAAAGGTTTTAAAATTCTAATTGTTTTTTTTATTTTCTAACATGTTTTTTTAAAATGACATTTTGTAATTTAAAAATTTTACACATTTTGTTAATAAAAATGTAAAAAAAAACTTACAAACATTTTGCAAATACTTAAAATTTGTTTGAACTCAAGTTGTTTTTAAAGAACAATTTTAATATGAATTTTAAAAAATAAAAACCTATGAAAATACATTTTACAAACTAAAAATTCAATTATTTTATAAATTTTAAATAACAACATTTTATTGTTTGTCAGCTTGAAACTGAGAATAAATACAAGTTACAAGTATTATTTCTTAATTTATCATAAACGTTCATATTATATCATAAAATAAATTCTTATTTTTAGTTTTCTTTTGTTTTTTTTTTTTATATGTTAAGCACGTTCAGTTGTTTAATTTGTGGTTTTAGTGTTTTTAAGAAATTTTTGTTATAATATTTGCTAAATTAAACCTTTAAAAGCTTTGTTAGAAGAAATTTAGATGAAAAAGGTTTGGAAATATATGAATAAGTTATCAGATCCATAAAATGTGAGAGTTACAGATTATATCAAATCAGAAAGGAATTAATCAGATGTGATTATATATTATTCCAGGAAAGTTTGTTAAATAAGAAAGTAATCGGAGGTGGACAAATGCCTGCGAATTTTGTACACTTGCCCAAAATATGAAATCTTGATAATGTTTTGCTGAAGATTTGGGTGTTCTAGTCAAAAAAAAAGCTTTTTTAGAAAAATAATTTTATACTCATTTGCCATTCCATGCAAAACGAATTGAATTACACCGCTCTACACTCATTTTCCGGTGTGAATTCTGGTGACCAATTTTAGTAGACTTTGATCTCCTGATTCCAAATCTGTTCTACAAATTTGTCCATCACGTCCAGATTTTTAGTTATTCCAGCCATTCAGTGGAATACAAATCTGGTATAAAGCGCAAAAGTATAATATGTTTATGGTCTCCAACATAGAAAACAATTTGTTTCTAACTATTGCGTTTGGTTGGGTTACGCTTGCGTTTTAAAATTATACTGTTAAAATTACTATTTTTGTAAAAAAGGTGGCTCGTTTTTGGGCTTTTCTCTCTGATCAAATTCTAATACCCACCAAAAGTGTCGGTCCCCTAAGGGTAACTCACATGCAAAATATCACTCCGATCTTAGTTTATCTTCTATCTCCACTTTGAGCCTCAAAATTGGGGTTTTTGCAAAAAAGGACTTTTAAAAAAAAATAAAAAAAAATTATTTTTTTTTATTAAAATAATTAAAAAATTATTTTTGTATAATATTCGATCGTAAATACTTAAATGTGAAATCTAAAGATTTTACGATATCATTAACCCGTTCAAACTTGATACCAAAAAAAAATGGCATGATTTTGGGGGCGTTCTCAAAACACCTTTTTTTCAAAATTTGAAAATTTTATTAAAAAAAATTTTAAATATACAATTTTTTCTTTCTGAATTCATAAAGAACACCTTGGAGAAGAAAAATGTGAAATATGGCGGACATCCGTCGGGCCACTTTTCGGGAATCGCGGGGGGAATTTAGCGGATTTCAAGGAAATATTGGTTTTATCAATAATTTGGATTAATAAAATCTTATAAATTTAATTTTTAGGAAAATTAATGTTTTTTTGGTGTCGTGACATTCTATTAAATAACTTTAAGTCTGTTATGAAATCTTACCGATCTAGGACGCCTTTAACCCATATTGGCTGGGAGTCAAAAATGACCCCCGCAGAAAACTTGAAGCTTAGAGCTTAAATTTTGTGCTATAAACAAGTATCAAATGGCTTCTGTGCTGTTTCCCCAAACTATAATTTCGTATTATTATATTATCTTTTCGATCGATACATTCCGAAAGTCAATATATAGGCTCATGGCCTGAAATTCGTTGTACTGCACAAAACCGCCAACAATGGAGTGCGACTGTTTCCGCCCTATGTTCCGTATAGGAACGTCAATTGGACAACATATGTGTTTGAATTGAATTAATTGTAATATAATGTATTTCTATTATTTTAATAATCTTTTACAAATTTAAATAAATATGTTTCCTTTGTCAAGGAAAAAAAATGTTATCTTAAAAAAATCATTAACCCTTCTTGGTAGGGGGTTAAAAATGACCAATTCAGTAAAAAATATATATTTTATTGATATCAAAAAATTCAAGCACTATGTCTAAAAGTTTTTGCCGGGGTCATTTTTGACCCGGGGCCAATATGGGTTAAAGATATCTTAAATTGGTAAGATTTTAGGTCTGATATAAAGTTACGTAATATATTGCCACAAATTAATTTTTTATAAAAATATATATATTTTTTTGAATGGGTCATTTTTGACCCCCTACGAGGAAGGGTCAACGTAGGGGGTCAAAAACATGGTATATTAATATGAAATAATAGTGGGGGTACAAAACACAAAAGCCGTTTTATACTTGTTTATAGCACAAAATTTAAGCTCTAAACTTCAAATTTTCTGCGGGGGTCATCTTTGACCCCTAGCCAATGTGGGTTAAAGATCGGTTAGATTTCACGACATACTTAAAGTTTTTTAATAGAATGCCACGACACCAAAAAACCGTTAATTTTCCCAAAAATAAAATTTATATGATTTTATTAATCCAAATTATTGATAAAACCAACATTTCATTGAAATCCGCTAACTTCCCCCCCCCCGCGATTCCCGAAAAGTGGTCCGGCGGATATCCACCATATTTCACATTTTTGTTCTCCAAGGTGATCTTAATGAATTCAGAAAGAAAAAAATATATATTTTAAATTTTATTTTAATAAAATTTTCAAATTTTGAAAAAAGGTGTTTTGAGAACGCCCCCAAAATCATGCCATTTTTTTGGTATCAAGTTTGAACGGGTTAATGATATCGTAAAATCTTTAAATTTCATATTTAAGTATTTACGATCGAATATTATACAAAAATAATTTTTTAATTAATTTAATAAAAAAACTTAAATTTTGTTTATTTTTTTTTTTTTTAAAGTCCTTTTTTTGCAAAAACCCCAAGTTTGAGGCTCAAAGTGGAGACAGAAGATAAACTCCAATCGGAGTGATATTTTGCATGTGAGTTACTCTTAGGGGACCGACTTTTGAGTTTATCACAGTAAAGATTGATCATCTGTTTTTTTTTTAGCGCCTTTTAAAAATGTTGCTTTTTCTAATTTTTTTTCACAGTGTTTTTTTAAAATAAATGTTTGACCAATAATAGTGCAACAACTTCAAATTTTTTTGATCATATATTTGAGATCATAGTTCAATTTTACTCTAATGCTTTATACCAGATTTTTATTCCACCCAGTGGCTGCTGTGCAGGCTTTCAAAAAAGGCAAAAATCGCCAAAAAGGCAAAAATTCAGCCGCGAATAATTAAGATTCTGGACATGGTGGAAAAATTTGGAGCACAGATTTGGAATCAGAGATTCAAAATTGTTTAAAATTTTATATGAAACTTCAAACCGGAGCCAAAAACCTTTGATTTGTTGAGCGGTGTTATCCGTCGAGGACCCCATTCAATTTATATATTATTGACCAATTTTTAAGACAATCTAGCTATATACATCCGTCACTCTGCCTGTGGAAAGCAAGATGCAGTCCAAACCAAAAGAGCTGTAAATTTGGTAAATGAGTGTTTTACTTAAGTGCAAAAAAGTGTTTTTTTCATTTTGGAGAGTATAAAAGAGACGCCACCGAAGAATTTAACACTCTCACTTGGTTTTTGTACATTTGTTAAACAAATGGAGCATTTATATGTCAAATGCTTAGAAATTACAACTGTGTTAGAAAAAGTTAAAAATAGATTTATTAAGTTCGTGCTAAACGTAACATATGGGTAATGAAATGTGATATAGTGCTCGTCATCTTTTTCATCTTAATGTACGTTTGCTGACGAAGGAAGGGTGGCTTCTTCCGAAAGCTGTCGACATCTCCACTTAGCCTGTGATGTCAATTAATTTTTCAGATTTTCTCATTGTAGAACAAATATAATTATTTTTCAGAAATAATTAATATGGACTCAAACCGAAATAAATAAAAAACTTAATGAAAAAATGTTTGTTTTGATGGAAAAAAAACTGGTGAAAAAAAATTTGATGAGAAAAAAAAGTTTGATGAAAAAAAGTTGATCAAAAAAAATTTTGTGATAAAAAACTTTATGGAAAAAAAAATTGATAAAAAAAATTTGATAAAAAAAATTTGATAAAAAAATTTGATAAAAAAATGATAAAAAAAATTTGATTTAAAAAAAATTGATGAAAAAAAACATATGGAATAGAAAATTTGATGAAAAAAATTGAAAGAAAAAAAAAAATTTATATAAAAATCGAAGTTACAAACCTTTTTGGTTTTAAGAAAATACAAACAGTAATTCTTATTTTCTTTTTTTTTTTAGTCCGTAGCTTATATGGCACACTGAGAAATCGGATCCGTCTGTATCTGGAAAGAATGATATAGTCCAAACCAAGAGCTTTAAAGAGAAAAATCGAATCTAATTCCCAATTCATACCTGAAGTGAAATCGCGTTCGAACAAGATTTTGATCATATGGTAGTGTATAAAATAATACAGTACCATATGATCGAAATCTCGTTCGAACGACATTTCACCTCAGGTGTGAATAGGCCTTAAGACATCGATATTCGTATGTCTTCCCGTCTGTGGAAAGCACACTGCAGTCCAAGGCAAAAGAGCTAGACTCACGAAATTTGGCACAAATTTGTCTTGTGTTCTTGGTTGGTAAAATTCATAAATGGACGAAATCGGATCAGGGGGAAGAAGCTTCACTTTAAGAAACTAACCCAACCTCTGAAAAACGTCAATATGTACCCACAGTACTTTAAAATTTAACTTTTCTGTTCGCCACTTTTGTGACGTGGATATAAAAAGTGATAACATTGTGTTACTTTACTAAAAACAAGTCAGATTGTAAAATTCGGCTGTGCCGAATCTTTTATACCCTCCAAAATGTAAAAAAAAAATTGTCAGGGGTGTTTTTTTTTGGAGGGGGTGGGGGGGGGGGGTAAATTGGTCAGTGGGGGACGTTATGGGATCCTCGACCGATATATCGACGCGTTACAAACGGAATGACAAAGTGAGTATACCCCCATACTGTGGTTGGAGGGTATAAAAAATGTTTTTATATTGTAAATCGCATAAAAGAGAGTACCGTGTTAAATATTAGGACACACTGCGCACGTGCCCAGGGCCCCCGACCAAAGGGGGCCCGAAATGATAATAAATTTGCTTATACGAAATTGGAGCAATTTTTTTATTTGTTTTTAATAATTTTTTTTTTTTTTTTTTTGTTTATTTTAAGAAATATAAACAAACATTCGACTTTTCATGGGTTAATTTCAAATAAATAAAATAAATACATGTACAAATAATGTTGAAAATTTTAGCAATTTAACAATAAAAATTTATTTTATCTATTCTTCAAAAATTTGAAGTGACAACTTGATTTTCAGTATTTTAAATTAATTTTCGATTTTTTTTTTTGTGTTTTTTTTTTGTAAGACAATAAAAATAGTTATAAATTTACTAAACTAAATTTTCCATTTGTCAGCAATTTAGAAAAAAAATATTTCTTAGTTTAATATGAAGTACATGTCTGTAGTTATTTATGTCTTTAGCAAGTATATAAATGAAAGAAAATTGTTATGGATGATAATGGTTAGTAAATAATTTCATTTAAACAAAAAAAAAATACTTCAACTTGATTGTTAAAAGAATACGAAATTTTTAAAATTTCAATTAAGAAAACTGTTGGATATTTAAATTATTAGATTTATATGTTTAAGTAAATTGAAAAATAATTCTTTTAAATTGTACATTCATCATACGTATGATGTTCAGTGTCCAGTGGGTATGTTAATTGAAAACAGATGTTGGTTGTAGGATGATACTAAATTTATAATACTAATTAAGAAAATAAAATAGAAATATATAAAATTTATTTCTAGTGCAACACAAATAAATTTTATAAAATAATTAAAAACTTATGAAATTTATTGTTAAAATAAACTATTACAAAAGTTTCTTAATATTTAAGAAATTGAGAGTATGTATTATATAACAATTAAATATACCATTTTTTTAATGAAATATGTGATATTTATTACACTGTGCAACAAGAAAAATGAGCTTTAATGGTTTCAATTCTATTACATGGACAAAATTACCAAAGGGTTTTGTAAACTCAGTACAGATTTATTTTTTATGGCCCACTGACGTTTTTAAAAAAAATGTTTCAGAATCATTATTTTTTTATAGAAAAAGTATCTTAGAGTCTGTGACTCTTTTTAGAAGCAAAAAATCTGACAAGCTGAAATTTTTTAATAGAAAAAATATCTCAAAAGCTAACATTTTTTCAGTAGGAAAAATGTCTCAGAAGCTATGAGCATTTCTAGAGGAAAAATGTCTTCCAATATGGGTATTATTTTCAATATATTTCTAAAGAAAAAATGTCTCAGAAAATATTTTGAGGATGTTTATTCTGGCTCGAGGTCATTATTTTCTTTACTAATTAAAACCATGATATACTCATAGCATAATTTTCAAGAAAATTATTTTTCTGTTTTAAATTTATTTATGCTGGTCATTTTAGCAAGACTTAATCGACACGTGTTTCGGAATTTGTCAGATTCCATTGTCAAGATTATTTAGCAAAAATAGAAACGATTTACTACAAAGTAGCAAACGAGTCTAATGACAAATCGTTTGTGCACAAACTAAAACTTATATTCGACTCTATCCAAAAAGGGAATTTGGAAGACTAAGAAATTGTGTACCAACAAAAATATTTAAATCAGTTTTACTTATCGCTCATTTATTGTATAGTGTCATAACGCAAAATGTTTGATTCTACAGAAAACCTGTTTAAAGTTTAAAATTGAAACTTTTTTTACATTGCAAAAGGCCCGTACATAGAAAATCTTATAATGGCGTGTTCTCTTCTCAAACGGTGAGTTTAAAAGATATTAATACGAATTTTTAACACAATATAAAGCAGGATATAACAAATAATTCTGTATGGTTTACGCAAAAACGACATATTTTGAGTTAGGACACTATTCAAGTAAATGAGCGATATGATAGTCCATTGGACTACAACAATATGTTATTTGTTGTTATGAGTGTAATAATGCCACATTAGGGTTATTCATCACTATGGCGTGCCAACTATTATGTTCAAATTCTGATTAATTTTTATTAAAAAATAAAAATTGTTTTATTCGACATTTAAAATATTATATTTTGAGGATGTTTATTCTGGCTCGAGGTCATTATTTTCTTTACTAATTAAACCATGATATTCTCATAGCATAATTTTTAAGAAAAACAAGTAGAAAATTTAAATTCGACTTTGCCGAATCTATGAATACCCTCCACAATGCCTTTTTTTTAAGGATAGTACATTTTTAACGTAAAAAATTTTTGTCATTTAAAAAAAAAAAAAAAATAGTATTTTTTTTTTTTTGATTGTAAAACTTTTTTCGAGTGTAATGTTTTTTTTACTGTAAAAATATTTCTGAGTGAATGCACGTTCGTATGTACACAAAATTTTGTAATTTTTGTAAAAAAAAAACTAAATTTTTTTTTGAGTGTACAATTTTTTTCGAGTGTAATTTTTAAGTTACCAATGCTTTTAAAACTAAACAAGTTTAAAAAGCATTGCTTTAAACTAAACAAGTGTGAAAAGCATTGCTATGTTACAACCAATGCTTTTAAAACTTGTTTACCACGTGGCATTTAAGATTAACCCAATCTGAATTTCGGGGTTTTGCTTATAACTTTTGAACCACTTGACCGATTGAGGTGAAATTGAAAACCAAACAGACTTGGGGAACGGCAAAGATCCATGCCACGTTCCATCAATCGCATTGTTGTCTTTCGAA
The DNA here is from genome assembly GCA_963921195.1 of Pegoplata infirma. Lineage (NCBI taxonomy): Eukaryota > Metazoa > Arthropoda > Insecta > Diptera > Anthomyiidae > Pegoplata > Pegoplata infirma. The sequence goes on along the minus strand of OY992537.1, from coordinate 8,706,288 downwards.
AGTTATTGTGTTTTTTATCTCGTAAATTCGGGAAAAATCCTTGCCGAAATTTACTCTTTTGCTCATAACTTTTGAACCACTGAACCGATTTGGCTGGATTGCAATACCAACTTGACCAGGTAAGTGCCCAACATATATGCCAAACTTCAGTAGCCTCTGTAAAGTCTTTCAAAAGTAAGCGTGTTTTCTACGGACAGACAGACGGACGGACATCGCTAGATCGACTTAAAATCGATCGAGGATCATGAATATATATACTTTATGGGGTCCTAGATCAATATTTCGATGTGCTACAACGGAATGACAAACTTATATACTCAAAAAAAAAAAACTGTAATGTTAGCAAAAAAAGCTTGTAAACCTACAAAAAAATTTGCTGATTTTGAACCCACAATTTTTTTGGTAAAGTTAGCAAAAATGTTTTGGTAAAAATTAGTTAACTGAAATTTTTTTTATTTCAACTTAGTTCATACACATTTGAGGACCCCATTGGGTTCGGACCCGATAGGTCCAGACCCCGATGTGCCTGACCTAGTTGGGTTCCATAAAAATCGTCATAGTTTTTGATCCAAAATTTGTGTTCATTTCGCTCTACCTCGATAACTTCAAAAATATTACTCGGAGAGCTTTTGATTATTTTGCGGTCTTGTTCTACGTGTTGAGAGCTACAAAAATGCTTTTGGATTTTTTGTTGTGTCTGCAATATTTACCGAGATATGAGCATTTTAAAATTTTCGGGAATGCTAACTTTTTTGGATCCAAAGTTAGGACCCATTAGGGTCCACACATGTGAAGAGGACCGGCGATACTATGAGCGATACTATGAAAGCCCGAGAACCAAAAATGCCCTCCATTTTGCTCTATCTGGCTTAGTTTCCGAAATAGCACCATTTAAAGTTTTCTGAAAATAAAAAAAAATACCATTTATTTTTTGCTAATATTAGCAAAAAAGCTTGTAAAAATTTGGTCAACTCAATTTTAAATTTAGCAAAAAAAAATTAGTTCAAGTTTTGTTTAAAATTGCTAATGCGCTAAATGAAGTTTACAAGATATTTTTGCCAACGTGCTAATCTCAACTAAAAATTTGCTAAAAGTTAGCTAACCAGCATTAGCAAAAAAAATTAGTAAATCTACGAATGTATTATTTTGAGTGTATATACTAGAGTTGTCAATTATTCGCCTTTCAACTTTGTTCGAATAATTCAAATAATTGTTTTTCCTCGTTCGATCAAACGATTAAAGATCAAAATTTATTCGATTAATCGAAGAGAATAACGAATAAAAAAATTATTTTAAAAAATATTTTTATTAACAAAAAAATAAACAATTCATATAAAAAATCTTAAAATAAAGTTAAAATTTTTATTAACGAAAAATGCATACAAAACTTAAAAATAAAATAGTTAAAAGTTAAAAAAAACTTAAAAATTTAATAACTGAGATCACTTTTAATTAATGGATGTCGATTTTAATACTTGTTGAGAAATAATTCAAATACAAATTATTATTTGAAATATTCAGACAAAATATATCATAAATGATTTTAATTTTTGTCAAATAAGATAATTTAAGTTGTTCTTAAGAAATAATCTTTTAAAAATAAAAGTTGACTTAGTTTTTTTGCTTTCAAACGATTTTTGGTTTTTGTTTTTATTAAATTAGATTTTGAAAACACTCTTTCGCTAACTGTTGAAGTAGGTGATATAGTAAGAAGAGCATAAATTCCAAATATACCATATCGTCTGATATATCGCTAAAGTCCTTTTTATTTTCTAATTTTTAATACTTTGAATTGAATTATTTAACTCGCATAAACGATTATTGTTTTCATTACTAATAACTTCCTCTATTTCAATACTTTTATCTGAATTATTGTGATTACTTTCAACATAAAATAATCTGAAGTATAATTTTTTTGCATATTCTTTTGTTTCGCCTTTTGGAGAATATTTTAAGAAACTTTCATTGCTCGGAAAATGTCCAGAATTTAGAAAAATTATTAACGTATTTAACACTTTTATACGTCTCTCATTAATTCTTATTTTAATACGTTTTAGTAAGTCTGATGCAAAAGAATTATTTTTTTTCCAAATTAATTATTAAAAACTTGATAACTCCCCCTTATTCTTTAATGGATGTGCTATCCAGGGCTATGGCTACAATATATTTTAACTTTCCTACATTTTGTATAAAATCTTTCAAAATTTATGAGAATAAATTAAATTCTAAGTATTTATTTAATTTCTTAATTAAAAAAAATTGTTCGATTAATCGACATTAATTAATCGATTTATTCGTTATTCGAAAATCGTCATTTTTGAATTATTCGAACAAGAGTTGGGTTTTGTTTGATCGATTAATCGAATTATTCTTAATCGACTGACAACTCTAGTATATACCCTCTATCACTAGAGTGGAGGGTATAAAAAAGAAAATTTTTAAGAAACTGAGACTTTTTCTATGGAAAAATGTCTCAGAAAATGTTTAATTTTGTATTATGAAAATATCTCAGAATTTAAAAAAATACCTCAAAAAATTTTCAAAAACCTTAAAGTCGAAAACTTTTTTATCTCAGGCATTTTCTATAACATAATTATTTTTTTAGATTCTGATAATTTTGTTGCAGGAAGCAAGTTTTGGGATCTCAGGCTTTTTCTGTGGAAAAAATGTGTCAGATTACTAGTATTTTTCCAAACGAAATGATTTTAGATTTTAGATTCAGAGAACTTTACAAAACCCTAGATTTATTAAATTTAAATCCCGTTTGCTATTATAATATTTACCAACCTGACTATTAAAAAATAACATAAAGAAAAAATAATTATGCGACCACATTGTTTTATATACAAACGTCTATTTTTTAAATTCAGACTTGCCATATAAGTTGTTATTAAAAGGAAATTTTTAAATTACCATAGCATAAATTTAAAGACTTCTTTAGCCGTATTAACCTAATTTTAACAGCTGTTATTGTTCCCAACAAGACATGCATGTACATTAGGGTGCCATTTTTTGTTTCACATTTGAATTTCACCAGTTTTCAGTTTTTTATAGAGCAGAATACGAACTTTGATTTGATACAGATTACACAGCTCAACAAGAAAATGCGTATTGGATTCTGGTTAGTGATTTGGATAGTGTCTGTTGCGCTGATTCCAAATCCGGAGCCCAAATTTGTCTATCACGTCAGGATTTTGAGTAATTCGCGGTTAAAGTGCCGAAAAAGGACATTTTTGACCATTTTTAAAAGCTTATAAAATAAGATCCTGACATGCAAATGACTTGGAATCAAGCTCATTCGAAAGCCTGTAATTTTCTCTTAAGGATAAGATAAAATGTTCTAAAAATTTAATTTTCGAAAATGGTAAAAAAATCATTAGCAAAAAACCTTCCATTTTTTCAATATTTAGTTCATTTACACAGTGTTTTTTAACAAATTTCCATACAAATTCATACGTAAATTTTAGATAAAAAGCACTTGTGGCTAATGATTTTTTTACCATTTTAGAAAATTACACACTTTCGATTGAGCTTGATACCAAGTCATTTGAATGTCAGGATCTTTTTTTATAGGCGTTCAAAAATGTTAAAAATTGGCATTTTTGGACACTTTAACCGCGATTTCTCAAAATTGTGATGTGATAGAAAAATTTTAGTGACCGTTTTGGAATCGGGGCACCAAACCCTATCAACTTTTTTTGGTTTCATCCAAAACGCAGCGACAAACCTCAGATTTGTAGAGCGGTGTTATTTAACCTGTAGTGCCTTGCGATCAAATTTTTAAATATTTGGATAGAAAAATAATATAAAAGTCTGTCGGAATTTTAGAATTAAAAATAAAAAATTTGCCATTAAAAAAATAGCACTCTAATATACATGTTTACCTGCAAAATAGAAAATAATCGTGGTTTTAAAATAAGTAAAAGTATATTATTTGTATTTGAAAAATAAACAATATGAATAAATGTGGTTTTAGGACATAGTCGAATCTACAATTGCCCTTCACCATATTTAAGACACGATAAAAAAATATGTCTTTTAAAAAATTTTAGTAACTCTTCATCTGAAACGCCTCTAGCTTTTAGTTTCGCAACCAGAACATAAAAATTTCATTGACATCTAACCCCTCAGCTCCACCTTCCATAATTATGTAAACATAAAGGAACAAACACACACAAAACAAAAACAACAAACAAAAAGTTGTTATTTGCTGTGTTTTTCAATAAGTGGACTTATTTTCTGATTAATCTTATTTTGTTAAAAAAAATATTTTAGCATACCAAATCAAATTTGGAATATTTTTTTGCGTAATCTGAGATAAATTTGCAATTATAATCCGAAAAAATAATAAACAAGTAAAAAAGTTAAATTCGGCCTTGCCGAATGTAGTGATACCCTCCACAATTTCAAAAAGATTATTGCAAAAAACTTTATTTAAAAGGAAATTACTTTTGAAAAAAAAAAAATTTTTGAAAAAAAAAATTCAGCGAAAAAAAATTTTGGTAAAAAAAAATCCGCGATTTTTCTTTTTTTGTCAAAAAATATGTTCGTACTTGTTTAAATACCATTTGGTGTTTAATTATGTTCACATATGTCAACCAGAAGCCGAATTAAAGCATTTTGTATTTTTTGGTTATGTTGAATGTACTGAAATTTTTGAGGTGTGCTTACATTTTCGTTCATAACTTTTGAACCGCTGAACCGATATCGCTCAAATGCAATACCAAACTTCTCGGGAGAACTTCCAATAAATATGTTAAGTTTCAGTCATCTCTGTGCAATATTTTGTCCGCGAGAGCATTTTCCACAGACAGACAGACAGACGGACAGACGGACAGACGGACAGACGGACAGACGGACATCGCTAGAATGTCTTAAAATCGATCGGGCATCATGAATATATATACTTTATGGGGTCCCAGATCGATATTTCGATGAGTTACAAACAGAATGACAAACTTATATATACCCTCTATCACTAAGTGGAGGCCCGAGTAAAAAAGTTCCTATATAGTTGTATATAATTTTATAAACATCATATATGATTAAATAGAATTATATAGAATTTGATGCGAAAAATGAGTCGATAAAACTATATAAAATTTGATCAATGTTTCATATATTTTGATAAATTTTTTATATAATTTTATGCGAAATTTGGACCCCTATTTTTATATAATAATAGCAAAATTATATAATTAGATATAATTATATAAAAAAATATAAAATTGTATAAAACTGTATAAAACTATATAAAGTTACATAAAATTATATATAATTATATATAATTAAAACAAAATTTTATGATTTAAATAAAACTTGATATAATTTTATGTAACTTTATATAGTTTTATACAGTTTTATACAATTTTATATATTTTTATATAATTATATCTAATTATATAATTTTGCTATTATTATATAAAAATAGGGGTCCAAATTTCGCATAAAATTACATAAAAAATTTATCAAAATATATGAAACATTGATCAAATTTTATATAGTTTTATCGACTCATTTTTCGCATCAAATTCTATATAATTCTATTTAATCATATATGATGTTTATAAAATTATATACAACTATATAGGAACTTTTTTACTCGGGGGGTATAAAAAATTTGGAAAATGAAAAAAAAGTTTTAATTAAATCAAAATTAATCCGAAATGGACTTAATAAATCCTAATTTTCCAGATTTTTTTATATTTTTTCGGATTAAAACCCAGCAAAACTTATTATCTTACTATCTTATTTTAAACATTGCAGCAATGATGATTTTAAGAGGCGATGAGACTCAAAGTAATGCATCCACATTATCACAAAGAATACCAGTAAGGTATAAAATAAGTCATAAATTTATAACGAAGAATAAGAGTAAGGTGTAAAATATATGATATTTTATAGGTTACGAGAAATGAAATAATATAGCATACCAGAAGATAATATATAAGGTGTTACGAGTAGTGAAAAAGTAATTTTGTATTAAATTTACTCACGTGATTGTAAGTGAGTGTAAGTAGATGAAATATGCTCGTGAGTGTGTGTCGTTAGAAATTCCCTGTCGTGAGCCCATCTCTAGTTTAAACTTATGCATTTTTTTATAAAATATTTATTTTTTATGTTATTGTAATGCATTATGCACCCAATTATAAATAATGCATTGTTTCAAACTTTGAAATAATACATAATGTATCCAAATATAAGTCATCCATGATTTAATGTTTAGAAATAACAAATATGAAATACATTTTTTCCAATAATCATGCATTACGTAGCAAATTATTAGTAATGCATTTTTTTTCACTTGAAAATAATACGTTGTGGAACAAATGTTTGGTAAGACATCATAAAATAATGCTACAGATAAGTTATATGCATTACCTGGTAATGTGTTATATAATCACTACCCATTACCAAAGTTTTGCTGGGAATTTCTAATTTATCGAAGATTACGGTAAAAAATATTTCAAATTTGTTTTGGCCTGTTAAAATATTTATTTTAAACTAAATAAGATTTATCCGAAAATAAATCCACTTATTGAAAAACACAGCAATTGTTTTGTGTGTTTGTTGCTTTATGTTTACATAATTATGGAGGTTGAGCTGAGTTTGAAGATCTTTAACAGAGCAGTTTTGATAAAAAATTTTTAGGTAAAAAAAATTCACAATTGAAAATTTTTTATTTTTTTTTTCGATTTTGAGATACGGAAAATTTCATATTTCTGTTAATATTCTTGTTTTTATATTTTGGGTATTCTGTTAATAAAATTTTCTAAAATAAATAACATTGAACATTAGAAAATAAAGTCACTTTTATTTTTTTACCAACAAATTCGAAAAAAATAACCTACGAAAACATTAGAAATTAATGATTGTTGTGTTATTTTTATCAACAAATTCAAAAAAAATAACATACGAAAACATTAAAAATTAATGATTTCGTAGGTTATTTTTACAACTTTTCTTTTGAATTATATTTTAAAAAATTTTTAATAAAATTTTGGGGAATCGATCCCGCAATTAACTACATTCTGGCCAGACACTCTACCCATCGTGCCAAAGTCACTTGATACAAACATTTTTTTTATATTTCCATAAATAATATTTAAATTTTTTTAATTTTTTTTTTCTTAAAAAAAATAACCCACACATGTAGGTAAAAACTAATGATTTTTCTTTAAAAAATGCCAAAAACTTAAAAAAAATAGCGTACACAAATCATTAAAAATTAACGAAAAATCATTTATTTTTACTTACAGAACAAAAATAAATGACTTTAAAAATTTAATGCTAATGAAAGTCTTTATTTTTTATGTTGTTATTTTTGAAACAAAGAGCAGAAATAGTCATTTGAAAAAACTGAACATTGAACAAATATATTTTCTTTTAAAAACTACAAAATGTAAAACTTTTTAAATAAAATACAATCAGTTAATGAAATGATTTTTTGCTATCTTATAACTTCTCCCAAAGTGGGCTCCCACTCAAAATTACATTTTCATAAAATTTGCTCTGATTGTAATTTTTATAGGAGCCTCCGTCCTTATGACAATGTATGGGAGCCCTAAAATGACAAAGCTATGGACAAATAACGATTCTGTTCTTTGCTGTAGGGTATTAAAAATTGTTTACCTAGTAAACAATTTTCTAATGTTAATTTTCTTTTAAACGTTTTCAATGAACTAATTTGACATAGCTTTTACTTTTTCTCATGTATTATTATTTTTTAAAATTGGCGTTTAATCAATTTTCATTTGAAAACTATGTCACTATGTATTTTAGATATCTACATAAATATATACATACGTTTGTATATAAATAATTTTTTATATAATTTGTGATTTACTTTAAATATACACAATAAAAAAAAATGAGTAGTTTATGCCGACCAATAAGCTCAAAAAAAGACATTACTAAAATTTGAGAAAAATATTCTTCAAAAATATCCATTAATTTCCCTAAAATTTTTCTAAAGTTAACTTAAAAATTTTAAATTTTTGTAACTTTGTAGAAAAAACTTTGGTTTTTATACTTACTTAGAAATAGATGATAGTTTTCTTAAAATGAAGTTCTTTAATATAAAGAATTCTTACTGTCAAAGAAATTTTTCTCAGATCCAAGAAACATATCTTTATTTTAAAGTTGGTCACTTTCATTGAAAAACTTATATGTGTGGATCAAATATGAAAAGCAATATAAAATTCCGTTTCTTTCAGTGTATGTTTATATATAAACTTGTTTATTTATTTTCTTATTAGCTAATGTAAATGCATCAATTATGTATTTATAAATTTATATAAATGCAATTATATATGTTTTGTTTTAAAATAAGGTTTCATTCCGGTTAAATGGTTTATTTGCAATTTATGTGCATTTATACTTGTAAGAATTAAATTGTCGATACTATTGGCTTTTCCAAGAAGATCAAAACAATTCCATAGAATTTTACAAAGAATTGCTAATGGTTATACAAACGTAAGCAACCCAGCAAAACTTATTTGAATTGGGTCTTACATTCAAGATGGCAAACATTTTGTTCTTCCGTTTTTTTTAAATAAATGCAATCGATCAAACAGTTATCGAGATATTGCTGTTTTAAATTTGCATAAAATGCCGTTTTTTTCCCACGTTTCAGAAATTTTTAACAAAAAAAATCTCAAAATTTCTTTTTCTTTACCCTTTCATAGAGCTTTTAACAAACTTCATATTTTTTTATTAATTTGAGCCAAATCCGATCATTTTAACCAGTGCGCCCTTTTGATCAAAGTTTTGGTTTTTTAGAAAATTCTCACCAAAAACTCTAAACTTTGACCGAAAGGCGGTATTGGACAAAATGTTTTAAAACAAAACATTTAAAAATAAAAAAAATGTTTGCTTTTTTTTTTGCTCAATTTTTGTTGCTGGGAATAAAATTGTTTAAGTGCTTTTACTATATTATTCATTTTAGTATACAAGTACTCAAAAAAATAAGTTTGTTATATTCCAAATAAAGAGTGTAATTTTACTGGGCAGGTCTTGTAAAAAATTTACGGAAAAAAATCCTTGTAGACCTTCAAGGCTTGTCTTGTATTTATAATCATAAAAATGGCCCTTTATATTTCAAAACCTCAATTTTACCATGCTTGACCACGCCTATCTCAAAATTTTTCTTAAAAACTAAAATTCTTGTTCAAGCCCGTTTAAAAGTATGACGGGGCACATCAGAATTTGCTGCAATTCCGGGATGTACAAATTCACCTTACAAGAAATTTTTTTTGTGTGATTTCATATTCATTATGGTTAATTGGTTTAAGTTTTCATTGATAAAAATGTGTCAGAATCTAAAATAAGTATCAGAATCTAATGTTTTTTTCAACATTAAAAATGTTTCTGAGACTTTCTTTATACAAAAAATGTTTCAGATTCTAACACATTTTCTATACGAACAATGTCTCAGAATCCAAGACTTTTTCTATACGAAAGTTAATGAAGAATCTGAGACATTTTCTAAACGAAAATGTTTAAGAATCCGAGATTTTTATTTAAGAAAAATGTCTCAGAATTTGATATCTTTTGTAAGAATAAAAAAGTTTTTTAGAATCTGAGATCTTTTGTAAGAATAAAAAAGTTTCTTAGAATCTGAGACTTTGCAATGGGAAAAGGGTGTTAGAGTCTGAGACATTTTCTACAGGAAAAATACCTGCTAATCTGAAAATTTTTCTTTTGGTAAAATATCTTAGAAACTAAGACTTTTTCTGTTGGGAAAAAGTCTCAGAGTAGACTGGAAAAAAGTCTTAGAATCTTAGATATTTTCTGTACCAAAATGTCTAAGAGTAATAGAATTTTTGTTATAGACAAAATGTATCAGAATCTTAGATTTTAACTACAAAAAATATGTGTCAAAATTTCAGACTTTTTCTATACAAAACAAACAACAAATTAAAAAAAAAATTACCAACGCAAACATTAAAAATTAATGATTTTGTAGGTTATTTTTACAATTTTTCTTTTGAATTATATTTTAAAAAATGTTTTATATATTTTTGGGTAATCGATACCGCAATCAACTACATTCTGGCCAAACACCCTACCCATCGTGCCAAAGTCACTTGATACAAACAAACATGTTTTTATGTTTCTATAAATAATTTTTTGAATTTTTTTTCTAACAAAAAATAACCCACACAGGTAGGTAAAAACTAATGATTTTTCTTTAAAAAATGCCAACAATTTAAAAAAAAATAACGTACATAAATCATTAAAAATTTAAGAAGAATCTCTTATTTTTACTTACAGAAGAAAAATAAATGACTTAAAAAAGGGAATGAAATGAAAGTCTTTATTTTATATATTGTTATTTTTGAAACAAAGAACAGAAATAGTCATTTTAAAAAAGTGAACATTCAACATCAAAAAATTATGTCATTAACTGTTTGTAGTTTATTTAAAAAGTTTTACGTATAGTCGTTTTTAAAAGAAAAAACATTTGTTTAATGTTCAGTTTTTATTAATGACTACTTCTGTGCTTTGTTTTAAAAATAACACGCTTAAAAATAAAGACTTTCATTAACATTAAATTTCTAAAGTCATTTATTTTTGTTCTGTAAATAAAAACTACTGATTATCCTTTAAATTTTTAATGATTTGTGTAAGCAACTTTTTTTTTAATTGTTGGTATTTTTTAATAGTCGTTTTTAAAAGAAAAAACATTAGTTTAATGTTCAGTTTTTATTAATGACTACTTCTGTGCTTTGTTTTAATTTTACGTATAGTCGTTTTTAAAAGAAAAAACATTTGTTTAATGTTCAGTTTTTATTAATGACTACTTCTGTGCTTTGTTTTAAAAATAACACGCTTAAAAATAAAGACTTTCATTAACATTAAATTTCTAAAGTCATTTATTTTTGTTCTGTAAATAAAAACTACTGATTATCCTTTAAATTTTTAATGATTTGTGTAAGCAACTTTTTTTTTAATTGTTGGTATTTTTTAATGAGATATCATTAGTTTTTACCTACACAATAAGGTTATTTTTTTGTAGACTCAAATATTTTGAGTATTTAGTAGTAATTATTAATTAATATTGTGGAATATCGACCAGTAAAAAATTTAAAAATACGCGAATTAGACGATTTTTTTTGCACTCCTGAAAAGTTGTGTTTTTACAGATAGCTCAAATTGAATATAGTTTAACGATATATTTTTTTCTAATAAAAACTTGAAAAATTAACTATAATAAAAAAATATTTGTTATAAGGGCATAAGTTGAAAAAATAAAGAAGAAAAATTTAATTTCTAAAAATTTTAGAAATTTCTAGTATTCTTTTACCGGTTTCAAACACTGCAGTTAGTGTTATCATCAGAAAGATTATAAATGTCGGTTTATCTTGTTAATGAAATTGTTTTTTATATATGTGAATATTTATAGTTTCTACAGACAAAATTTTTGACAATTTCCAACACTTAAATTCTATTTCTATCAATCTCAATCTCACTTTATACTTTCTTTCCACTTTCTTGTCTCTTACGTTATTTTGCAAGGGTTACCAACATGATTTGGAATTTCAGAAACAAATGAAGGAATTTGCATTTTCTGTTTCGGAGACGTGCCTAATGGGGACATATTTTGTCAGTAATTTTATTTATTATTTTTTTCCGTAAGTACAGATCGAGCTCAGGCTCTAATTATATTTCTTATAAGGGTTCAAATTGGAAAAATGCTGAAATTTTGGATTTCATTTTGGTATTAATTCACGTTCTTCCGTCTTCCTGTCCCATAGCATGACTATTTAAGTCCACACATGCGTCTCATCAAATTTACTAATCTTGATATATTTTAACATCTTCCACGGGCTGATCCCTCTTAGTTCCTCCACATTCTGAAAGAAATAAGAGCCAAAACAATTAAATCGAGTGCGAGATAGTGCAGGGCACTGACAAAGATAATGGAGTGAATCTTCCGCTGTCTCTTCGTCCCCGCACCATCTGCACAAGTTGTCCTCAATTAATCTTAACATTTTCAAATAAAATTTCAAGCCGGTGTGGCCTGTTATTATACCTACATACTTCCTTAGATCTGCCTTTTCCATATGTAAAAGCGTTTTTTGAACACGCTTTTCGCCGTGAGTCCATAGAGCATTTGTTTGGATACAGTCATGTCTGCATTCCCATCTTGAATCCTCTTGGCGTTCAAAGTTCTGCCTGATCTTCATGTAAATAGCATCCAGGCCCAGATGTACATCGTTCCTAATTGCGTTGGATGGTAGAATGGCGCCCATACGAGCTAGCTCGTCCGCTTTTTCATTCCCTAGAATATTTTTATGACCTGGAACCCAGCACAGTCTTAAAGAGTGTTGTTCGATAAGAGCCTGAAGCTCTTGGCGACAACGGCTGACTACCCTAGATCGTATATTCCTATTTCCTAATGCCTTTAAAGCCGCTTGATTATCAATGTATATAATGATCTCACATGAGACCGATCATTGAAATGAGTCTAGCAGCCTGCGACACTGCATACAGTTCCGCCTGAAAAATATTACAGCCGTCCTGTATCCGTAAGCTATATTCAATTCCCAGTTTTTCGCAGTAGACTCCACTACCTGTTCCCTGTTGCATTTTTGATCCATCAGTGTAGACCTCAATTTGATGTTGCCCGCGAAGTGGATTTTCCCAGTATTCCCTAGATGGTATTTCAATTTGTACGCTCTCATCCCATACAGTATGGGGAGTCATATAGTCAGTCACACAGTTCTCATATCGATGATTTCGAATAAGTTTTGTGTGGCCATATTCCCGCACCCTTAGCACACGATTCTGTGCCAGCCTTAGCTGTGTCCTAAGAGCGTATTCCTGGATGTATAGGTCCAAAGATGGTAAATCCAGAATCCTACACAGCGCATGTGTAGATGTCGTCCTGCGTGCACCATTAATACTCAAGGCAGCTACTCTATTCACCTTGTTCAGATACGCAGCGTGTTTGGCCGTTTTTACAATAGGCCACCACACTAGTGCACCATGTGCCAGCGTTGGTCTTACAATTGCCATGAAAATCCAGTGTATGAGCTTCGATTTAAGACCCCATGTGTTCAAATCATTTTCTGGCATCCATACATAGCTGCATACGCCTTTTTTACTGTCTCCTTTAGATTCTCAAGCCAATTTAATTTTGCTAATTTTTGATTATTTTATAGAACTTCATAAATGATTAAAACCCGTATTTTGATTTATTTTTTTTTGGATCAAAAACTTTGGAAGATATGATATGGGCGTTTAAAAGCGCGTTTTTTTGACAATATTGACTGTAGACAGTTTTTTAACATTTTTGTGCTCGGAAACCGTAAGTCGTACAAAAAAACGTATAAAAACCATATTGTTTATAAAATTATGAAGATTTAAAATTTATAAAAAAAATATATTTTTTTTTAAATTTCAACAAAAAAAAATTGGAATGTCCTTTTTACTGGAAGGGACACCATGGATTTCCTAAAACATAATTTTGTATTAATGTTTAGAATACCCTTTTAACGCTATTTCGGAGAGGTGTTTTTTTCGTATTTTTAAGCAATAAATTTTCAAAGTTTGTTAGGGAGCCAAATATTTTTTTTCAAAATTTTGGTTAAAATTTAAAAATTTAGCTATATCAACACGAAAAAACACATCTCTGAAATTTTAGTAGCGTTAAAAGACCATTCTAAACTTTAATAAAGAATTTTGGTTTGGAAATCCATGGTGCCCTTTCTAAGAAAAATGGACAACAAATATGTTTTTAAAAATTTTTTTGTTGAAATTAAAAAAAAAAAATTATAAATTTTAAATCTTCATAATTTTATAAACAATACTGTTTTTATAAGTTTTTTCGTGTGACTTACGGCTTCCGAGCACAAAAATGTTAAAAAACTGTCAAAAAGTTATTATTGTCAAAAGCGCTTTTTTAAATGGCCATATCTTCCAAAGTATTGATCAAAAAAAAAAATATAATGTTTTATTTATTTACGAAGTTCTATTTTTTTGAATTAAACACTACAAAATGCCCAAATAATAGTACTGGTCTAAACAATATTGAGCTAATTTATTTTTTAAATATTAATACTCTCGACATACATTCACCCCTACAATTATACAACGCCACCAACATCATTTTGGCAGAGTGTATAATTAAAAACATATTTGCTCATACTATTCTACATTTAGTAGCAAATAATTTGAATAACTAGAAATGAAATTTTCCAAAGAACACACTTGAGGTTTTACTTCAACACTTTATATTCCTAATAACTAGAAATAAGCGTTAACCGAGAAACCAACAACCTTACAAAAACTAAATTTAATTTAGCTTGTAATTACACTGTATAACTACTTTTTAAGTAAAACATTAGTTACTCAACGTAGGCAGGCAGGCAGGGAAGCAAGCAAACAGTTATAGTTTGGTTGTTAGACACACATACAGGCTGAAAAACAAGGTAGTTTAACATGACAGTCTATGTTGAAAAAGTTTCAAAATAATTTTAAACTCAAACAAATTAATTTTCAACGTTCAAAGGTGTCAAAACTTAAAAACATATAAAATATCACACCTTTTGAAACCAAAAAAAAAAAAACAAAAACACATTGAAGACGCACATTCATATAGGAGGCATTCCACACCAAAGGTCCAGAGAAAAAAAAAACATGTGTACCCTCAATTTCTGAATAGGTAGTATGGATAGCCTTATATGGAACTAAGAAAATTGCGTTTTTCAAAATCTAGGCTTTGGAGGCGTGGTCAAATATTGGAAAAATGGTAAAATCTGTGTCGAGTTGCCGTTGTTAAATATTTATCAAATTAAAACGGAATGCACCACAAACTAAAAAAAATACTTCTACAAAAAAAAAAAACTTGTTAAATTACTAGAAAAAGTATCGTTATACCATTTTACCAATATTTGACAGTTTTCCTTGTTTTTTAACAAACATTTTTCGATCGAAATTTACATTTTTTTTCTGTAATTTTACAATTTTATTGTAATTTTACAAATTTTCAAGTTTTTTTTTACAAAAAAAAATAGTAAATTCACGAGAATTCCTTTTTATTTTTATTGTGACCAAAAAGTTGTAAAATTACAAATTTTTTGGTAAAAAGCTTGTAAAATTACAAAATATCAAAGAATCTAGTAAAGTTACCAAAATTTACAATTTTTTCTGGTAAAAGCTTGTAAAATTACAAAGTTATTGGTAAAAGGCTTGTTAAATTACAAAGAATTCTTGTCAAATAGGAGGTAGCAAGAAAAAAAAGTAGAAAAGTTATATTCAGGGTTGGCAACCGATACCCACCTAGAATAACGGTATTTGGCTATTGTACCGCAACCAATAAAGATATGGACATTTTCAAAAGCGATTATGAAAGCTGATGAAATTTCTAGTATTTTAAATGCGTCACTTCGTGTTTCTACCGGTTCGCTTTAGTTATATAGGCAAATACCGTTATACTACCGTTTCAAACTTATAACTTATATTCGACTTGGCCGAATCTATGAATACACTCAAAATAATTACTCTGTTAAAAACTCTGTAAAATGACTGTAATCTCAATGCGACAGATATTTGACAAAGTTATCTGTCGAAATACAGATTTTAAGAAAATACTTTGTATTTTCTTGTGACCGAGAAACAAAATTTGATCTGTAATTTTACTTTTTACTTTGTAATCTCTATTTTACAGATAATTAACAGTTTTTTTTGTTAAAATACGGATTTTAGAAAAATACTTTGTTTTTTTCTCGTAACCAAAATACTAAATTTCATTTGTAATTTTACTTATTGCTCTGTAAAAATAAAAATCATTTAAAAAAACTTCCAAATATGACCGATAAACCGCTCTTTAAAAAGTGTCTTAAATTACAATAAAAACTGGTAAATTTTACGAGGACGACGTGTAAAATTGGAGTTACTTGTTAAAAACTCGTAATATTCACAAAAATAAAAAAAGTAAATTTACAATTTGGAAGCATTTTAGCGGGCAAATTTAACAAAATTTTATTTTTAATTCATTTAATTTTTTTAATTTTAATTAATGTTTTTGATGCAAAGAAGTTTTACCCATAAATTGGATTTAACTAAAACTTTGTAAATTTACAGAGTTTTTTTTTTTGTAAAATTTTGAACTCATAAAAGGCATTTAACTAAAACTTTGTAAACTTACAGCGTTTTTTTATTGAAAAATTCTTTTCGGTTTTATCAATATTTTACAGATAATTCTATAAATTTACAGTTTTTTTTATCAAATCATTTTACAGAGTTTTCTTCGTAAAATAACAAAAAATCTTGCTGGTTGGAAATCTATGGTATTTACTGCTGGCTCAGCAGAGTATCTCTGTAATTTAACAGAGCGATTATTTTGAGTGTACCCTCCACAATGCCCCTTTTTAACGAAAGTAAATTTTCTAATGTAAAAAAAAATAACATTTTTGATTAGAAATATTTAATTTTGTGTAAAAAATCTTTTTTTTTAGTTATTTTTGAAAAAAAAAAATAAAAAAATTTACTAAATTTTTTTTGAGTGTAAAATTTTTTTCGAGTGTATTTTTTTTTTTTGTTTTCGTGTAATTTCGAAACATTTTTGAGTGCCAAAAAAACGTTGTTAAATATTTTTGTGACTTAAAAATGTTTTTAAAACATGTTTAACAGGTTTTCAACACGTGAATTTAAGGTGAAACTAATCTGAAATTCAGGGTTTTGCTAATAACTTTTGAACCACTGGATCGATTTGGCTAAAATTCAAAACGAACCAGGCCAGAAAAACGACAAATGTATATGCTATGCTTCAGCATCCTCAAAATTGCCTTTCGAGTTATCGTGTGTTTTTTCTCATAACTTCACGAAAAACCCTAGCCGAAATTCAGTATTTTGCTCATAACTTTTGAACCACTGAACAGATTTTGCAGGATTGCAATACCAACCTGACCAGGTAAATGCCTAACATATATGCCAAACTTCAGGAGCCTCCGTAAAGTCTTTCAAAAGTTAGCGTGTTTTCAACAGACAGACAGACGGAAAGACAGACCGACGGACATCGCTAGATCGTCTTAAAATCGATCGAGGATGATGAATATACAGTGGGCGATAATACATTGGAAACTTTTTTATAATAGATGCAATTTGTTAAAGACAAAGTTAACAATACTAGACTTTATCATTATCAAACGAGTGTTATTCTGAAAAATGCTATGTAAGTAATAGAGTTGTCAGTCGATTAAGAATAATTCGATTAATCGATCAAACAAAACCCAACTCTTGTTCGAATAATTCAAAAATTACGATTTTCGAATAACGAATAAATCGATTAATTAATGTCGATTAATCGAACAATTTTTTTTAATTAAAAAATTAAATAAATGCTTAGAATTTGATTTAATTTCATAAATTTTGAAAGATTTTATACAAAATGCAGGAAAGTTAAAATATATGGTAGTCATAGCCCTGGATAGCACATCCATTATAGAATTAGAGGGAGTTATCAAGTTTTCAATAAATAATTTAGAAAAAATTAATAATTCTTTTGCATCAGACTTACTTAAACGTATTAAAATAAGAATTAATGAGAGACGTATAAAAGTGCTAAATACGTTAATACTTTTTCTAAATTCTGGAAATTTTTCGAGCAATGAAAGTTTCTTAAAATATTTTCCAAAAAGCGAAACAAAAGATAACGCAAATGAATTATACTCCAGATTATTTTATGTTGAAAGTAATCACAATAATTCAGATAAAAGTATTGAAATAGAGGAAGTTATTAGTAATGAAAAGAATAATCTTTTATGCGAGTTAAATAATTCAATTCAAAGTATTAAAAATTCAGAAAATAAAAAGGACTTCAGCGATATACATAGCAGACGATATGGTATATTTGGGAAAATCTGAAAAAAGAACAGAAAAATTAGATAAACTTTTGTATGCTCTCTTACTATATCACCTTCTTCAACAATTAGCGAAAGAGTGTTTTCAAAATCTAATTTAATAAAAACAAAAACCAAAAATCGTTTGAAAGCGAAAAAAATTGAGTCAACTTTTATTTTTAAAAGATTATTTCTTAAGAACAACTTAAATTGTCTTATTTGACAAACATTAAAATCATTTATGATATATTTTGTCTGAATACTTCAAATAATAATTTGTATTTGAATTATTTCTCAACAAGTATTAAAATCGACATCCATTAATTAAAAGTGATCTCACTTATTCAATTTTTAAGTTTTTTTTAACTTTTAACTATTTTATTTTTAAGTTTTTTATGCATTTTTTCGTTAATAAAACTTTAAACTTTCTTATTTTAAGTTTTTTATATGAATTGTTTATTTTTTTTTTGTTAATAAAAATATTTTTTAAAATAATTTTTTTATTCGTTATTCTCTTCGATTAATCGAATAAATTTTGATCTTTAATCGTTTGATCGAACGAGGAAAAACAATTATTTGAATTATTCGAACAAAGTTGAAAGTCGAATAATTGACAACTCTAGTAAGTAATTTATAAAGCTTTAATTTAAGCTTAATGGCATCCAGATTGAGTAAATAATAAATGTGCTACGAAGGTCGATCTGGAAAATGAAATTATTTATAGACATTTTTTAAGAAATTTTTTAAAAATATTTTTGAGCCGATTTCTTCCAAGTTCAAACATTAAAAATTTAAAACAAGTAGAAAAGTTAAATTCGACTTGGCCGAATCTATGAATACCCTCCACAATGCCCATTTTAAGTTATAATAAATTTTCTAACGTGAAAAAAATAACAGTTTTGATTAGAAATATTTTATTTTGTTTTAAAAAAAAAATTTTTTTAGTAATTTTTGAAAAAAAAAAAAAAATAATTTACTAATTTTTTTTGAGTGTAATTTTTTTTTTTGAGTGTAAAATTTTTTTCGAGTGTATTTTTTTTTTGTTTTGGTATAAAAATATTTTTGAGTGACAAAAATACGTTGTAAAATATTTTTGTGACTTACCAATGTTTTTAAAACAGGTTTAACGAGTTTTCAACACTTTTATTTTAGGTGAAGCTAATCTGAAATTCACGGTTTTGCTTATAACTTTTGAACCACTGGACCGCTTTGGCTGAAATTCAATACGAACGAGGCTGAAGGAACGCAAAATATATATGCCAAGCTTCAGCATCCTCAGAATTGCTTTTCGAAAGTTATAGTGCTTTTTATCTCAAAAATTCACGAAAAACCCTTGCCGAAATTCAGTCTTTTGCTCATAACTTTTGAACCACTTGGACCGATTTCGCTGGATTGCAACACCAACCTGACCAGGTAAATGCCCAACATATATGCCAAACTTCAGGAGCCTCCGTTAAGTCTTTCAAAAGTTAGCGTGTTTTCAACAGACAGACGGACGGACGGACGGACATCGCTAGATCGTCTTAAAATCGACCGAGGATCATATATATTTCGAGGTGTTACAAACGGAATGACAAACTTATATAGAGTGGATGGTATAAAAAGGCCAATAGTTTTTATTCAGTGATCAAATAATTTTTTAAACAACCCAACAAACAGTGAAATTTTTTTAAGTACAATAGAAAAAATCCAAGCTTTTTGACCCCCAATTCTTTTGACCATCAATTTTTTGTAAATTTCAAATGCGATTTTCTCGAAAAAAACTAAAAACACATGTATGATTTTTTTTTTGTATGGATAGACAAACATCTAAACTTTAAAAAAAATATATAAAGTGATCGGATTTTTGATTAATTGACTTTTTTAAAAATAGAAAATTTCAGAACTGGTTCTGAAAATTTTCTAAAAAAAAAAATTTACTTGATAGCCCATATAAAACTATACAAGAATGTAAATTTTTGAGTTTATGGTGCATTCCGTTTTAATGTAATAACTATTTAATCAATGCAACTCGAAACAAATTTGAACATTTTTCCAATATTTGACCACGCCTCCAAAGCCCAGTTTTTGAAAAATTTAAAAACAAAAACGCAATTTTCTTAGTTCCATATAGGGCTATCCATACTGCCTATTCAGAAATTCACGGGGCACATGTTTTTCTGTAGTGGGATATTTGGTGTGGAATGTCTCATATACGATGTTACAATCATATACATATGTACATAAAAGCTCTGGCGTAAATACATACAGACGGAAAAAAGATTTTAAAAGTTTTTATTTTTGATTTGTTTATTTGCCTCATAGCTAGCAAGCAAGCAAGAAAGGAAGCTAACGAATGCTAGAGGTTAAACCACTAAAATATGTTTTCAGAATACTATTATAAGACGTAACCCTGATGATGGTGATGATGCTGATTATAATGAAGACAACGACAACAGCAACTATGACTACATTTTCTCTAAGGCTTTATTTACAACAAGCATCCCCCCTAACCACATTTATATGCTTGCGGTTTAAGCGGTTGCTAGTTTGTAAGTTTACATACATACGTATATTTTCAAGTAGCACAAAAAGGAGTTGAACTTAAGATCTTTTGCCATAGTTTAAGCAGTGATTTTGTTAAAAGACATAAATATGCTAAGGGTATTTAAAAACAAATTATATTTGATACCTTAAGAAAACTTTACAATTTAAAAGGTGATTTTTGGAAATAGTTTGAAATGTGATGTATCACTTCATAGGTATTAGATTATTTAGTTATAATTATAAAATAAGAACAAAAGAATTTAAAATGAAATATTTAACTCTGGCATTTTTTTGTAGTGCAAAAAAATTTTGAGTGAAAAAAATTTTCAGTGAACAAAATTTCGAGTTAAATAAAGTTTAGTGAAAAAAAATTTAGTAAAAATATGTATAATAAATAAAACAAAATGTACCAAATTATCATATTTTCCCTGTTTCCACCTTAGAAGCAAAATTTTAAAAAAGTTCTTGAGTTGAGGGTGGGTTGTAAATGCCTATACAAGAGAAATCGGCAAGCCCATGGCATTCAGACTTAAAATGGTCCATTGTGCCTTACCCGGAAAAGGAAGTTAGTAAAGGGTTAGAAAAAAGTACTTTCTTCCGCTAGAGGATCCTTAAGTCCGAATTTCAAGTTTCTATGACCATAAGTTAATAATTTACCAAATTACCCTATTTTTAGCCCTTTTTGCCCCTAAGGACCGGAAATTTCAAAAAAGTAAATTTTTCAAAATGTTTCTTCCGCGAGAGGATCCTAGATTCAAAATCTTAAGTTGGTAGGACCATTAGTTCAGAAGATACAAAATACAGAAGATCTAAAATTCAAGTTTCTGGGATTATTTGCTCTTATGATAAAAATATACCAATTTGCCCTATTTCACCCCCCCCCCCCCCCCGTTGAAACGGAATTAAAAACAAGTAAGAAAATTAAAGTCGGTCAAGACCGACCATATAATACCCTACACCAGAGTTTCCCGGAAAATGGGTCCCAAGTGCAAACATGGACTGATTAGATCTATATTTTGTCAAATCTTTAATAAGTGTGAAAAGCACTCACTATTCAAATTTGAGTAGAATAGCTTCTTTTTGCTGACAATAAACCGCTTCAACTGAATATCGGGCGAAATTTTTCACGTGGGACCTAAGTCCAAAAATGGTCCGATGATAATCAGATTTTATAAGGTTATTAAAGTACGCGTTTAACATACACAAACAGAATTATAATTTAATATTTTCTATTTTCATGAAATTTGAGAGATTTATATAAAAATCGGGAAGGTGGTTTGTATGGGGGCTACAAGAAGACCTAGTCCGATTTCTTTAAAATTCGGAAGGGTAATTTGTGTGGATGAATCATGATTACCTGCCAAATTTCGAAAAGATACGAAAAGATTACTAAAATGCGGCTATTAGAGTAGTTTGAGCCAAAACTAAAGAGGACCTTTGTATGGCGGCTAACTCTAAATATGGACCGATTTTTTCCAATTTCAATAGGCTTCGTCCTTGGGTCAAAAGAGGCTTAAGTTTCAAATTTCAAGTCAATTGATTAAAAATTGAGACCTGTATCGTGTTTACACCGTTTACATGGACAGACAGACAAACAGACGGACAGACGGACAGACGGACGGACGGACGGACGGACGGACGGACATCGCTAAATCGACTCAAAAAGTGATACTAAGTCGATGGGTATACTTAAAAGTGGGTCTAGGACCAATATTTCGGGTAGTTACAAACATCAGCACAAACTCATTATACCCTGTACCACAGTGTGGTGTAGGGTATAGATATATCGTAAGTGAATTTTATTTTTACTCACGTAATCGTGAGTGCGCGTGATTGGAAAAAATTGTTTCGTGCGTGAGCGTGCGTGAGTAATTTTTGTTTCGTGAGTATGCGTGATTGTTTTGTGCTGTTTGGAACAGAAAACAAGTAAAAGAAATCGTCATTATATTGATTTTAGAGGGAAATTTATACTAAATTGTGATTTAAATGAATTTTTATTATTGTTTTAAGGAAAATCAATACTTTTTGTGCAAGAAATCGAAAAAAGTAAAAAGAAAATTTTTTAATTTTAATTTCGTAAGTCTCCGTGAGCGTGATTATTTCGTGAGCGTGAGAAAAATTTTAGTTACTCACGTGAGCGTGCGTGAACGTGAGCAGAAAAAATTAATTCGTGCGTGATCGTGCGTGAGCAATATTTTTATTTCGTGAGCGTGCGTGAGTCAAAATTCACTCACGCGCCCATCTTTAGTAGGGTACCCTACTAGGGTATAAAAAATATATAAAAAATGTTATTTCCGCGAAAGGATCCCACATCCACAAAAGTTTTACAGCAGTGGTGCGCACACACACACTATAACATTTATGCTTGTGTGGGTAGTAGCAAGCGAAAAGTCAACAAATTTGCTCAAGCAACAGAATTTTATAGTGTACGTGTGTCGACAGCGCACAAGCAGCATTTTTTAGCCTATTCCCGCGGGAATAGGAATTACAAAAATGCCCATCACTGTTTTACAGTAACCAGTTTTACAGTTATTCAAAAAGTATTTAGTTAAAGTTGTTTTAAACGATTGTTCGTTTGTTTTTCCAAAAAAAACTAAAATATTGAATGCTTTATACAGTTGTTAAAACAATAAACTACAAAATGTACGGGAAAATATTTTTATCAGTTAAATTATTTGTTACTGATTATACGGTATAATTTTACAGAAGTACGGTTTTTGTAGTTTATTATTCAAAAATAAATATTTTTACTCCACAAAATAAAAAAATGTAAACAGTTAAAATAACCGAAAAATCATTTGTTTTTACGAAATATCTAGTCATTTATTAACGTTTAAAAATAACTGAAAAAGTATGTTGTTTCAAATGAAATATAAGTAGTCCGTGTTTTTAAAAGGAAAACGATTATTTATAACGTTTCAGTCGAATTTACTTACAAAATATTTTGTGTGTAGACACTTGATGCTTGAGTTGTAGGATCTTCGGTAAAAAAGCATTAAAAAAAATAATTTTTGGAAATTCAGTTTCTAAGGGAGCAAAAAGCTAAAAAAGTTTACTTTTAGTACTTTTTAAATTTTCTAAAAAAAATTAACTTTTGGGAAAAAAATTAACTTTTGGTACTAGAAATTTTAAATGTAGGATCCTTCGAAGAAAAAAAAGTTCTGAAAAAGTACTTTTTGGAAATTCCATTTCTAATGAGGGTAATAAAATGTTTTTTTGATTCTTTTTATAGTTCCTGAAATAAAGGTCCTAGAAGCTTGAAATTTGGAATGTATAATTCATGATGGAAAAATAAATTAGCAAAACTATTTTTTGGAAATCCTATTTCTAAAGGTGTGAAAAAGTGTACTTTTGGTACTTTTTATACTTCTAACAAAGTTATTTAAGAAGAATTTTGTATACCTTCAAGTTCTTTTATTCTAAAAAGTGTTACTTACATTATGTACATTGTACATATTATTCTAATTTCTATTTGAGTTTATCTTTGTTAAGTTTTTGGAAGTGGTTTTTGTATTTTCTATGTTGTTTCCCCCAATCTAATTTGAATTACTGGTGTGTTTTTTTCTCGCATGTTGGCGATGTTGTTGTTTTTTTATTTTTTTATTCTGAGTTTTTCTCTGCAAAAATAGGTTTTAAATTTTATGATGACACTTTAGTTAAGCACTAAAGTGTACACGAATTAAGCGCGTTTTTATCTCGTTATTAGTGAAACGTGATTTTAATAAAAAATTAGTTGAGGGGGAGTGTTTACAATGACTATGGTAAGCAAGTAAAGTACAATCATTCATACATATTTTTTTTTGAAAAACAACACGCTTTTCTGTTATTTAAGCAGTATTATAATCGTAACTCATATTTCAAAACATGAAATTGAAAGGAATGGTTATGATACCTTTTTTAAAAAAAAATTAAATTATACAATTCTGTCACAACTGTTGAGAGAAGTAAAAGCGGATTCAAATGTTACACTCAAAAAAAAGTTTATTTAATAAGTAAAAGCATGTTTGATTGATATACTAAAAAAAGGTTTATCAATTCAAGAAAATTTTTAAAAATGTAAATCGATTTTTAATGCATAGTGTTTATATGAAGTTACTTTCACTTAAAGTAAATGGTAAACATCTCAATATCCAAAAATTAAGTATAATTTAATTTATATTACTTACATCGTCCGACAGCCAATATTAATTATTAATTAACTGGATGATATAATGTAGAGATTAAATGGAGTAAAACTGCATTTACAGTTTTTCATTTAGTGATCCTGATTCCTTTTAAAATGACTTCAATGTTTTAAAGATTAACACTTTGTAAAATATTTTTTAAATATTTGTACTTATATTATGATATCACTATTAATGGCAAATTAAAAAGGAGAATAATCCTTAAATTTAGCATTTTTTGATTTTGCGATATCAAGAAACAGGATGTGAATAATGTCCATTCAAAACTTTATCAAAATATTTTGTTAAAATTGTAGGAAGGACAAAATTCTTAGAATGAATGTCGTATGTTGATATGTTTAATAACGGGACACTGTCTTGTCGGAATTATGCTAAAAACATGAATCTTATTACGTACGCTAACTGCAAAAATTGCGAAACACCAGGCATCGAGGAATTACTCTAATCTTTATATTATGTACTCAAATTGAATTTTACTTTTTTGGGGTTTAAAGAAATAAAAATCACTTTAAATATGCTGTTTGCACTCAAGTTCAATGTATTCATTTTTTTTTTGGGCTTTTGGAGGACATTTAAGAAAAATTAAAGTTTGCACTAGTTTTATATTTTTTTAATTTTTTTCTTTTCTTTTTTTTGCATCTTAAATAGTTAAAAAACAATTTTTAAAATTAGAGTTTTAAATCCTGTAACAAATTGTTTTTCATTGTTTTTTTTATTAAATATAAAGAACAACATTTAAATAATTACAAAGTTGTTAAAAATAATAGCACTTCATAAGTCTAGAAATGTCTCGTAATCCTTTGTTTTTTAACAAAAAATGTTGTATATTCACTAAAAATATTTTGTAAGTAAATTCAACTGAAAAAACGTTTAAAACAATCGTTTTTCCTTTTAAAAAACGGACTACTTATATTTCATTTGAAACAACAGATTTTTTCAGTTATTTTTAAACGTTAATAAATGACTAGACATTCCGTCAAAACAAACGATGTTTCAGTTATTTTAACTGTTTACAATTTTTCATTTTGTGGAGTAAAAATTAAATTTTTTGAATAACAAACTACAAAAACCGTTCTTCTGTAAAATTATACGGAATAATCAGTCACAAATAATTTAACTGATAAAAATATTTTTCCGTAACTTTTGTAGTTTATTGTTTTAACAACTGTAGAAATCATTCAATATTTTATTTTCTTTGAAAAACAAACGATAAAACGTTTAAAACAACTTTAACTAAAAACTTTTTGAATAACCGTAAAAAAGTTACTGTAAAACTTTTCTGGGTGTTGGATTGACGTTTTTAGTTTTATATGTTACTAGCGAACCCCCTGCACACTTTGTAGAGCAAATGCTTAGGTACCCCTTTTTACCTTTACGTTTTAAATTCTTAAATATGTATATTTTTAATTATATTTTTAATTTTATTCTAATTACCAATTTTCACTGTTTACACCCTTTTTGACCTCTTAGAATCAAAATTTTAAATTCGAAAATCTAACTTCGTAAAGTACTAAAGTACAATTGTTTAACCTATTTCACCCTTTTAAAATTATCTTCCAAATATTTCCACATATACACCATTAACACAAACGTACAGATATGCGCACTAAAATGCATGTAACTCATGAACCAACACACATAAAAAGATTCTATACACATATAATCCATGGCATTGACGAAACCTTTCATGGGAAATTGAAGAAACAACATCGGTTCACGCATAACAGGGAACACGCATTACAAACGCAATGCAATTTATTTTTATATTTAGTACACTTAAATTCATATAACTCATGAACCAATACACATACAAAGTCCGAATATACACATACAAATCTTGGAATAGACATCCTCTTTTGTAGGAAACTTACAGAAACAAAATTGGACCACGCATTACGGAGGTATTGCACTAAAATGCATACAACTTTTAAACCAATACACATACAAAGACCGTTTACAGATTAAGCTATGGTATTGACGTAATCTATCATTGGATGTTTGTAGAAACAAAATTGATCCACACAAAACTCTTTTAAATAGATGTGTTTCGGAAACATCAGAATTGTTAAGTTACAGCAGAAAAAATTAAATAAAAAGCAATGCCATGCAAAAAATGCCCAATTTTACCATATTTTACAATACTTTGAAGTTTAAGGGCTCTCTGAAAATCGGACATTTTGTGGAGAATTCATTTAACTTTTATTAAAATTAAAAAAAAAAAAAAATATAGAAAATGCGTGTTTTTTGTTACACCGATTTTAAGTTTTAATTTATAAAATTCGGGCATAGTTCTGAATTTTTTCCAAAAACAAATATTGCCAATTGATAGCCCATACAAAACTCTATAAAATAATCAGAAAAAATAAATATAAAGAAAAACTTAAATATAAGATGTCATGCAAAAATTGCTTAATTATACCATGTTTGACCACGCCTATATTGCCCATTTTTCCGAAAAACTAAAACTTTTGTTTCACGATTTGTTAGTTCCATATAGGGTAGTAAGCTCTGAAGTTTTGAAATGAAAATCTCCATAAGTCTTATGATTATATGCTAGTCTAGTTCAAAAATGGGAAAAATAGGACTAAGGGGAAAAAGTTTCTCTTTGGGGAACTAAACCAACCTCAAAATAAAGAAACCTTTTTGCAGAAATTTTTGTGTTTTGCTTAGCAAATTCAATATTATTATGTCAGAAGAAGCTCAAAAGTCTGCATGCGGACCTAGCGGATTTCAAAACCATGTTTAACATCGCCCCTTTTGTGGGAGTGAATATAAAAAATCTATTTAAATAATTCTTAACTGGTTTAATTAATTTCAAGAATCATATTAAATCCATTTGACAACATCTATTGCAAGAGAGAAAGATGTCCCCCAAAGTCTTCGACCAATCCCCCCCCCCCCCCCAAAAAAATAAAACTCTTCTAGAGAGATTCGGCATAGCCGAGTTTAACACTCTCCTTGTTGATATTGTCTAAGGTTTTTTTTTTTAGCAGAAATCATAAAAATTTTTCGGAACTCAAGCAATTTTTCAAAATTAAAGAAAAACAAGTAGAAAAGTTAAATTCGACCCGAATCTATGAATATCCTCCACAATGCTTTTTTTTTAAAGGGTAGTACATTTTTTAACGTGAAAAAATTAACTATTTTGATTAGAAATATTTTATTTTGAGTAAAAAACTCTTTTTTTGTCATTTAAAAAAAAAAAAAAAAATTAAAATTTTTTTTGTTTGAGTGTAAAATTTTTTTCGAGTGTAATGTTTTTTTTTACTGTAAAAATATTTCTGAGTGAATACACGTACGTATGTACACAAAATATTGTCATTTTTGTAAAAAAAATAATTTTTTTTTGTGTAAATTTTTTTTTTGAGTGTAAATTTTTTTTTGAGTGTAAATTTTTTTTTGAGTGTAACATTTTTTTTCGAGTGTAATTTTTAAGTTACCAATGCTTTTAAAACTAAACAAGTTTAAAAAGCATTGCTTTAAAATTAAACTAGTTTGAAAAGCATTGTTTTGTTACCACCAATGCTTTTTAAACTTGTTAAAACACGTGACATTTTAAATGAAACTTATCTGAAATTCAGGGTTTTGCTTATAACTTTTGAACCACTGGACCGATTGAGCTGAAATTTATTACCAAAGAGACCCGGGGAACGACAAAGATACATGCTAAGCTTTAGTAGTCTCATCATTGTCTTTCGAAAGTTATCGTGTTTTTATCTCGTAAATTCGCGAAAAACCCTTGCCGAAATTTACTCTTTTGCTCATAACTTTTGAACCACTGGACCGATTTGGCTGGATTGCAATACCAACCTGACCAGGTAAATGACAAACATATATGCCAAACTTCAGTAGCCTCTGTGAAGTCTTTCAAAAGTTAGCGTGTTTTCTACGGACAGACAGACAGACAGACAGACAGACAGACAGACAGACAGACAGACAGACAGACAGACAGACAGACAGACAGACAGACAGACAGACAGACAGACAGACAGACAGACAGACAGACAGACAGACAGACGGACGGACGGACGGACGGACGGACGGACATCGCTAGATCGAATTAAAATCGATCGAGGATCATAAATATATATACTTTATGGGGTCCTAGACCAATATTTCGAGGTGTTACAAACGGAATGACAAACTTATATATACCCTCTATCACTAGAGTGGAGGGTATAAAAATCTTAAATCATTTTTAACAGACACCGGATTTTAAAAACCGAAAACACAAAATTTAAAGTTTTCATCAAAAATAAAAAAAATTATTGTGTTCCAAATAAAATATTTTTCTGTAATATTGTTTTGTGTATTCATCGCAAGTTCAAAATATATTTTTCTTTCAAAAACATAAAAATATAAAGTACACAAAAAAACGTTTTCCATAAAATTTGAAAAAGATATTTATCGTACAAAAAAAAAAAAAAAAAACAAAACCAAAAAAAAAAAACGTTTTTTTTTTTTGTTTGTATCAACAAATAATTGGAAATATGTATGTTTATTTAAATAAACTTGTGATATGTATTGAATCCTTTACATCTTTGTCAATTTTGGTCCGATAAATTGAAGTAGCACACCATTGGAAACGTATTTAGGACGTCCATTTAATAAATTAAAGAGTTTGTGGTCTTGTAAAACCTTTTTGTCCAGATAAATAATATGGTCAATGTGATAAAAGATGAATTGTAGAATGTTAGGGTAACAAACCCCTGTAAGTTCTCCAAGTTCCTGAACATGTAACGATGCTTTTGTCCCTTAAATGTTGATATTTAGGGACATAAACCTCTTTACATGTCAAGCGAAATTTGGGCCAAGAAGGTAGTTCCGAGATCCAAAAAAAAAAGAATCACTGTTATAAAGTAACACTGATGGTTCCGAGATCCAAATTTTCTTAAAAGTCATTGCGGAATCTTAAAAGCTAACTAATCGTCAAAGAGCAAATTTGTTCACAAATAAAAAGCAAGGAGAGGCATATACTTGTCCAAGAGTTTTTCGCAATTATTTTTATTCACATAAAAGAAAGGGTAAATGTGCTAAAAATTAATTGTTAAGTGTGAGGGTAACGAAAGTCTTGTTATCAGTAAGTCTCTTAAGTCCCTAAAGTTTGTGAAAAAATAATATCTATTTCAGGGACAAATAAATTTATACTTGTCAAGCTAAATAAGGAACCAGAAAGGGCTTTAGGGATCCAAATTCTTGTTAAATTACTATTATTTAGTTGCAGATTGTTACAATCATAACGAAATCCAAATCCATATTTTAACTCTGTAAAAATATGTTGCATACATAACAAAATGCAAACCAATGTTGTTTAAAGCATCCCTAATTTTTACTACGCCGCAAACATCAATTTCCATCAGAATTTGCTTGGCAGATTCCAATTTCTTGCTTCTAGAGAAATTATGTATTTTGAATTTTGAAAATAACAAAAATTCAAATAATAATAAAAAAATATGTACATAAATATTGAACAATCAAAAAAAAAAAACGTTTTATTTTTTGTACTTTTGATAAATATCTTTTTGGAAAACGTTTTTTTTTTGTTTGTTATTTATTTCGATCATGATGAAAATTTTTAAATAAAAAACTTTTTATATTTTTTTTCTGTTTGAATAATTTAAAGTTTTTTGAACTCCTACGATAAATATATTTGATAAAAACAAAAAATAAAAAGTTTTCCGGTGTCTGATTTTTAATGAAATTTTTTACTCCAAAACGCAAAAAAAAATGTTTTTCGGATTTAAAAATTCTCAAAAACTTTCTTTGAAAATTTTGTTGTTCGGCCTTGCCAAATATAATGATACCATCCACAATGCACTATGATTCTAATTTTTTTTTTGCATAAATTCGAAAAATTTTTTGTTGTGTCCTTAGCACAACCAAAAATTTGCAAATTTTCAAAAAAAAAAAAAAATTTTCGGAAATTTTCAAAAAAAAATGTATTTTCTTATATTTTTTTTTTAAAATTGTAATATTGCTGTGATCACGATTTAATTACGCGTCTTAAAACTTTCAACTTTGAAAGCTTACACTCAAAATAATCACTATTGGGGTTTTCACAGTGACGATTAAATTTGGCTTTTTTAGTTGGGTATTTGGCAAATTTGCCATTTTACTAAACGTCAAGTATTTGCCACCATTTTTTCCTTACATATCGTGAGCGCACTTTTCGTTAATAGTTTGCACAAAATAACTTTAATTAACTTTTTACATTCACAATTTTAAAATAAACACAAAAAATGTGTATGTTTCTTTTTGTATAAATGTTTTTGTTGCCGCGTTCGAAATTTCAGCATAAACAATCATAGCTGTTGTCATTTTTATGTTTTTTTTTATTTGCACACTGGCATTTTGTTTTTAGACAAGGTTTGAGTTGGGCATTTTAAGAAAAATATGCCACATTCAAATTGGCATTTTTGTGACGTTTGGCACATTTGCCAAATCCAAACTAAAAAAGGCAAATTTAATCGTTACTGTGAAAACCCTATATATTATTCTAGCTCGAGATATTTATTTCCTTTACTAATTAAAATTATGACATTCTCATAGAATAACCGTAAAGAAAAATATTTTTCTGTTTTTATATTAATTATGTTGGTCGATTTTGCAAGACTTAATCGACGTGTTTCGGAATTTGTCAGATTCCATTGTCAAGATTATTTAGAAAATATATAAACTCTATACTACAAGTAGCAAAGGGCTTTTTTTTATGACAAACGGTTAACGATTAAACTAAAATATTAATACATATTCGACTCTACTCCCACTCTACTCACGATCGTCAACTAGCCAACAAACAAATATTAAAAACAAGGTCGATTACGTCTTGCCAAAATTACCAAAATAAATACATTTAAAACAGAAAAATATTTTTCTTTAAGATAATTCTATTAGAATATCAAAGTTTTAATTAGTTAAGGAAATAATGACCTCGAGCTAGAATAAACCTACTAAAAAATGTAAGTTTTTTTTAAAAATTAAAACTTTGATCGCTGGGTTCGCGACTTCAGATCATTCAATGTTGCTCAAATTATTCTTAAATAAATGTTATGCTTTATTTAAAGATTTTCTTGAACTCCAATTAAATTTTAAAAATCTTAACATTTCTGCTATAAATTTCTGCACAATTGCTATTTTTGTCCCCCCACATTTAATATCAAAAAAAATACTATTTTATATATTCGATTTCCTCTGGGAAATTAATGCCAAATACATTGTACAAGAAAAAATATATATAAACAAAAATAAAAAAGTAAAAAATCCACCAAATAATTTCTAAAACATAAAAAAAAAACATTTTATAAAGAACTTGTTAAAGTGAATAACAGCGGAATTGCTAACGTTTTTCGTTTTGAAATGAACGTGGATACATTTACGTTTCTTTTGAGTTTTCAAAATTTCAAGAATTTTATTCAATACAAAACATGAATACATCAACGACACAAGTGTATTAACTTATTTCAAGAATATTGAATAAGAAAAAATTAAAACACCTATCCCTCGATAAGCCTGATAAAACTCTGTAATGAAAAAGATGAAAAAATTTAAATAACATTTCAAAATTGTAGAAATTATTTATTTTAAAGTTGGGCAAGTTAATCGAGGCTCAAGTTTTAGTTCGTTGCTAACATCTAAAGAAAATAGAGTTTAATAGAATTTGGTTGCTGATGAATGTTGCTGACATTTTTGCTGTTATTATTGTTGTTGTTGCTATTACTCAATAATAACAAACGTTAAATTGTGTCAGCAAATCGTTTTACTGTTTTTCACTTGAAACTTAAGTACGTTTCAACAAATATACATATTTTATGCTAAAAATGCTAAGTTGAAATAAAACAGAAGAAAAAACAAGTAGAAAAGTTAAATTCGACTTGGCCGAATCTATGAATACCCTCCACAATGCCCATTTTAAGTGATAGTAAATTTTCTAACGTGAAAAAATAACAGTTATGATTAGAAATATTATATTTTGTGTAAAAAATTTTTTTTTTAGTAATTAAAAAAAAAAAAAAATATTTTTTTTTGAGTGTAAAATTTTTTTTGAGTGTAAAATTTTTTTCGAATTTTACATTCAAAAAAAAAAATTTACTAATTTTTTTTGAGTGTAAAATTTTTTTTTTTTAGTAATTTTTGAAAAAAAAAACAATTTTTTTTTTTTGAGTGTAAATTTTTTTTTGAATTTCACATTAAAAAAAAATTTACTAATTTTTTTTTGAGTGTAAAATTTTTTTTGAGTGTAACATTTTTTTCGAGTGTATTTTTTTTTTGTTTTGGTATAAAAATATTTTTGTGTGACAAAAATACGTTTTAAAATATTTTTGTGACTTACCAATGGTTGTAAAACAGGTTTAACGGGTTTTCACCACGTGAATTTAAGGTGAAGCTAATCTGATATTCACGGTTTTGCTAATAACTTTTGAACCACTGGACCGATTTGGGTGAAATTCAATACGAACTAGGCTGGAGGAACGAAAAATATATATGCCAAGCTTCAGCATCCTCAGAATTGATTTTCGAAAGTTATAGTGCTTTTTATCTCATAAATTCACGAAAAACCCTTGCCGAAATTCAGTCTTTTGCTCATAACTTTTGAACCACTGCACTGATTTCGCTGGATTGCAATACCAACCTGACCAGGTAAATGCCCAACATATATGCCAAACTTCAGGAGCCTCCGTAAAGTCTTTCAAAAGTTAGCGTGTTTTCAACAGACAGACAGACAGACGGACAGACGGACGGACGGACGGACGGACGGACGGACGGACGGACATCGCTAGATCGTCTTAAAATCGATCGAGGATCATGAATATATATACTTTATAGGGTCCTAGACCAATATTTCGAGGTGTTACAAACGGAATGACAAACTTATATATACCCTCTATCACTAGAGTGGAGGGTATAAAAAACAGCAACCAACAAAAAAAAAAATATGTCAACTTTGAAGTCATTTGTCAAAAACACAACATGTTGTTGGCACAATAAAATAAAAGGAAAGGAGCCCAAGAAAAGCATTTTCATCATCAATACAACATCCATTTGTATATTTATCCACCTTCACACTTAACTCTTTTTGGAGTACACACTTCTATTTAAGTATGTATTTGTATATAAGACGCCAGCCATTTAAAGTTCTTTGATGAGAGGTTCTTAATATTTAAAAAACCACAATTTTATTATTTTTGCTTATTTTTCGATGTTGATCATGCTGATTTGACAGTTTTTTGTCAATGATTTGCGGTAAAATTGAAAAGTTTATATTTAAAAAATAAAAAAATCTTAAGCTTTTTATTTGACATACTCTTTTGGCGTTAAAGTGATGTATGCATAAAGATAAATAGAAAATGTTTTAACTATTACACCATTTCAAATTTCAATTTCGTTAATGTCATTAATATTGAACAAATGATTTGTATTCAAAATATTAATAAATCATATTCCACAGAAGGAACAATGCTTCATCATATTTTGGAAACGGTTTAATCACTTGCTGTCATCAGTTTTAATGACAAATTTCTACATATTGATGGAACTTTTCTTAAATATGATGAAAAATGTCATCAAAATTTTAAATGTTTTTTTTTTAAATGGTGTTTAAATAACACAGTTTGATACAGGATTGATTATGGTAGAGGAGACAAAACAAAAGTATACGTTCGTCGGCGTTTTGAAAGATCATATCGGAATTTTATTTTAGGGGGGGGGGGGGGTAAAATTTCCCCAGGATCGGTTGTTCTTGTGCACTCAACAAAAAGACTGAATTTAAACTTTGGAAAAATTTTATTCAAAATTGTTTATAAATTTTCCCACAATTAAGTTAAATTTAACTTAAAGTTGGGAAATTTCCTTAATTTTTAGTTCATGTAATGTTAGATAGTCCATAATTTTCCTTAAATGTAATTCCCTAATACAAGGAAGAAATTCTTACCGCCAATGAAATTTTCCCTAAATATATGAAAAAAATCTTTATTTTAAAGACATATTCCTCTAATTTAGTTTTAGGATGTAATTTTCTACCGATTAGTTCATCTTCTTAGATTTGACGAAGTTTTTTCCACTATTTTAGTAAAATTTTTAAAACTTGGGTATTTTTTTTTCAAAAAACTTAATATGGCGATATCTCGAAAACTAAGTCAGAAAGAGCAAAATGGCCGGTCCTCTTCACATGTATGGAACGCAATGAGTCCTAACCTTATCTAACCTTTAAAAAAGTTGGCATTCCCGAAAATTTCTAATACCTCGGTTAATATTGCCAACACACCAAAAAATTTAAAAGCATTTTTGTTGCTTTTAACACGTAGAACAAAACTGCCAAATACCTAAAAATTGTCCGAGTAATAGTTTTAAATAGAGTTTTTAAAATTATCAAGGCCCCAGTGGTCCTCTAAATTCTCAAGAACTAAGCAAGGTAGAAGGACACGGAAAAAAATTATGGATCAAAAACTATGACTGTTTTTAAGGAGCCCAATTGGGTCTAGGCCGATCGGGGTCTGAACCTATCGGGTACGAACCCAATGAGGTCTTCACCCAATCGGATCTTCAAATGTGTATGAACTAAATTGAAATAATTTTTTTTCCATTTTTTAGTTTAAATTGGCATAATATTAAAAAAATTGCATTCCTTTTTTTGAGAAAAATATGAACTTAAAAGAAGGAAAACATGGCAATGGAGCTAAATCATTATCAATTTTCCTTGAATTTAGTTAATTTTCCAATGCGAATCCGCGGGGGGATTGTGTTTTTTACCGCTACCTTTGCTCCGATGAGAAGCCATTTGCCCCACAATTGCTACGGAGTCGCTTCTAGAGGGGTGCAATGTAATGTCTCTTCTAGAGGGGTCCAATAATTCTTACACCCCAACATTTTTTCTAAACAAACCTACTCCCTATCTCCACTCCTTAAGGGGTCTCCCATACAAAAAGTAATTTTTATGAAATTTGACCCCACCGCTCTAACTCCCCCAGGTTTGCCTCTATGCAAGCCATATGTATAACCGACCTCCCATATTTTTTCAATACCAACATTTTCTTAACATATACCTGCCCTCAATCTTCAACGCTTAAAATGGTCTCCATACATTTTTATACCCTCGAACCACAGTATGGGGGTATACTCACTTTGTCATTCCGTTTGTAACGCATCGAAATATCGGTCGGGGACCCCATAAAGTATATATGTATATTAGAGTGTCCCTTATTTTGGAAATGTTGGATATCTTGAGACGGTACCCGCTCATTTTTTTCCTTTTGACTTAAAAATAACTCAGGAAAAATTTTACGCCCCTAGGACCACGCCTTCCCTACGCGACGGGGCCTTAAAGAGCGGGGCCTTAAAAATCATTTTTCCATACAAACCAAAAAAATTTTTTTTTGATTTTTAATTTTTTTGTTATTATTTATTATATTACTTGGTTTGCTTATTCACGACAAAAAATTTGATATTGGTGGGATAAGTCTTTCAGCGCTAAAAAATTTTTCGCAAAAAAAAATTTTGAGCCGCCGGGGTCCTACAGTAAAAAATTTTTAAAAAATATTTTTTCTTAGTTTTGACCAGCAACGGGTTTAGCTGCTATGTTGCTTTAAATGATATATATTCATAAAAAAATATTTTTTGTATCTGTGACATCTTTATCGTGTTCTAAAAAAGGGTAAAAAATGCATTGTTGATTTATTTCGATACACGATAAAGATGTCACAAATATGAAAAATATTTTTTTTGGAATATATATCATTAAAAACAACATAACAACTAAAACCGTTACTTTTCAAAACTAAAAAAAAATATTTTTTAAAAATTTTTTACCGTAGGATCCCTACGGCTCAAAATTTTTTTTTCGAAAAAGATAAAGATGTCACAGATATGAATAATTTTTTTTTTGGAATATATATCATTTAAAGCAACATAGCAGCTAAAACCGCTGCTGGTCAAAACTAAAAAAAAAATATTTTTTAAAAATTTTTTACTGTAGGACCCCGGCGGCTCAAAATTTTTTTTTGCTAAAAATTTTTTAGCGCTGAAAGACTTATCCCACCAAAATCAAATTTTTTGTCGTGAATAAGCAAACCAAGTAATATAATAAATAATAACAAAAAAATTAAAAATCAAAAAAAAATTTTTTTGGTTTGTATGGAAAAATGATTTTTAAGGCCCCGCTCTTTAAGGCCCCGTCGCGTAGGGAAGGCGTGGTCCTAGGGGCGTAAAATTTTTCCTGAGTTATTTTTAAGTCAAAAGGAAAAAAATGAGCGGGTACCGTCTCAACATTTCGAACATTTCCAAAATAAGGGACACTCTAATGTATATGTACATATGATCGATATATATATATTGATATATGATCGATTCTAAGATATTCTGTGAATCTCCGTCTGTCCGTCCGTCCGTCCGTCTGTCTGTAGATAACACAATGCAGTCCAAAATAAAACAGCTAGACTCCTGAAGTTTGGCACAAATATGTCTCATGTTCATAGGCAGGTTAAGTTCTTGAATGGGCAAAATCGGGCCAGGGGGAAAATAAGAAGAACTGAACCAACATCTGAAAAAATAAATTTTTTTTACATGTTTTTTTGTATTTTTGTTAAATAAATAAAACATTTTTGTATATTTATCGCGATGGGAAGGTGCTCTCAAAGTCCCCCACTGAACCCAATCAACCCCTACCCCCCACCCCCCCCCCTCCCTAAAAACACCCCTGACAATTTTTTTTTACATTTTGGAGGGTATAACAGATTCGGCACAGCCGAATTTATCACTATCACTTGTTTTTATTTAAAATTTTGTATTGCTCACCAGGTTCTCCCTAGTGGGTAAAATATATGACCAAACCCCATTACCTTTTCCCTACTCCAACCATTTTTTCTGAACAAGCCTACACACTATCTGCACTCCTTAAGGGAGCTCCCATACAAAATGGCATTTTTATAAAATTTGCGCCCACCACTCTAACTGTTCCACGGTTGCCCCTAGGCGAGTGAAATGTATGACCTTTAATATTTTTCAATACAAAGATTTTCCCAGAACATACCTACCCTCCATCTGCAGCCCTTAAGGTAGTCCCTATACATTTTTATAGCCACCATGGGGGTATACTCACTTGGTCATTCCATATGTAACGCATAGAATTATCGGTCGGGCCCCATAAATATATATTATAATAATTATTGATCTATTAGCGTTTCTAAGACTTTTCTAGAATGTCCGTAAGACTGTATCAGACACAATGCAGCCCAAAATAAAAGAGCTAGACTCGTGAGGTTAGGCACGAATATGTCTTATGCTAGTTGGCATCAGAATAGATGAAATAATGAATAGGGGCAGGAAAAGGATGTGTAAGATATCCTTTTAAAACTTTATCAAAATATGTTACTTAAAATTTTAATCGATATTGAAGCGTAAAGTTTTGAAAGGACATTACTTACCCCTTTTATCCTGATAAGTCAAAATATTAAAATGGGAAAATTAGTGGAGATCGCCCTCTTTCATTTGTCATCACTAGAGGCACCCTAGCACAAGTACAAATATTTAGAAAATAATTTACAAAAATGTCATCCGTTAAAACTTTGAAATCCTTTTAAAAGGAAACAGGATCTCGAAATGAAAAACTGTAAATGCAGTTTTACTATAATTAATCTCTAGTTTCAGAAGTTTATTATTCGGTTCGTGTTTAACGACCTTTTTCTATTTTTGTCGGACGGTGCACAAAAATCGTTTTTGGGAAATTAGACACCATTGAAAGACAATTGGTGCCTAAAGGGTTAATCCTTAAGGAAAATGTTTAAGCCTTACCCTCGAGTTGTTTTTAAGTCCCTATCACATCGGGTTCATCCGCTATGAGTTGTCAAGAATGCCGATTTTTTTGAACTTTGACCCTTATTTTTTTAAAAACCTTTTGCGATGGAAAAGTTTGAAGACCAGATTTATGATCGCTAAAACAATTACAATTACTAGCGTTAGCTTGCGTCCGAGTAGCTTTTTTTTTTTCAAAATGTTAAGTAGTGGTATTTGCACGACAATCGACGAAATTCGAAATATATAAATCTTTAAAATCATGAAGTTTAGTATGTATTGCGAAGAATATTTTTTAATTTAACAACTATTTAATCGATATTTTTATAAAAAATAATAAAATTGCAGATGGTGTAAAACTTGTTTTAGAATTGTTAGTATTGGTAATGGTGATAGATGTAGCTGCTGTAAAATATTGCTATTGCTATGGGGTTGTTACTATTACTTCAACTTCTACTACTGCGGCTGTGGTGATGATGCTGATGATGTTGCTGCCTGCTACAACTGCTGCTTGTGTTATTTGATGTCATCTAGCAAATGCAAATTTGACATGCTTGTCACATTTTATTGAATTCAATCGATTTTAAATCGAATTGAAATGAAAATGTTTCATATTATTGAATTGATTTAAATAATAATAAAAAAGAAAAACATTTAAACATACATGTGTGCGTGTGTATGTGTGTATAAATAAAACGAACAACTGGCAAAAGTTTACAACTTTAGTTTAGATTACGATTTTTTTTTCTCAAGAGCACTCCTTTTTATGTGGCTGTGTGTGTGATGTTGTCTATGTATACTTTTTTCAATAAAAATATTTTTCTAGGTGATTTATTTAAAAAAAAAATAAAAAAGTATGACAAGTGGGAGGAATATCAAGTATCAACTTTAGCTATCAATCTCCAGACTAAAAAGAGTTTTATATTTTTTAATATCGAATTTGATTTTTGATTTTGTTGTTATTACTTATTGTTTTCTTGGGGGGTTTCCTTTTTGTTAAAATGAACAACCGGCAATAAGGAACAATATAGATAATGTTATACAAAAATAACTTTTTTGTATTATTTTCATTTTTATTACAAGTAAAAATTGTTTATTTGGTCTTAATATTTAGAATATTATTGTACTTTTTGTATGGAAGCTTTACTGAAATTTACAATATACGCAGATTACCCATTACCCATATAAATTAATTGATTAATTATCCTTTTCCTATAAGTTTATTGAATTCTCATTTAGTTTATAGTTTGTTGTACACGCAGAAAACAAATTTGCAAATTTTCAACTTAAATTCAGTTGTTGCAACATAAATTTTGTTGATACATTTGTATTAAAATTATAACAAATAACTATCGGTAGTTACAACAAAATTTTGTTAATTCAACTGTCTTTTAATTGAAACAACTAAAAAATCCGTCTGCCACAGCGAAATTTAGTAGCAGCAACCGAATTTTGAGTTGATACAACTGAAAAATTCTGTTGAAAATTTATTTTTCTCTGTGTATATTTAAGGTGTCCTTCAAATCGAAAATCTCATTGGTAGGGTCCAAAAATGTTTTTTAGAATCTTTAGCTGAGTGAGCCAAAATTTGGGGATAATCGGATAAAAATAAATCGTGCCGAAAATGGATTGAAATTTTTAGACATTCTTATATAAAAGAAAAAATTTTTTTTTTCTAGTTTTGGGAAAAATATTTTTTTTTCTTTTTCTTGTTGTTAAATTTTTTCTTAAACAAAAGCTTAATGAAATTAAACTCGGGTAAAAAGTAAGCCATTTACGCATACATTCCCAGTAGACTGGCATTTTTCGGTATGGAAAACATTTTTTTCTCCGATTTTCAAAGTCCGGGCATTTTTTTATGCTACTAGGACTAAAACTTATTTGGTACCAATTTGAGGCCAATCGGATAGAATTAACCCGTGGCGCCCGGTAGTCAAAGTTTTGGATTTTTGAAAAATTAAAGTAAAAATAAATGTAAAAAAAATATATCTTTCGACAGACACATCATATTTGTTAATTTTTATGCGCTTGTGCTAAGCGCGAATATCAAAAATTTAATAATTGTTTGAACAGTTTTCGAGATGTAGCTATTTAAAAATTGCAAAAAATGGAGGTTTTTTCCAACGTTCAAGAATTTTTTAAAAAAGTCTCAACATTCTATTTCGTTGACACTTTCATAGAGCTAGAAACATTTTTTCACAAATTTGAAATGGCGATATCTCGAAAACCGATTATAATTTTTTTTTAATATTCGTGCTCAGCGCATCGAAATTAACAAATATGATGTGTCGAAAGATATTTTTTTTTTTAATTTTTTAAAAATCCAAAACTATAAAAATCCAAAACGGGCTAACTTAATCCGATTGACCTTAAATTTGCACCACAAAAGTGTTAGACCTACGACAATAAAAATTTTCCTGGGCACTTGGAAAAATCTAAAGTTTAAAAAAAATACCAGTCTAATATCCCAGAACATTGCATGGTTTTTAAAGACGAAATTTCAAAATTTTTAGGCAAAAAAAAAAAAATATTCACTTTATGATCACATTAAATATATGTTTTTATACAAGAATGACAGATATGGTAGTCAAGACTTTTTGTATTTGGCGCGGGTAGTTATAAAACTTCCGCGGATTCCAAATAAAATGCGTTTTTCTACAATAATTTTGTAAATATGGGAAAATTTTTTCTCTGATTTACCGATATTTTGTATTATAGAAATGAATAATTGTCAATTCACCTCAACGAAAAGGGGTTAAGATGCCCAATTTCTCAAAATATTTACAGAATTTATGTTTAACACTTCGTATCGTACAATACAGACAATTTTTTCCCATATGTGCTAAATTATTATAGAAAAACACATTTTCTTTGGAACCCGCGGAAATTATATCACTACCCACTCCAAATAAAAAAAAAAAATAGACCATATCTGTTAGTTTTTATCAATAACATTTAATAAGATTATAAATTTATATTTTATTTTTTTTCGCCTAAAAATTTTGAAATTTTTGAAAATTTTGGCTTAAAAAAACATTCAATGAATGGGTAAAATGCTTGTTATACCCTACACCACACTGTGGTACAGTGTATAATAAGTTTGTGCTGATGTTTGTAACGACACAAAAAGTTTTCGAGTTTTGGAGTTAAGAATTTCATTAAAAATGCCTGCGAATTTTGTACTCTTGCCCAAAACATTAAATCATGATAATGTTTTGCGGAAGATTTGGGTGTACTTGCCAAAGGAAAGTTTTTTTTAGAAAAAAAATTGTTATATTACTTTTGTTCACGCCAGTGAACAAAAATATACTTTTAATGTCCCAAAAATCCCCCCAGTTCTCATCCCTAGCAACAACTTCTGCAGCCAACTTCACTGCAGAAAAAGGAGAAACAAAAAAACCATCAATTAGCATCTTCAAGTATTCCTTTGCGCTACAACCAAACAATCAACAAGTGATTTCTACACCCAGTTGTCTTAAACATTATTAAATAATTTTCTTTAAATTTTAAATTGTTATTATTTCAATTAAATTGATCAACCCAACCAAATACATTGTTAAAATACATTGTAAAATTAACTTAAATATAAGTAAAGTGTAATACACAATCAAAAGGCTTTATATACTCCAAGTACACAAAGTCTCAAATAAAATCCTAACTTTTATAACGTTTTAAGAAAAACTTACAAGTACTATTTTTTGAAGAAAATCCATTTACATTTTATTTATTCGGAAATACCCCTTAGAAGATCAATTTGTGATCTCCCTCTAACCCGTAAAAACAACTTTGCTATTCCATGCAAAACGAATTGAAATATCAGTCGAGGACCCAATTAAAAAACCAAAAGAGCTGTACATTTCGTAAGTGAGTGCAAAAATAAGTGCAAGAAATTGTTTTTACATTTTGGAGAGTATAAAAGATTCGGCACCAAAGAATAAACCACTCTCACTTGTTTTATGTACATTTGATAAATAAATGGAAAATTTTTATGCGAAAAGCTTAGACTTGGTGAAAAAGTAGTTTTGGTAAAATAAATGATTTTTTTTTTACGAAAAACAAAATTCTGTTAAAAAAATTTAATGAACTCAAAATTTTGGGTGAAAAAAAATTTTGATGAAAAAAAGTTACCCGTGTAAAAATGTATTAGATCTTATCTGATCTGTTCATATATGTTCATATATGATCGTATCTGATTGCATATAATTATATCTGAAATGTCCAAAATCGAGATCTAATTATATCTCGGATTTGGTCAACATTGCCAAATCCGAGATATAATTAGATCTCGATTTTGGACATTTCAGATATAATTATATGCAATCAGATACGATCATATATGAACAGATCAGATAAGATCTAATACATTTTTACACGGGTATTTTAAGGATTTTTTTGATAAATAGAAAAATTTTTTGATGTTAAAAAAAATTGATGAAAACAAAAAAATTAAAAAAAAAATTTTGGTGAGAAAAAAATTGATAATACAAAATTTTATAAAAAACTTTGATGAAAAAAATTGATGAAAAAAAGATGATAAAAAAAATTATGAAAAAAAAATTTTGATGAAAAA
Organism: Pegoplata infirma; assembly: GCA_963921195.1. Lineage (NCBI taxonomy): Eukaryota > Metazoa > Arthropoda > Insecta > Diptera > Anthomyiidae > Pegoplata > Pegoplata infirma. The sequence goes on along the minus strand of OY992537.1, from coordinate 8,663,377 downwards.
AAAATTTGATGAAAAATAAAATTAATGAAAAAAAGATTTTATAAAAAAACAAAAAAATTTATGAAAAAAAAAATTTTGATGAAAAAAAAAAAAAATTTGATGAAAAAAAATTATATGAAAAAGAAATGATGTAAAAAAAAAATTATGAAAAAAAATTCATTAAAAAAAAAAAATTGTATAAAAAATTGATGAAGAAAAAATTTGATGGAAAAAAAAATTTATGAAAAAAAAAATTGATGAAAAAAAAATTTTTTGATGAAAAAAAAAAAATTTCATGAAAAAAAAATTGTTGAAAAATTATTAGGTTACTTTTTATTCACCAGCTAATAAAAAACGGTTTTATTCACCACGAGGTTAATTATTATTATCCAAGTTACAAACCAAAGTTATTAAAATTTTTGGTTTTAAGAATATGAAAATAGTAATTCTTGTTTTCTTTTTCGTTAATTGTTAGCTTATATAGTCAAACTGAGGTGGCGTCCTGCAACTTTTTTAAAATTAGACACCAGCCTAAAAACATTATCATGTTAAAATTATTTAAACAAAAAAAAAATCATTCCAAATTTGAAAAATTTTACAAGTCCCAAAAAAATTTTTGGAGAACACAATATTTTTCCCGGACACAATATTTTTTTTGGCAATTTTTTTGCGTTTCCCGAAAAAACAGGGTACATGGGATAAATTTGAAAATTATGAAAAACAAATTTACACAAAATTCAACATATTTTATCTTATATTTTATCTTATTATAATAAATTAGATAAACCCAATATTCGGATCAAAAATTATTATATTTAATCTAATATAACAAATTTTGAGCTATTTTGATCCACCAATTTCATCATATTATTTTATCCAAATTCGTGTTGGGCCTTATTAAATAATATATGTCTCAATTTCAAATTATATATGGACCTGAATATTTTTTTAGTCGGGATACTCAATTATTCAAGATTTGAATTTTGTTTCCATTACGAGAACCAAAGAAACTGGTATTATTATCAGATTTTATAAAATTATTACTTAAAATTCTCTATTTCTTATTTACAAGGACAACAAAAGAATGTCTTAAAATTTATTCATCCAAAAATTGTTCTTTTGTTAAGAAAATCATCAAAGTATTATGAAACCTCTTAAAATTAATTACCACATTTAACCATACTATTAATAGTTAATTATTTTCACTGAAAGTATACGTGTGTATGTATTTATGTGAGTGTAAATAAGTAATTGTGTAGTCGGGTATTTGTATATAAGAATATTAAAATATACAGTAGGCAAAATTTAAATAAAACAATCAAAAGGAAAGATAAATAAGGGTCGCCAGGAAATAGTCGAGAATCTTGAACGCAGACAAGAAACATGATTGCGACAAACATAATGGAGGGGGGTCATAGTATGATTGACCACTTTATTTATGATTGTAGCGATCATATTATGATACTTTTCTTGATCATTGTATGATAAAAAAAAAAATTGTCATTTCATAATTTTTGAAGATTATAGTAGGATTGTCACAATCATATGATTAAATTAACTATCATATGGTTAATTTGGTCCGCTGCAATTATATTCCAAGCATGTGTTTTATAACCTCGGAATGAGACTCACACATGGGTAATCCTTATCGAAATTGTACAAAATCTTCTAATGCTTATAATTAAATATCCTTTGGTATGACCAAAGTGTTAGCAGAGTGTGTCTTATATGTCACATATTATTATCGTTTAAATGTTGTTGCTGTTTCGGCTGCCATTAATGTTGTAGACATATTAGATGTGAATAAATAAATGAAATTGATATGTTGATAGTATGAGGGGGAGGATGAAGTATGCGAATTAATAAGGAGGAGCTGAAGAGTGAAAAAAGAAGAATATGAAGCAAAGCCTCTGTCAACAATATCATTAAGATTATAATGGAGAAGTAGAGTAAATTAATGTTTGCCCATTTTTCCGTTAAATTACTGTCTTTGAATTTATTTTTTTTTTGGAATATGTTACGCATAATAAATTTCTTTAATGCTACGTTAAGTATAGAATTTTATTTGATTTTCATTTTTGTTTATATAGTATAGGAAAATAAAATGAATTATGAATGTGTGAATTGAAAGCATATTCTTTTTTTTCGAAAAGTAATAATTAATAATGAAATTTGATTTATAATTAATGATGTTATGAATAGAAACCTACTTACTAAAGCATAAAGATATATATGTATTAGAGTGTCCCTTATTTTGGAAATGTTAGAAATCTTGAGACGGTACCCGCTCATTTTTTTCCTTTTGACTTAAAAATAACTCAGGAAAAATTTTACGCCCCTAGGACCACGCCTTCCCTACGCGACGGGGCCTTAAAAAGCGGGGCCTAAAAAATCATTTTTCCATACAAACCAAAAAATTTTTTTTTGATTTTTAATTTTTTTGTTGTTAATTATTATATTACTTGCTTAGCTTATTTACGACAAAAAATTTGATTTTGGTGGGATAAGTCTTTCAGCGCTAAAAAAATTTTCGCAAAAAAAAATTTTGAGCCGCCGGGGTCCTACAGTAAAAAATTTTTAAAAAATATTTTTTTTTAGTTTTGACCAGCAACGGTTTTAGCTGCTATGTTGCTTTAAATGATATATATTCATAAAAAAATATTTTTTGTATCTGTGACATCTTTATCGTGTTCTAAAAAAGGGTACAAAATGCATTGTTGATTTTTTTCGATACACGATAAAGATGTCACAAATATGAATAATATTTTTTTTGGAATATATATCATTAAAAACAACATAACAACTAAAACCGTTGCTTTTCAAAACTAAAAAAAAATATTTTTTAAAAATTTTTTACCGTAGGATCCCTACGGCTAAAAATTTTTTTTTCGAAAAAGATAAAGATGTCACAGGTATGAATAATTTTTTTTTTGGAATATATATCATTAAAAGCAACATAACAACTAAAACCGTTGCTGGTCAAAACTAAAAAAAAGTATTTTTTAAAAATTTTTTACTGCAGGACCCCGGCGGCTCAAATTTTTTTTTTGCGAAAAATTTTTTAGCGCTGAAAGACTTATCCCACCAAAATCAAATTTTTTGTCGTGAATAAGCAAACCAAGTAATAAAATAAATAATAACAAAAAAATTAAAAATCAAAAAAAAAAATTTTTGGTTTGTATGGAAAAATGATTTTTTAGGCCCCGCTCTTTAAGGCCCCGTCGCGTAGGGAAGGCGTGGTCCTAGGGGCGTAAAATTTTTCCTGAGTTATTTTTAAGTCAAAAGGAAAAAAATGAGCGGGTACCGTCTCAAGATTTCCAACATTTCCAAAATAAGGGACACTCTAATATGTATATATCAAATTCTGTTAAAACAATGATGGTAATAAGTAGAAAAAAAATCGGGCACATGTAGTGAATATACCAAAAAAAAAAACAAATCTAAAAGAAAGTCTATCAAACTACTTTAAATAAAAATTATTTTTTTTCAGCAGAGATAAATGTCCTTTTGCACTCTTATTAAAATGATTTCAGTTTTCTTACCATGAATTGGGTAAATTTACACAAATTGCGTAATTCTAATTAAAATTATTAGAAATTTACACTACTTATAGTATTATATTTCTGAATTTTTTGAAAATTACCCAATTTATAGTACACTCAAAAAAAATAAGTTATTCAAAATATTAGTAAAAGGTATTGTCATTTACTTCAACTAAACTTTAAAAAAAAAACTTTAAAAAGTGAGTTTTTACAGAATTGTTGGTAATTTACTATTGGTAAAATACAACAATTTTTTGGTATTTTTAATATATATTTTTGGAAGTTTTTTTTACACCCTCCACTCTAGTGATACAGGTTATAAGAGTCACTCAATTTTTGCACTTGGAAAAATATTTTACACATGTTATAGGAAAAAAATATATTTTTTTTTTTGACAATCGAAAATTGATAAAAACATGAAAACGCTCAAACATGCCAACATTTAAAACATTTTAATTCAAAAACAAATAAACGGTTTTTAAAAAGTAATGTCACATTATACCTTCCACTCTATGTAGTGATAGAGGGTATATATAAGTTTGTACTTCCGTTTGTAACATCTCGAAATATTGGTCTAGGACCCCATAAAGTATATAAGTATATTCATCATCCTCGATCGATTTTAGACGATCTAGCGATGTCCGTCCGACTGTTCATCTGTCCGTCTATCTGTCTATTGAAAACACGTTACCTTTCGAAATATTTTATGAAAGCTCCTGAAGTTTGGTATATATGTTAGGCATTTACCTGGTCAGGTTGGTATTGCAACCCAGCTAAATCGGTCCAGTTGTTCAAAAGTTGAGCAAACGACTGAATTTCGGCAAGGGTTTTTCGTGAATTTACGAGATAAAAAACACGCAAACTTTTGAAAGGCAATTCTGGGGGTGCTGGAGCTTAGCATATATATTTTTTGTTCCCCTGGCCTAGTTCGTAGTGAATTCCAGCCAATTCGGTCCAGTGGTTCAAAAGTTATTAGCAAAACCGTAAATTTCAGATTAGTTTCACCATAAATTCACGTGTTGAAAGCCCGTTAAACAAGTTTTAAAAACATTGGTAAGTCACAAAAATATTTTACAATGTCTTTTTGTCACTAAAAAATATTTTGACACAAAAGAAAAAAAAAATACGCTCGGAAAAAAGTTAAAACTCAAAAAAAATCTTACACTAAAAAAAAATTTAGTACTCTATTTTTTTTTTCCAAAATAAAATATTTCTCATCGAAAATGCTTGTGAATTCTTAGATTCGGCCAAGTCGAATTTAACTTTTCTACTTGTTGTCACTCCAAAATATTTTTACGCTAAAAAAAAACACTCGAAAAAAATTTTACACTACAAAAAAAAATTTTACACACAAAAAAAATTTTTGTAAATTTTTTTTTTTTTTCCAAAATTACTTAAAAAAAACGTTTTTTTACACATAATTAAAATATCTCTAATCAAAAATATTAATTTTTTCACGTTCGAAAATTTACTATCCCTTAAAGATGGCATTGTGGAGGGTATTCATAGATTCGGCCAAGTCGAATTTAACTTCTCTACTTGTTTCTTTTTCATTTTTCTCTTTTTTTTCTTTTTTGAATTCGGTTTGGAGGGTGGGGGGATATCCATTTCCCCGTACATACCCAAGACTGACTGGTAGAAGACTTCAACATCTGGGAGTACACTTAGGGCATAATTTTGTAAAACGTAACGCGCCCTTACACCTCGCGTTTGACAATTTTCTATTTTGTAAAACGCGAGGACTTAACGGCTTTTATTTTCGCGTTGACTTACGTGTTCTGAGAACAAATTATTTGGAAAACGGAATTTTGTAAAACGCGAGAGAGCGTTTTTCCATCACTTGAAGTGTCAAAATGATCACTTGAAATTTTGGGGCGTTGATGTAACAAATATGCTTTTATATAGCAAAAAATAAATAATGTTGGAATATGTAAATATACAATAAAAAAGTAATAAATGTGTAAAAAAAATCTCCTCCGGCAGAAGAAAAACATCGAAACCAGCTAAGCTGCTCGTTGTGATTTTTGTTTTTTTTTTCCACTATTATGTTACTTTTTTTTATACCCTCCAACCACAGTATGGGGGTATACTCACTTTTTCATTCCGTTTGTAACGCATCGAAATATCGGTCGGGGATCCCATAAAGTATATATTATTGACCAATTTGGCATGAATATGTCTTATGGTCCTAGGCAGGTTAAGTTCGTAAATGGGCAAAATCGGCTCAGGGGGAAAAAAGTTCCCCTTTGAAGAACTGAACCAACCTCTGAAAAAATACACTTTTTTTACATTTTTTTTTGTATTTTTGTTAAATAAATGAAACATTTGTTATATTTATCGGGATGGGAAAGTGCTCTGAACGTCCCCCACTGACCCCCTATTACCTTCCCCGTCCCCCCCAAAACAAACGCCCCTGACAATTTTTTTTTTAATTTTTTTTTTACATTTTGGAGGGTATAAAAGATTCGACACAGCCGAATTTAACACTCTCACTTGTTTGTTCTCTTTTTTCTCAAATATTCTCTTTGCAGGTGTTGCCTTATTATATACGTATATGTGTTTCCCTATGATAATGGGTGTGTATTCCCCACAAGATGGGTATGCAATTTTATCAATTTTAGAATGTCTAAAAACACCGATTCTCATATAATTGACATTTCAAGCGATAACGTAATCATTAAATGCAATAACGTAGTGATTTACAAAATTGAATTTTTTGAGCCTCGCGTTCACGTTAGCGTTGGTGATGCGTTCAACGCGAGCGGTTTACAAAATTAGGCCCTTAATATTTTCGACTGACAAAAAACTATTGGCTAAAAATTTTCTATTGATCTATCGATCAACAAAATGAAAATGAGTCAATCAATGTTTTGATTAAAATTTTTTGCAATTTTCTTTAACTGTCGAATTACAAATTTTCAACATACCAAATTTGTTTCTCTTTATTTTTTTTGAATATTGGGGTTTTCGTGTCGGGATGAAATTTCCACAAAGATTAGCCCTATTGGATAGTAGTTCAGAGGTAGTAATAGTTCATTATTTCAAAGAGGTGTTTATTTTCATCCATGTAACTTCTTACCTATTGTTTTTAACAAAAAAAAATTATATGTTTATTTTTTTTATAATTCTTTTAGCTATCTAAACTATTTGGGACACATTTTGCTACAAATAATAGGTAAAAAGTTACATGGATGAGAATAAACACCTCTTTGGCCAAAATTGTGTCTGAACTACTTTCCAATCAGACTAACCTTGGTGCAAATTTCATTCCGATCGGAAGATATCGCTTTCAAAAGTTGTGTCAGTTGACACGAAAATCCCCATATATTAATTCAAAAATATACAAAATAATAGGGTTTTACTTTTTTTATTGTTGGCAACATTTTTGAAAACAGAAGAAAAATATTTTTTGATAATTTTGCCATAAGCTAACAATTCATTTGTTAAATCAATCATTAATTTAATTGACTATAAATAAAAAATTGATAAAATTTTTGATCAAAATCGAAAAAAGTTTGATTGAAAAAATTTTCAATCAACCACCTCCAATTTGATGATTGGTATTACAATTTTTTTAGTCGAAGGAATTTCAATCAAAAAATTTACTGAATCCGCGTTTTTGTTGATTGAAATTCGTTTCAAATTTTTTCTGTATGTGGAACTCTCCACCAAATAAAGTTATCGGCTTTATTAAAATTCAGAATAAAAAGCTGCACAATAGATCTTTCTGGTCGCAGTACATAGGGCCACTTTAATCTAATATAATCTTGTATGCCTTGTTGCAATGCCATCGTAATTTTACAAGGCTTCCCTGGTAATTAAAAATTACCTATACAATTTGTGAATTAACGAAAATTGTTTGTAAATTTACAGTGCATTTGTTACTTAACTTAATTTTAAAGGAATTCACTATTTTATAATGAAAGGGGTACATTTTGCTAGTACAATTTTTACAAGACCAGTCCCGTAAAATTTCATAATTTTTTTATTTTTTGGATTTAAAAAAAATCTCTGGACTTCGCAAAAAAGTGTTGTTTCCATTTTCCAAAGCGTTTTAAAGAACGTCTTATACATCAAAACGAAAATATTAAATTTTGGGGAAATAAATGTTTTCGCATAGCCTGTCTTACAAAAACTTACCAAAAATGTTGGAAAATTCCAACAAATTTAAATTTTCAAACATAAAATTTTAACTTGACTTAAAGTTGCGTTTACAGTTTTTTCCTGATTTCAAATAACAATAAAATGGCAATCGGTTTTAAAAAGACTTAAATATTTTTTATTGTATAATGTTCAATGTAAAGCAAGTCAAGCAAGAGCATCTTCTGTTCACATTTTTTGGTTTGGTTATTCATTTTAATTTAATTTAGCATAAGCCTTCTGTTTTCAAGACCATAATAAATTGTTTCACATAAATTTTTCCATTCGTTTCAATCTTCATTATTGTGGCAATGAAATTTCTCTTTGTTTTGTTCATCTATATTTTAATTAGATTTTTTTTCTAAGAAAGAGCTAAAAATAAAGAAAAACTCAAAAAAATATTTAACTTAATTAAATATTGATACACATGTGTTTGAACATTTTTGTTCTTAACCATTTTTTTCTATTAGAACTAAACCTAATTGCTGGGGTAATCTTAAAAAAAACACACACATACATATTTACTGACACACACACACTCTGGCAAACAAAGAAACATTTATAAAAGCATATAGGCAAAGGCCTACCACACAAATACAATTTTACACCCATCTAAAGGAAAAGGAAGTTGTTTATTACAATTGTGTGTTTTTTTTTATTTTTCTGCAAGAAATATTGGCAATGACTTGTGGAAGTGGCAGCATGCATGAACAACAGTGGTAGACATAAACCAACGAAAAGTATAAAAATAAAAATAAAAAATTGAAATAGAAACAATAAAATGCGTTCAGTTCAAAAAGATCTATGGTTATTTGTTAAATTGCCAAGTTCACTATATTTTCATTTCACATTTTATTGGTTTTTAAATTGTAATGAATTTATGTGAGAAAAATAGATTTTTATTGTTTTATATTGTTGTTAAGTATTTTTTCTAACCACAATTGCTTTTAATATACAAAAAAATAGTGTTAAAAAAGTTGAAGCAATAAAATGTAATAAAATCTCTTGAGAGGGTGTAAAATAATAGAAGGTGTTAATATATTTCTGTTTTTAATTTATCTATTTTATTTTTAGTACCTAAGTTTTAATTAAACTTAATATTGAATTATAGAAAAACCTATTACAAAACAGTGTTAATTGTTTAGTTGTAGTTTTTTAAATTTTAAATAGACATTTCTGATGCATTAAATTTAAAGCGCTCAATGACATATGAGCGAATCTATGGGAAATTTAATTTTTTGTTATTTGATAGAGCTTAATAAATGATTAAAAACCATATTTTTTTATATTTTTGGAGCAATACTATAGAAGATATGAGCTTTTAAAAAAGTGCGTTTTTGACAATATTAACTTTTAGACAGTTCTTTATCATTTTTGTAAGTCGTACGAAAAAACTTATAAAAACAATATTGTATAAAAAATTATGACGATTTAAAATTTAGAAACAAATAATTTTTTTTTTTTAATTTAACAAAATGTGGTGAAAACAATATGTGAATGTCCTTTTTTGCTGAGAAGGACACCATGGATTTCCCAAAATAAAATTTTGTATTACAGTTTAGAATGTCCTTTTAGCGCTCCCGAGTAAAAAGGAATTTATATAAATGTATATTATTTTATATGTTTTTATAAAACCATATACAACTATATGAGTCAAAGTATAAAATTATATCTCACTTTGAAATTTTCCAATTTTTTTAAATGATGTCATATAAAATCATGTCTAATTATATTGTTCATAATATATTAATATAAATGGTAGATGTAATCATACGTTCCACATAAAACTTAATCCGATTTCATACATTATTATACGTGACTTTATAACTAATTATGTATAGGACTTTACTAAACAAAAAATCCAGTATCAATTTATGTATAATTATATATGACTAATATAATACCATTTAAAATTATATATGGTTCCATACTAAAAAAATTTCCAACAAAAATAATAGATATAATTATATGTGTCTTAAACGATAACATATCTGTGTTTGTATGGTACTATATATACGCAAATTTCGTCTAAACTCAATATATATTTATAAATGGTCGCATATGTAATGGAATATATATTTTGATATAATCATGTATAAAAAAAATATTTTTTTGACCAAACAACTAGCCATATATAATTATATATGCCAGTATTTCAAAATTTATTTTTGAGTGTCAACATATATGGATATACAAAACTTTTTATTGTATCATATAAGATTACATATGATTTTTGGGAACCCGAGTTCGATTCCCGGCCCAGTCGAGAAAAAAAAAGTTTTTTTTATTTTTTTTTTAAATAGAAAACACTTTTTTATTGCGTTTAATTTTTTTAGAACTATAAAATTTTCATTTTTGGAATTTTTGCAATCATTTTTAAAAAATTATTTTTCTTTTATACAGTTATATATAACTATATTTGATTTCCCGAGTAAAAAGGAATTTATATAAATGTATATTATTTTATATGTTTTCATAAAACCATATACAACTATATGAGTCAAAGTATAAAATTATATCTCACTTTGAAATTTTCAAATTTTTTTAAATGATGTCATATAAAATTATATCTAATTATATTGTTCGTAATATATTAATATAAATGGTAGATGTAATCATACGTTGCACATAAAACTTAATCCGATTTCATACATTATTATGCATGACTTTATATCTAATTATGTATAGGAATTTACTAAACAAAAAATCCAGTATCAATTTATGTATAATTATATATGACTAATATAATGCCATTTAAAACTATATATGGTTCCATACTAAAAAAATTTCCAACAAAAATAATAGATATAATTATATGTGTCTTAAACGATAACATATCTATGTTTGTATGGTACTATATATACGCAAATTTCGTCTAAACTCAATATATATTTATAAATGGTCGCATATGTACTGGAATATTAATTTTGATATAATCATGTATAAAAAAAATATTTTTTTGACCAAACAACTAGCCATATATAATTATATATGGCAGTATTTCAAAATTTATTTTTGTGTGTCAACATATATGGTTATACAAAACTTTAAATTGTATCATCCCGGTGAAAAATGTTCATATATGAATCATATGTGGTCCAAATATGGGCATGTATGTTCATATATGTAAATATATGTTACACATGCGAAAATTGGCGGCATGTGTACATATATGGCATGGGTTCATATATGTGCATATGTATTCATATATGTTTCATATATGTCTGTCCATATGCCGCCAATTTTCGTATATGCTCATATATTAAATATATATGTTCATATATGTAATCATATGTGAAATATATATGATTCACATTTGAACATTTTTCACTGGGATATAAGATTACATATGATTTTTGGGAACCCGAGTTCGATTCCCGGCCCAGTCGAGAAAAAAAAAAGTTTTTTTCTATTTTTTTTAAATAGAAAACACTTTTTTATTGCGTTTAATTTTTTTAGAACTTAAAAATTTTCATTTTGGAATTTTTGCAATCATTTTTAAAAAATTATTTTTCTTTTATACAGTTATATATAACTATATTTGATTTATTATAAAATTATCTATATTTTTTGGGAACCCAAGTTCGATTCCAGAAAAAAAATATATTTTTTTTTATTTTTTTTAAATAGAAAACACTTTTTTATTGCATTTATTTTTTTTAGAACTAAGAATTTTTCATTTTTTGAATTTTTGCAATCATTTTTAAAAAATTATATTGCTGTTATATAGTTATATATAACTATATTTAATTTATTATAAAATTATCTATCATTTTTGGGAACCCGAGTTCGATTCCAGAAAAAAATATATTTTTTTATTTTTTTTTTAAATAGAAAACAGTTTTTTATAGCATTTGTTGTTTTAGAACTTAAAAAATTTTACTTTTTGAATTTTTGCAATCATTTTTAAAAATTTATATTGCATTTATACAGTTAATAATAGCTTTATTTGGTTTAAATTATCAAATTATCAATGATTTTTGGAACCCGATCTCAAATCTAATTCTGATTTCCTGATTCCATGAAAAATTTCAAACTTTTAAGCCAAAGTCTTATTTCACTTTGGAAGCCTATGACTTGGAAATAAGGAATACCGCTTCATTAAAATTATTGTTTAAGCTTACCATGGAAGCCCCTAATAGCGCTGTACGTCATTCCATTTTTTTTTTTTTTGCAAATTTTATCAAAAATTTTCTAAGTCTTTTTGAAAATTGTGTACAAGTGAATAACATATTTAATTGGATGTAATCATATATTACTATATGTTAGATCAATTTGTTATAATTAGATACGATCAATTTATTTAAAACTTAGTCTTTTAAAGTTGTTATTTGCTAACAACGTCCGCTGGTCTAGAGGGTAGAGATTGCGATTACAAAACGGAAGACTTGTGGTTCTAATCCCCGTCCGTTCGAAGTTTTTTTTTTTTTTATTTATTTTCAGTTTGACATTATTATATCTAAAAATAAATACAAAAACAGAAACATTTTTTGGATAAAAATGTATCCAATAATTTTTTTATAAAATCAAGATATCAGATATTATAATATAACTTTGGCGCGGCCAAATTTCGGATGAAATTACATTATATAATATCCAATTTAATATAAAATCATGATATTGGATATTTTAAGATAACTTTGGCGCGGCCAATTTCCGGATGAAATTACATCATATCATATCATATTTCATACAAAATCATGATAATAGATAATTTGGGATAACTTTGGCGCGGCCAATTTCCGGATGAAATCACATACAATCAAATATTAAACTGTAACTTCATATATTATAAGATGTTATGAGACAACTTTGGCGCGGCCAATTTTCGGATGAAATTTAGCAAAATCAGATCCAATAAATTATATATAATTTTATAAGATAACATGTTTTACCATACAATTTTTTTTTTACTCGGGTTATTATAACATTATCTATAATTTTTGGGAACCCGAGTTCGATTCCAGAAAAAAAATATATTTTTTTTATTTTTTTTAAATAGAAAACACTTTTTTATTGCATTCATTTTTTTTAGAACTAAAAATTTTTCTTTTTTTGAATTTTTGCAACCCGAGTAAAAAAAAAAATTGTATGGTAAAACATGTTATCTTATAAAATTATATATAATTTATTGGATCTGATTTTGCTAAATTTCATCCGAAAATTGGCCGCGCCAAAGTTATCTCATAACAACTTATAATATATGAAGTTACAGTTTAATATTTGATTGTATGTTATTTCATCCGGAAATTGGCCGCGCCAAAGTTATCCCAAATTATCTATTATCATGATTTTGTATTAAATATGATATGATATGATGTAATTTCATCCGGAAATTGGCCGCGCCAAAGTTATCTTAAAATATCCAATATCATGATTTTATATTAAATTGGATATTATATAATGTAATTTCATCCGAAATTTGGCCGCGCCAAAGTTATCTTATAATATCTGATATCTTGATTTTATAAAAAAATTATTGGATACATTTTTATCCAAAAAATGTTTCTGTTTTTAGATTTATTTTTAGATATAATAATGTCAAACTGAAAATAAATAAAAAAAAAAAAAACTTCGAACGGACGGGGATTAGAACCACAAGTCTTCCGTTTTGTAATCGCAATCTCTACCCTCTAGACCAGCGGACGTTGTTAGCAAATAACAACTTTAAAAGACTTAGTTTTAAATAAATTGATCGTATCTAATTATATCAAATTGATCTAACATATAGTAATATATGATTACATCCAATTAAATATGTTATTCACTTGTACACAATTTTCAAAAAGACTTAGAAAATTTTTGATAAAATTTGCAAAAAAAAAAAATTGGAATGACGTACAGCGCTATTAGGGGCTTCCATGGTAAGCTTAAACAATAATTTTAATGTAACGGTATGCCTTATTTCCAAGTCATAGGCTTCCAAAGTGAAATAAGACTTTGGCTTGAAAGTTTGAAATTTTTCATGGAATCAGGAAATCAGAATTAGATTTGAGATCGGGTTCCAAAAATCATTGATAATTTGATAATTTAAACCAAATATAGCTATTATTAACTATATAAATGCAATATAAATTTTTAAAAATGATTGCAAAAATTCAAAAAAGAAAAATTTTTAGTTCTAAAAAAAATAAATGCAATAAAAAAGTGTTTTTTATTTAAAAAAAATAAAAAAAATATATTTTTTTTCTGGAATCGAACTCGGGTTCCCAAAAATTATAGATAATTTTATAATAAATCAAATATAGTTATATATAACTATATAAAAGAAAAATATTTTTTTTAAAAATGATTGCAAAAATTCCAAAAATGAAAATTTTTTAGTTCTAAAAAAATTAAACGCAATAAAAAAGTGTTTTCTAACTTTTTTGTTCTCGACTGGGCCGGGAATTGAACTCGGGTTTCCAAAAATCATATGTAATCTTATATGATACAATAAAAAGTTTTGTATAACCATATATGTTGACACACAAAAACAAATTTTGAAATACTGGCATATATAATTATATATGGCTAGTGGTTTGGTAAAAAAAATATTTTTTTTATACATGATTATATCAAAGTATATATTCCATTACATATGCGACCATTTATAAATATACCCGAGTAAAAAAGAGTTTTATATAGCCGTGACAAATTAGATCCCAAATATGGTGGACACAATTTTTTCAAATATTATCTTCGGTTATCCTTCAAGATCTGAACAGATAGTCTTATATATAATATGATACGTAAAATGGGTCTATCTGGTTTTATCAGTTTGATCCGGATTGATACAATATAAAATAAATTGAGATTATGAGACATAAATATATATGGTTAGATATTGCTCTACATAAAGAACATATTTTTGTATAGAACATTATATAAAGTGCATATGATTATATATAATGTTATCTAACTTATATTACGTTATAAGGAACAATATATGATCATTTATAATGGTTTCAAATTATATTTAATCGTATCAGTTTTCTCCAACTGATATAATTATATAGACCCAATTCACGTATCACATTATATATAAGGTTATCCCGCTAGATCATAACATATACCCGTAGATAATTATTAAAGTAATTGTATCCGCCATATTTGGGATATAATTAGTCATGAACTTTTTTTCTTTTTTTACTAGGGTATATTGAGTTTTGACGAAATTTGCGTATATATAGTACCATACAAACACAGATATGTTATCGCTTAAGACACATATAATTATATCTATTATTTTTGTTGAAAATTTTTTTAGTATGGAACCATATATAATTTTAAATGGTATTATATTAGTCATATATAATTATACATAAATTGATACTGGATTTTTTGCTTAGTAAAGTCCTATACATAATTAGATATAAAGTCACGTATAATAATGTATGAAATCGGATTAAGTTTTATGTGCAATGTATGATTACATCTACCATTTATATTAATATATTATGAACAATATAATTAGATATGATTTTATATGACATCATTTAAAAAAATTGGAAAATTTAAAAGTGAGATATAATTTTATACTTTGACTCATATAGTTGTATATAGTTTTATGAAAACATATAAAATAATATACATTTATATAAATTCCTTTTTACTCGGGAATCATTTTTAAAAAATTATATTGCTTTTATATAGTAATATATAACTATATTTAATTTATTATAAAATTATCTATCATTTTTGGGAACCCGAGTTCGATTCCAGAAAATAATATATTTTTTTATTTTTTTTTTTTAATAGAAAACACTTTTTTATTGCATTTGTTTTTTTAGAACTTAAAAAATTTTACTTTTTGAATTTTTGCAATAATTTTTAAAAATTTATATTGCATTTATATAGTTAATAATAGCTATATTTGGTTTAAATTATCAAATTATCAATGATTTTTGGAACCCGATCTCAAATCTAATTCTGATTTCCTGATTCCATGAAAAATTTCAAACTTATAAGCCAAAGTCTTATTTCACTTTGGAAGCCTATGACTTGTAAATAAGACATACCGCTACATTAAAATTATTCTTTAAGCTTACCATGGAAGCCCCTAATAGCGCTGTACGTCATTCCATTTTTTTTTTTTTTTGCAAATTTTATCAAAAATTTTCTAAGTCTTTTTGAAAATTGTGTACAAGTGAATAACATATTTAATTGGATATAATCATATATTACTATATGTTAGATCAGTTTGATATAATAAGATACGATCAATTTATTTAAAACTAAGTCTTTTAAAGTTGTTATTTGCTAACAACGTCCGCTGGTCTAGAGGGTAGAGATTGCGATTACAAAACGGAAGACTTGTGGTTCTAATCCCCGTCCGTTCGAAGTTTTTTTTTTTATTTATTTTCAGTTTGACATTATTATATCTACAAATAAATCTAAAAACAGAAACATTGTTTGGATAAAAATGTATCCAATAATTTTTTTATAAAATCAAGATATCAGATATTACAAGATAACTTTGGCGCGGCCAAATTTCGGATGAAATTACATTATATAATATCCAATTTAATATAAAATCATGATATTGGATATTTTAAGATAACTTTGGCGCGGCCAATTTCCGGATGAAATTACATCATATCATATCATATTTAATACAAAATCATGATAATAGATAATTTGGGATAACTTTGGCGCGGCCAATTTCCGGATGAAATAACATACAATCAAATATTAAACTGTAACTTCATATATTATAAGATGTTATGAGATAACTTTGGCGCGGCCAATTTTCGGATGAAATTTAGCAAAATCAGATCCAATAAATTATATATAATTTTATAAGATAACATGTTTTACCATACAATTTTTTTTTACTCGGGCTATTAAAATTATAGCAAGGTGTTTTTTGTATTGTTAAGCAATAAATTTTCAAAGTTTGTTAAATAGTCAAATATTTGAATTTTTTAAAAACTAAAAAAATTTTTAATCATTTGCGAAGCTCTATCAAATAACTAAAAATAAACAACATCGGTGATCCGTCAGTTAAATTTCCCATGGACAATTGGATGTCTCCCAAGACCGCTATTTTTGCGGCAGCGGTTTATTTTAAAGCATATTTAAAATATACGATTCCAGTAAAGCATATACCAGTCTGTGAAAAATGTCTAAGGTCCTTAAAATGTTTCTAAAGTCAAAAATGTCTCGAAATGTTCGAATTTTTCTTTATGAAAAAATTTGAGAATTTTTCTATAGGAAAAAACAAAAAGCCCTCCAACATGTTAAAAAATTAAAAAAATCCAGCGACGTTTTTTTTGAGCGGGGGGCTATATTTTATGTATTATGCTTTTTGAACTTTAGTTACACCATTTTCTCATTATTTATATTTTTTTTTTTAAATCCACGCCAACGGGGCTGGCCGAAAAAAAACGAAACTTTCTAGCCCCCCTGGGTCTAAGTGCAGGACTTTAAACTTCTTCTAACATAAAAAGGTTTAATTAGTTTAACAAAAGTGCAAAAAATCTGTAAAAATAGAAACTTACATGCTCGGCGGCAACAGCCCCGAGAATATATGGTTTACCTAAAATTCACAAACCTGACATTCCCCTTAGGCCCATAGTGTCTTCGATCCAGGTACCATGTTATAACCTATCGCAATATTTAGGTCAAATTCTTAAACATTTAATATCTGAAAAATATAATATTAAAAACTCAACTGAATTTAAGGAACAGTTAGAGAATATTAAACTTGGAAAACAACACATTTTAGTTTCGTTCGACGTAGTGTCTCTTTTTACAAACATTCCCGTCTACTCTGCTATCAAAATCATTATGGAAAAATGGAACATCATAAATCAGGTGACCAATATATCCAGTTCAAAGTTCTTGGAAATCTTAAAATTCTGTTTAACAGACAATAATTATTTTGTTTATGACAAAAAAATTTACAACCAAATATTTGGAATGCCAATGGGGAATCCCCTTTCGCCCACCATAGCAGATATTGTTCTTGACAGCTTACTTGACGATGCGATTAATGAATTAAAAAACAAGAACATTTATATCAAATACATAGCCAAGTATGTAGATGACATTTTTGCGGTCATAAACAAGGACGATCAGGATGAAATCCTAAACATTTTAAACAAACATCACCCCAAAATAAAATTTACAATTGAAATCGAGAAAAATATGGAAATTGCTTATTTAGACACAAAACTATATAGAAAGAATGAAAGGATAATTTTTGACTGGTATGCAAAATCAACGGCATCAGGCAGACTAATGAATTTTAACGCGACACAGCCTCGATACCAGATAATAAACACAGCAAAGAACTTTATTGAAAGAATTTTAAGATTAAGCGACAATCAATTTCACACTAAAAACATAAAGAAAATTTACGAAATACTACAACAAAATAGTTTCCCAAAAAATTTAATTAAAAATCTTATAGAAGAAACAACAAAACGCATACAAAATAAAAATACAAAATTCAACACTGAAAACAAAGAAGCCAATAAATTTTACAGTGTACAATACATCCCTGGTCTAACAGATAATAGAAATATAAAAGCAACAATAAACCAAAAAAACATCAGCTTCGCGTACAAAGCAAACAAAACTTTAAGCGCAATATTCACAAAAGTAAAAACACCAATTGACCAACAACAACTTAACAATGTGGTATACGAAATAAAGTGCAAGGGAAAAGGAGAAGAAGCATGTGATCAAATTTATATAGGAACAACAAAGAGAGCATTAGGAACAAGAATGGCAGAACATCAAATGGACATAGCAAAACAAAATAATGCAACAGGGTTATCACAACATATGACACAATATCAACACACAGCTGATTTCGAAAAAATAAAAATACTTAACACTGAGAGAATAGAAAGGAAGAGATACACAAAGGAAAGCTTATATATACAACAACAAATAAGCAAAACGATGAACTTGAAAGAGGACACAAAAAACATTAATTCTAGTTACAAAGTAGCCATTAATAAACTGTGATATTAAGTTAGGATGTGTTTTATTGTTAAATTTGTGTTTATTGTTGTTTTTTATATGTTAAATGTAAAATTAATTATTATTTTTTAATGTGATAATACCAAATTTGTAAGTTTGAATGTTTTATATTAATCAATTTTGTAATAATGTGATGTTTTTTTTTATTAAATAGACGAAGCCCCAGAAGAAGTCGACAAATAATCGACGAAACGTCGGGACAAAACTGTAAACAAAAATCTAGTTTTTATTTACATAACAAGTTTAGGTCTTATTAGCTCAAAAAATCAACAAACAGAGGTTGGATTAGTTCTTTAAGGGGGAACTTTTTCCCCCTAATCCGATTTTGTTTTTGAGACATATTCGAGCCAATTTACAAGAGTCTAGCTCCTTAATTTTGGACTGAATCGTGTTTTATACAGACGGACGGACGGACGGACGGACGGACGGAGGGACGGACATTTATAGAATGATTCTAATCAATCATAGATCAATAATATATATACTTTGTGGGATCCCCGACCGATATTTCGATGTGTTACACACGGAATGACAAAGTGAGTATACCCCCATACTGTGGTTTGAGGGTATAAAAATTCCATAGGAATAATTTGCAAATTTTTTTAGAAAAAACAACTGAGAATTTTTTTCTAGTAGAATTGTTTTTTAGAATTTCTTCTATGATAAATATCTTAAAATTATTTTAAAGAAAAAATGTCTCGGAATGTAAAAATTTTTCTTTATGAAAAAAGTCTCAGAATATTAAAATTTTTCTTTAGAAAAAATACAAGAATTTTTCTCGACAAAAAACTTGGGAGTTTTTCTAGACGAAAAGTTTGGGAATTTTTCTAGACAAAAAATTTAGGAATTTTTCAAGACGAAAAATTGGAGAATTTTGGTGTAAGAAAAATTTGAGACTTTTCTATAAGAATAATTTGTGAATTTTTCTTAGAAATTTTTAGGAAAAATATGAGAATTAATACATGGAAAAACCAAGAATTTACAAGTTAAACAGCCGATTTCGCAAAATTTTTGTTCTACGACCAGGACTAAAAGCTGTGGGTAGATCGTCAATTATGTCTTTAGTATCCTTGTTCCATATAGAGTCATTTGAAGCAACCACAAAAAAGCGCCGTCCTAAAGACCGAAAAAGACCGTCCCAATTTCATGTAAATACATAAAAAACAATGACTTTACGAGTTTAACAGACGATTTTTCAAAATTTTTGTTCTACGACCTAGACAAAAAGCTGTGGGTAAATCAGAAATTATGTCTTAAGAATACTTGTTCTTTGTGGAGTCACTTGAAGCAACCTCAAAAAAGTGCCGTCCTAAATACCGGAAAAGACCGTCCCAATTTCATGTAAATACATGGAAAAACCAAGACAATTCACTTTCTTTACATAATATTTCGGTGGAAATGTAAAATTTTTGAAAAAAAAAAATATTAATAAAAATACTGGTCTACACGGATAGTCCGGTCGACAGGTCCTGAAAACCGGTCGACCGGACCTGACGTAGGCTCTAGAAAAATGTCTCGGAATCTTTAAATTTTTCTACAGGAAAAATAAGAAAATATTCTTCGGGAAAATTTTAAAGTTTTTCTAAAGGAAAAATGTATTAGAATCTGAGAGTTTTTCTATAGGAAAAATTTGAAAGAATATGCGACTTTTTTATAGGAAAAATGCCTAAAATTTTTTCTATTTAAAAATGTTTCAGAATCTAAGATTATTTAAGGAAATGTATTTTTTACAGAGATGATGTCTCAGAATCTGAGATTGTTTCTGTTTGATAGATGTCCCAGAATCTATGAATTTTCATAGGAAAAGATGGACCTTTGTTTAAGAAAAATTTTTAGAATCCTAGAAATAAAAAACTCTGAATCTGTGACTTTTCCTGTAGAAAAAATGTTTAATACTTCTGAGACTTTTGGAAAAAATATTCCAGAATCTATTAAAATGTCTTAGATTCTGAGATTTTTGCTATTTTAAAAATGTCTAGCTAACAATGGAAGTCACCCTCCGATCTTCATGAAATTTGGATATGTTGTTAAGAACGAAAATTAATTCGACACGTATTTTTTTTTAGCGGCCCAAACTCATTTTTAGGGGGGTCGATTTGTATGGGGGGAAATTGACCTTTTTCAGTTTTTTACGATTTACGCCTATTTAAACAAAATTAATATAGGCATGTGTAGTATCAGATTAAAGGTATTAAAAATACCTATCTCGTGGTACTAACAGTGGGCCAAAGAAGTTAATATTTTTCGACTTATTAACAAAAATATCCTAAAATTTTGGTATTTTACTCAATATGACGAAAAGTTGTGCATGTTTGGACACGTTCTTAGCACACGTAGATAGGTTTTCCAAAGACCTTTCATTTGCTATGTAACATGACTAGGTTTCTTTGCACAATATTGGAGATAAACGAAAAAACTGAAAAATGGACTTCCCGAGTAAAAATTTTTGTATGGAGCAATATATGTTCTTATATTATTCCAGATCTGTTGATAGATCCGAGATTTGAAAGATCAGCACTGATCCGAAAAATGGATCGCTAAGATTAGATCAGTTTTAACCGGACGGATACAATTTGATCCGAAAAGTGGGTTTATCTAATTAGATCAGTTTTAATCGGTGGGATACAATTTCATCCGAAAAATGGTTGGATCTTATTAGACCAAGACAAAAAAAAAAAGATTTTTTTAGCTGGATAAAAAAAGATAAAATTTTATACGAAAGAAAAAAAAATTATTACAAAAAACTTTAGATAAAATTTCATCCGAAAAAAAAAAATCTATTTTTAGAACTACATATAATTTTATCCGAACAATAAAATCTATTTTTAGAACTGATAAAGTTTTATCCAAACAATTTTTTTCGATATTAAGATATAAATATATATACACTTAGTTACCAAAATATACATACGGCAAACAAAATGATGTTTTCTTTGACAAACGCGTCAATTTTTGACATTTTTACAGGTGAAATTGATTAGCAGCCATGTAAATAGCATTTCGACTACATTGAATAAAATCTTTTTGCAATTGCACCCAAAGAACATTGAAAAAACCTCTAAAATGCACATAAACAAAGTTACATAAATATACATACGCCGATTTTATTTCAATGTACCGTCATTGGAATCGCGCGGAGTTTGATGAAATCACATATTATAATATAGCTGTATTGCTAGCTGTTAAAAATTTCGCTGATACGCAATTTGTGTGCTAAAACTAGCCAGCAATTGGTCAAAATGAATATTATTTAAAGGATGCTTAGAGATTAGTCTTAAAATCGCCTTATAATGTCCATTATCTTACAGAAATTGTTCAAGCAGTATGTTAAAATAACAAACAACTGAAATTATCATCAAAAACTTTAATGAGAATGGTTATTGTAAACGCAAACCACTGCAAGATCATCCTTCAGATCATAGCATCAGGATGAAAAAGTCTGGTATTTGGACCACAAACAAAAATCAATAAAAATGTATGGTCCGTATTATTAAGGAAATATTTTCTGATCATGTTGTGGTGATACGGTATCAAAAAGTTTACGGGCGTCTTCACAAAATGAGTGCAAAGTTATACTTGCTAAAACTAGGGTATTTTAACACTGAAAAAGAGTGCTTTTTAGTAACTCTAACTTTGCACTCGTTTTGTGAAGACGCCTGTAAATTTTTTGGTACCGTACCACAACAACATTATCTGGTATTATTCCCTTAATAATACGGACCATGCATTTTCATTGATTTTTGCTCTTGGTTTAAATAACAGTCTTTTTCATCCTGATGCTAAGCTCTGAAGGATGATCTTTTAGTGGTTTGCGTTTATAATAACTATTCTCATTAAAGTTTTTGATGATAATTTCAGTTGTTTGTTGTTTTACCATACTGCTTGAACAATTTCTGTAATATATTGGACATTATAAGGCGATTTTAAGACTAATCTCTAAGCATCCTTAAAATAACATTCGTTTTGGCTAATTGCTGGCTAGTTTTAGCACACAAATTGCGTATCTGTGAAATTTTTAGAAGCTAACAGGTCAGATATATTAGGAAATGTGATTTCATCAAACTCCGAGCGATTGCAATGACGTTACATTGAAATAAAATCGGCGTATGTATATTTATGTAACTTTGCTTATGTGCATTTTAGAGGTTTTTTCGATGTTCTTTGGTTGCAATTGCAAAAAGATTTTATTTAATGTAGTCGAAATGCTATTTACATGGCTACTAATTAATTTCACCTGTAAAAATGTCAAAAATTGACACGTATGGCAAAGAAAACATTATATTATTGACCGTATGTATACTTTGGTAACTGTGTGTAGTTAAATTTTATTTAAAAAAAAAAAAAAAACTTCGAGCGGCGGTGGAATCGAACAGCTACCAACTGTTTTGTAATCGCAATCTCTACCCTCTGACCCAGCGGACGTTGTTAATAAATGACAACTTTAAAAGACTATGTTTTAAAAAAACTTAGAAAATTTTTGAAAATAGTTTATCGTATATAATTATATCAAGTTTAACTTATATATAATTAAATCCAGTTTATCTTATCGTGTATATGATTGCATCAAATTATATTCGATTTGAATTTGAACAAAATTTTAAAAAAGACTTAGAAAATTTTTGCTAAAATTTGTGATTTTTTTTTTTTAGTTTATTTGCTGAGCTAATAGGGGGTTTAATACTGAGTTCAACAACATGATTTTCATCTTCCAATGCTCTTAACTTTCCAAGTTATAAAGCTTTAAAGTAAAAACGGTTTTTGGCTTATGAGCTTCACATTTTTCATCGGATCCAAATTTTGTTTCTGCCGTTGTATATTTAATAAAAATACCTTTAAAATGGTATAAAACATGTATAAACGTTTTTACTCACCAACGGCCAAATATTGAGTTTTAAGTTTTTTTCGGAAGTTTTTTCAGACAAAAATAATTTTATCTGAAAATATTGCTAACATAAGTTCGAAGCAAATACACTTTTAATTATTGGCAACAAATAAAGCTTTGATTTGAGCTTGATCTGAGGACTTTAGCTCTCTTAAAACGAGAGATATTGATGGTTAAACATTAAAGTTTTAAAATATTTTTTTCTTCGTATTAAATAATATATAATTATATCAAAATATAATTATTTTTGAAATATTTTTGTTAAAATTCAGGGACTTTATTTTTTTTTAAATTTAAAAAACGAAAACGCATTAAAAAATCATTTAGATTAAAAAAAAATTAAAAAAAAATTATTTTTTTCTTGACTTAGTCGGGAATCGAACTCAGGGTCCTCAAGAATTATATATTATCATATATGATGCAATCTAGAAAGTTATATTACTATAAATATATAAATAATATTTATTTCTAAATATTATCATAAAAAATTAATTAATCAATATTTTTAAGTTTAGTTAAAAATTAAAGCTTCTAAAACATATTTTCTTTAAAAAAAAAATAAAAAAAACAATTTTTTTTCTTAGCTCAGCCGGGGATCGAACCCAGGGTCCCTAGGAACCATATAGTAACTTATATGATGTGATATATAAAATTATATAACTATAAATAAATAATATTTATTTTTAGATTTTATCATAAAAATTTAATTATTCAATATTTTTAAGTTTAGAAAAAAATAGAAGCTTTAATAACATATTTTCTTTTTAAAAAAATTTAAAAAAAAACAGTTTTTTTCTGGGTTGAGCCGGGAATCGAACTCGGGGTCCCCAAGCATCATATATTATCTTATATGATCTTATATAAAGTTACACACAACTATTTAAGTAATATGCATTTTTTTAAAAATATAACTTTTAAAATCCAATATGCATTTTTTTAAGTTTTAAAATACAATGGATAAAACAGATTTTTTTTCTATTTAAAAATTTATAGAATTTATATATATTTTTTTTGACTGATTTTAGGTGCTTTGAGAATCATATATAATTATACAAGTTCTCTTGTATACTTAAATAAAAATATATATGATGCAACATTAAAAAAAAAATATTGAAATACTGTCATATAAAAGAATGCATAATTATATATAAAATATTGTGAAAGAAAAAAATATTTTTTACCTTATACAATTGTATAACATTTTATATGGCGTTACATGTGCCACCAATTAAAATTATATATAGAGTTTGAAAATTTTTTTTTATATATATGGTACCTTACAAAACTATATACGGTATCTCATAAGCCATTTATAATTATATCTTTGATAATATTAAAAAAATAAATGTTTGATGCCATGTATAGTTTTATATAACTGTATATAGCATATATAATATATAATTATATTTGAAAAAAAAATTTTTCGTTTTTAAAGATGGAACCATATATAGTTTTAAATGGTTTCTTGTAAGTCATATATAATTATATATATAATGATATTGGATTTTTTTTAAATATGCTCGTATACGTTATTTGATATTAAGTCACATATAAATATGTATGCAATCAGATTAAGTTATATGTGTCACATATGATTATGTCTCACACATGTATTTATATATTAATATGGTTATCATTAGATGTAATTTTATATAACTCCATTTAAAAAATTTGGAAAAACTCAATGCGAGATATAATTATATACTTTGTTTGATATGAAAACACATTATTTCATATGGCTATATATACATACATCAAATAATGTAAAATTATATGTATTCATTTTTACTCGGGTTGTCTTCCCAGCTCCTTTTTACCCCCTAAATATGAATTTGGGCCGCTAAAAAAAATACGTGTCCCTTTATTTTTCTGCTCTTCAAAATAAAGATCCGCGGGTGACACTAGGGAGACTTCCCTTGTAAGACTTATTCTGTACAATCAAAAAAAACTTGTAAAATTACAAGAAAAACTTGTAACTTTTCTTTGGCTACCTCCTATTTGAGAAAAATTCCATTTTACAAGCTTTTTACCAATAATTTTATAATTTTACAAGGTTTTTACCAATAAAATTGTTTATTTACCAATTTTTTGACACGATAAAATTTACAAGGATGTTTCGTAACTTTACTAGATTTTTTGCTACCTATATTTTACGAGAATTACTAGTAGTTTTACAAGCTTTTTACCAATAATTTTGTAATTTTACAAGCTTTTTATCAATAAAATTGTAAATATACAGTTTTTTGGCGCAATTAAAATTATAGGGAATTCTCGTGAATTTACTAGATTTTTTTTTGTTAAATTATCTTGAATATTTGTAATTAATTAAATTTAAATTTCGATCCAAATTTGTTTGTAAAAAAACAAGGAAAACTGTCAAATATTGGTACAATGGGATTACTAGACTTTTCCTAGTAATTTGAGAAAGTTTTTTTTTTTGTGTGTAGGAAAATATCTGGGACTCATAATTTGAGCCTTTTTCTTTAAGAAAAATGTCTCTAAGCTAAAACTTTTTTTATAGGAAAAATGTCTCAGAATCTTTGAGTTTTTGGTAGGAAAAATTTTTTAGATTCTAAAGCTTGTCTATAGCAAGAATTTTATAAATTCTCAAAATTTTTCAATTTGGATAATGTGTAGGAATCATAAACTTTCTCTATAAGAAGATTGTAATGTGTAGGAATCATAAACTTTCTCTATAAGTAAATGACTCAGAAAAATTTCAAAATCATTATATCAGATAAATCTGATATACTATATTGTAGAAAATATTGTAGACTCTGTGTATTTTGCTGTCAGAAAATTGCTTTAATACCTGAGAACTTCTTGAGACATTTTTGAAAATATCATACAATTTCTTAAGTTATTAAACCTTTTATATAGGAGTAAATTTTTAAAATTTGAAAATGTTTCTATAGAAAAATCAAACTAAACAAGAGTTAAACCCTAAAAATCCTTAACTAATTATTGAAATCCAACCTGAAATTCCCAGGAAAAAACATTTTTTGAGTACAAAATATTTTTTACAAAAGGGTTTTACTCAAAATAAAATGTTACCAGAATTTCCTCACAATTTTTTTTACTGAAAAATTTTTTTTTCTCTTAAATTCATTTAAGAAATTTTTCCTTTTTACTGCTACTACTTTAACTGTCAGTTTTCTTTAAACATAATCAAATTACATTGTTATTTACATGTGTTAGAAAGATATTAGTAAGACAATGTTTATGTTGACACTTGCCACAATAAAATTGCACAATCACACATCACTACAAATATCTCTATGAGAACATACACTGATACTACATACAAATACAAATATATTTGTATTGCAAAAGATGCAAAACTATATGAGGAAAGTGTTCAAAAGTTGAGTAGCTTAAGCATAAACTATGTATGAACCAAAGTTAACAATATGTTCATTCATACGTACATATGAACATTGTACATACATTTACACAAAACAACACAATATAAAACGTGCTAATGATGTGCAAAATATGTTACTTGTTTAATGCAAATATACAAACTGTTGTCTTGTGTCGTGTTGTATGTAGATATATACAAATATAAATGCAGATAAAAAGAGACACATACACTTTAGTTACTAAAATATACATAAACTGACTGCTATATGGAATAATAGTCAGACAAATAGTCTAACAAGAGCACAATGGAACGAAGACTAGCGAGTTTTTAAAGAGAAATTTATACAAGTGGGCACTGTGGCTTAATGGTTAGTGCATTGGACTTCTAGACGGCAGGCCTAGGTTCGATTCTCAGCTCAGAGAAAATTTCTGATTTTTTTAAACCAGAATTTTTAGTACACTACACCATTTACAGATGAAATTCGTTAAAGGCCAGTTGTAATTCGAAGATTACATTTGTAATTCGAAGATTCCATTTGATATTCGAAAATTCCATTTGTAATTCGAATACTCCAATTGTAATTCAAAGATTCCAATTGGAATTCAAAGATTCCAAATGTATTTCATAAAAGATCAATTGTAATTTGTAAAAGATCAATTGTAATTTATAAAAGATCAATTGAATTTCGAAAAAGATCAATTGTATTTCATAAAAGATCAATTGTGATTCGAAAAAGATCAATTGTAATTCGTAAAAGATCAATTGTAATTTGTAAAAGATCAATTGTAATTCGAAAAATATCAATTGCGCGATGAAGTTTTAAAAAAAAAGACTTTTGAAGTTTGGCACTAATATGACTTATTGTCAAAGGTCAAACTTTGAAATATTATATTTTCTATCAGGATTTTTTCGTACTTCTGTTAAACAAATGAAACATTTTATTGTTTGAAGAAGTTCAAAGTTCTGCATTTGGACCCAGGGGATTAAAAAATTAAATTTTTTCGGTCCGCTCCTAATGTTCTTAATAAGTTTTAGCAAAAAATTGGAATTTCTGGCCTAATGTTATTGGTTTTGTTATTGTTAAAAGTGGTGCCACATTATTACACTTTAGTATTTTGTTGTGCAAAGAAAAAAACAAAAATTTTTACATTTTTTTTAAATATAAAATAAAAAAATAAAAACTTCCAGTCGTAAAAGAAAATAAACAAAATTATTGAAGCCCATTTCTAAAGTGCACTTTATGATAAAATAGTCCATTTCAGCTTCGTTTTAAGAGGAATATTAAATAATGACATTAAGGGTATTATTTATTAATGGTTTCTGCTTGGGTAAGAGACAACATCAGTTCAGTACCGACAAAACCTATAAAATTTGAAGAAAATTTGCCAATTTGTAATTTTTTTGAGAGTTAACTTTTTATACCCTCCACTCTAGTGATAGAGGGTATATATAAGTTTGTCATTCCGTTTGTAACACCTCGAAATATTGGTCTAGGACCCCATAAAGTATATATATTCATGATCCTCGATCGATTTTAAGACGATCTAGCGATGTCCGTCCGTCCGTCCGTCCGTCCGTCCGTCTGTCCGTCTGTCTGTTGAAAACACGCTAAATTTTGAAAGACTTTACGGAGGCTCCTGAAGTTTGGCATATATCTTCGGCATTTAACTGGTCAGGTTGGTATTGCAGTCCAGCGAAATCGGTCGAGTGGTTCAAAAGTTATAAGCAAATGAGTGAATTTCGGCAAGGGTTTTTTTTGGAATTTACGAGATAAAACACACGGTAACTTTCGAACAGCAATTCTGAGGGTGCTGAAGTGTGGCATATATATTTGTCGTTCTTCAGGTCCGGTTTGTTTTAAATTTCAGCCAAATCGGTCCAGTGGTTCAAAAGTTATTAGCAAAACCGTAAATTTCAGATTCGCCTCACCTTATTCACGTGTTGAAAACCCGTTAAACATGTTTTAAAAACATTGGTAAGTCACAAAAATATTTTACATCGCATTTTTGTCACTCAAAAATATTTTTACACTAAAAGAAAAAAATATACACTCGAAAAAAATTTTACACTCAAAAAAAATTTTACACTAAAAAAAAAATTTAGTAAATTATTTTTTTTTTTTTCAAAAATTAGTTAAAATAAAAAGTTTTTTTACACAAAATAAAATATTTCTAATCAAAAATGTTATTTTTTCACTCTAGAAAATTTACTATAACTTAAAAAGGGCATTGTGGAGGGTATTCATAGATTCGGCCAAGTCGAATTTAATTTTTCTACTTGTTTTACTTTTAAATCTTTTTAATGTCAATTTTTTTGTGTCTAAAATTTTTTGGGAGTGAAAAAAAATTTTTGTTAACTACTTTTGTGACATCTTTCGAAGCGTGTTCAGGCAAAAACAGTCAGGTTAGGTATGTATCAGATTTTTTTATGCATAACGTAACCTGCGACCATTATCTGGAGACTGATCCCATATAAAAACCTTCTGTTCTTCAAAGAGTATTGTAATGGTACACTCAAACAAGTAGAAAATTTAAATTCGACTAGGACGAATCTATGAATACCCTCAAATAAAATTGTTAATTTACAAATTTTTTGACAGATAAAATTTACAAGGAGGTTTCGTAACTTTACTAGATTTTTTGCTACCTCCTATTTTACGAGAATTCCTAGTAATTTTACAAGCTTTTTACCAATAATTTTGTAATCTTACAAGCTTTTTATCAATAAAATTCTAAATTTACAGTTTTTTTTGCGCAATTAATATTTAAAGGAATTCTTGTGAATTTACTAGATTTTTTTGTTAAAATTATCTTGCAAATTTGTAAAATTAAAAAAAAAATGTAAATTTGTTTGTTAAAAAACAAGGAAAACTGTCAAATATTGGTAAAATGTGATTACGAGACTTTTCCTAGTAATTTGACAAAATTTTTTTTTGTGTCTAGAAATATTTTTGATTAACAAAAATACTTTGTAACGTAATTTTGTGGCTTACCAATGATTTTCTAGCTTGTTTTTTTCGATTTTTTAACACGTGAATTTAAGGTGAAACCAATTTGATTTTTATGGATTTGCTAATAACTTTTGAACCATTGGATCAATTTTGCTAAAATAAGAATGTCTTTCGAAAGTTATCGAAATTTTATCTTGTAAGTTCGCGAAAAACGCTTGCCGAAAATCGCTATTTTGCTATTTTTCTATAACTAGATTAGAGGGTATAATAAAAACCTTGTCAAATCACTTGAAAAAAGCCCCTTAATCCCATTTTACCAATATTTGACTGTTTTCGTTCTTTTTTAACAAAAAATTTTCGATGGAATTTTTTTTTTATAATTTTACAATTTTTTGTCTTAAATGTCCAAGTTTCCAAGGTAATTTTACAAAAAAAATCTAGTTAAGTCACGAGAATTTCTTGTAAGTATTATAGCATCAAAAAAGTTTGTAAATTAACAATTTTATTGTTAAAAAACTTGTAAAATTACAAAAAATATTTTTTACTAGAAATGCTCGTAAAACAAGAGGTGTCACAAAATCTAGTAAAGTCACGAGAAGCCCCTCTAATTTTTATCATATCAAAAAAGTTGTAAATTTACAATTTTATTAGTTTAAACCGTTATAGATCGTCACAATTGAATATCGGTAGTCTCAACTAAATTCGGTTGACATACATTTAATTGAAAGAATAAAAAAAATCAGTTGTCACATCCAAAAAAAAAATTCACAATTCCCCAGTTGGAAAATGTGTCACCGAGGAAATTTCCACAGTGATTCCTCAAGGAATTGTCAACATTGTCAGCACTGAATGTTTGCTTTAAGAATATGGACAATTCCTCTAAGACGTCTGAAAGGAAATGTCTTCAGAATTTTAAATCTGGGCAACTCTTCAATTTCCAAGAAAAATATGGCAATATTGTCGACTTATTTAAAATAAAATCAAAATCTTACAAGCAGAATAAAAGTAATAAATAGACAAACAAT
Source organism: Pegoplata infirma (assembly GCA_963921195.1). Classification (NCBI taxonomy): domain Eukaryota; kingdom Metazoa; phylum Arthropoda; class Insecta; order Diptera; family Anthomyiidae; genus Pegoplata; species Pegoplata infirma. The sequence goes on along the minus strand of OY992537.1, from coordinate 8,632,521 downwards.
TTTCAAAATAAAGTTTTTAACAAGTAGTTAGATGACTAATAAACTGGAGGTTCCATGTTCAAATCCAGTTGGGACTAAAAAAGGCAAAAAGTTTTTTCTAAATATGAGAAAAATAATTTATAAAGGAAAATGGATAAAAGTAAAAACTAAAGGAAATACGATTTTTTTTTTTGTATATTCGCGTGACCTACCTCAGCCATTTCCCCAATGAAGTCTTAGGTGCCATGTCCCCAGAAGGTCAGCCCTGACCACTGCTGACTTTGAGTGAGGACATTTTGAAAATTTTATGTGAAAATGTCCTCAATCCAGTACATAGAGATGTCTTGTGGATGTCACCAGTGACTCTGACATGTCACCGCTTCGTCACTGAGGATGGCTCGAGGACGTTGCCAACTAAGTTTGTAATCGTCTAATGGTTTTGATGTTAACATTTTTTTGGTTTTGCCATGTGTTTTTTACCTGATGATGACATACATTTTTATCCTTGAATACTATTTCCAATTTGATTAGACAATGTCACTAGTTTATCTCTTCCATAAAGTAGCATTAGAGCGTCATTTTTTGTATGGCAAAAAATTTGATCTTTCAATCTGAATTTCCGAGCAAATTTTTATCCTACAATCGAATTAAATTAACCCGTAGCACTCGGCGATCAAAGTTTTAAAAATTAAAAAAAAAAAATTAAAAAATGTCTAGCGAATATCAAAATCGGTCGAACGGTCCTTGCATGGCATTTGAATTCTGCAAAAAATTGTGATTTTTTAATACAGCTTGTGGCAATCTTTCATTTAAACTTAATTTAAGCCAAATCCAATGATTTTAACCCGTTGCACCCTTCGATCAATGTTTTGCTATTTTGGAAAATTTCTAATAATATTTTAAAAACCTAAAAAATAAAATATCCTGCACACATTATTTTTTTTATTTTGAAAAATTTTTCAACAACCCATACTTTAATCGCCAGGCGTTACGGGTTAATTATATCCCATTGGCCTCAAATTTGTACCACGATTTACACGGACCCTTGAGACAATCAAAAGTTGCAAAACAAGTGTCACTCTAAAGTAGTATACTTAAAGCGTATATCAAAATACATACAAATATACATCAAAATCTTCACACAAAAAGCTATTTACCAACAATGGCATTATAATGATAAAGCTGATTTTCTTTAAAAGTGCATTTGAATGTATGCATCCTAATGTATTGTATGTATGAGTGAGTGGTTATTCTATACCATTCCAAATGAGCAGAGTTTATAAAGAAATATATGTTTTAGTTTTTGTTTTGTTGTTTTTCTAGAAATTGTTTAAGAAAAAGTTTTTTTTTTATTTTAAGTCTAAACTAATTTTAAAGTTTTTCCTTAGAATGTACACACATGTGCACAAGAAACATATACATATGAACTTTTCTTCTTAGAATCAAATGCACACACACACATTTTTAACTTTGAAAAACTTTTTCACAGTTTTCTTCTAAAAATACACAAACACACTAACAAATGTTAAGAATCGCATGTGTTTTCATGTGAAGTACGTGCTTCATCTTGAAAATTGCATTGATTTCGTGATGCCTTAATTAAACAACATGTTGGTAGAAAACGACAAGTGTTGTAAGTAAAGTTTAGTTCTAGGAAAAAAAAATTTTTTTTTTAGTTATATACTGAGAGCTATTCCGGCAATGAAGTCAAAAAAATTGGCCGAAATATTTTGGGTCAATTAAAAAATTTATCAAATTTGTAATAAAAATCTAAAAAAAAATTTATTGAAAAAATATTCAATTAATAACCTACAATTTGATAATTGGTATAACAATTTTCTTGATTGGAGGAATTTCAATCAAAAAATTTATTGAGTCCGTATATTTGTTGATTGAAATTCATTTCAAATACTTTCTGTGTATGATGATAAGAGGTTTATAAAACAAATTTTTTATGGAAATTCGATTAATAAACCTGTTATTAAACGTTTTTATTTTTTATGAATTTGGACGTTTGCCTGCAGTAAAAGTCTTACGTCCAAATTCATAAAAAATAAAATCGTTTAATAACAGGTTTATTAATCGAATTTCCATACAAAATTTGTTTTATAAACCTCTTATCATTTTGAAACGAATTTCACTCAACACAAATAAACCCTCAATAAATGTTTTGATTGAAATTTCTCCAATCAAGAAAATTGTTATACCAATCATCAAATTGTAGGTAATTAATTGAATATTTTTTCAATCAAAAATTTTTTAGATTTTGATCGCAAATTTGATTAATTTTTTAATTATAGTCAATCAAAATAATGATTGATTCAAAGAATGAAATGTATGCTTATGACAAAATTATGAAAAAATTCATCTTTTTTCTTTTCAATATGTTACCAACAATAAAAAAAGTGAAATCCGATAATTTTGTATATTTTTGAATAAATGTATTCAAATAAGTTTAATCGGAAAAAAATCTGGTATATTGAAAATTTGTAATTCAACAGATAAAGAAAAGCCCACAAAAATTTGAATCAAAACATTGATTGACTTTTATGATTGACTGTAATATGTTTTGTCTTAGATTCTAATACATTTGTTCTATAGAGAAATTCTAAAATTTTACATAAAACTTTTTTTTAATTTTTTACCTAGAAACTTTTGATCTTTTCTTTAGAAAAGATAATATTTTCTATTAAAAAATTAACAGATGTTTTTCTATAAAAAATTCTAAGATTTTTCCAATATAAAAGTCTCAGATTCTAATAAATTTTTTCTATAGAGAAATTCTCACATTTTACCTGAAAAAAAGTTTTCATATTTTTCCTAGAATATTTTGGATCTTTTCTTCAGAGAGATTCGCAAACATTTCATCGTATTCTATTCATTCTATTAATTTACAACTCAGTTTTAATATTTTCTACCTCAGCGAGAACTGGTAACAATGACCGTCGTCTCGTTGTAGCGAAAAAAAACCAAGGGTTCTGGTGAGAATCGAACCCACGACTCCACGTTCAAAGGCTAGCACCCTACCAACTAGCCTACGGGGACCCAATTTTCCATAGAAAAATTTTAGATTTTTCCAATGTAAATCTTAGATAACGAAACATTTTCTGAAAATTTTTCCTATAGAAAGGTCTCAGCTTCTGAGACAATTTTCCTTTAGAAAAAGTTTCAGACTCAGATCTTTTCCATAAAGAAAAAGTCTCATAAAGAAAAAGTATCAGATCGGCTCACTTGTTTATATATTAATTCCTATAGTTCCAGGCTGGAACAAAGGGCCACTTGTTTAACACTTACAAATTTAAGATTTTTAAATATAACCTTCTTTTACACTTAAAGAAAAAGCTTTATAATATTTTTGAAAAGTATCATAAATATTATGAAACTCTTCATTAAAGTTCGTCCAATGTTACATATTCATAAATACTATGAAACAATTTCATAACATGTCAATATTATTGAAATGTTTCATTATATATATAAAAAGTTTCATATATATAACGAAGAAAATTTTATTAATTTTTACTCTTAATAAATATTGTGAAATGTTTCATAAATATTATGAAATGTTTAGGAGAAATATATTCTTAATGTAATTGAAGTTTCAAAGTTTTTCATATCATCAAAAGGTTTCCTTATTCAATTGATGCTGACTATAAGAAATAGTTTTCATTCGTAGTATATTCATGCATATGAAATTCAATTTGCTTATGAATTAATTTAAAAGTACATAAACTTTTGTCAACGTTCGTTTAAAATTTTGACTTTGTTCTTGTACTTAAGCCTGTGCTCTGCGATGCGGTGCGGTAGCGCAAAAGTTGTTATTGTTGACGATTGTGGTGGTAGCGGTTGGAAAATATCACAATTAAGTTCATGGCCAACGCAATTAATTTTAACAAAATTTTAAATAGTTCACGTCGTCAACGTTGTTAGTGATGTTGCACCAACATACACACACACACGCACTCACACACACTCACATGTACTATTTAACACTTCACCACATACTTAACTTAGGCAATCGTAATAATAATAATAATAATGATGATGACGATGATTATTGCAGCAAAGGCACATCATTAAAGAATTTAAAATTGCAGGCAACATAGTCAGGAAAAATCATGTTGTTTGACGAGAAAGTAGATGTTTAAAATAAAATCTCATTTTGGTTAAACCTCAAAAAAGAAATTTGCTTAATTTTCTGCAAAAAAAACTAAAACACAACTAACATTAGATTGCTAAATCACAGAGGCAATTTTTTTTTTGCAAATATTTAAAAAAAAAATTCCAACGCACAAATTAACAACCTCTTTAATCTGCATATAGACTCGAGCACATACACTATGATAAGAAAGTTGACTGTTTTTACTACCAACACTATAAATAATATAACAACCAGTTTCCTACTGAAAATTGGTTCAATTTTAACAAATTTTTAATCCGAGTTTAGTTTTACAGTTTCAGAAATTTCTTGAAATTTACCCAATTTCGGTCGAACGGTTTTCGAGATATCGCTTTTTGAAATTTGTAAAAATTACGGGGTTTTCATGCATTCAGGAAATAAAAAAAATAAAAATCTCAAAATTTATTTCCTTTACAAGTTTATTGAAGTTGAGACAAACTTTCATTTAAACTCAATTGAGTCATATACGATAATTTTAACCCGTGGCGCCTTCCATTAAAATTTCGGATTTTTTTTATTTTGATTGAAGGGCGCCACGGGTCCGATTTAACTCAAATTAAGTTTTAATAAAATTGTATAAATTTTAAGTAGCGATATCTCGTATTTTACAAAAATTAATTTCTTAATTTGTATTTCTTTTGTACTCTTTGAGTTTCCTAACACTTTTTGAACATATTTCAACACAGGAATAAACAGAGTAACTAACCAAATCGTTATATGAAATGAGCTTAAACTTCTACATTTGCAAACAACGGAAATGACCTCAAAATGCAATGCAATGAAATTGTAATGGCATCATTTTAGTAGATTTTCTTAACCACCGCCATTGCTAACTACCTACAGCTGTTGTCATAAAAATAGCACAAGTGGCAGTTTCTCAATTTTTTGAGAACGTACACACTTATTCTATTTTTTTTAACTGTTGAAAAAGTCAGTCACGTGTGTTTTGTTTCCACTGCATTCACAACACTATGATTTTACAAATCATGTCACTCTTCTTTTTTATGCTATTACAATTGAGCAATACTTTTGTTACAACATTTTTTGCGAAAACATGTTGTTTTATATGCAAATTAAATATCCCTTTTCCCTTAAAAGAGTAAAATGTGATAAGTTCTCTTGCTAAAGAGGGAGCTTTTAATAATTTCATCTCGCAGTCGATAATTGTGGATGTGTCTGCTTTTAATAATATCATCACAAGTCAATAACTGTCGCAGTGTCTGCTCTTACAGTGATGCACGGAATCGTGTTAATGATAGAAAAACAAAAGGTCCACTTCACAATGAGATGTTTCTTATTGGCGACTAAAATTGCGACTACCATAAATTTGTTTTGAATATGTACTTTGGATATCTAAGAAATATTTTGCAACAAAAATCAAAATCTTTGATCAAGAACTTTTGGCAAAAATCATGTTTCTGCAAAAATCGCGTTTAAAAAAAAAATAATTTACGAGTTTTCTCGAAAACTATGAGAGATAGAAATAAAGAAAACTTCAGACAAAATGTTATTTTATGATGTATGTTAATATTTGCGTTGCAATATTTAACCAGTGCAAAAAATAAAAAAAAATATTCAAATTCTGATTAATTTTTATAAAAAAAATTAAAATTGTTTATTCGACCTTTAAAATATTATATTTTGAGAAGGTTTAGTCTACCTAGCTAGAAGTCATTATTTCCTTTACTAAGTCATACTATGATATTCTCATAGAATAATTACACTAGTTTACACAGATTTTTACCCACACAATTTTTCATTTATTTTCTATGTAAAATCTTATTCTGAATTCGAAAATTCACTCCAAAGTTTCAAAAGTAGAACAGTTTTCGAGGTATTGCCAGCTTTTAAAATTTTCATCATTTTAAAAAAGTGGTTTTACTTACATTAAAATATATCAGGTACAAATTGATGGATTTCATGTTTTTGGTTTTACATTAAAAGTAATTGAGTCATCTATCAACCCTTCATGCAATATTTTTCAATCTGATTATCGCCTTAGAAGCTATTAATCGATATATGGATAAACTCACTTCAATTTTAACGGAATTCCGGAAAAAAAGTAAATTCTATTGCAAATTTTAGAAATAAATAAAAAAAAAATTAAATTAAATTTCTCTCTTTACAGTTCATGTCTGATCTATTACCAAGAAAATAAGATGATTTTTAAGAAAATCCGTTAACAATTGTATAAGTTACATGCATTTGATTAAAAATGCGATATTCAGTTTTTACACATTTTTAGTTCATTGATTGTAACACCAGTTTCCAAATTTAAAATATTGTTCGATTTTATTATTATTATAATTATTATTATTATTATTATATTATTCGATTTACGATATTTGACATTTATTTTCCATGAAAAATTGAGCGCTGAATTCGTAAAAGAAGTCAAAAAGTTAAAAAGCAGAAAGGTTTTTAAGATATTGCCAAATTCCGCATTTAAAAAAGTGGTTTTACATAAATAAAAACATCTGCGGACAAAATCGGAGGATTTGATTTTTTACTTTAAAATTAAACCTTATTAAAACAATTTTACTTCAATTAAAATGAAATTTAGAAAATAAAATTCTATTTTAAATTTAACGTACAAGGAAGGTCGCCCCGGTGTCTTATTTTGTTTTATTTTGTAGAGCAGAAAAAGTGAAGGTATACGTATATTTTTAGTGGCCCTAATTCATATTTAGGTGGTGAAAATGAGGGGGGAGAAACGGTAATTTTTCACTTTTTTTGTGTTTATCTCCTATATTTTACAAAGAAATCTTGTCATGTTACATACCAAATGAAAGGTCTTTGGAAAAATTATCTTCGTGTGCAAAGAACGTGTCCAAACATAAACATTTTTTCGTCATATTGAGTAAAATTTTAGGACATTTTTGTTACAAATTCGAAAAATATTTACTTTTGTGGCACGTTGTTAGCATCACAAGATAGTTATTTTAATTACCATTAATCTTTAATATGCCTTTAATATGCCTATATTAATTTTGTCTTAATAGGCGTAAATCGTAAAAAAACTAAAAAGGTCAATTTCCACCCCTAAAAATGAGCTTAGGCCGCTGAAAAAAATGTGTGAATAATTTTTTCGTTCTGAACAACATATCCAAATTTCATGAAGATCGGTGGGTGACACCAGGAAGACTTCCCTTGTAAGTCTTGCATAAATTACCAGCATAAATTTAAGAAAAACAAGTAAGAAATTTATAATCGGTTAAGACCGACCATATGATACCCTACACCAGTGTTTTCCGGAAAATGGGTCCCAAGTCCAAACATGGACCGATTGGTTAATTCTTTTGTTAGATCTTTATTTAGTATTGAAAACACGCACAGATCAAATTTTAGTGGAAATGGTGTATTTTTTTGCCAATAGACCGATTTAACTGAATATCGGTCCAAATATATTCCAATTTGATTTTGTTACTAAAGTACACGTTTAACACCTAAAAATAATATTTTTATCAAATATTTCCATTTTTAGGAATTTTGAGTGACCCAGTTGGCAACGTCCTCGAGCCATCCTCAGTGACGGAGCGATGACATGTCAGAGTCACACCTGACATCCACAAGACATCTCTATGTACTGGGTTGAGGACAGTTTCATACAAATTTTCAAAATGTCCTCACTCAAAGTCAGCAGTGGTCAGGGCTGACCTTCTGGGGACATGTCACCTCAGACTTCTTTGGGGAAATGTCTGACATAGGTCATGCGAAAATACAAAAAAATTTTCGTGTTTCCTTTAGTTTTTACTTTTATCCATTTTCCTTTGTAAGTTATCTTTCTCATATTTAGAAAAAACTTTTCGCCTTTTTTAGTCCCAACTGGATTTGAACCTGGAACCTCCAGTTTATTAGTCCCAAACCTAACCACTTGTTCCAAACTTTATTTTTAAAATTATGTGTCTATTTATTACTTTTATTCTACTTGTAAGATTTTGATTTTATTTTAATTAAGTCATTAATATTGCCATCTTTTTCTTGGAAATTGAAGAGTTGCCCAGATTTAAAATTCTAAATTAATATACTGCTATTCTGAAGACATTTCCTTCAAGACGTCTTAGAGGAATTGTCCACACTCTTAAAGCAAACATTCAGAGCTGACAATGTTAGGACATGTCATCATGGATTGCCTATGATTTGTCAGAACCTGAAGACATTTCCTCAAGGAGTCACTGTGGAAATTTCCTCAGTGACACATTTTCCAACTGGGGAATTATGTGAATATCAAGAGGGTGGTTTGTATGGGGACTACCAGAAGGACTGACCCGATTCCTTTGAAATTTGGAATGATGATTTGTGCATACAAAATTTGATTACCTTTTAAATTTCAAAGCGATATCTATTAAAATACAGTTATTAGAGTCATTTAAGCCTAATCCAAATGGGGCGTTTGAGTGGGGGCTAGGTCTTAGGTAGGTTAGGTTAGGTTGGATGGGCGCTCGCCATTTGGCGAGTTCACTCGGAGGCCATAAGGCCCATTGTGATTCCCCTAATCATATTCCCCCTCTCTCTCCCTAATATAAAATTCTACCTTTTAAACCACCCCGTTTCCCTGAGGTATTCCGCTAGAGACGTCAATGAGACACCGCTTAGGCAGTCTAGGTCATCGAAAAATCTTTGCCCTAAATGCTTCAGGCGGCTCCTCATCAGACCCGGACATTCGCATAGCAAGTGCTTCACTGACTCCTCTTCCTCCACTTCCCCACAGCTCCTACAATAGTCCCTATCAGAAATTCCCATACGCACGGCCATTTGGCCAATCATACAGTGTCCTGTAAGTACTCCAACTAATAGGCTAACCGTCCGTTTGCTAAAAGTAAGAAGACTTTTTGTCCTCTTAGGATTCGGCAATGGCCACAGGGTTCTAGATATCCTGCACGTAGTCAGTGATGTCCACCTATCCTTCATACTATTCTCAGATATCCTATCAATTTCGTTCATCAATTCTACTATAGGAACCGAGATGTCAGGTTCTACACGTTCCCCCACCGATTCAGAGCCCTTCCTCGCACACTCATCAGCCAATTCGTTCCCAGCGACCCCACTGTGGCCTGGGACCCAGATTAGCCTGATTGTGTGCTGACCGATTCGACGAAGCGATTGTATACAATTCAAAACTATTCCCGATTTTACAGTATTTGACTCTAAGGCCTTCAGAGCTGCGAGACTATCCACGAAAATGTTAATGACGCAAGGACGAAGATCCCTTGCCATAATTAACTGCGCAGCTTTGTCAGTTGCAAGCACCTCAGCCTGGAACACACTACACTTATCCGGAAGCCTCAATGAGACCCCGATTTCGAGACATTCAGACTTCGAAGGTTCTGTCAAAGTTCGTCTGTGGTGAGATATAGTCGGTTCTCTGTTCCAGTTCCGTTCCGCCCACCGTACTTAATATAGTCGAGTGTCCCCAAGAGCGTTGCTTACGCATTTGCGACTCTCTTAACCTGAGAGCCGATTTTGCTGCTGTGCTCTTGACGTAAATATCCACGGGCTGAATGTTTAGTATCACTTCCAAACCCGCCTGGGGTGCTGATCTAATAGCACCAGTGATACCCACACACGCCAGTCGCTGTACCTTCTGTAGATTGCAGAGATATGATTTCTTATCCACTGCTTTCCACCACACAAGGGCACCATAGGTAAGTATTGGTCTAATTATCGCACCATACATACAGTGTATGATATACGGTTTTAAACCCCACCTTCTCCCGAAAGTTCTTCTGCAGGTGTAAAAAGCGCATAACGACTTTTTCATCCTTTCCTCTGTGTTTCTTTTCCAAGAAAGCTTTGAGTCCAGGATCACACCCAGGTATTTCGCCTCATTGGATAGCTCCAGGGTGATTCCATCTAATTTGGGAAGGACAAACCTGTCTATCTTAGTCCTCTTCGTGAACAAGACGAGTTCGGTTTTGGCGGGATTGACTCCCAGACCGTTGTCCCTTGCCCACTTTGAGAGTATCTTAAGCGCTGATTCCATTAGTTCACTAATCGTTGGTAAAAACTTACCTCTTATTAGGATCACAACGTCATCAGCGTAAGCAACCGCCTTGATACCCATTTCGTTAAGTGACTCGAGGATTTCATTTATTACAAGATTCCACAGAAGAGGAGAGATGACTCCTCCTTGTGGAGTGCCCCTTGTAACTATTTTCCTCGCCTCACCATCACCTATCTTCGAGTTAATTGCCCTGCTTTTCAGCATGTTGCCCGTCCATGAGGTAATCTGTGTGTCCGTGCCCGTATTCTGTAGGGCATTTAGAATAGATGATATTTTGACATTGTTGAACGCACCTTCCACGTCCAAAAATGATGCCAAAACATACTCTTTTCTGTGAAGAGTGTCCTCAATCAGCCCGACAACGTCGCTTAAAGCCGTTTCAACAGACCTACCTTTAAGATAGGCGTGTTGGGCCACGCTGAAATTGTCTGATGTGAGGGTACTTTTCACATAGACATCTACCAGTCTTTCCAGTGTTTTCAATAAAAACGATGACAGACTGATAGGTCTGTAGTCCTTTGCGGTACTGTGGTTTATCTTTCCCGCTTTGGGGATAAAGACCACCCTTAGCTCCCTCCATTCGGAGGGTATATACCCCGATGCCAAGCTACCCATAAAAATACGTAGTAGCCATGGCATGATTATCCCGAGGGACTCCTGCAAGAGTGCCGGAAAAATACCATCAGGCCCTGCCGATTTGTAGGGCTTGAAGGAGTGTACCGCCCACGTTATCTTGCGTTCGTCCACCACTGTCTTGATGAAATCATTTACCGGAATTGTAGTCGGTGAAAGTGTACCCGAAGGAATATTTCTTTTCACCTCGTCACTGCAACCCGGAAAATGGGTGTCCATCAGAAGTTCAATGGTTTCCTGACTGCTTTCTGCAAAGGATCCGTCTGGCTTATAAAGAAATCCCGGTACACTGGGAGCTTTGGAGAGAACCTTACGGAGTCTCGCCGCTTCCGTAGTTCCCTCCAATTCCCCACAGAAAATGGACCAGGATTCTCTTTTCGCCTTCCTGGTTTCCCTTTTGAAAGCATTAAAACTGAGACGATAGTTCTCCCAGTCTTCCGTCGTGTCATCTTTCCTTGCCTTGTTGAAGAGTCTCCTACTTTCTGTCCTTAGAAGCTTGAGTTCCGGTGTCCACCAAGGTTGATGGATCTTTTTCGGAGGCAAGCGCTCTGGACATGATTTAAGATACGCTTCCCTAAGGGTGTTCGTCACTAAACTAACCGAGTTTTCCACATCTAATATGCTGACCGGTTTATCCATTTCAGGGGCCGGTAGTGCTTTAACAAGATTACGGAATTTAGCCCAGTTTGTTCTCTTGGGGTTCCTATACGGGATCCTATTCTCGATTGAGAGGTCAATGCTAAAGAGTATCCAGTAATGGTCCGAGAAAGAGCATTCATTCGATACTCTCCAGTCTGAAATTCTAACTGAGTCCGCATTTGTGACCAAGGTTATATCGATAACCTGTTCCCTAATTCTGTTATAGAAAGTCGGCCTATTGCCTTTATTGCATATAACTAAATTAGTGGATAAAAGGTAATCAAAAATGGACTCACCTCGGCTGTTGATGTCAGTGCTACCCCATAATGTATGGTGAGCATTGGCATCCCCACCTACCACAATATCCAGGCCCTTGATCATGCCAACTTCGATAAGGGTTCGTAGATGTTGTCCTGGGGGGTCTTCCTCCTCATATGGCAGGTACATGGACGCAAGGATTAATGTTGGCAACCCCTTGCGTTCGAGCGCAGCCACCGTTAGATCGCCATGACTGTAATGAGACAGAAGAAATAAATTAATACTTTTCCTATACAAAATGCAGCTTCGCAACCTACCTTCACCAGGTGGAGAGATGAGCATGAATTTTTGCGACTTCAGTCCCCGAACCCTGTTTGCAAGCAACCAGGGTTCTTGGATCAAAGCCACGTCAATTCCGTCCCTCTCCATGAAGCGCAGCAATTCATCCGTAGCTGCTTCGCAGTGATGCAGATTAATCTGTACCACCTTGATGCAGCCGGGATTCATTTTTGCGCTTCTTCTTTGGGAAGAATCATCTTCAGATGATTCAACCCGAATTTTACTTCGCCTTTGGAGAGGCGCAGAAGGCGCAAGGACTCCGAGCTGATTTTTAGCCAGAGATCCTTACCGTCTCCCTTGTCCCTCCCACGTCCCCTGATGATTCTCCAATCATCAGAACCAAGCCCCTTATTTTGGCGTTTAAGCAGCGTAAGTATGGATTCATCCTCTATAACTGGAGGAGGAATCCACACCTTCACTGTGGCCTGATAAGGAACCTGGTCAACAGGGACGACCTCTACCTTCATCCCAGGCCAAAGGTCATCAAGACCGTGGATGCAGGTTTTGAGAAAGTTTAGCGCTTTATCATTGCTGCAGCCCACGATCTTGATGCCCTTATTCCATTTGGCGTGGTCAAATTCAGTGAATGAATCATCATCACTGTCCTTGAGCGCGTCAACTAGTGACCTTAGGATCCGTTCCTCTATAAGCAGCCACCTGTCCGTAGCCATCCTGCCTTCTGGATGACTTCGGTCGATAATGGCTACTTGTAGCTCAGGTGCTGATGTCAAGCTAGTTGATGGTTTCAACCTCTTTCCCTCAGACACCTGCGTTTCACCGGATCTTTGCCGCTTTCCACCAGATTTGGAGGCGTCAACCTTGCAGCCTGCAGTACCACCTTTATTCGAGGTGTGTACGGCTTGCCCCTTCGGTTTACCGTCTCCATTTCTGGCTTTGGCGGTTAGACCCCCGCAAATCTTGGTACCGCCCACAGCCGCCCCACGTGATGTGGAGGGGCGTGTGTCCAGTGCGTTTGATTTGGCGGACGTGATCAGTCCGGATCCGCTAGGAACTACGGAATCCGGTTTTCGCACATCGGAGTTGTCATGGCGCCCAGATTGATCAGAGATCGCCATGGCTTGGCACCGATCTTGTGCTTGAACGTTTGGCCTGTCTTCCATGTCTGGTGTATTCATTCTCTCATACACTTTGACATGGAATTCATGCTTCCGCCTTAGACGCTTATCCCTTGTACTTAGGGTAGCTGGATCGCGTAGAGCCAGCTTCCTCAAGTACCTGAGAGAGCGCCTGTAGCCTGCCAAACGTTTTGTGTCATCTTTCACCAGGCGGGCTTCCGTGGCGATGGCTTCACCTGCATCACCCTTGACCCCTTTTTCGGGCTTCCTGAACCGGTCTGGGGGATAGCAGCAAGATATCCTCCTCGTCGGTATCATATAAAGCAAGGTCATCCAAGCCCGACAGTTGGTCATTGGTGTCACAATCTGAAGTCACATCCATGTTCGCCTGCCTGGTGATCGATGACGGTTTTGGTTTTTCTACCCCAGTAGCATGTCCGCCGTCCAGGCCTGAAGTAGCCACCTGGACAGTAGTTGGGGCTGACGAGTGTGGGACCTGCAAATATTGCGCCCCGGCCACAGAATCCTCGTGAGAGGGTTCTATGGGTGGATTTACGGACTCAGTCCGCGTACCACTTGCAGATATTAATTTAATAGGTGTACTCATCATAGGGGGGGGGGGGGTGTTGGTAACCTTTGGTTATGCCATTCGCGATTTTCTGCCTTTGACGTTAAAAGAGAATTTCTTTTAACGACCCAGACTGAAACTCAACTAATGTACACGTAAGCTCCCGCATCGCGTCAAGATTGTTACCAGTGGCGGAAGGGCTAGGTCTTAACATGGACGATTTTTTTTCAATTTCAATAGGCTTCGTCCTTGGGCCAAAAGATGCTTAAGTTTCAAATTTCAAGTCAATTGGTTGAAAATTACGACCTGTATCGTGCTTAAATCGATCGATCGATCGACAGACGGACGGACAGACAGACGGACGGACGGACATCGCTAAATCGATTAAAAAAGTGATTCAGAGTCGATCGTTATACTTGAAGGTAGGTCTAGGACCAACACTTCGGGTAGTTACAAACATCAGCACAAACTCATTATACCCTATACCACAGAGTGGTGTAGGGTATAAAAATCTGTTTTAATTTTTAAATTCATAAAAATTATTTATTATTTGACCAATAAATTCTATTGAGAAAGATTACTCCAGCTCGAGGGCAAGTTTCTTTAATAATTTTTATTAATTTAAAAATTAAAACAGAATTTAAATTAAAAGACCGCACGCCTGGCCCTCTATTCATATTATGAATTAGAGGGAATACAAAAAAAAACAGTGAAAATCTTACTCGCGTAAGAAGTCTTCTGCAAGTATGTATGGATGGTATGTAACACATATCTTCATATGATGGTATGTTTGATTTTTAATGGAGATGGTAGGGTTTGGCAATTCGTTTAAAATTAAGAGCAATATTATGTTGTGTATTTAGTGCATAAATTCTCATTATGTCCATAAACATACGAATATGAGGCATTCCACACCAAATGTCCCGCTACAGAAAAACATATATCCCGTAAATTTCTGAATAGGTTGTTTGGATAGCCCTATATGGAACTAAGAAAATTTCGTTTTGGTTTTTCTAATTTTCAAAAACTGGGCTTAGAAGGCATGGTCAAATATTGGAAAAATGGTCAAATTTGTGGCGAGATGCCTTGATTAAATACTTATCACATTAAAACGGAATGCTCCACAATCTTAAAAATTTACATTCTTATATAGTTTTGTATGGGCTATCGAAAACAATTTTTTTCTTTAGAAAATTTTCAGAACCCGTTCTGAAATTTTCCATTTGTTAAAAAAGTCAATTTATCAAAAATCCGGCCACTTTTTTTTTCTTTTTTTTATTTTTTTTTTTTAAGTTTAGATGTTTGTCCATCCACACAAAAAAAATCAGAAATGTATTTTTCGTTTTTTTTCGAGAAAATCGCATTTGAATTTTAAATTTCATAACAATTTTGTAATTCTTCTTTTTCAGAAGTCGATAAGCAGTTGTCCTAAAGCAACCGGCGATGCTGGTTGGCACTGCTTACATACTGCTGTTTCACCTTGGGAACATTTGACAAATAGTATAAAGATGTCAGCAATTTGATACTGGGAGAGTCAGCAGTATGTTAGCGGTGATTTTTTTTGTCCAATGGGATTTTTTTGACTGCCACTGCTCATACAAGAGTAGTTATACTACAACAAGCTTATTTGCAAAGGCATTAATGATATTGTTTATTTAAAACATACACGCAGTAGTCATGCATTATTTTAGAAAACATTAGCAGCCAGCAGTAGCAGTCGACGTATTTGAAATGCGTTTTAGTAGTTTGTGGTTGGAAAATTGTTTCACATCACTTTGTTACCTTGACATGCAATTTGTATACATAACATACTTTTGTTGTTAAATATTTTCAATGTTGCATACAACAACACCTGGGGAATAAAGAGGCATTCTTTTAACTACATAGGCATGTTAATTGGTTAAAAAAATATTTTTTTTTTTTGAGAATTTTTTTTGGCAGAATTGTACGCGAAGAAGACTGTTTCAGTAACACACAGAAAAAAATTAAAATTCGTAGCTTCAATTCGTAGAGTTCAAATTTTTTACAAATCGGATAATGGCATTTCATTTCCCTTTAATTAGAACGTTAAATATATTCAACACGAAAATCCTAGTTTTCCTGACCGATCCTATTTTCGAGTCACACTAGTTTACAAATTAAAAAAAAACCTAGTTTCACGTTTTTATTTATTTTTATTTTTTAAATCCTGTAAATTTTTATTCCTTGTTTTTTTATTCCAGAAATCCAATTGTTTAAATTTTTACATTCAAAATTACTGTAATAAAATATATATATTTGCCTGTTAATTAAGTAACTTATTGTTTCGCAAAACAATGTAATTGTATTCAGCAAAAAATTCTACAGTAATATTTTCCTTAATTGCCAATTGATTGGATCTCTCTTTTTTTATTTCTTTACCTCACATATTTGTTATTGTCAATAACAATAGCAACAACAAACAAAAAAGCAATTATTTTAACATTTATTCGTTTATGTAAAAATGCAAAATAAATTAAAAAAAAAAAAAATGCAAAAATATTTGAAATTCACGCAAAATAACGAAATTGAGAAGCAACGCTGTTAAAACAGTCAACAAAGATAACAAGCATGCAGCACAAGGTTATATGCAATTTAACACTATACTAAATAGCTATATGGTACAAAGAATTAAAAGAAGATTTTAACTCGGGTATAAAGACCTCTAAAGAAATTGTATGCAAAAAATATTCGTAAAACAAAGTACCAATGTAAAATAGTTTAACATTTTAGCACCCTTAGAATCAAAATTTCCCCCAGAAACCCATTTTGCGGGCTTTGCCCTCACCCCCTATTTATTTTTGTTTTGCAATTTGTAGGGACTTTGTAGACACCGCAGAATTAAAAAATCTCACTAGTTTGATTTTCAGTTTATAACATTTAGTTATTTTGTTTATTGTTTGTACTCACACAAGTAATTCAACACCTATACACTTACATTTCCACTTACATACACTCAAACAATTATTTTCATGCAAACAAAAAAAAAATGCTGATGAATTTAGTAACACAATAAAGCGATGAACTATCACTCAATTACCAGCAATATATAGTAAAAAAGGCTAGAAAAAATTACAAATTAAGTAACAAAAAAAAAAGAATATAAAACAAAACCAATCAACATAATTTAATCAAATATATGGGGCATTCCATGTCAAATCGGGCACTTTGAATAATTTTTTTTAGATTTTCCCAATTTGTTGACAGTTTTTAGCACCCTTCGAAAACTAATTCGTGATAAATTTTCAGATTTTTTTGATGACCCGTTCAAAAGATCGCATTTTTAAAAATTGGTAGTTTGTTCCTTTACTCAAACTTCTTTTACACTCAAAAAAAAAATATTGTAAAACTAGCAAAAAAAATGGTTAAAATTAGCAAAAAAAACTGTAGTTTTGGACGTTGCAAAAATTTTGGTAATATTAGCAAAACTATTTTGCTAATCAAAAAATTAGAAAAAAAAAATGGTAAAATTACAAGAATACCATTTTATTTTTGTAAAAAATCAACCTTGTAAAATTATCAAAAAATATGGTAAAATTACAAAAAAAAATGGTAAAATTGAAATAGATAAAAAAATTTGTAATTTGGTAAAAAAAACTGTTTTATTTAGTAATTTTTTTTCTCTGATTAGTAGTTGATTTAAAATTTGGTGAATATACTTTTGTTGGATGGTTTCTTCGGCTTGATGGTGGCATTGATGGTAGCATCTTCTTTTGCCTTCTTCTCAGCAGCTGTAGTTGCAGTAACTGGACTTCCAACAACATCAAAATCCAAAATGATTTTTTTTTTCACTTAAACACTTTAAACAAAAAATTTAAAGAACAACACTTCACTTTTTTATTTTTTTTTTGCGTCATTTTTTTAGCTTAAGTAGAACAAATGAGATTTGCGTAGTAGTCTACACAAGAAATTTCTTACATTTTCAGGTAAAATTTGTAAAAAATTAATAATTTTTTTTCGAATTTTTAATTTTTTTCACATGTATTTAAAAAAAAAATAAAAAAAAAACTTTTGGATATTGAAGATTAGATATCTAACTATGTGTTAAAATTTAAAAAAAAATAATTTTTCAAAATTATTAACTTTTTATTAACAATTTAGGTGGCAAATTTTAAAAAATTTTCATATAAAATTAGCAAAAAATATGGTAAAATTAGCAAAAAATATTGTAAAAAATACTAAAAATTGTGTAGCCTATTTTTCAGCGCACATGCAGTTGATGGATGGCTACTTTGCTATGGTGTTGGCAGCATCATCAATCTGCAATGATTTTTTTTCACACTAGAACACTTGAAACAATTTTTTTTTTAAACTAAGAAAAAAAAAAATAAAAAGTATTACCATTTCTTTAAGGAAAATACTAATATTTTTGCTAAAATTATAGTAAAATAAAAAAAAAAAAAACTAGCAAGAAAATATAGTAAAAATACCAAAAAATTATTGTATTTTACCAATAGTAAATTGCCAAAAAAAACTGTAAAAGTAAAATTTTTACAATTTTTTTTGCTAAAGTTTGGTTGAAGTAAATTACAACACCTTTTACTAATATTTTGACTAAGTTATTTTTTTGAGTGTACTCATAACTTCTTCAAAAATGGTCAAAATTGCAATTTTAGACCGGTAGAAGCTGATTAAATAAAGCAAATTTACAAAAAATAAAAAAAAATAAATTGTATGGGGACCGCCTTAATAGTTAAAGATAGAGGGTAGGAATGTTCAGAGAAAATGTTAGGACTAAAAAAATATTGTTAGTCGGTCATACATTTGATTGCTCCAAGGCCACATTTAGGGCAGTTAGAGCGGTTGGAGTAAATTTAAAAAAATGTCATTTTGTGTGGGAGCTTCCTTAGAAATTGGAGGTAGGTCATTATTTTGTTCCGAAGAAATGTTTAGACGTAAATATTAATGGGGATCGGTCTTGGAAATGACCCCTCTATGATGCACCATTGCACTTTGGCTAAATTTTCAATTTTGGCGGCAAAAAGTCAATTTTTCAAGTATAGATTTTTAAAAAATTTTTGATTGTGTTCAATTCACAATATATTAGTAAGAAAAAATGTAAAAAAAGTTATGATAGTTGGCAACACTGTCGATGTGTAAACAGCTGCTAATGTATACAATTTTTATAACACGTGTTGCAAGTTGTAAAGCAAATTTTAATACATCTATATATTTTTTTTTTCAAATATATTTTGGTTAAAAAAAATGTGAATATGAATTTTAATACTCGAGGTGAGTATTTTTACGAATTCTTAAGATATTTTGAAAAAAAATTTTATTTCGTAGTTATTTTGGAGTTTTTTTAGGGGTAATTTTTTGTGAAATTGTAAATAGTTTTATCGTCTTTCGTGGAGTATAACTTAAAATGTTAACAATTGTTAAAACATTTTTATACATGTAAATCTTCGTAGATAGCTCAGGTTTTATTATATATTAATAAGGTATGCGAACGAGTGCAATAGAATGAGTTATTAGCAAAAACGTGAATTTTGGATCGTTTTTTTCGCAAATTTACGAGTTGAAAAACACACTAAAAACGCTTTAAAGCTTAGTGGAAAGCTACAAAAATATTTTACAGTGTTTCTTTCATTCAAAAAACTTTTTCTTCTCGAACAAAAAAAAAAATTACACTCAAAAAAAATTATACACTCAAAAAAATTGTACACTCAAAAAATTGTACACTCAACATGAAATTTTTTTTTTTATATTATTAAAAAACGTAAAAATAATAATAGTTTTAATAAATAACTATCACTAAAAAAGTGTTTTTCTACTTGAATATGTTTTTCAACAATTGACTACAATTTTTTACAAGTATTCGGTATTCGGCCATATTCGTCCAAAAATGTGACCGAAGCCGAATAATGGCCGAATAGTACTTTTTTGCCTACCGAATATTCGGTCAGACACTTCAAATTATTAAGGAAGATTTTAATTAAATACAGTTTTGTGAGCATTATTTTTTTCGAAAATCCCCCGTATGGGTGGGACACTAGAAAAAGGGGGCGAGGTCCGCCCATTTGTTATCAAATCGAATATTTCGACAGTAGAACCCTGCATACCAAATTTGGTGAGGCTAGCTTGTCGGGAAATAGTTTTTTGGAGCAGTGTCCCGGCCATAGTGCATTGGAGCAGTACACAGAAAATAAAATCGTCAAATTCTAATCAACAAACAGCAATTGTAAATCAACCAAATAAGATATCAACCAAACATTTACTAAAAACGGCCGCCTGTTAGACTATAATACAAAACATCAATTTTGTTTTTAAGAAACTCAGTCAAGTAATTTTATTTCAAAACTATTTTATCATGTCAACAAATAGTTTTTGTGTTTGTTGAATTTTTTTGTTGAAAAAAAATAAAATTTTTACGTTTGTTAGATCAACTAATTGTGTTTGTGTTTGTTGAATTTCTTTGTTGAAAAAAATTTTAGATTTTGTACGTTTGTTAATACAAATAATAATTTTAAAGAACTATTACAAACTCGTTTATCAATTTTTTTTTAAATTTTTTTTCAACAATCAATATTTACAAACGTTAGTTGATATCACAAATTTCCGTATAGGAGCACTTTAGTGAAAAAGTTAATTGTATTCACAAATATGGGAGTCAAGATAACAATTCGTCTTTTTCTGTGCAGAAATGATTTTAAGATTGGAAAATTACAATAAAAATTTTTCAAAAAATTTAAAAAAATTGTAATAAACGTTATCCCACGATCTTAGTGGGCAAAAAATTTGTGGAATCGATAGAAGTTTTACACAAAAAAAATTCAGAAAAATCGAAGAGTACAAACATTTTCAAAAATGAGATTTAAATTTTAAAACTTGAAAATCGCATACTACAGCGCTTTTAAGAATTTTTTGGGATTTTTTTTTTTTGTAAAAGTACGTAAAAAACAAAAATTCTGAAAAAAAAAAAATTAGATTTGTACCATTATTGAAGAATTTATTAGTAAAAGAAGTTTGAGTAAAGGAACAAACTACCAATTTTTAAAAATTCGATATCTTTTGAACGGGTCATCAAAAAAATCTGAAAATTTACCACGAAGGAGTTTTCGAAGGGTACTAAAAACCATAAACAAATTGGGAAAATCTAAAAAAAAAAAAAATTTCAAAGTGTCCGATTTGACATGGAATGCCCAATATACTCTTTGATTATTTTGAAAATTTTTTTTTGTAAAAGTTCTATCGATTACAAATTTTTTGATCCGTAGGATCATGGGATAACGATTATTACTATTTTTTTAAATTTTTTGAAAGAATTTTATTGCAATTTTCCAATCTTAAAATCATTTCTACTGCTCCAATGGTGCGTCATAGAGGGGTAATTTCCAAGACCGACCCCCCCCATTAATTTTTACGTCTAAACATTTCTTCGGAACAATAAGACATTTTTTAAAATTTGCTCCAACCGCTCTAACTGCCCTAAGATTGCCCTTTGCAATAAAATGTATGACCTACACACAATATTTTTGTAGTCCAAACATTCTCTCTGAACATATCTATCTTTAAGTATTAAGGCGGTTCCTATTCCATTTTTTTTTTTGATTTTTTGTAAATTTGTTTTATTTAATCAGCTTCCACCGGTCCAATGGGCGTAGGTATGTTTTACAAAAATATTGGAGGGTAAAAATAAATGGAGGTCGGTCTCACTAATGACCCGTCTTGGACTCACCATTGGACCAGTAGAATCTGATTAAATAAAGCAAATTTTCAAAAAATAAAAAAAAAATTATGGGGTAGGTGTGTTCAGAGAAAATGTTTGGACTAAAAAAATATTGTGGGTGGGTCATACATTTGATTGCTCTAAGGCCACTTTTAGGGCTGTTAGAGCGGTTGGAGCAAATTTTAAAAAATTTCATTTTGTGTAAGAGCCTCCTTAGAAATTGGAGATAGGTCATTATTTTGCTGCGAAGAAATGTTTAGACGTAAAAATTAATGGGGACCGGTCTTTGAAATGACCCCTCTATGACGCACCATTGGAGCAGTAGAAATGATTTGAAGATTGGAAAAAAACAATAATTTTTTTTTCAAAAAATTTAAAAAAATAGTAATAGTCGTTATCCACGATCCTACTGGGCAAACAATTTGTAGAATCGATAGAAGTTTTACACAAAAAAATTTCAAAAAATCAAAGAGAACATACATTTTCTAAAATGAGATTAAGATTTTAAAACTTAAAAATTGCATACCAGAGCATTTTTAAGAATTTTTTTGGATTTGTTTTTAAAAGTACGTAAAAAAACAAAAATTTAAAAAAAAAAATTGGAATTTGGACCATTATTGAAGTAGTTATGAGTAAAAGAAGTTTGAGTAAAGGAACAAACTACCAATTTTTAAAAATTCGATATCTTTTGTCATCCAAAAAATCTGAATATTTAACACGAAGGAGTTTTCAAAGGGTACTAAAAACTGTCAACAAATTGGGAAAAAAAAAAAAAAATTATTCAAAGTGTCCGATATGACATGGAATGCCCCATATCCAACTACCAACACATTAATAGTGCAGGCGAAAAAGTGCTAAGAGACTCTCTTTCAAGTACGTCATTTTTGTACAAATGCAAATTGGTAGCATTTTTTTTTTTAGCAATATTTTTGGTATCCGCCCCTTAATCGCGTGTAAAATTCATTAAATAAAAATTAAAAAAAAAAATTATCCAACAAAATTTAATTTTATTAAAAACATTTTGTTATACAAAAGCAGATAAATCATTTTTTATAATACGTTTGTATTTTTTTTTTTAATTCCGCATATTACTTAAAACAACTTTTACTTTACCCACGAAGTGTAGCAGATATAAGCGGTTACAGCAGCAGTAACAAAAAAAAAAAGTTTGGAAATCAGCTTATTATTGTTATACTTAAGTGTATTGTTTGTTTGCTTGTTTTCATTTTGGCTTATACATTTTTTTTTTCAATAAAATCGCATTAAAATTCAAACAAAATCGTGAAAATATAAAAATATAACCAGTATTTTTTTTACATACTCCCACAACAATTCTGGAAAAAATATCATATAACAAAACTTACCTTTATACAATGCATAGTATATGGTAAACAAGATATCAGCAACAATAACAAAAACAGAAAACCCTAAAACCAAAATCAGTTTATCTTCTTAATACCAACGAACAGTTAAAAAAAAATGTATTTATAAGCAATTTCTTGTTGTTCTCCCACCACTTTAAGTTGCTAGGAGCCTCATACCTCATACCGACTTACATAAAAGGAAGGAATGCCCAGTAATATTAATTATTTACAGTTAATTCGTCCGAGGTACAAAATTATAAAAGTTTTGTTGCTCCACTCTCTCCAAAGGCGAACCGAAAAACGGCATTTTCCGATTTTTCTCGATTACGATCTTAAACTGACTATTACTATTAGAGCAAAATTTGGAAACGCCACAACCGTTCATTTTGTGAGGCTTGCAAAAAAAAGAAAGAGCCAAAAAAATGGAGGAGGTCAAATAGAATCTAGGGTCTCTCATCGGGGTCAAAGTTGGGCGTGAAGGAAAAAAATCTACAAAATGCCCCATAACTCTCCTGGAATTGCGCCTGAAAATTATTCGAAAATATACTTGAGCACTATATCCACTCTCTAAGGGGGCTCCCCCACAAAGGTTCACCGAACACATTTTTGAAATCGATGTCATCCGATTTGACTCAAACTTGCACAAAGATGAGATCTTTTGGAAAGTACTTAGTTACCATATCAAATCTGACCGTGATTGGTAGAAAAACTCAAAGAGTTAGCGGGGGTCGAATTTTGAACTTTTTGTCAACATTCCCCTTTTTCGGGTCCCTATATCTTTTCGACGGAGTTTTCATCAATATTTAAAAAAAAAATTAAAAATTTTTGGGCTCAAAAAAAAGGTTATTTTTAAAAAAACAAAAAAATCTGAAAATTCTACATCAAATTAAGCAACTTTTAAGATTATTAATTTGAGATGTGATGATAATTCGTTCTTTTTTTCGAAATTTGAAAGTTGTACTTTATATATTTTTTCATTATGAATTATTTAGTAGGGTGCTCCAAAACAAATAAGTTGTTGGATGTAAAAGTTACTCCACCTAGATATATTAATTTGGGTGTAGAAATGCACCTCACTCAATTTTAGGATAATCGGACATTGGTAGGGCGTGCCGCATCGGCCATGAAATTAAAAAACGAATTACACAGGAAAAACTGTGTCTTTTTATTTATTTTCGCAAATTTTTTTTTTTGATATCTTGAGTTAATTCTGACTTAAATGGTTACAGAACTGTGATTTAAAATAATATTAACAATGTCTGTGCCCTGATATCCGGATAACCCTATAAATTTTAGTGGAAACTATTTTGAGTGAAAAAAAAAATGTAAAAAAAGATTATTTTAATGGAATAAGTGTTCAGAAAAAAAATATTCGGTAAAAAAAATTAAAAAATATGTGTACGAAAAATTTGAGAAAAATTATTATATTATCGTTCCCCTCCCTATTCCATTTGCATGTAAGTATCATGCCGTTCCATATAACAAACGTTAAGAAAATAAAAAATGCTTATTATATTAAAAGTTCCATTTTTTCCCACTTTTACCTATTTAGATACCTCTTTTTCCACAAAAAATTTTAAATTTTAAAATATGTCCTTCTCTTGGATGTTATTTCAGCTGGAGGATCCTACATGTAAAATTTTGAGATTTTAAGGTTTATAGTTCAGTAGTTATAAAAACTAAATATTTTCCCCCTTTTCCCCTTTTAACGACCCATAGAAATGGAATTTCCAGAAAGTACATTTTTCAGAATGTTTTTTTATACCCTCCACTCTAGTGAGAGAGGGTATATATAAGTTTGTCATTCCGTTTGTAACACCTCGAAATATTGGTCTAGGACCCCTAAAGTATATATATTCATGATCCTCGATCGATTTTAAGACGATCTATCGATGTCCGTCCGTCCGTCCGTCCGTCCGTCCGTCCGTCCGTCTGTCCGTCTGTCTGTCTGTCTGTCTGTCTGTCTGTCTGTCTGTCTGTCTGTTGAAAACACGCTAACTTTTGAAAGACTTTACAGAGGCTCCTGAAGTTTGGCATATATGTTGGGCATTTACCTGGTCAGGTTGGTATTGCAATCCAGCAAAATCGGTCCAGTGGTTCAAAAGTTATAAGCAAATGAGTGAATTTCGGCAAGGGTTTTTCTGGAATTTACGAGATAAAACACACGGTAACTTTCGAACAGAAAATCTGAGGGTGCTGCAGTGTGGCAAATATATTTGTCGTTCCTCTGATCTGGTTTGTTTTAAATTTCGGCCAAATCGGTCCAGCGGTTCAAAAGTTATTAGCACAACCGTAAATTTCAGATTAGTTTCACCTTAAATTCACGTGTTGAAAACCCGTTAAACATGTTTTAAAAACATTTGTAAGTCAAAAAAATATTTTACAAGGTATTTTTGTCACACAAAAATATTTTTACACTAAAACAAAAAAAAATACACTCAAAAAAAATTTTACACTCAAAAAAAAAATTTACACTCAAAAAAAATTTTACACTCAAAAAAAAAATTTGTAATTTTTTTTTTTTTTTTTAAATTAATAAAAAAAAAGTTTTTTTACACAAAATAAAATATTTCTAACCAAAAATTTTATTTTTTTCACGTTAGAAAATTTACTATAACTTAAAAAGGGCATTGTGGAGGGTATTCATAGATTCGGCCAAGTCGAATTTAACTTTTCTACTTGTTTTTTTTGCTGGTAGATCTAAAAATTTCAGGGCTTACGCCTTTTATGACCGTTAGAAACAGAATTTGCAAAAAACAAGTACAAAAGTTAAATTCGACTTGGCCGAATCTATGAATACCCTCTACAATGCCCTTTTTAAGTGACAGTACATTTTCTAACGCAAAAAAAATAACATTAAAAAAAAATAAATTATTAACAAAATTTTTTTTTGAGAGTAAAATTTTTTTTGAGTGTAAAATTATTTTCGAGTGTTTTTCTTTTAGTGTAAAAATATATTTGAGGGAAAAATACTTTTGAGTGACAAAAATACGTTGTAAAATATTTTTGTGACTTACCAATGCTTTTTGTGATTATCACAATGGACCTCAGAGTCTAAGTGTGTTGACGTAAAACGTCAGCAGCCACTTACAACCTAACCAATGCTTTTAAAACGTGTTAAACGTGTTTTTAACACGTGAATTTAAGGTGAAACTCACGGTTTTGCTAATAACTTTGAATCACTGCACAGTGGCCGAAACACCCAATCTAGCTTTGATTTTCATTTTGCAGTAGTTGTTTAGCTTCTTCATCTAACTCTAATGAGGTTGATTTCCATTTTTGTCGAATACTGGACATATATTGGTCTGATGTGCACAACAAAATATTAATAAGATCTTCATTAGTACAATATCTGGAAATTTTTCTTGTATTGTGCTCGCGAAAGAATCTGTAGTCTTTGTTTTTTCTTGCGCTTCTTCTGAGAGATCTCCAATTGGAAGCATATTGTGCTGAATTATTTGTTCCCCATGGAACAAAATTTTGTGAACTGTGGTCTCCAAGAATATTTTTTGTTATAAAGGGTTGCTGTCTCATTAGCATACTGACCAATTTTTTTTGCATCTATCTTTTTGCTACATGCTATAACTTCTAATATGATTTGGAATCGTCGTATTAAATCATAATCTACTCCAGTTATAGAAGCTGCAGTTTCTGGATCGGAAAAAAATCTCCTTGCTGTGTTTCCATCATTAGAATTTCCTTCTCCTTGCTTTGGCTGGTCAATTATAAGGTCTATCACACGGTATTTTTCTTGAATATCTTTTTTTTTTTTGCTTTCTTTTTTCCAAATTTTCTTTGTTGTTTCTCACTGTTTCGCCTAACGGGCCAAATTCCAAATCGTATCCCAATTTAAGAATATGCTCCATAAAATGAATTCTAGCATGAAGAGGTGACATTCCAAATTCATATGCCTCATTAAAACTATCGTCTTGTGTTGGTGGTTGGCTCAATTGACTTGATGTTTTTTGGCATATGGTGCAGCTTGACGAAGACTTTGTTTCGGTTAAAGCTTGTGCAACTTTTCCATCGATCATTGTAAGTGACATTTTAAAGTTAACTTCGATGCATTGGTCATTAAATTCAAATATCACTGGTTGAAGTTCTTTAATTTCATCTCTTATTTTGGCAACTTCTTCAGTTATGACATCTTTAGTTTATTGGGCTACAAAATTTTGTTGACGAGGGAATTACATTCTTCCATACATCTATCTCTGCAGCTCTACTAGTTGACGGCTCTGAACCAATATAAGTTTTTGTTAAACGTAATGGAACGAAAGAAATCATGAATAAATTGGCATCTGATGAATTTTCCGCATTACATTGTTTGTATTGTTTCTGGCCAGAGGACCCATCAAATCCCCATTTAGAAATTTAAAGTCATGCTGCAATTTTTAAACTTCTTTAAATAGTCAGCATCAAATGTCTTTAATAATCGTTCTGCAGTGTGTTCAAGAAGATCCTGCAATTTTATTTCTGCTGAACTTGAAGTTACACTAATAGCAGCTGGTGAAGGTAAGCAATCTTTTTTGGCAGAAACTATATCTCGATATGATGGAAAAATTCCACAATTTTTTTCATTGGTTCGCTTCCGCAATTCTGTATATTGGTTTTAAGTCATTTTCAAATCCAAAAATAGTGCAAATGCTTCTTCTGGAGTAAATTTATTTTCTTCAGTTGGTGTCGGCATACTTTCTAAAATCCTTTTTGTGCGTCTGGGGCTTGCTTCCACTATTTTTTCAATGATAGCAATTTTACTCTTTTTAGTTTTCGATGGTTGAATTTGATGCAGAATTTCAACAGAATTATTTTTTGGGTCAATAAGAACTCTTGTACAAAATTTCATCAAAATATACGCATAATAGCCACTTTCACATACATATAACTTCTCAAAAAATATGACGTGCATTTGTACCGAATATCTTACCTTGGGTCAGAAAAATTGCTGTAGCTCAAAAAGTGCAGTCCCGATGCATGGACATGTATATATAGGAATGTAGGGGAGAGTTAGGACTACAAAATAGTAAATTTGTGTTTTGACTCAGCTTGACTCACAGGAGTTGTGCTCTATGAAGTAGGAAATTTCCGAGAAATTTGACCTTTTTTAAAAAAAATATTTAAATTGTTCTGAAAACAGTAGAGCTTCAATTTTTTTACCAGTAATAGGAAATAAGTTAAGTTGCAACACAAAATTTATTTCGTCCAAAAATCTTGAAAAGCAAAAAAGTTATGATCATTTAAACTTTAAAAATTAACTAAAAATTTCATAAATTTACTAAATTCTGAAAAAGCCCATTTTGGACCACCCTGTTCTCAGTGAAATAGTTGAAATAGAGTTCTAATTTTTTGGCTCCCGATGTTTACTACTGTCTACTTTCATATGAGTCTAATAACTTTAAAATCGGAGAACAAAAACCAAAAGGAGTTTTGGCCGCTATCTCAAAATATTGACCACAGTGCGGCGCTTAATTCAGAAATGTAAAATAATAAAGCCCAATGCATATTTGTGATTATAAAACTATAAAGAATTTAATTTTTAACCATATTTATTTATTTCAGTGCTTTTATGTATTTTGGGAAATTTATGTGAATATCGGGAGGGTGGTCTGTATGAGGACTAGAAGTTAAAATGTTCCGATTCCGTTAAAATTTAGAGTGATTATTTATGGCTACAAAAAACATTTCACAATCGAATTTCAAGAGGATATTTGTTAAAATACTATTTTTAGGGATTTTTAAGTACAACTGGAAGGGGAAATTAACATGGGGGCTATGGGATAACATAAACCGATTTTGTCAAAAATTTAATAGGTTTTGTTCTTTCGATAAAAATTCTTAAATTTCAAATTTTAGCCAAATCGATTGATAATTGTGGTCTGTATCGCGTTTACACTGTTTATTTGGACGGCAGATGGACCCTAAAAACCCGAACAACTTGCGCGAACTAGCACGCCATACTGAAACGTCACAACAAAAATAACCCAAAATATTAAACACAACAGGAATTGGACCGAATACGATCGAATTTCAAAAGTTGCAGTCCATGAAACTATAGTTTACATCACAAATGTCAACTTCTATAATGCATTACTAATAAATTAGATATACACATGCCACACACATTTATTTATTAGTAAAAACATACCTTTTACTTTCAATTAAAACTTTTTGGCTCAAAATGTATAAACAATTGACTCAAAAGTGTCAATAAAAACTCACTGAGTAATAAGGCCCCAAATTCCTTTAATACACTTGCTGCAGAAAAGGCATATTTGACAGCTTACAGCTGTGCGAATATTGAAAGCAAAATAAAAGTAAAAACGTAAATTTTTTTCTCTAAAGTATAGGTAAACGATGCAGTGAAAAAACATTTATCGATCTTAATTTTCTAATTTTGACTTAAACGCCGCTAGATCAGTGATTTCGGCCACAGTGCACTGGACCGATTTAGCTAAAATTCAATACGAACCAGGCCAGGGGGACAGAAAATATATATGCCAAGCTTCAGCATCTTCAGAATTGCCTGTCAAAAGTTACCGTGTTTTTTATCTTGTAAATTCAGGAGCCTCCGTAAAGTCTTTCAAAAGTTAGCGTGTTTTCAACAGACAGACGGACAGACGGACGGACATCGCTAGATCGTCTTAAAATTGATCGAGGATCATGAATATATATACCTTATGGGGTTCTAGACCAATATTTTGAGGTGTTACAAATGGAATGACAAACTTATATATACTCTCTATCACTAGAGTGGTGGGTATAAAAAGTACTTTTGGTAGAAAAAACAGAATTTGCAAACGAAACGGAGTTTCCCAATTTGCGTTTTTCAGAATGATTTTTTACCAAAGGGACACATACGTATATTTAAAACTTCAAGTTTCTGTTACCATTATTTCAGGAAATAGAAAAAGTACCAAATGTACACTTTTTTACCCCTTATAACCCTCTAAAAAATTGAATTTTTAAAAAGTACCTACTTTTTTCAGTGGGAGTTTTTTTTCAATGATTCTACATTCCAAATTCCATGTTTCTATGACCATTATTTCTGGAAATATAAAAAGTACCAAAAGTAAATTTTTACCCATTTTACAATCCTTAGAAGTGGAAGTATCCTTATCCAGAATATATTTTTGTAATAAAGGATCCTACATTTCAAATTTAAAGTTTCAAAAAACATTATTTCAGGAAACCCCATTACATGCTGACGAGTCTAACTCAATTTATGTTTTCTAGTCCAGCACAAAAAAAAAAAAAACAAGTAAGAAAATTATAGTCGGTCAAGACCGACCATATAATACCCTACACCAGAGTTTCCCGGACCATGGGTCCCAAGTTCAAACATGGACTGATTAGATCTATATTTTGTCAAATCTTTAATAAGTGTAAAAAGCAATCACTAATCAAATTTGAGTGGAATAGGCTTCTTTTTGTTGACAATAAATCGCTTCAACTGAATATCGGGCGAAATTTCCACATGGGACCTAAGTCCAAAATGGTCCGATGATAATTAGATTTGATAAGGTTATTAAAGTACGCGTTTAACATACACAAACAGAATTTTAATTAAATATTTTCTATTTTCATGAAAATTGAGAGATTTATGTGAAAATTGGGAAGGTGGTTTGTATGGGGGCTACTAGAAGAACTGGTTCGATCCACAATGGTGGTGTAGGGTATAAATACCTATTACTGGCTTGGGCAGCGCAGTAGATATCCAATTCATACGCGTATGAATAATAAAATATAACTCATACGCCATAGTTTCCGTTTTGCAAAGTTAAGGTGTAATTACACAAGAGTAATGTATAATCGATGATTTTTTTAAAAAGGAACAAAAATCAGAAAAATGTATCCGAAAAGTTTATGAAATGTCAGAAAAAATTAACAAACTCGCAAAATTAAAAAAAAAAATTGTAAAATTAAGATTCTAAAAAAATAAGGTTCTGAACTCTGATAAAGTTTTCATTCCTAAATTACTTATTTTTTTTTTTATAAAAATCAACATTCACCACCTAGAATACCTTCGTCGCTTTGTTACAAACAAAAAAATAATAATCTTCTTTCTGTTTTGTCCGTTTCATATTTAAGAATTAAAATCATTTTTACAAAATTATTTGTTATATAAAAAAGGAAGTTTCCTGCATAATCTTTGATTAGCCTTGTGGTAATTGTAATAATGAAAAAAGAAAAAAAAAAAACATTAGCAAAGAAAATTTCCACGACTTTATTTTTTCTTTGCTTAAGAACAAGGTATAAAATAAAGGTTTTCATTTTTAACAGAAAAGAACACAAAGAAAAGTTTTTTTTTTCTTTCTCTTAAATAAATTAACATTAATTTTACATTATTATAACTAAGATTATTATATATTTTTAGAAGAAAAAAATGTAAATTTTTAATGTCAATTTTCTGTTAATTAAGAAACGAAAACAAAATATTTATATTTTCATATCTCGTTAGCCTAAGGAAAGGTCCAACAAATTTAAACATGTTAAGATTTTAATTAGAAATGTTTGAAATTAAGAAAGGCTACACGTTTTATGAAAGCAGGAAGTACTTTTATTAAGATTTTTTTTTTATAAAAAAGTAGAATACTTTTTAAGAAACTTTGCACACTGGGATACAGAAAAACATTTTTAAGCAAAAGTACATTTGTGACTACCCAGTTAACAAAATTCGGAGTTCTCCAAATGTTTGACTTCTAAATGACTCTTTAAATGGATTGTTTTTGGAGCATACATATTGATTCAAATTTTTGATATTTTTTGTGAGCTTAAACAATTTTGTCTATAAAACACTCTTTTATTCGATTAAAAAAAATTCAGGCAAAATTTCTCAGAAGCGAGGAAGTTGTCTCAAAAATGTTTAAAAAGCATTAAAGTCTTTTTATAATCTCAACTATTGTTGAAATATTTTGTATGTTTTTTTTACATTAACAAATTTTCAAAAAGTTCAATATTGGTTAAGAATTAAAAGGAAAAAAAAAAACTTAACATGTTTTATGGTGGTTATACAGTCGAACCCGGTTATAACGAACTCCGAGGGACCAGTAAAAATAGTTCGTTACAAACGAAGTTCGCTATAAGCGGGGTATATTTTTTATCAACCTAGTTTCATTTCCAAAAAAGTAGATCCAATTTTGTTTTATTTGACACAAACATTTTTCCATGAACGATTTTAATAGTATTTATGAACAAATTCATACAATTTATTAACTTTTTCATAATATTTATAAACTTTTTCATAATATTTATGAAAAATGTTAAAAATTCTTAAATTTCACATATAATGATTTATTCATAAATACTATGAAAAAGTTTATAAATATTATGAAAAAGTTAATAAATTGTATCAATTTTTTCATAAATACTATGAAAATCGTTCATGGAAAAAATTTTTTTTTTGTGTTTATATAAACATGATTGCCGCACTTTAAAAAATATTTATGTAAGTTCCTTGTAAAAAGGTAAATACGCATGAAATTGTATTCGTGGGACCATAAAAAGCAGTTCGTTTTAACCAAGGATTCGTTATAACCAAGTTCGTTATAAAAGAAGTATTTTGTGTGAAAATTGATGCCTATACGTCGGGACTTTAGAATTAGTTCGTTATAACCGAGAATTCGTTGTAACCAAGTTCGTTATAACCGAGTTTGACTGTATATGCATACATATACAAATATATAATACACATATATTGTTTTAAATTTTTTTTGAACCAGCTTTATGTCTGTCACACTATTGAATGACATCAATTGTTGTAGTTTTTGGTTCTTATTCCTTGTTTTTTACCAATTTTTAAATTTTACCAGAAAAATACCATCATGGCATGACTTCCGCCTACACTCAAACAACACACATACACACATGGTTGGGGGTTAAAAATGCTAGATGATGCTTTGGCTCTTTATGTGGCCTTAGAGGCCACACAAAAACAAAAAAAACCAGCTATTGATCTAGAACCATGTGGTTAAATTGAATAAAAGATGAAAAACAAAAAAAAAAAAAAAACTAAACTAAAAGTACGAAATACAAAATACAGATGCCACATAACATGGACAAGTTATTTTCTAATATCTGTCCATGGTATTTTTTTCATACCTTATTAAAAGTTAAGATTTGAAGTATTTTAACTTCGTTATGGTGTTTGTAACATCAAAGAGATGACATGAAATAGTCAAAGGTACCATGAAAAAGTCATAATGTCTGTAGAAAGTTAGATGCAATCCAAACCTAAGAAGCTGATGTTTTATTGAATCTAAGAAATTCTAACGATTATATTTTCCTAATTACCAACAAAATGAACTGCATTTATAGGGGACATCCCCTGAGTGTTGGTTTAGTTAAAAAAAAATAGAACTTAACCAAAGTCTAAAACCAAAATGGACCAAAAGTTCAAAAAATTTAACTTTTTCAGCAGCCTCTGTACCCAAGTAAAAATATTTATATATATTCTTATATATCAGATCTGATTTGAGATTTGAAAGATACGTACAGATCCAAGATTTGCAACATCAGTACTGATCCTTAGCATTTCGGAAGGTACAAAAAATTCGGCACAGACGCATTACCACCCTCGCTTCTTTTTTGTACTTTTGTTAAACATATGAAACATGTTTATGTCCGAAAAAAAAGGAAAAAACTTTACTGAAAAAATTTGAATGAAAAAAAAATTTGATAAAAAAATTTTTGATAAAAAAAATATTTGATGAAACAAAAAAAAAAATAATGAAATAAAAGTATTTTGGTAATAACAAAATTTTGATACAAAAAAAATAAATGAAAAACATATTTCCTATATTCGAAGAAGTTCAGACTTGGTGAAAACTAATTTTAGTCAAGCAAATAAAGAAAGACAAAAAAGTTGAAAAAAAACAATTTTTGTAAAAAAAAATTTTTTGATGAAAATGAAAAATAGTTTGATGAAAACAAAAAAAAAAATATACTAAAACTTTTTTGATGAAAAAAAAATATGCAAAAAAATTGATGCAAAATAAAATTTTGAAAAAAAAAAAATATGTTACTTTTTTATTCACCAGTCGCACAGTGGGGAAAAATGGACTTTTTTTGTCCAATTTTGCCTACAGGTCGTAATTCTTAACCGATTTTGCTTTTTCTTTTTTTGTATTTTAGCTAATAAAATTCCGCATTGATCTGTCATGGTGGATTTTTGAAAAAAAATTTCGGATTACTTTTTATATTTTCCTAAAGTTCTGAAATTTTTCATTTTTTCGGTATTTTTGCAATAAAAAATGTATTAGGCGTGGGAAGAATATGCTTTATAGACTAAATTAAAGGTATTGGAACCCCTTATTAACGACGTGATTAGTATTTGAAAATAAATCATTATTTTGGTTTTTATAACCAGACAAATATTCAAGAATTTTCACTTTTAAAAGCCTATATCTTTAAAAGCAATGTACCAATTTCAATGAAATCTTTTTTAAATTAAAGCTTATGTTTTGCTTAGTCATAATTGGTACACAAATTTTTTTTAAGAAAATATTTTATTTTTTGCTTAAATTTTACCTTATGATTTTTGGAATTTTAAAATTAATTTTAGTCTGTTTTAAAAACAAAAAAGGAGTTACGTTGTAATTTCGAAAAAAAAAGAGTTAAACAATTTTGCAAAAATACTTAATTTACCAATAATGGTTAAGAAAATGATCAACTTTAATCTAAAAAAAATTTCATTGGAATTGGTACATTATTTAAAATGATATAGCTACTTAAAAGTGAACATTTTTAAGTTTTTGTATGTTTATAAAAAACAAAATAATAATAAATTAACAAATGCTATTAATGTCATTTATAAGGGGTTCAAATACCTTTAATTTTTTCCATACAGCTTATTCGTCCCCTGCCTATTACATTTTTTAAAGCAAAAATTCTAAAAAAATTCATATTTTCTGAATTTTAAAAAAATCTTCAAATAAAACAAAAACGATTTTTAGAAATCCACCATGACAGACCGATGAGGAATTTTATTAGCTAAATTTCAAAAAAAGAAAAACTAAAATCGGTTAAGAATTGCGACCTGTAGGCAAAATCGGACAAAAAAAGTCCATTTTTCCCCACTGTGAGTCGGTGAATTATTATCCCAGTTACATACCTCTTTGGTTTTAAGAAAACAAAACAAGTAATTCTTATTTTCTTTTTTTTAATCGTTAGCTTACATTTTCAAGTTAAAAAGCAGCCTAAAAACATTATCATTGTAAAATTTTAAATGATGTAGCCAAATCGATGAATTTATCATTTTCCCTTAAGTTTATAGGTAATCATACAGTCGATTTTGTTTGATAATAACATTCTTGCTTACTTAAAATTTTTATATTCGTCTCTGTCTGCAAACCAATGAAAATCTTTATTGAAGTTGTAGTAAAAAAAAAAGAAAACATTACAATTTTAAAAATAATTTCACAAACAACTTCCTGGAAACTGCTTTTAAGTTTGTCTGGCTGGCTACTTAACCTACAATGAAAATATAAGTAGAAGTAAAAAAATAGCCAAAAGCAATTTTTCAAAATATATGCATCTTTTTGTAGCAGCATATGGGTAAATTCATATAAGTTCTACCACACATTTATTAAACATTCCTAAACTAGGGATCCTAAAATTCTTTCCAATATGTGCAACAAAGATGAGATTATCAATATTTTTTATGAGAAAATGTTTCAGAATCAGATAAGTTTTTCATAGGAAAACTGTTATGCGTTAAATAAAAAAATGCTAAAGTCTTTATTTTATAGATATAAAAATGTACCATTTTACACCACTTTTACCAATTTAGGTAACCATTTTTACCCTAAAATTTCAAATTTCAAAACATGTCCTTCTGTTGGTGTTATTTCTGCTGGAGGATCCTACATGTCAAATTTTTCTTTCTTGGGTTTTTAGTTTAATGATTATAAAAATACCTATTTTCCCCTTTTTATCCCCTTAGAATTAAAGGATGAATCTACATTCAAAATTTCATATTTTTAGCACCATTATTTCAACAGGAAATATAAAAGGTACCCTAAGCAAACTTTTTTAACACCCTTGCCCACGGAATTTCCAAAAAAGTACTTTTTCCAGAATGTTTTGTTTTTCACTGAAGGATTGTACATTCCAAATTTCAAGTGGGTATAATAATTGTTTTAGAATAACAAAACTACACTTTTTTTACGCTTTTTACGACACATAGAAATGAAATTTTCAAGCTAAGTTTTTTCGGAATGTCTTTTTAAATAAAGGATCCTACATTGCAAATATCAAGTTTCTACTACAAGTACTTTAGAAATTTAAAAAGTATCAAAAAGAGTATGACCTTGAATTTTCAAAAGTACTTTTTTCAGAATTTTTATACCCTCCAACCACAGTATGGGGGCATACTCACTTTGTCATTCCGTGTGCAACGCATCGAAATATCGGTCTAGGACCCCATAAAGTATATATTTTATTAATCAGTGATCGATTCTAAGACATTCTAGCGTCTGTCCGTCTGCCCGTCTGTCCGTCTGTAGAGGACACGATACAGTCCAAAATAAAAGAGCTAGAATTCCGAAGTTTGGCACGAAGAAGTTCAAAATCGCAAGGAGATGTTGCCCCCTAACGTTTCCCACCAAGTCCCCCTCCAAAAAAAAGGTGCACCTGTATTTTTTTGTATTGTTTTTTTTTACATTTTGGAAGGTATAAAAGATTCGGCCCAGCTGAATGTAACACTCTCACTTGTTTTTTTCTCCGAATCATCCTGCATTCCCTATCTCATGTTTTTTTACCAATATTTCAGGAAATAAAAAAAAAATACCAAAAGTACACGTTTTTTTACCAATTTTACGCCCTTTGTCAAAAACTCAGATATAGTGGACTTAGTTTCCGGGAGACGAACCAACATTCCAAAATTCAAGAAATATAAAATGTACAAACCCGAGTAAAAATTTTTATATGATGCAATACATAATGATATATAACACAATATATATTTATACGCAATTTAATCCGAATAATGGTGGATGTTTTTGCATTAAAAAAGATCAACTGGTATAAAATATGATTCGATTTCATCCGAGTTTTGACCAGACATTGCCATATTTCATTGGATGCAATTAGATCTAATTGCATAAAAACATAAAAAATCTTGGTGTGTTTTGGTTTGGGTGAGTTACACCACAGGTCAACAATACATTCACCAAACATATAATTTTCTAAAACAAAAAAAATGTTTGGGTACGCTTCGAACCAGATATGTGATATACATAACCCTAACAAGGAAATTTTTAGGAACATTTTAAAAGTTTCTTATACTTTGCTTAAAAAACTTACAATTAGAACATTTTTGGTTAATTGGAAACATTTAATTGGAAACATTTATATATGAAACAGAATAAGCTATATATAATTTAATATTAAATTATACAGAAAAACAGATTTTGTATTGGCCCTAATATTATGTCATATATTTATATCAACCGTATACCTTTTAATCCGAATCATGATTAAATTATATATTACAACATATGACTGCATTTAAAAAAATTAGAAAATACCTCACGGGATGTATAATCATATAAGATTTATTATGTTTGTATCAAGTTATATATTGTTATATATGTTTATTTTTACTCGGGAAAGTACACATTTTTACCCTTTTACCCCTTTACCCCTTTAGAATCAACATTGGCAAAAATCCTGCTTTACCGGATCTATTTTTTGGGAGGTAAACCTACATTTTACATTTAAAGTTTTCAGGACCATTTTTTAAGGAAATATAAAAAGTACCAAAGTATTTTTATACCCTCCAACCACAGTATGGGGGTATACTCAATTTGTCGTTCCGTTTGAAACGCATCGAAATATCGGTCGGGGACCCCATAAAGTATATATATTATTGATCCATGATCGATTCTAAGACATTCTGTGAATGTCCTTCTGTCCGTCCGTCCGTCTGTCTGTAGATGGCACGATGCAGTCCAAAATAAAAGGGCTAGCCTCCTGAAATTTGGCATGAATATGTCTTATGGTCCTAGGCAGGTTAAGTTCGTGAATGGGCAAAATCGGATCAGGGGAAAAAAAGTCCCCCCTGAAGAACTGAACCAACCTCTGAAAAAATACACTTTTTCTTACATGTTTTTTTTTTATTTTTGTTAAATAAATGAAACATTTGTTATATTTATCGTAATAGAAAGGTGCTCTCAACGTCCCCAACTGACCCCCATCACCCCCCCCCCCCCCAAAAAAAAAACGCCCCTGACAATTTTTTTTTACGTTTTGGAGGGTATAAAAGATTCGGCACAGCCGAATTTAACACTCTCACTTGTTTTTACCCATTTCACTCCATTATAATCAACATTTTCAAAACTCCAGCCTGAGTGGATCTATATTCCGGGAGGTCAGTCCACTTTATAGTTACTACTTTATACACATAATATGGGGAAATTTTTGTAAGGTTATTCTAAGAGTGTAAAAAATTGTACTTTGGTACTTTTAAATTTGCTAAAATTATGGTCTTTAAAAATAGAAATTTTTATATTTAGGAAACAAAAAGGGTTAATGGGGAACATTGGTACTTTTTATACCCTCCAGTCTACTGAAGTTTGGCATATATTTTGGGCATTAACCTGGTCAGCTTGGAATTGCAATCCAGCGAAATCGGTCCAGTGCACAGAGGTAAAAACCGGCCAAAACTAAAAAAAAAATTTTTTTCTTTTTTTCCAAATTGATGCCAAATGAGAGCTAACACTTCAAAACATGCGATTACAAAGTTTTGTGCTAATCCCTTGACTAGTTTAGGTTTTATAACGAAGCAAAGTTGAGTAATTGTATTTATTATTTTTTATTAAATTTAAAAGTTGTGATTTGCAACTTTGAAATCCAAGTAGGCTGTAAACTTAAAAAAAAAAATTTTTTCTTGAAATTGATATATTTTGAAAACTTAGCATTATTTTTACATATCATATGCATTTCAATAATTTCAAGTGCGTGGATCAATTTAAACAGTGCTGGTGAAAATAAATCTATAAAAATAAAAAATTTATAAAAAATACAAACTTTGGAAAGCCCAAAAAAATAGTTTTTGCTCAAAATTGCTCTTAAGTCGCTATACCACAAATTAGTATAAGGGTTCCCAAGTAAGTACTAATTAACATCAGTACCAAGTTTAACCAAGTCTTTCAGTTAGAGCCTTCTAAAGTCGGGTCATTTATATAAAATAAAGAGCTTTTTGAGCTGTGGAAAACACATAAAAAAAGAAGAAGGATGAAATACTGACGATTAAGACAAAACATCTTAAAACACATTCAAAAAAAAAAATTCGCGAACAAAAAAAAAAATTTTCGCGGAAAAAAAAAATTCCGCGGAATTTTTTTTTTTTTTCGCGTAATTGGTTTATTTTTATATTCTTAACCTACCTACAACATTTTATAAGTTTACATAAAAAATTAAAGAAGTTATAGGGTTTTGGCCGGAATTTACCACTGTGCAGTGGTTTAAAAGTTATGAGCAAAAGACTGAATTTCGACAATGGTTTTTCGTGAATTTGCGAGGTAAAAAACAAGAAAATTTTCGAAAGACAATTCTGAGGATGCTTAAGCTCGGCATATACATTTTCGTTCCCCTGGCCTCGTTCGTTTCGAATTTCAGCCAAATCGGTATAGTGGTTCAAAAGCTATTAGCAAAACCGTGAATTTCCGATTAGTTTCACCTTAAATTAATGTGTTGAAAACACATTTAACATGTTTTAAAAACATTAATAAGTCACAAAAATATTTTACAACATATTTTTGTCACTCAAAGATATTTTTACACTTAAACAAAAAAAAAAATACACTCAAAAAAAATTTTACCCTCAAAAAAAATTTTACATTCAAAAAAAATAAAATATTTCTAATGAGATTTCTATTAAAATGTTTTAGTATTTAAAAAAAAAAAGCACTCACAGATTTTTCTCCGGCTGGATTTTACAGTCAATACTTAAGTTTAAGTAGAAACTTAAGTACAAGGTTTCTCAAGGAATTCGGATCAATTTTAAATTAAAAATCAATTCTTCTTGCTTTATAATACATCCTGAGACAATACCGCCCGAAAAAACAATTCAAATGAGTATCTTTTTAAACTTAAGTATTGACTGTAAAATCCAGCCTCAGCATCAATCTTATAATCGATATCTCGTATGTATTATTCAATAAAAAAAAAATGTTAAATTAATCTCTCTGTTGATTATATGTGGATTTAACCATAAAAAAATACTTCCTTAAAACTCTAAAACCAGAAACCACAGACAATTGTTAGATGAACAATTTTTTTTTAAAATGTTTTGTATTTTTTTTTTGCAATACCAAGAAAAAAAGACAGGAATCTCATCCTTTCCAATATATACATCAACATTGTTGTTTGTATGTATTTACCTCTTAAAAATTTTAAGCATTTTTATAACAAAAAAAAAATAAAAAATAAAAAGTTGTAAGTATTTTTAGGTTTTTATTTTTTGTTTTGCTAACGACTTTTTGTTGGAAATACAAAACATATGTTAGAACACATACCACATCCACTTGAACTTTTTAGCTGTAAAACGCAGATATATATATTTTTTCTTACAAGATTTTCAATTTTTTTTCTGTATGTGAGATTCTTTTAAACCCAAACATACAAGCAGGATTTTTACAAAGCGTTACTACAAAAGCAGGAAACTTTCATCAACTTTTATTATAATTATTTATGTTTTTGTTTTTATTTTTTCCACCACCACCATCAGTTCTCCAGCTTAAGTCTTTGTTATTTTTAGACTTTTTGTTAATATTTATATATAGATTTTTATTGTTTTCACGTTTGCTTTTTTCTGGTGTGGAAAAGTGCATCATCTTAAACAGGCGTACAAGTTTTTCCTTTACTCAAATGCATTGTATAGTTTTATTTTTAGAACTACATGAAGTTTTTATATTTTCGACACATGTTACTTGATGTGTATGTTTGCAATACCTACTTTTACTGAC
Source organism: Pegoplata infirma (assembly GCA_963921195.1). NCBI lineage: Eukaryota > Metazoa > Arthropoda > Insecta > Diptera > Anthomyiidae > Pegoplata > Pegoplata infirma. The sequence continues at coordinate 8,591,831 of OY992537.1, read as the reverse complement.
AAGAATTACACACATAGAGAAATGATTCGGTTTGGAAACTGAATTTGAAACAAACTTAATTTTTATACCCTCCACTGCACACAGGGCCAGCCAGATCGATTTCCGGCCAAAAGTCCTTTTAAAAAGTCCTATTTAATTTCTCAAAAATATCTATTTCAATTTGTTGGACATATATAGGAGCTGGTTTTCCGAACCTATCTTTATGATCCAACTACACCATTTCCTTTGACAAGTCTTCAAAGTTAAAAAAGTTGAAAAAAAAAAATTTGTAAGTTGAGATACTTTTTTATTTTTTTTACACATTTCTATTGCTAATGATCAACTTTTGATTTGCAGGGTTCACCCTTATATATTAGCCTTTGTAACGAAAATAATATGGAAAAATATAACTCATTTTCCTGACAGCAATTCGCGTTTTTGTGAAAATAACTATGATTTTTTAGCTATTTACTTCGCGCCGAAAAAATCATCAGCGATCCTCAGTTCGTTACAATCAGTCTATATTTTTTCTTATATAGAATGGATCCATATCTTTCGAAAAAAGTGGCCCAAACTTGCTCGAAATGATAAATGGCGAAATTACAGCAAAAAAATTATATAACCCAAAATAATGTGTTCCGGCTTAATTAGTTTTTTTTTATCGTCATAGAGCGCCTTAAGTGTAGGTAAAAAAAATTATCTACATTTATAGTTTTTTTGTAGAATTATGGAAAATATCAGTTACACCATTTCCAATTAAATTCAAGATTTTTTTATTGAATTTCCAAAATAAAGAGAAAAAAGTGAATAATTTGTTGTCACCATTTCCAAAAACTTTTCTGAAACTAAGTAAGTCATTTACACCATTTCCATATTTATATCAAAAATAAAAAATATATATATATTAAAATTACGTGCGTAGATTTAACTTCAGACACTCTTAATACTTTTAAAACTTATTTCTTGTTAGATCAGACACAGTTAAAAAATCTAGCCGCGATATTGTTTCCGCCATATTGAATTTTATTAGTTCGATTTTAAGATAACAGACCCGGAAATTTAATAGGCCACACTTTCAGCTAGCTTCAACAAAGAAAAGTAATATAACTGTTTTTTAATTACTTGTAACAAACTTAACTAAGCATATCGAGTTTGCCATTTTGTTTTTCAAAATTCACGCCAGTAATTCTGATTCAGTAACTCCAAGACCCCCTTAAAACAAAATTTGTGTTAAATCGAACAATTATTAACAAAATTTGTCCGCCATATTGGATCCGCCATTTTGATTTTTTTGGTTTTTAGCTAAATTTTGAAACCAGCGACCTCGAATTCCCCTAGAAGCACATTTTCAGACGGATCCAACAACGATAAAGACTTTTGGCCGGAATTGGATCATGCTGGCCCTGTGTGCACTGTACTGATATAGGATATAAATAAGTTGGTCATTCCGTATGTAACACATTACTCAAAAAATTATGTTATTAACTGATTGTAGTTTATTTAAAAAGTTTTACGTTTTGTCGTTCTTAAAAGAAAAAACATTTGTTAAATGTTCAGTTTTATTAAACGACTATTCCTGTTCTTTGTTTCTAAAATAACAACATAAAAAATAAAGACTTTTATTAGCATTCAATTTTTAAACTTGTTTATTTTTGTTTTGTAAGTAAAAACAAGTGATTGTTATTTAATTTTTAATGATTTGTCTACGTTATTTTTTTTTAATTGTTGGCATTTTTTTAAAGAAAAGTCATTAGTTTTTACCTACTTGTGTTGGTTATTTTTTTGTAGACAAAAAATTCAAAAAAATATTTACAGAAATATAAAAACATGTTTGTATCAAGTGAATTTGGCACGACGGGTAGAGTGTCTGGCCAGAAAGTAGTTGATTGCAGGATCGATTCCCCAAAAATTTTATTAACAATTTTTTAAAATAAAATTCAACAGAAAAAATGTAAAGATAACCTACGAAATCGTTAATTTTTAAAGTTTTCGTAAGTAATTTTTTTAATTTGTTGGTAAAAATAACATAAAAATCATTAATTTTTAATGTTTTCTTAGGTTATTTTTTTCGAATTTGTTGTTAAAAACAAAAATGAAAGTGAAGTTATTTTTTAATGTTCAATGTTATTTATTTTAGAAAATTTTATTAACAGTAGAAAGAAAATAAATTGTGATGTGTGTTAAAACAAATGAATAATTATTGGGATGGTTTTCAAATGTTTAATCACTTGTTTTAAATATGTTTTTCATTTGTTTTTGCCTATAAAATATTTTGAGTGATCGAAAAATTAGTCAGGGATCCCATAAGGCTCTTGATAGATTTTAAATTGACCTAGCAATGTCCTTCTTTCTTTTGAAATCGTGTTTTGGCAATAATACTGAACCGATTTAAGCATTAAAAATTTCTGAGTGATATGGTAAAAAAGACGGAGTTCTCTCAACATTACACTAAAATGTAAGTTCTTTTTTCAAAACCAAGAAAACTAAGAACAAAATTTAGGGAAAAACTTAAAAAAATATAAAATTAATACCGAAACACAAAAAATTATTGGTTAAAAAATGTTAGCTAAATATTTTGGTCAAAAAAATTTAAATTAGTCAATTATTGTTTTGATCAATATTTTTATTATTTTCTTTAACAGTCAAATTAAAAATTTGCAACACACCAGGTTTTTTTTCATTATTGAATACATTAATTCCAAAATATACCATACAATCGGGGTTTACTTTTATTATTGTTGGCAAAAAATTTGAAAGAAAAAAATGGAAATTTCTTCATAATTTTGCAATAAGCTTACAATTCATTCGTTCAGTTAATTATTATTTTGATTGACTTTAAATAAAAAATTTATCAAAACCGAAAAAGTGATTAATTGAAAATTAAATTCCATTAACCACCTACACTTTGATGATTGATATAACAACTTTCTTCATCGGAGTAGTTTCAATTAAAAAAATAATTGAAACCGCGATTTTGTTGATTGAAGTTCGATTTCAGTTCTTTCTGCGTAAGAGACTTCAAATAAGGCAATTTGATATTGGTTTACAAAAAATGTAAGAAAATAACTTGTCAAGACATAACTTTAGATAAGTTTGTTAATACAAGCATTAAAAAATCTAAAAAATCAAAAACTCGAACTAATGTTTATATTCCAGTAAAACAAATATTTTGATTTCAAGTGTTCCTGTGAATATTTCTCTATGTGTACCACTTTCATCCATACTTCATCCCAGTTGCAGACGATTTTTGGTTCACCCATTCAGTTACTTGTGGTTGAACATCTTTTGCCACTTCAGTTTATCTGTGGGTAATGATGCATGTTAAGTGCTCGTTAACTCTAAGAGTTTTTATACATACAAAAAAATGAAACTTTGTGCGTTTTTTTTTTCTTTCTTCCATAAAAATTAAAACAATTTTTTTGTTTCAAGTTGTAAAAACAACTTTTTATGAAAATGTTATAAAAACCAAAAGTGGTAAAGGTTTTTAATAAATTATTAAAAAAAAACAATTTTAATTTTGATTAAAACTAGATACTACATTTAATACAAGTAAAAGTGTTGTATAAATGACAAATCACGAGTGAAGAGTGTATCAAGAGATTCCAGGAAAATTTGTTGTTTTTTAGTACCCGCAATCCTTTGAAATTAGTGAGAGAATGAACAAAATTAACATAAACATTTTAGCTGATGTGCTAAAGTTTATAATTTTTTAAATTTCAAAGAAAATTGTGTCAAATTAACAAAAAAAAAAAATCATTAGTCCGAAATATTTATTTTTATTGTAAGGACTTTGCATGACAATCAGCAATTTATATATTTTAAAGGTCGTAGTATCAGTGGACTATTGTGCCTTTAAGCAGACCAGTTGAGTCACAAATCAATATTTATAATTTTCTTATTTGATGGAAGTAAAATTCAGTTTCTTAATATATTAGCTTAACATGACTTAGAAAGCTAAAAATTTTATAGCATATAGTCCTAACTCGCATATCCTGGAAAAGTCGAATTTCAAAATTTTGGACTGTGGACGCCGATTTAAAAGGAAATCGTGGCGTTGCAAAGTTAGAAATTAATCACACTCACAAAATTATGTAAATTACTATATGTTAGTTGTTTGTATATTTTACAGTAGTTAGTTGTTTTCAACTAAAAAGTCAGTTGTTTTTGTATGAAAAATATCAAACAAATATTTCTGTTAGTTTTTTTAAGTCGTTTTTTTGAACAACTAACAAAAAAGTACTGTAATGTAGTAACCATTATTTAGAGTAGTTAATTTCAGTCCTTTATCCCTGAAAAATGTTCAAAGTTTTTTTCCAAAAAATAAAAATAAGTTTTCGTGTTTTTTTACTTTTTACAACTTTAAAAAAAAAAAATTTAAGCATTTTGGTCTTCAATTTTTTTTTGACATGATCATATTTGAATAGATATAAACCATTTGTACAAGGGTATATATGCGGCATTCCATGCCAAATAGGACACTTTGAATATTTTTTTTTAGATTTTCCCAATTTGTTGACCGTTTTTAGTACACTTCGAAAACTCCTTCGTGGCAAATTTTCAGATTTTTTTGGTGACCCGTTCAAAATTTTTCGTACTTTAAAAAAAAAAAAATCCAAAAAAATTCTTAAAAGTGCTTTAGTATGCGATTTTAAGGTTTTAAAATTTAAATCTCATTTTTGAAAATGTATGTATGTACTCTTTGATTTTTCTGAAATTTTTTTGTGTAAAACTTCTATCGATTCTAAAAATTTGTTGCCCAGTAAGATCGTTGGATAACGATTATTTCTATTTTTTAAAACTTTTTTGAAAAAATTTTATTGTAATTTCCAATCTTAAAATCATTTCTACTGCTCCAATGGCGCATCATAGAGGGGTCATTTCCGACCGACCGACCCCCATTAATTTATACGTTTTAACATTTCTTCGGAACAAACTTATACCCTATCTCCAATTTCTAAGGGAGCTCCCACACAAAATGACATTTTTTAATATTTGCTCCAACCGCTCTAACTGCCCTTAAAGGTCCCCTAAAAGCAATAAAATATATTACCTTATTATGGGTACCAGGGCACGAAGGAATAGAAGGAAACGAGAAAGCAGATGAACTCGCGAAACTTGGAGCAGATGGCATAGGTACCACCATAATGCTTTCACCGACACTCCAGCATTTCTAACTAAAGCGAAATACCCTTACTGTCGCCAAAGCAAATCGAAGATGGAAGGAACTTGGGACAAGTCGTATAAGCAGAATTTTGTGGCCACGCTATGATTTAGGAAGAACTAAATTCTTACTTACACTTACGAGAATAGAATGTCGTATGTTGACAGGTTTAATAACGGAACACTGTCTTGTCGGAAAACATGCCAAGAACATGAATCTTATTACGGACGCAAGCTGTAAAAGGTGCGAGACACCAGACGTCGAGGAGACCATTGAACACATCCTGTGTCACTGCCCGGCTTTGGAACGAACTCGACTATCAATTATAGGAAGTTCACAGTTCGAGACTTTGGAGGAAATTACGAGGATAGACCTGAAGAGCTTGAAACAATTCACAATGAAGGTCAATGTATTTAGTTTACATTCCCGGGTGAAAAAGACCATGTATGTTCATACATGTTCATACATGCTCATATATGATTCCATGTATGATAGTATATGAACAATATATGGAAATGTATGTCATATATGGGAGCATATATGAACATACACAACCCAGTGAAAAATGTTCAAATGTGAATCATATATATTTCACATATGATTACATATATGAACATATATATTTAATATATGAGCATATACGAAAATTGGCGGCATGTGGACAGACATATATGAAACATATACGAACACATATGCACATATATGAACCCATGCCATATATGTACACATGCCGCCAATTTTCGCATGTGTAACATATATTTACATATATGAACATACATGTCCATATTTGGACCACATATGATTCATATATGAACATTTTTCACCGGGAAGTAATGTAATATTCCATATATGTAAATGTATGCAACTATGTGTGGATAGGTATATATCATACTCCTTCATATATGCTATGCATCTGCATAACATACATGTCTTAAAAACAATTTTTTTAAAGGTTGGGTTCGGCAGAACTTTGCAAAACTGGACGAAGTTCATGTATGGGTTCAGTCTGAAAAAGTCGTTCGGTTGGACAATAATGATCATACATCATCAAGATTGATTATAATTTTTGTATTCTATAGGCGAATATGAACGGCACTAACGTAAACAACCAAATTTAGAAGAAAATTCGAACACTGACGGTATTACTGTCAGAGCAGCGAATGATTTCATCCCTTAATAAGATTTGGTGTTAGGAATTAAACTTTTATGATTGCATTCCCCATACACAATTTATCGAATGAATTTACATTTTATTTTAAAATATAGAATGAATTCGGTTTATTTTTCATTCGACTCTGAAATTGAATGCGTAAGTTTTTATAAATTTGATTTTTTAAAGTCTCATGAATAATAAAAAAATGAAATAAAGAATGCATTCAGTTTTTAAAATTCTCATAAGCAAGAATTCGATTTAATGGTAAAAATCGAATCCATTCCAAGAAATATTGATATTTAAAGATAAATGTATTCAGTGACTATAAAAATCGAATGTATTTTATTTGTGAATTCATTCGAAAAGTGGTTAATTCGTCGAAGCTTTGATTATCCTAAAGTATCATAAAGTCCAAAGTATATTTTTAAAATATTCGTTAGTTTTATTTAAAAAATCAGTGTCATAAATTAGTACAAATTATTTATATTTGAAAAAATTTCAATTAATAGACGTTTTATGGAAAAAAATACAAAAAAAAAAAATTTACATACAAATTCATGTATAACAATGTATGATCATTAATGTACATGTACCCTCAAATTACGGATATGCACTTGTATGGACATCCATATATGCATCATATATGAACATACATGGTCATTTTCACCCGGGTAGTCCGAAATATTTTTATTGTAAGGGCTTTGCATGACAATCAGCAATTTATATATTTTAAAGGCCGAAGTATCAGTGGACAATTGTGCCTTTAAACAGACCAGTTGAGTCGCAAATCAATATTTATAATTTTCTTATTTGTTTGTTGAAAAATTCAGTTTCTTAATATATTAGCTTAACATGACTTAGAAAGCTAAAAATTGTATAGCATATAGTCCTGGCATATCCTGGAAAAGACGGATTTCAAAATTTTGAACTGTGGACGCCGATTTAAAAGGAAATCGTGGCGTTGCAAAGTTAGAAATTAATCATACTCACAAAATTATGTAAATTACTATATGTTAGTTGTTTGTATATTTTACAGTATGCAGTTGTTTTCAACTAAAAAGTCAGTTGTTTTTGTATGAAAAATATCAAACAAATATTTCTGTTAGTTTTTTAAGTTGTTTTTTTGAACAACTAACAAAAAAGTACTGTAATGTAGTAACCATTATTTAAAGTAGTAGTTTATTTTAGTCCTTTATCCCTGAAAAATGTTCAAAGTTTTTTTTCCAAAAAATATAAATAAGTTTTCGTGTTTTTTTACTTTTTACAACTTTTAACATTTTGGTATTCAATTTTTTTTCTGAAAATTTAAAAATAAAAAAAAAAATCCCATGTAAAAATCGATTTGATCTTACAAGATCTGATTTGATCTGATAATATATATAGTCGCATCTAATTGTATCTGATCAGATATAATAAAATGTCAAATTTGTGCCAATGTTGACTAAATCCGAGATATAATTAGATCTCAATTTTTGTCATTTCAGATATAATTATATCTTATCTGACATGATCATACATGAATAGATATAAACAGATCAGATATAAACAGATCATATCTAATCCATTTTTAGATGGGTATATATTTTCCCAATTTGTTGACCGTTTTTAGTACCCTTCGAAAACTCCTTCGTGGTAAATTTTCAGATTTTTTTGATAACCCGTTCAGAAGATATCGAATTTGTAAAAATTTATAGTTTGTTTCCTTACTCAAACTACTTTTACTTATAACTTCTTCAATAATGGTCCAAATTGGCATTTTTTTTTCAAAATTTTAGATTTTTTACGTACTTTAAAAAAAAAATCAAAAAAAATTCTTAAAAGTGCTTTAGTATGCGATTTTTAGGTTTTAAAATGTAAATCTCATTTTTAAAAATATATGTACTCTTTGATTTTTTTGAAATATTTTTGTGTAAAACTTCTGTCGATTCTACAAATTTTTTTGCCCACCCAGCAAAAACTTGCATTACCAAGTAATGAAATGTGTAATGGGAAATTCAAAAGTTATAACTACTTCTGATTCGAATTACCTTTCCCATTACATCTACAAGCAAATGTGCCAAATGTAATGACTATCAAACCAATATTAATAACTAATTACATAAATACTTATAGGTAATGAAAAAATTATTTAAAAAAAAAATTTTAAAAAATAAAAAAATATTTAATTTTATTTTGTTGTTATTCAAAATAATGTACAGTGAGTCAAAATGTGAAAATCTAGTTCTGAATTTTTTTTATTTTATTATAATGACTTATGTAAGTCATTATTAATAAGTCCTTATTTTACATTTCAAAATAATGCTAAAGGTAATTTTCTGTCATTACTAAGTAATTAGAATGGTAATGATGTGTCATTACCAAGTTTTTGCTGGGCAGTAGTATGGTGAGATAATGATTATTACTATTTTTTAAAATTTTTTGAAAAAATTTTATTGTAATTTTCCAATCTTAAAATCATTTCTACTTCTCCAATGGTGCATCATAGAGCCCAGCAAAAAATAATCGAGATTTTGGAAGCAGTGCATACAAGAATGCACTTGTGTAAGCGAATGATTTTTGATGTTGTTGTTTTTTTATGACATTCGCTTACACAGCTGCATACCGTATGCAGTAGTGTAAGGGAGAGATTTTGTTGGCATACTAACCTGCATACCGGTTGCAGTAAAGTATGGCAGTGACTTAAAAAAATACTAAAAATATTCAAGAAAAGGCATGATTTCAATTCATATTTGTTGCGCCTATATAAGCGCTCGAAAGAAATGCTCTAAAGTGGGACATTGCGAACAAATATCATGCCATACGTAAGCAGGTTTGTAAGCAGACAACAAAAATCACTCCCTTACAAACCTGCTTATAGGCAAGCAGTATTTTTTGGTGGGAGGGGTCATTTCCAAGACCGAACCCCATTAATTTATACGTTTAAATATTTCTTCGGAACCAACTAACAAATCAAAGGGGGCTACCACACAAAATAACATTTTTTAAAATTTGCTCCAACCGCTCTAACTTCCCTAAGACTGCCCTTATAGCAATAAAATATATGACCGACCCACAATATTTTTTCAGGACAAACATTTTTTCTGAACACTCCTACCCCCTTTCTTTAACTATTAAGGCGGTCCCCATACAATTTTTTTTTTTAATTTTTTATTTTGTAAATTTGTTTTATTTAATTAGCTTCTACCGGTCTAATGGTGCGTCCAAGAGGGGTCATTCGTGAGACTGACCCCTATTTATTTTTACCCTCCAAAATTTTTGTAAAACATACCTACGCCGTATCTTTACTCCCTAAGTAGGCTATATTGATTATTTTATTGTTAGTTGTTTTGATTACAAATGTAAGTACTATATAAAAGTTCTCAAATTTTCCCTGAAGAAAATTTTCTAATTTTCCATCAGACAAAATTCTCAGATTATTTATTTTTCCTTTTCTCTTTCCTTCTCAGACTTTTCTTTAGGCGAAGCCTCTGATTGTTCCTATAGAAACATTCTCAAATAGTTACTAAAAAGGTTTATGATGAAAAAAAAAAAATTCATAAAAAACAAGTAGAAAAGTTGAATTCGACTTGGCCGAATCTATGAATACCCTCCACAATGCCCTTTTAAAGTGATAGTAAATTTTCTAACGTGAAAAAATAAAGTTTTTGATTAGAAATATTTTATTTTGTGTAAAAACACGTTTTTTTTAACTAATTTAAAAAAAAAAAAAAAATAATTTTCTAAATTTTTTTGGAGTGTAAAATTTTTTTGAGTGTAAAATTTTTTTCGAGTGTACGAGTGTAATTTTTTTTAGTGTAAAAATATTTTTGAGTGACCAAAATACGGTGTAAAATATTTTTGTGACTTACCAATGTTTTTAAAACATGTTTAACGAGTTTTCAACACGTGAATTTAAAGCGAAGCTAATCTGAAATTCACGGTTTTGCTAATAACTTTCGAACCACTCGACCAATTTGGCTGAAATTCGAAACCAACCAGGCCAGGGCTTCAGCGTCCTCAGAATTGCCTTTTGAAGGTTAGCTTGATTTTTATCTCGTAAATTTACGAAAAAACCTTGCTGAAATTCAGTCATTTGCTCATAACTTTTGAACCACTGGACCAATTTCGCTGGATTGTAATACCAACCTGACCAGGTAAATGCCCAACATATACGCACAACTTCAGGAGCCTCCGTAAAGTCTTTCAAAAGTTAGCGTGTTTTCAACAGACAGACAGACGGACGGACGGACGGATGGACGGACATCGCTTTATCGTCTTAAAATCGATGGAGGATCATGAATTTATATACTTTATTGGGTGCTAGACCAATATTTTGAGGTGTTACAAACGGAATGACAAACTTATATATACCCTCTATCACTACAGTGGAGGGTATACAAAAATTTGAAGATGAAAAAAAAGTCAATGAGAAAAAAAATTTTTGACGAAGAAAACTTTTTTGATAAAAAAATTGGTGGAAAATAAACTTAATGAACAAATTTGTTTGCATGAAAGTTTTGAGCTTAGCGGTTCATACTATATTTTCATATTTTTTTTTAATAAACTAATGTTATCAGTAAAATATTATCATATTTTTGGTAAATTTTTTTTTCATATGAAAACAAAAATCTGAAAATTTTGGAATTACGAAATATTTTATAGGATGAATTATTTAGAATCTAAGAAGTTTTCTAAAATGTTCTTGTCGAAAAATGAATCAAAAGCGAAAAATGTCTTATATTCTGAGAATTTTTCATACGAAATATATTTCAAAACTTTGCATCTGAAGGTCGTGGGTTCGACTTCCACCAGAGGCCTTAGTCTTTTTCGTTACAACGAAGTCTGATTTGTAATTATATCGCGAAGTCTGATTTGTAATTATATCGCATTTACTTGTATACACTCAAAAAAATAAAACTGTAAAGTTAACAAAATTTTTTTTGTTAACTCGAGTTTACTGGCTTTTTAGCAAATTTTTAGTTAAAATCAGCGTTTTAACTACTTTTTCTATTTATATATAATTTACGAAAATACTAGTTTTTACAAATTTTGAATTAATTTTTTTTGTTGACTTTAAAACTGAGTTTACGAATTTTTACTAATAAATTTGCTGATTTTTTGTAACATTTTTGTCAAGTGAAAAATTTTAAACATTTCTTGTGTAGCCTCCTATGCAAATCTCATAAGTCCTACTTAAGCTGAACTTGATGCTGTGAAAAAAAAAGAAAAAATAAGTGAAGTGTTAGTGTTTAAAACCAATATTTACCAAACTTAAAATTTTTTACAAAAAGTTTAGCTGAATTCAACTAATAAAAAATGTTACGAAATTTTCAGCTGAATTTTTAGTTAAAATTACGTTTTTTTTTGCTACATTCATTCTACGAAAAGTTAACTAAATATTTTTTGTTAAATTAACTAGAAATTTAGTAGGTTCAAAATCAGGTGTTTTTTTAGTTAAATTTAACTAAATTTTTTGCTAACTTTACAGTTTTATTTTTTTGAGTGTAGTGTCATAACTCAAAAAACGTGATTTTTTTATGATACAGAATTATTTGTTATGTCATGCTTTATATTGTGTCAAAAATTCGTATTATTATATTTTTAACTCCACGTTTAAGAATAGAACACGCCATTATTACATTTTTAATGTACCGACCTATTGCAATGAAAAGCCACTTTCAATTGTTAACTTTAAACGCGTTTTCTGCACAATCAAATATTTAAAGTTATGACAGTATGCAAGTAAATGAACGATATGTTACACAGATAAAAATGAGTTGTTAGATCAAGCACGAAATACACCAGGTTGAGCATTATTTTAATTAAAAGTCATCTAATGAGGAAAATTGTTGGATCAAGCACGAAAATTGTAGGTCAGTCATTGACTGTTCCTTGATTAATCCAATGCTTGATTTGAGTAATTTGTTAATTGTTATTTTTCTGTTATTTTTGATTAAACCAATGCTTGATTTGAGTGAGCGGTTAATCAATAATTTTGTGTTATTTTTGATTAATCCAATGCTTGATCTGACTGAATGGTTAATGATTATTTTACAGTCCCTAGTAAAAAAAGAAAAAAAGTTCATGACTAATTATATCCCAAATATGGCGGATACAATTATTTTAATAATTATCTACGGGTATATTTTATGATCTAGAGGGATTACCTTATATAAATTGTGATACGTGAATTGGGTCTATATAATTATATCAGTTGGAGAAAACTGATACGATTAAATATAATTTAAAACCATTATAACTGATCATATAATGCACCTTATAACGTCATATAAGTTGGATAACATTATATATAATCATATGCACTTTATATAATGTTATATACAAAAATATGTTATTTATGTAGACCAATATCTAACCATATGTATTTATGTCTTATAGTCTCAATTTATTTTATATTGTATCAGTCCCGATCAAACTGATAAAACCAGATAGACCCATTTTACGTATCATATTATATATAAGACTATCTGTTCGGATCTTGTAGGATAACCGAAGATAATATTTGAAACAATTGTGTCCACCATATTTGGGATCTAATTTGTCATGGCTATATATAACTCTTTTTTACTCGGGGTAGTAGTGTTTTTTGTCAGTCTTTTCAAGTCTTTTGTTTAAATTGTTTTTTTTTTTTTGTGCTTTATATTATTTTGTTTTTTTTTTCGTCTTGTGTGCGTGAAAGTACTTTTCTATTTGACGACTAACGAAACCTAAAACAAAAAACGCAACAGCGTTCATCGCATTGTTACTCAAAGCCTACTATGATGAGTTTTTTTGTTTTTATGAATTTTTTTGTGAATTTTTCAGATTTGAGCAAATGGTTAATTGATTCAAGTAAAATTTAATTGAATGTCAAATTTTAAGCTGAGCAAATATTTAATTGTTTTTTGCTATTGAATATTTTTTTCTGTGTAAAAATGCAATAAATAAATATCTCAGAACTTTTGTGTACCTATCTAAAATACCTTCCAAAAATTCTTGTATATTCGAATAAAGTTTCAGGGAAGCATATTTTTGTTGTGTCTTTCTTTTGGTATATGTATTTTTTTTTGTTCCTTATTAATTTTTTAAACTTATTTTATAAACACAATATTAATGTCTTTGAACTTTAACATTTTATCCCCACCCCAGTACGCAAGTTCTCATATACGAATTATTTAAAAGGGCAGATTATTTTTATAAATTTTATAAAAAAAACATTTAAACAGGGACCATACATGTATGTATATTTCCTATAAATAAACGGTCTTATATTTTTGTCATACCAAAAAAATATGTTGCCAAAAAATATTTTAAAACAACAAAATAAAAAAAGGCATTCTACAATTTTTTATTAACATCCCAAAAAACCGCAGCATACATAAATTTGAAAGGCCATATAAAAATAGCAAGAAAAAATATTTAAAAAACATTATTTATTTAACACCATGCTGCGTTGTTTTTTTTTTTTGTTTATTTTTTCCGGCATAAACAAAAAAACCCCTTCTATTTATATGCATAACATTAAAAAAAAATTTCATTTATATATTTTAATTCATTTGTAAACCTTGTGTTTTTTATTTATTTATTTTCTTTTAATTTTATACATTTTACAAGAAATTTACTTTGTAAATATAATTTGTCTTGTTACATACTTAAAAACAAAAAAGACGTACATACTTTTGAAGATTACACATAGAAAAAGAACCAGAGCCAAAAATGTTAAATAAATAAAAATGACTCGAAAATAAAATTTAACTACATTTTAACAACGTCATCATGTCAATGCTATTTTGAAGGTATGAGTATGAGTCTAAATTTTTGTTTTGTTTTTAAATGTAGGTGGATATTTATTTAAGTGGAGTTAATTTCTTAAAATAAATTCTAAACCGACTAAAGACTACACCATTTTTAGAGGTAATTTGAATAAGATGAGTTGTTTTCGAAAACATCAGTTATTCCAAAAACATCAATTGGAATCCGAAAGAGATCAATTTTAATTCATAAAATATCAATCTTGATTCGAAAAAGTAAAAAAATTTATTTCAAAAAATATTATTGGCAAAAAAAAAAAACCGCACAAAATTTTTTTGGCGAAAAAAATTTCCGCGAAATTTTGTTTTAAAAATATGTTTATGCTTCATTAAATACAATTCGGTATCGAATTTAATCTATCTATCTATCTATATATGGGGCATTCCATGTGAAATCGGACACTTTGAAAAACTTTTTTTTAGATTTTCCCAATTTGTTTACAGTTTTTAGTACCCTTCGAAAACTCCTTCGTAGTAAATTTTCAGATTTTTTTGATGACTCGTTCAAAAGATATCGAATTTTTAAAAATTGGTAGATTGTTCCTTTACTCAAACTTCTTTTAATCATAACTTCTTCAATAATGGTCCAAATTTCAAATTTTTTTTTCAAAGTTTTTGTTTTTTTACGTACTTTTAAAAAAAAATCGCAAAAAATTTTTAAGTTTTAAAATTTAAATCTCATTTTTGAAAATGTTTGTACTTTTCGATTTTTTATTTATTTTTTTGTGTAAAACATCTATCGATTCTACAAATTTTTTGCCCAGGAGGATCGTGGGATAACGATTATTACTATTTTTTTACAATTTTTTGAAAAAATGTTATTGTAATTTTCCAATCTTAAAATCATTTCTACTGCTCCAATGGTGCGTCATAGAGGGGTCCTTTATAAGACAGACCCCCATTAATTTTTACGTCTTAACATTTCTTTGGAACAAACTAATACCCTATCTCCAATTTCTAAGGGGGCTCCCACACAAAACGACATTTCTTAAATTTGTATGGGGACCGCCTTAACAGTTAAATATAGAGGGTAGGTGTGTTCAGAAAAAATGTTTGGACTAAAAAAATATTGTGGGTCGGTCATACATTTTGTTGCTCTAAGGGCACTATTAGGGCAGTTAGAGCGGTTGGAGCAGATTTTAAAAAATGTCGTTTTGTGTGGGAGCCCCCTTAGAAATTGGAGATAGGGTATTAGTTTGTTCCAAAGAAATGTTAAGACGTAAAAATTAATGGGGGTCGGCCTTATAAAGGACCCCTCTATGACGCACCATTGGAGCAGTAGAAATGATTTTAAGATTGGAAAATTTTTCAAAAAATTTTAAAAAATAGTAATAATCGTTATCCCACGATCCTCCTGGGCAAAAAATTTGTAGAATCGATAGGTGTTTTACACAAAAAAATTAAAAAAAAATCGAAGAGTACAAACATTTTCAAAAATGAGATTTAAATTTTAAAACTTAAAAATCGCATACTAGAACGCTTTTAGGAATTTTTTGAGATTTTTTTTTAAAAAGTACGTAAAAAAACAAAAATTTTTAAAAAAAAAATTTGAAATTTGGACCATTATTGAAGAAGTTATGATTAAAAGAAGTTTGAGTAAAGGAACAAACTAACAATTTTTAAAAATTCGATATCTTTTGAACGGGTCATCAAAAAAATCTGAAAATTTACTACGAAGGAGTTTTCGAAGGGTACTTAAAACTGTAAACAAATTGGGAAAATCTAAAAAAAAAGTTTTTCAAAGTGTCCGATTTTACATGGAATGCCCCATATATAAAAGAGTAATGACATACTCATTCATCATCGCCCAGCCCAAACCGCTAAAGCTAGAGACTTGAAATTTGGACTGTAGGTTGACCTCCCGGAATATAGACCCACTAAGGTTGGATTTTTGCCAATGTTGATTCTAAGGGGGTAAAAAGGGTAAAAATCTGTACTTTTGGTACTTTTTGTAACTCCAGATATAATAGTCATTCAGACTTTAAATAATAGTCCTTAAATAATAGTCATAGAGACTTGAAATTTGGACTGTATGTTCACCACCCGGAATATAGATCCTGTAAGGCTGGACTTTTGCCAATGTTGATTCTAAGGAGGTGAAAAGGGTAAAAAACTGTACTTTTGGTACTTTTTATAACTCCTGATATAATGTTTATAGAGACTTGAAATTCGGACTGTATGTTCGCCTCCCGGAATATAGATCCAGTAAGGCTGGATTTTTTCCAATGTTGATTCAAAGGGGGTAAAAAGGGTAAAAAATTGTAGCTTTGGTACCTTTTATATTTCCTTAACAAATAGTCATAGTGAATTGAAATTTGGACTGTATGTTATCCTCCCGGAATATAGGTCCACTAAGGCTGGATTTTTGCCAATGTTGATTCTAAGGGGGTAAAAATTGTAAAAAACTGTACTTTTGGTACTTTTTATATCTCCTGATATAATAGTCATAGAGACTTGAAGTTTGGACTGTATGTGCACTTCCCAAAATATACATCCATTAAGGCTGGATTTTTGCCAATATTGTTTCTAAGGGGGTAAAAAGGGTAAAAAACTGTACCTTTGGTACCTTTTATATTTCCTTAAATAATGGTCCTATACACTTGAAATTTGGAATGTAGGTTCAGCTCCCGTAATTCAAATCCATACCGGAAATGTACCTTTTGTAAAAAGTACATTTTTTAAAAAGTACGTCTTTTAAAAATTACCTTTTTTTAAAAAGTAACTTTTAAAAAAAAGTACCTTTCATAAAAAGTACATTTTATAAAAAGTACCTTTTTTTATACGGTACAATGGACTATTTTAAGTCTGAGCGCCATGGACTTGCCTAAAAATTTACCCATTTTTGGGCTTGTACAACCCACCCTCAACTCAACTCAAACCTTTTATAAAAAGTACATTTTATAAAAAGTACCTTTTATAAAAAGTACCTTCTATAAAAAGTACCTTTTATAAAAACTACCTCTTATAAAAATTACTTTTTATAAAAAGTACCTTTTATAAAAAGTACCTTTAATAAAAAGTACCTTTAATAAAAAGTACCTTTTATTTTAAAAATGTACCTTTTATAAAAAGTACCTTTTATAAAAACTACCTCTTATAAAAAGTACATTTTATAAAATGTACCTTTTATAAAAAGTACCTTTTATAAAAAGTACCTTTTATAAAAAGTACCTTTTATAAAAAGTACCTTTTATAAAAAGTACCTTTTATAAAAAGTACCTTTTATAAAAAGTACCTTTTATAAAAAGTACATTTTATAAAAAGTACCTTTTATAAAAAGTACCTTTTATAAAAAGTACCTTTTATAAAAAGTACCTTTTATAAAAAGTGCCTTTTATAAAAAGTACCTTTTATAAAAAGTACCTTTTATAAAAAGTACCTTTTATAAAAAGTACCTTTTATAAAAATTACCTTTTATAAAAATTACCTTTTATAAAAAGTACCTTTTTTAAAAAGTTGCTTTTATAAAAAGTACCTTTTATAAAAAGTACCTTTTATAAAAAGTACCTTTTATAAAAAGTACCTTTTATAAAAAGTACCTTTTATAAAAAGTACCTTTTATAAAAAGTACCTTTATAAAAAGTCCCTTTTAATAAAAGTACCTATAAAAAATACCTTTTATAAAATGTACATTTTGTACTTCTATAAAAGTACCTATTGTTAAAAGTGCCGAAAGTACACGTTTTGGTACTATTTTATTTCCTGAAATAATAATCATAGAAACTTGAAATTTGAAAAGGGTCGCCTCTCGGAAAAAGGGGTTAAAAGGGGTAAAAAAAGTTAACTTATTTATTTCCTGATTTAATGGTCACAGAAACTTGAAATTTGGAATGTAAAAAAGATTGGGAAAAGTACTTTTTGAACATTCCGTTTCTTAACAGGATAAAAAGTATACTTATTGTACTTTTAATGTTTGCTGAAACAATGTTCCTAGATAATTGAAATATGGATTATAGGATCCTTCGGTGAAGGAAAAACATTCTGGAAGAGGTACATTTTGGAAATTCCGTTTCTTATGGGGGAAATAAAGTGTACTTTTTGTACTTTTTTAGTTCCTATAATAATGGACTTAGAAGGATATGGAATTAGATATAAAATGGAGTAGAACGGGGAACGAAATGTAATAAAGCAGGGAACACTGTGGAATGCTACATTTTACTCAAATTTTTCATATAATACTTTTTACTCCATATTTTTTCTCTCTAAATGTATTTTATTCAAACTTATTTTTATTCAAATTTCTTTTTTCACTGAACTATTTATTAACTCAAAATCCAAAAACCCGATATTGTCAATATCTTTTTCACCGGATCGAACATGTTGACGTACTAGCAAAGTTGTTCAAATTTTTTTGTTTAAATTGTTCATTGAAATATTTTTTTATGAAACACTTAAACGCCCATAAGTAAATAAAACAAAGACTAAGTAGGGGATTTTTTTTTTGAAATCGATAGAGTAATCCTGACCCTTCTATTATCCGGTATTCAATACAACCGGTAACGAAGTACCGGGATGATAAGCTAGTTCACATATATATCAACAAGCAGCCAAATTAAAGCATTTTGTATTTTTAGGTTATGTGGAATGTAGGTACCAATAATTTTCGAGGTGTCCCTGCATTAATAACTTTTGAACCGATGAACAGATATCGCTCAAATATAATTCCAAAAGACGTCCTTTGGCTTTTATACCTTCCACCAAACAATTTAAATTTTTAATTATTTTTAAAAAATGTTCTCCTGAATTTTAGTTTTTCAAAATAAATCCCTCCCTAATATCCTTAGAGTAATTATAAAAAAGGCCCATAATGTTCGTGTTGTCTGACATTAGTACAAGTGACATTAAAATACTTAAAATTAATTACATTTAATTATAACAACTGCATAATGAAACGAAGACAACGATGACGATGACGACGACGAGGTAAAGGCATCAAAAATACTAAACATTCCTTTTGTCATTATATAAATATTCTGTATTTTTTTTTTTTTTGTTTCTTTGCCTTTGTAAATATATTATTTTAAGTACTTTGTGTATATGAGGTCGGTCTATATAAAAGACTTTAATGACATTTGAATTTATGTTTATAGATGAATATAAATGGTCTTTTAAATAGGTGGAAAGGACATCCCTCTCTCTCTCGTGTGGTGTTATTTTAAGTCTGTATGTTGTAATTTTTGGCAGGAGTTTTCCGTGTAGGGAGAGTCAACGTTTGTAATGACATTATAATGATAATGCAAAATTTATTTAGTTATTACTGTCTATTATTTCTTTTTTTTTATTTTTTGTTTAAGAAATATTACAAGAGTTATTATTCACATAAATTAATTAAAATGAAAATGTAATGTATTTTTGAAGATAATGAAAACACTATATGAGTTGATAAAATTATGATAATAAATTAAACAGCGTAATGTTTAAATAAGTGGTACTTGAAAAAGACATTCTTCGTAATAAAGATATTTCTATTAATTATAATATTAAAGTGTTTTTTTTTTTAATAGAAAACCTAACAAAACTACTTGCTCTATTGCAAAATAAATTAAAATGTGTTGAGGCGTATGAGTGATTTTTTTTTTAATATGAATACAAAATGTTAATCATACGCCTAGATGTTTCTTTAAGGAGCACCCAGTTAAGGTCTGTTTTTGATTTTGTAAATTTTTAGCATTTTTTGTATTCCATCTATTTACAAAAATAAAAATCTCGATATCTTAAAAATAGTTGGACAACATTTTGTTGATATCACTTGATTAAGGAATACGAGCCCCATTTTTGTAATTTATTGAAACTGTAATTTTAGAAACTACTTAAAAATCAAATATCGCATTGAAACTTATAAAACACAAAAAAGTTTATAACAGTAGATTATTTTAATTAATTTTTAAAATGGGGCTCGTATTCATTTATCCAATGGTCTGCCTCACGTCAGATGCCTGGGGAAGTTATCATAACTTGGTTGATTTTCAACTGATTTTAGTTTTTAGTATCTTATTTAAGAAACATTTTAATCTAAATCACAATTCTGTAACTATTTGAATTTCAACCGTACTTGAAAGATCGAAAAAATTTAGAAATAAAAAAAAATCCTGTTTTTAAAACGCTATTACCATGACAGCTTAAGCATATTGGACGACAGTTTTGTATTCTTCAGGTACATTTAATATAAAATCCACCCCAAGATTTTGGAATTAACGCAAAATCGCAGTTGTTAAATTTCGAACACGAATATCTCGAAAATGACACGTGCTAGAAAAGTATGAATGTATGATTATTTACCATAAAATTTGTTGGTGACAACTTTCGAATACGCTAAAGTCGAACTACAGAAAATTCTAAATTAGAGGTTTTAACATGATAAAGTTTTTAGACTGTTGCCTATTTAAAAAAAATTGCAGGATGCCACACAGTGGGGAAAAATTAACTTTTTTCCGATTTTGCCTACAGGTCGCAATTCTTAACCGAATTTAGTTTTTCTTCTTTTGAATTTTAGCTTATAAAATTCACCATCGGTCTGTCATGGTGGATTTTTAAAAATCCGTTTTGATTTATTTGAATATTTTTTTTAAAGTTCAGAAAATATTAATTTTTTTAGAATTTTTGCTCTAAAAAATTTAATGGGCAGGTGACGAATAAGCTGTATGGACAAAATTAAAGGTATTTGAACCCCTTATAAATGATATTAATTGCACTTGTTAATTTATTATTATTTTTGTTTTTATAAACGTATGAAAACTTAAAAATGTTCACTTTAAAGTACTTATGTCATTTTAAATAATGTACCAATTTCAACGATTTTTTTTAGATTAAAGCTTATCATTTTCTTAACCATTATTGGTAAATAAAGTAGTTTTGCAAAATTTTTAATTTTTTTTTTTTCGAATTAACAATGTAACAACTGTTTTTTTTTAACAGACTAAAAAATAATTTTAAAGTTCCAAAAATCATAAGGTAAAATTTAATCAAAACAAGTAGAAAAGTTAAATTCGACTTGGCCGAATCTATGAATACCCTCCACAATATTAACCAAGGTAGAGATAAAAATAATGGCCCGTACCACAGAAAAAGTTTATTTTAACAAAATTTTTATTTTAAATTTCAAATTTTCCATGCATTTTAAATATAAAAACAATCTGTATGAAAATAGAATTAAAAGCTTATTTTAAATATATTTTATTTTCCTGTGGTAAGGCTGAATGTATTCATTTGCATAACCTAGGGTTACCAGATTTGAAATATGGAATAACAGTACATTTGGTCTCAAAAAACAGTACATTGCAAATAAAAACAGTACTTTTTTAAGTCTTATTATATATCAAACTACAAAAACTTAGCCCTTTTTTCAAAACAGATCTCAGTCAAAACGAGCTTTTATGCAAAAAATGTTTCAAAAATTTAAATAACTAAGCCAGAAAGAGTAAAAAAGTGTTCATTTTCGATTCTAAAAATCTCTAAAGAATCTCCGGACCTCTTTCAATGGATGGACTCCTCAATTTGAATCTAAAAATTTGGGCGTTCCTCATTACTCAGAAAATATTGCCGAAACAAAAAAAAAGCCAAATACATTTTTGTAGTTCTTTACACGACCGTCTTAAACCCTCCGTGTAATAGTTTTTTAGTTATCCCGTTAAAATTTTTTTTGTTATCCCGTTAAGACCCTTTTGGGTCCTGAAATTCCCGTATCCTAAAAACTAAGCAAGGTAGAGCGAAAAGGGCAAAGATGTTGAATCAAAATCTATGACGATCCTTAATAGACTCAACGGGAGTGGGCCTAAGGTGATCTGGACCCATGGGTTCCGAACCTAATGGGGTCTGCCCGCAATCGGAACTTAAAATGAGATGTACTCAATAAAATAAATTTTTTCCCATTTTCTAGTTTTTTCTTTTTCTTATTTTTCAGAAAAATTTAGATAAAAAGAAGGAAAACATGGCAATGGAACTAAATCATTATTAAATTGAGTTAAGTTTTCCACTTTTTAAATAATTTTTCTTTTTGAGTTTGGTATAAAATTAAATTGCATTTAGCTCCTTTTTAAAAATTGAATTAAAATTTTGTCAAATATGAAACATTTTTTGAAAAATGTCTCATTTTGGTGATGAGTATAAAAAAACAGTACAAAAACAGTACACGCTTTAAAAAACAGTACTTTTGCGTACTGTTTTAGGTGCTGTGCATAAAACAGTACTTTTTATAAAAAAACAGTACATGTACTGTTTAAAACAGTACGAATGGCAACCCTAGCATAACCACATGCACGAATACATACACAGAGTTTTTTACTTATCTATATATATAAAAGAGTAACGTGACTGACTGACTGACTGACTGACTCATCATCGCCCAGCCCAAACCGCTGAAGCTAGAGTCTTGAAATTTGGACTGTAGGTTCACCTCCCGGAATATAGATCCACTAAGGCTGGATTTTTGCCAGTGTTGATTCTAAGGGGGTAAAAAGGGTAAAAAACTGTACTTTTGGTACTTTTTATATCTCCTGAAATAATGGTCATAGAGACTTGAAATTTGGACTGTATGTTCACCTCCCGGAACATAGATACACCAAGGCCGGATTTTTGCCAGTGTTGATTCTAAGGGGGTAAAAGGGGTAAAAAACTGTACTTTTGGTACTTTTTATATCTCATGAAATAATGGTCATAGAGACTTGAAATTTGGACTGTATGTTCACCTCCCGGAATGTAGATCCTGTAAGGCTGGACTTTTGCCAATGTTGATTCTAAGGGGGTAAAAAGGGTAAAAAACTGTACTTGTGGTACCTTTTATATTTTCTCAAATAATTGTCACAGAGACTTGAAATTTGGACTGTATGTTCACCTCCCGGACTATAGATTCACTAAGGCTGGATTTTCGCCAATGATGATTCTAAGGGGGTAAAAAGGGTAAAAAACTGTACTTTTGGTACCTTTTTTATTTCCTTAAATATTGGTATTAGAAACTTGAAATTTGCAATGTAGGTTTACCTCTCGGAAAAAAATCACTAAGGCTGGGTTTTTGCCAATGTTGATTCTACGGGGGTAAAATGGGTAAAAAAGTGTACTTTTGGTACTTTTTATATCTCTTGAAATAATAGTCATAGAGACTTGAAAATTGGACTGTATGTTCACCTCTCGGAATAAAGATCCATTTAGGATGGATTTTTTGCCAATGATGATTCTAAAGGGGTAAAAAGGGTAAAAAACTGTACCTTTGGTATCTTTTACATTTGCTTAAATAATGGTACTAGAAACTTGAAATTTGTAATGTAGGTTCACCTTCCGGAAAAAAGATCCAATAAGGCTGGGTTTTTGCCAATGTTGATTCTACGGGGGTAAAAAGGGTAAAAAAGTACGTTTTATAAAAAGTACCTTTTATAAAAAGTACCTTTTATAAAAAGTACCTTTTATAAAAAGTACCTTTTATAAAAAGTACCTTTGATAAAAAGTTCCTTTTATAAAAAGTACCTTTTATAAAAAGTACCTTCTATAAAAAGTACCTTTTATAAAAAGTACCTTTTATAAAAAGTACCTTTTATAAAAAGTACCTTTTGTAAAAAGTACCTTTTATAAAAAGTACCTTTTATAAAAAGTACCTTTTATAAAAAGTACCTTTTATAAAAAGTACCTTTTATAAATAGTATCTTTTATAAAAAGTACCTTTTATAAAAAGTACCTTTTATAAAAGGTACCTTTTATAAAAAGTACCTTTTATAAAAAGTACCTTTTATAAAAAGTACCTTTTATAAAAAGTACCTTTTATAAAAAGTACCTTTTATAAAAAGTACCTTTTATAAAAAGTACCTTTTATAAAAAGTACCTTTTATAAAAAGTACCTTTTATAAAAAGTACCTTTCATAAAAAGTACCTTTATAAAAAGTACCTTTTATAAAAAGTACCTTTTATAAAAAGTACCATTTATAAAAAGTACCTTTTATAAAAAGTACCTTGTATAAAAAGTACCTTTTATAAAAAGTACCTTTTATAAAAAGTACCTTTTATAAAAAGTACCTTTTATAAAAAGTACCTTTTATAAAAAGTACCTTTTATAAAAAGTACTTTTTATAAAAAGTACCTTTTATAAAAAGTACCTTTTATAAAAAGTATCTTTTATAAAAAGTACCTTTTATAAAAAGTACATTTTGTAAAAAGTACCTTTTATAAAAAGTACCTTTTATAAAAAGTACCTTTTATAAAAAGTACCTTTTATAAAAAGTACCTTTTATAAAAAGTACCTTTTATAAAAAGCACCTTTTAAAAAAAGTACCTTTTATAAAAAGTACCATTTATAAGAAGCACCTTTTTTTCGGTGAAGAAAAAGACCTTCTGGAAAAGGTACTTTTTGGAAATTTCGTTTCTAACGGGGGTAAGAAAGTGTACTTTTGGTACTTTTTTTTGGTTCCTATAATAATGACCGTTGCAGCTTGAATTTTGGATTGTAGGGGACTTCGGTGAAAAAAACATTCTGCTAAAGTATTTTCAAAAAATTTTGTTTCTAGAGCTGTAAAAAACTGTTTTTTGATACTTTTTATATTTCATGAAGTAATTATCCTAGGCACTGAAATTTTGAATGCTTTAAAAAGTTATTTTTTGGAAATTCTGTTTCTAAGGGTCGCGACCGATCGTAAAGGGGATAAAAAGTGCAAATTTGGTTATTCTTATATTTCTTGAAATAATGGTTCAGAAACTTGATGTTTTAAATAAAAGATCACCTAGCACAAAAAAACAGTTTTTGGAAAATATAATTTTACGGGGAAAAGGGGGCAAATGGTTATTTTTAGATATCTAACTATTGAACCAAAAGCCGCAGAAATAACACCCAAGACAAGGACATATTTTAAAATTTTAGGGTAAAAAGGTGTACCTGGTAACAGTGGTGTAAAATGGTACTTTTCGTATCTACAATATAAAGACAATAGAACTTTTTATTTTTTTAACGCATATTATACGGAGAGGAATGAAACTTACATGGAACGAAAGAAGATGGACTTGGAAGTTAAATGGAATAGAACAGGGCACGAAGTGGAATAGAGCTGGGAACAATATGGAATGATACTTTTTACTTAAATTTTACATATTTAACTTTTTTGAATCCATATTTTTTCTCTCTATATGTTTTTCCACTCAAACTTATTTTTATTTCAATTTTTTTTCACTGAAATATTTATTCACTCAAAATCTTAAGACCCGATATAAGGGCTCGAAAATTGTCAATATATTTTTTCACCGAAACGAGCATGATGACGTACCAGCGAAGTTATTCAAATTTTATTGTTTAAATTATTCATTAAAATATTATTTTATGAAAGACTTAAACGTCCACAAGTAAATAAAACAAAAACTATGTAGAGGATTTTTTTTTAAATCGATAGAGTAATCCTGATCCTTTTATTATCCGGTATTCAATACAACCGCTAACGAAGTACCGGGATGGTAAGCTAGTATTAATATAAACAGCAACAAAAACAACAACAACAAACAAACATAAGTATGACAATGCATTTTTGGTTATGAGTTAAACAACAAGAATAATGGAGTAAAAGTATAGAAACAAGAAAACAACAACAACAAAAAACAAATATAAGTATAGCAATGCATTTTTAGATATAAGTTAAACAACAACAACAATAGAATAAAAGTATTGACACAAGAAAACAACAATTATTAAATGCACGAGCGTATGTAAACAAAATGGTGTAATTTTTGTAAAAAAAAAATATAAATTTTTTTTTCAGTGTAAAATTTTTTTTCAGTGTAAAATTTTTTTCGAGTTTAATTTTTAAGTTGCTAATGCTTTTAAAACTGAAAAAGTTTAAAAATCATTGCTTTAAAACTAAACTAGTTTGAAAAGCATTGCTAAGTTACCACCAATGCTTTTTAAACTTGTTTACCACGTGGCAATTAAGATGAACCCAATCTGAAATTAGGGGTTTTGCTTATAACTTTTAAACCACTGGACCGATTGAGCTGAAATTCAACACCAAACAGAAACGGGGAACGCCAAAGATACAACCCACGTTTCAGCAGTCTCATTATTGTCTTTCGAAAGTTATCATGTTTTTTATCTCTTAAATTCGCGAAAAACCCTTGCCGAAATTTACTCTTTTGCTCGTAACTCTTGAACCACTGGACCGATTTTGCTGGATTGCAATACCAACCTGACCAGGTAAATGACCAACATATATGCCAAACTTCAGTAGCCTCTGTAAAGTCTTTTAAAAGTTAGCGTGTTTTCTACGGACAGACAGACAGACGGACGGACATCGCTAGATCGACTTAAAATCGATCGAGGATCATGAATATATATACTTTATGGGGTCCTAGACCAATATTTCGATGTGTTACAAACGGAATGACAAACTTATATATACCCTCTATCACTAGAGTGGAGGGTATAAAATAAAATATTTTTTTGTGTACCAATTATGACTAAGCAAAACAAAAGCTTTAATCTAAGAAAAGATTTCATTGAAATTGGTGCATTATTTTTAAGAATATAGGCTTTTAAAAGTGAAAGTTCTTGAATTTTTGTCTAGTTATAAAAACCAAAATAATTATATATCGAGGGCCTACACTCAAAAAAAAAACCTTGTAAAGTTACCAAAAAATCTCGTGATTTTACAAGGCTATTCTCGTAAAATATGACGTAGGTAAAATTCTCGTAAAATTACGAGGATTTCCTCGTAATTTTGAATGCGCCAAAATTTGGTAAAATAACCAATTTTATTGGTAAAAATATTGGTTTAAAACCGGAAAAATAAAAAAAAAAATGGTAAACTTACAAGAAAAAATGGTAATTATGTTTAAAAAAATGGTAAATTTACAAACCAAAATGGTAAGTTTACAAAAAAAAAAAATTGTTAAACAACATAAATCCTCGAAATAAAATCATTTTTGTAAAATAACTGTTTATTTTTATAAATTAACTAGAATCCTCGTAATAAATTTTTCAAAATATTGTCAACTTTTTTTTTTTAATATTTTTCAATAAAAAAAAAATACAACAATATAAATCCTCGTATAACAAAATTTTTGTAAAATAACAGTTTTTTTTTGCAATTCAACTAGAATCCTCGTAATAAAAACTTTGTTGTAAAATTACAGTTTTTTTTTTTGTAAAATAACCTTTCAAAATGGTAGAATACAATTACGAAAATAAACTTGTAAAATTACCAATAAAACTGTAGTTCTCGTTTGAGCAAAGTACAAGATTTTTTGTTAAAAAACAAGGAAAATTGTTAGATATTGGTAGAACGGGATTACAAGGCATTTTACCAGGCGTTTTACCAGTTTATTTTTTTGAGTGTATATATTTAAAACCCTCTATCTTATAAAACACAACTTTTCAGGAGAAACAAAAAACAGTTTATTTCGCGTATTGTTAGAGTAATTAAAATTCGATATTCTACAATAAAACAACTACTGAATCTCACATACAATTCGTTTTTAAAATTTTGCACTATTGGTGATATTATGAAAGATAGAGGGTTTTGTTTCTCAAAAATATTGAGTACATGAATGAAAATGAACAGATAGAGGGTTTTGCATTGTAATAAAAATGCATTATTATGATTTCATTTACGTCATCGGTAAATTTTTAACGTGATTTATTAATGATAACGGCTTATAAAGAATTCCGAAACCGCGGTTTTGGTCCACAAGTGCTGATTTTTGAGACAAAAAATATTTTTTTTACCGCATTCATCTTAAAGATGACAAAATGGTTGGTATGTAAAAAATAGTAAAAAACTAAAAACGCGATTATGGTCCACAGATGCAGATTAGCATCGCGATTTTTAAGATTAAAAATTTTGTTTCATAATGTACACAAGACATCCAAATTTTGAGCAATATTTTTCAAAAAAGTCAAACAAGAATTTTGAGAAAAACAAGCATCACTGGACCAAAATCGTGATTCTGGAATTTTGTTGACAATTTCATGTTAAGCATGCAAAAATTAGTATGAAAACATGTAATGCATGATGAAATTATTAAAAAAAAATATTTATAAATTAACTATTTGAAATGATAGAGGGTTTTGCATTTAGAAAAATTAATTGTGTAAGAGATAGAGAAAACCAAAAATGCAAATAAAATAGCAAAAAAAAATATTTTTGTTCTGATTTTTACACCATACTGAATATTTTGCCATCAAAAAGTCATTTTCGTGAAAATGGAAGATAGAGGGTTTTGAATATAGGCCCTCGATATTTTCAAACACTAATCACGTCGTTGATAAGGGGTTTCAATACCTTTAATTTCGTCTATAAAGCATATTCGTCCGATGCCTAATACATTTTTTATTGCAAAAATACTGAAAAATGGAAATTTTCTGAACTTTAGGAAAATTTAAAAAGTAATCCGACATTTTTTTTCAAAAATCCATCATGACAGATCGATGCGGAATTTTAGTTGCTAAAATACAAAAAAAGAAGAACCAAAATCGGTTAAGAATTGCGACCTGTAGGCGAAATTGGACAGAAAAAGTCAATTTTTCCACCTCAGTTTGACTATTTTAGCTAACGATCAGAGATGCCAACTATTTGAGAGCAAAACGCTCACAAAAATTTTATAAACGGGTGAAAACGCGCAAATTTGGTTGAAAAAAAGGGTAAAAAAGCACTGGACTGTTTTTTAAATAGAAAAAAAATTAAATTTTTTTTTTTTTTGTTTGTTGGTTGGTTAAACTTTTGGGCAACCGATTTTAATCGTTGAACAATTTTACATGGTCTGCATCTTCAGCTTCAAAAGCCAAATTTAGTCTTTGAACTTCACCCAGAACAGAACTCAAATATTATACCAAAACAAAAAAAAAAAAAACTGACTTACAAATAATGGCATTTTTTTAGAGGTTGGTTTAGCTCTTCCCTTTGCCCTTTTTCCGAACTTAATACGACCAGTGGTCATTGACCATGATAATATATTCGTTCTATATTTCAGGCGTCTAGCTCAAAACATTTTTTTGATCATAAATCAATAAATTATATACTTTGTGGGGTCTCCGACTGATATTTCGATGCGGTGCACTAGAAATTACAAACTAAGTATACCGCCATACTTTGTTTGGAAGCTATACAAATTTATTTTAAAAAGCACTAAAAGCACCAACTGAAAATTTAAAAAGCACCAAGTTAGAACGTTTTTCTAATTTGGCACTAGGTCATTTTCGCGTTTTGACAAATCAAAAAGCACTAGATCTAGCGCGAAAAGGACTAAGTTGGCATCACTGCTAACGATTAAGAAAAAAGAAAATAAGAATTACTGTTTTAGTTTTCTTAAAACCAAAAATTTTAGTAACTTGGGTTTGTTACTTGTCAACTCGTGGTGAATTAAACAATGTTTACCAACTGGTGACTAAAACGTAATTTATTTTTCATCAATATTTTTTTAGTCAATTTTTTTCATCAATATTTTTTTCATTATTATTGTTTTTCATTAATGTTTTTTTAATAATTTTTTTTTCATCAATTCTTTTGTTTATCAATATTTTTTTCCAGCAATATTTTCTTCCAACCAATATTTTTTTTTTCTTCAATATTTTTTTCATAAATATTTTTTAATCAATATTTTTTTATCAATATTTTTTCTCATCAATATTTAATTTTTCCTTAATATTTTTTTATCAATATTTTTTTTATCAATATTTTTTTTTCATAAATTTTTTTTCGTCAATATTTTTTTTTTATCAGTATTTCTTTTTTCATCAATATTTCCCTATTTTCATCAATATTTTTTTTCATCAATTTTTTTTATCAATATATATTTTCATCAAAATTTGTTTCATCAATATTTTTTTTCATCAATATCTTTTTTTCCATCACTAATTTTTTTTTCATCAATATTTCTATTTTTCATCAATATTTTCATTTTTTCATCAATATTTTTTTTCATCAATTTTCTTTTTATCAGTATATTTTTTCATCAATATTTGTTTCATCAATATTTTTTTTTCATCAATATTTTTTTTTCATCAATATTTTTTTTTCATCAATATCTTTTTTCCATCAATAATTTTTTTTTTCAATATTTGTTTCATCAATATTTTTTTTCATCAATATTTTTTTTTTCATCAATATCTTTTTTTCCATCAATAATTTTTTTTCATCAATATTTTTTTTTTATTGATATTTTTTTTTAATAAATATTTTTTTAATCAATATTTTTTTCTCATTTTTTTTTCCTTAATATTTTTTCAGCAATATTTTTTCAATATTTTTTTCTATATTTTTTCATCAATATCTTTTTTTTATCAATGTCTTTTTTGTTATAAATATTTTTCATCAAAATTTTCATCAAAATTTTTTTCAATATTTTTTTTCATCAATATTTTTTGTTCATCAATATTTTTTTTTTTTCATCAATATCTTTTTTTCCATCAATAATTTTTTCATCAATATTTTTTTTTATTAATATTTTTTTTCGTCAATATTTTTTTTTCATCAGCTTTTTTTTTCATCAATATCTTTTTTTCCATCACTAATTTTTTTTTTTTTTTTATTTATTAATATTTTTTTTCATCAATATTTTTTTTTATCAATATTTTTTTTTCATAAGTATTTCTTTTTTTTCATCAATAATTTTTTTCATAAGTAATTTTTTCATTGATTTTTTTTTCATTAATATTTTTTTTCATCAATATATTTTTTCATCAATGTTATTTTTCATCATGGATACATTATGTTTTATTTCAAAGTTTGAAAAAATGCATTATTTATAATTGGATAAATAACAGAGGGCAACATTTTTTTTTGTCCTGGTATCCCCTGTTAAAATCATTAATGCTGCAATGTTTAAAATAAGCAATCATATACCTTATTTGGTAATCTAAGTTTTGCTGGGGACCCTAAAAGGCTAAATTTACTCCACCCTAGTACACGTTTATTATTGTAATGATTGTCATACAAAACACTGAAAACTAATAAATTTGCTTTAACCGTTTAATTCAAATTTAAAAACGTCAAATTTATATAAATTTAATAATCTAGTTTTTAAATAAAATTTTTGGAAAATTATTTTCTAACAGTTATAACGAGGTGACAAAAATTCGTGATAAACTTCCCAAAATAAATTTGTTTTAACGATTTTAAAGTTACACTAAAAAAAATACGGCTGTAAAAAAGTTTGTAAAATGGTTTGTAACCCAACTTTACAGGTTTCTTACTAATTCTTACTAAAAATTTATTTTTTGTAAACTCGCGTTACAAACTATGAATTTTTTTACTGATTTTTTAATAATTTTTTCAGTTGATTTTTTAAAAATTATCGTACTAACTTTTGATAATTATTTTCTAACTTTTACAATATTAGTTAGTAAATTTCTATAAAATAATACAGTTTATTAAAAAATTAAAACTTTATTAAAATATTTGGAATTTAAAAAGAGCATTAAGAAATATTATTACTGTTTTTCTTTTAATGTTAAAACAGTGGACCAACGCTTTGATGAATAGTAATACATATGTTTATTATTTTTTATATTGAATCACACTTATTTTTTCCAATTAAAGAAGCATATAATAAAAAAGGGGTGGAAATACAGTAAAAAGAAGATATGCAAAAACAACAAAATATAAATAAATTATTTTGTTTGTTCTCAACTCGCGTTACTTTTTTGCTTATGCTTCCTATGCACTGTTGCCAACTATTTTTAACCAAAAACCTATAAATTTCTTTAAAAAAGCGCTAGAAACCGCCAAAAATATATTTAGCGGGGAAAATTTAAAATTCCCCCGCTAAATTACGTAAAAAGCGCTAAAAACCGAAAAACTTGTCATTTTTGATTGACAAAAAAGAAAAATTAAAAAAAAAACCTCCAAATTATTTTTTCTACGAAAATTGACTTTTCACTAAAAACGGACAAGAAACCGTCGAAAAAAAATTTAGCGGGAAAATATAAAATTCTCCCGCTAAGTTACCAAAAAAGCGCTAAAATTCGACAAACTTGGCGTTTTCGATTGAAAAAAAAAGAAAAATTGGAAGAAAACTCTAAATTTTTCCCGCTAAAGCATCGTTCCCGCTAAAACCAATTTTCCCCCGCTAAATCCAAAGAAAAGGCGCTAGATTTAGCGGGAAAACCTCCAACTTGGCAACAGTGTTCCTATGAATATTTTTTTTGTTCTCGTGTATATAAAGGGCCTTTATTAAAGGGTTGATTTTTTTTATTACTGAGAGTAGTATTGACAATTTTGTGTCTCTTCATACATTTTGAATCACAATACAGCAGCAGACAGAAAAATATTTTATACAAACAACAGCAGAAAAATAAAGGAGGATATTTTTCTGTCTGCCGCGGCATGCCGGCGGCAGACTGCCGCTTGCTGTTGTATTGTGAAGAGACACTGTGTAATTTTCTTTCTTTCTTTTCTTCAGTCACAAAATAATACTAAAATATTGAATGTCGCGACACGGACGAAATGAACAACACAGAATACGTTTACCTGTTACAAATTTTAAAGTATTTTTTATTTAAAATTAAATCGTTTTTTAGGATAATAAATCAAAGTAAAACATAATAGGAAATGCTGAAAACAGGTATCAATTGTATATTTATGTGTTCCATTTAAAAATTGTATTGATATTTTTATTCTAGAACATCATGCAAAAATGTATTCAACAACATAATTTTCTAAGCATTAATGTTATGTGGTATGTATAGTTTTTATTTAATAAAATGTGATCAATATTTTCTTTTACATATTTCGGATCAAAAATTCTAAAAACTGTTGAGGTTCATTGTAATATCAAAAGGACCTATCCATGGACCTATCAAAAGGACCTATCCATGGACCCATCAAAAGGACCTATCCTTTTCCCATCAAAAGGACCTATCAAAAGGACCTACCTTAAACCTATCAAAAGGACCTATCCTTAAACCTATCAAAAGGACCTATCCTTAAACCAATCAAAAGGACCTATCCTTAAACCAATCAAAAGGACCTATCCTTGGCCCATCAAAAGGACCTATCCTTGGACCTAACAAAAGGAC
Source organism: Pegoplata infirma (assembly GCA_963921195.1). Taxonomy (NCBI): domain Eukaryota; kingdom Metazoa; phylum Arthropoda; class Insecta; order Diptera; family Anthomyiidae; genus Pegoplata; species Pegoplata infirma. Next base: position 8,558,775 of record OY992537.1, on the reverse strand, counting down.
CTATCCTTAAACCTATCAAAAGGACCTGTCCTTGGCCCAACAAAAGGACCTATCCTTAAACCTATCAAAAGGACATATCCTTTTCCCATCAAAAGGACCTATCCCTGGACCTATCAAAAGGACCTACCCCTGGACCTATCAAAAGGACCTATCCATGGACCTATCAAAAGGACCTATCCTTTTCCCATCAAAAGGACCTATCCTAAAACCTATCAAAAGGACCTATCCATGGACCTATAAAAAAAACCTATCCTTTTCCCATCAAAAGGACCTATCCTTAAACCTATCAAAAGGACATATCCATGGACCTATCAAAAGGACCTATCCTTGGCCCATCAAAAGGACCTATCCTTAAACCTATTAAAACGACCTATCCATGAACCTATCAAAAGGACCTATCCATGGACCTATCAAAAGGACCTATCCATGGACCTTCAAAAGAACCTATCCTTAAACCTATCAAAAGGACCTATCCATGGACCTATCAAAAGGACCTATCCATGGACCTATCAAAAGGACCTATCCTTTTCCCATCAAAAGGACCTATCCTTAAACCTATCAAAAGGACCTATCCTTAAACCTATCAAAAGGACCTATCCTTGGCCCATCAAAAGGACCTATCCTTAAACCAATCAAAAGGACCTATCCTTTTCCCATCAAACGGACCTATCCTTAAACCTATCAAAAGGATCTATCCTTGGCCCATCAAAAGGACCTATCCTTAAACCTATCAAAAGGACCTATCCTTTTCCCATCAAACGGACCTATCCTTAAACCTATCAAAAGGATCTATCCATGGACCTATCAAAAGGACCTATCAAAAGGACCTATCCTTTTTCCATCAAAAGGACCTATCCTTAAATCTATCAAAAGGACCTATCAAAAGGACCTATCCATGGACCTATCAAAAGGACCTATCCTTTTCCCATGAAAAGGACTTATCCTTAAACCTATCAAAAGGAACTATCCATGGACCTATTAAAAGGACCTATCCATGGACCTATCAAAAGGACCTATCCTTGACCTATCAAAAGGACCTATCCTTAAACCAAAAGGACCTATCCATGAACCTATCAAAAGGACCTATCCATGGACCTATCGAAAGGACCTATCCTTTTCCCATCAAAAGGACCTATCCTAAAACCTATCAAAAGGACCTATCCTTTTCCCATCAAAAGGACCTATCCTTTTCTTATCAAAAGGACCTATCCTTAAACCTATCAAAAGGACCTATCCATGGACCTATCAAAAGGACCTATCCATGAACCTATCAAAAGGACCTATCCATGGACCTATCAAAAGGACCTATCCATAGACCTATCAAAAGGACCTATCCATGGACCTTCAAAAGGACCTATCCTTAAACCTATCAAAAGGACCTATGCTTAAACCTATCAAAAGGACCTATCCATGGACCTAACAAAAGGACCTATCCATGGACCTATCAAAAGGACCTATCCTTTTCCCATCAAAAGGACCTATCCTTAAACGAATCAAAAGGACCTATCAAAAGGACCTATCCTTTTCCTAGCAAAAGGACTTATCCTTGGAACTATCAAAAGGACCTATCCTTAAACCAATCAAAAGGACCTATCCATGGCCCATCAAAAGGACCTATCCTTAAACCAAAAGGACCTATCCATGAACCTATCAAAAGTTCCTATCCATGGACCTATCAAAAGGACCTATCCATGCATCTTCAAAAGGTCTTATCCTTTTCCCATCAAAAGGACCTATCCTTAAACCTATCAAAAGGACATATCCATGGACCTATCAAACGGAGCTATCCTTAAACCTTTCAAAAGAACCTATCCTTAAACCTATCCTTAAACCTATCAAAAAAACCTATCCTTGGACTTATCAAAAGGACCTATCCTTGGCCCATCAAAAGGACTTATCCTTAAACCTATGAAAAGGACCTATCCTGTTTCCATCAAAAGGACCTATCCATGGACTTATCAAAAGTACCTATCCATGGACCTATTAAAAGGACCTATCCATGGACCTATCAAAAGGACTTATCCATGGACCTTCAAAAGGACCTATCCTTAAACCTATCAAAAGGACCTATCCTTTTCCCATCAAAAGGACCAATCCTTTTCCCATCAAAAGGACCTATCCTTAAAACTATCAAAAGGATCTATCTATGGACCTATCAAAAGGACCTATCCATGGACCTATCAAAAGGACCTTTCCATGGACCTATCAAAAGGACCTATCCTTTTCCCATGAAAAGGACCTATCCTTAAAACCTATCAAAAGGAACTATCCATGGACCTATTAAAAGGACCTATCCATGGACCTATCAAAAGGACCTATCCTTGACCTATCAAAAAGACCTATCCTTTTCCCATCAAAAGGACCTATCCTTTTCCCATCAAAAGGACCTATCAAAAGGACCTATCCATGGACCTATCAAAAGGACCTATCCTTTTCCCATCAAAAGGACCTATCCTTAAACCTATCAAAAGGACCTATCAAAAGGACCTATCCTTTTCCTATCAAAAGGACTTATTCTTGGATCTATCAAAAGGACCTATCCTTGGCCCATCAAAAGGACCTATCCTTAAACCTATCAAAAGGACCTATCCTTTTCCCATCAAAAGGACCTATCCTTAAAACTATCAAAAGGATCTATCTATGGACCTATCAAAAGGACCTATCCATGGACCTATCAAAAGGACCTATCCATGGACCTATCAAAAGGACCTATCCTTTCCCATGAAAAGGACCTATCCTTAAAACCTATCAAAAGGAACTATCCATGGACCTATCAAAAGGACCTATCCTTGACCTATCAAAAGGACCTATCCTTTTCCCATCAAAAGGACCTATCCTTAAACCTATCAAAAGGACCTATCCATGGACCTATCAAAAGGACCTATCCATGGACCTATCAATGGACCTTCAAATGGACCTATCCTTTTCCCATCAAAAGGACCTATCCTTGAACCTATCAAAAGGACCTATCCTTTTCCCATCAAAAGGACCTATCCTTAAACCTATCAAAAGGACCTATCCATGGACCTATCAAAAGGACCTATCCTTTTCCCATCAAAAGGACCTATCCTTAAACCTATCAAAAGGACCTATCCTTAAACCTATCAAAAGGACCTATCCTTTTCCCATCAAAAGGACCTATCCTTAAAACTATCAAAAGGATCTATCTATGGACCTATCAAAAGGACCTATCCATGGACCTATCAAAAGGACCTATCCATGGACCTATCAAAAGGACCTATCCATGGACCTATCAAAAGGACCTATCCTTTCCCATGAAAAGGACCTATCCTTAAAACCTATCAAAAGGAACTATCCATGGACCTATCAAAAGGACCTATCCTTGACCTATCAAAAGGACCTATCCTTTTCCCATCAAAAGGACCTATCCTTAAACCTATCAAAAGGACCTATCCATGGACCTATCAAAAGGACCTATCCATGGACCTATCAATGGACCTTCAAATGGACCTATCCTTTTCCCATCAAAAGGACCTATCCTTGAACCTATCAAAAGGACCTATCCTTTTCCCATCAAAAGGACCTATCCTTAAACCTATCAAAAGGACCTATCCATGGACCTATTAAAAGGACCTATCCTTTTCCCATCAAAAGGACCTATCCTTAAACCTATCAAAAGGACCAATCCTTAAACCTATCAAAAGGACCTATCCTTAAACCTATCAAAAGGACCTCTCCTTAAACCTATCAGAAGGACCTATCCATGGACCTATCAAAAGAACCTATCAAAAGGACCTATCCTTAAACCTATCAAAAGGATAGGGCAAGGGCAAGGGATGAAATGAAAAAAAAAATACTAATATTACAACACAAAGTACGTAGCAGGTAACCAAATTGTAAAGTATTTTTTATTTAAAATTAACTCTTTTTTAGGATAATAAATAAAACCCTTGTAAAACAAAATAGGAAATGCTGAAACAGGTAACAATTGTATATTTATGTGTTCCATTTAAAAAATTGTGTTTATATTTTTTATTCTAGAACATCATACATAAATAAATACATATTGTACAAAAATACCAAAAATTATAAATACACAATTTTCATTTTTTTACAAAAAAAGTTAATAATATTTACAAATGGGTTTTAAAATTCATTTTACAAAAATTGTACTGAAAAATTCTGTATTACTAATTTTTACCAGTTATTTTAAGTTTACTAAATTTTGAAAACCAAAGTTTGTAATGGTAACTGAAAAAGTTATCGGGCACAAATTGAAAACTTTTTTAGTAATGGTAACAGACTTTTTTGTAAGGAATACTAACATATTTTTATGAGTGTAAAATTGCCAAAACTTTTGCTAAAAGTATAAACATAAATATCAACAAATTATCATTTTGCTCTAAAAATGTACAACTTTTTTAGTATTTAACCCTTTTAAAAACGACTTTTTGCAAATTATTTTTAATTTTGAAGTAATTTTAAAATTTTTTGTAGAAAAATTTTAAAACCAAGGAAAATTTTAAAATATTTTTGGAATTTTTTATATCAATTTTTTTCATACCAAGCAGTTTGAATCGCTTCGCGAACCAGTTAAGTGGGCACAGATAATCGCTTTTGGTCAAGAAATGGTTAAGATATCATTGCAGTTATATATACACCAATGTCTCGTTTAACACCTTTAATACTTTTTTGATAAAAGCATTTAAAAATAAATTGTGGCATCATTAAACAATATTTTCTAATTTATTTTTAAAATAATAATGAAAATTAACCAAACCCAAATTATAAAAATGCAAAAAGAGGGACAAGTTTGTTTCTGTACTATACGACATTCATATACACTTGCAACAAAATAACAACAACGATATTTCGCTAGCAACTTTAATTAGTTGATGTTATTTGCAACATCTAAAAACTCTTGCTTTTGCTGCTATTAAAATACAACAAACTAATACTTTCCGCTGTGAAAAAGTATAAAATTGCACCACCAGTTGTTTGTTTTGTTATTTTTGTATAGTTATTTTTTATTTTTTTTTGCTTTTAGCTTTTTCAATTCTATTTGAGTTTTAAGTTACCAACATTTAGCAGCAACATTGAATCAACCATTTCACCACTTGAAGCAATCTAATTTAGCTGAAATAATTTGAAACCGAAAAAGTTTGTGGCAGAATCAAACAACTACGAGTAAACTAAAACTGAGTTTTAGAAACAATTTACACATAAACACTTACACACACACACACATATATACAAAAATTAAAAACTTTATTAAACGATACAGCAAAGTGTTTTGCAATGTTAGTTAAATTTGAAAAAAAAAATAAAAATAAAAAATATAACAACAAAAAAATTTAAATTAAATAATCACCAAAACATAATTCGTATTCAATGACAATGTGATGATGCTGTATAACTATGTGTATTCCTGGCTTATGCAGGGACTCTCTAACATTTTTGAAGGGATTCACTAACATTGTTTTGAAAATTTCGATTTTAAATTTAGGTTTAATTCAATCACGTTTTAGGCAAAGCCACACACTTATAGGAAATTGTACAACACAGTAATGAAAATATGCATTAGTGTTATGAAAAATAGCATTGAAAAGTAAAATTTATGATATTATTTCATTAAATCAATGAAATAAGCATCACATAAGTTTAGATTTATACAAAGTTTTATAAAGTTAATGAAAATTTTCAGAGAAAATATAAATTGCATTTTATGAAAATATTTCATTACTGTTTTGTTAATTTGACTAATTTTGTTATAGATTTTTTGAAGTTTTAAAAAATCGATATTTTTCAAAAAAAAGGACATAAAAAATTTAACAAGAAACAAGTAGAGAAGTTAAATTCGACTTGGCCGAATCTATGAATACTCTCCACAATGTTCTTTTTAAGTAATAGTACATAGTACATTTTTGATTAGAAATATTTTATTTTGTGTAAAACAATGATTTTTTAATAATTTTTGAAAAAAAAAAAATTTACTAAATTTGTTTTGAGTGTAACAATTTTTTGAGTGTAAAATTTTTTTCGAGTGAGTTTTTTTTGTTTTAAGTTTTAAAAATATTTTGGAGTGACAAAAAAACGTTGTAATATATTTTTTGTGACTTGCCAACGTTTTTAAAACAGGTTTAACGGGTTTTCAACACGTGAATTTAAGGTGAAACTAATCTGAAATTCACGGTTTTGCTAATAACGTTTTAACCACTGGACCAATTTGGCTGAAATTCAATTCCCAAGAGTTGCGTTTCGAAAGTTAATGTTTTTTTTATCTCATAAATTCACGAAAAACCCTTGCCGAAATTCAGTCTTTTGCTCATAACATTTTAATCACTAAACCGATTTCTGTGGATTACAATACCAACCTGATCAGGAGCCTCCGTAAAGTCTTTCAAAAGTTAGCGTGTTTTCAAGAGACAGACGGACGGACGGACATCGCTAGATCGTCTTAGAATCGATCGAGGATCATGAATATATATACTTTATTTGTAGGGCGTCACGTCAAATCTGAACTTTCGAATTTCGTCCTGAACGATGGCCACGGAATAGCTGATTTTTGGAAAATGTAGGAAAAATTTTTGCTATAGCTTCTCCAGCTGTCAATGTTTGAAAAAAAAACATACATTTTTCTACCAAAATTCATGTCAAAATTTTTTAACCAAATCCAGCTTAATTAGTCCCAAATGTTAGTAAATGTTAAGCATGTTATCTAAAGAATATTCAATATTCAAAAATGCTGATCAGCGATAATGTTAATGTTAATGTTAATGTTAATGTTAATGTTAATGTTAATGTTAATGTTAATGTTAATGTTAATGTTAATGTTAATGTTAATGTTAATGTTAATGTTAATGTTAATGTTAATGTTAATGTTAATGTTAATGTTAATGTTAATGTTAATGTTAATGTTAATGTTAATGTTAATGTTAATGTTAATGTTAATGTTAATGTTAATGTTAATGTTAATGTTAATGTTAATGTTAATGTTAATGTTAATGTTAATGTTAATGTTAATGTTAATGTTAATGTTAATGTTAATGTTAATGTTAATGTTAATGTTAATGTTAATGTTAATGTTAATGTTAATGTTAATGTTAATGTTAATGTTAATGTTAATGTTAATGTTAATGTTAATGTTAATGTTAATGTTAATGTTAATGTTAATGTTAATGTTAATGTTAATGTTAATGTTAATGTTAATGTTAATGTTAATGTTAATGTTAATGTTAATGTTAATGTTAATGTTAATGTTAATGTTAATGTTAATGTTAATGTTAATGTTAATGTTAATGTTAATGTTAATGTTAATGTTAATGTTAATGTTAATGTTAATGTTAATGTTAATGTTAATGTTAATGTTAATGTTAATGTTAATGTTAATGTTAATGTTAATGTTAATGTTAATGTTAATGTTAATGTTAATGTTAATGTTAATGTTAATGTTAATGTTAATGTTAATGTTAATGTTAATGTTAATGTTAATGTTAATGTTAATGTTAATGTTAATGTTAATGTTAATGTTAATGTTAATGTTAATGTTAATGTTAATGTTAATGTTAATGTTAATGTTAATGTTAATGTTAATGTTAATGTTAATGTTAATGTTAATGTTAATGTTAATGTTAATGTTAATGTTAATGTTAATGTTAATGTTAATGTTAATGTTAATGTTAATGTTAATGTTAATGTTAATGTTAATGTTAATGTTAATGTTAATGTTAATGTTAATGTTATTTGTAAGAAATGCCGTTTAAAAGTAACGATAAAAATCACCAAATCCGCCTAAAAGGGTAAGAAGGTTAACGACAAAATACGGAAGAAACATGTTAATGTTGTAAGTGATGCAGTTCAAAATTTGTAACCAAATTCCCAAGGCCGCCTAAAAGAGGCTATATGCATTTGAGGGATAACTTAACAACCAGAATTTAGTCGCAGCAAATCAATCACAGGGCCAAAATGGATTAAATCTCCTAATTACATTTCAGTATCTGGCTATATAATTAAATTCCTATTTCAAACAGATTAAGCTAAAAGCTTTGATGTTTCTCCAAAAATATTTTTAAAACGAAAAAAAAAAAATCCTGAATGCCTCATTTGAGAATATTGTTGTGTGTTTAACGTAGTAATATAAAACTTTATTTTGTTAACTTTTCGAAAAACAAGAATTTCAAAAATATTTCTGGTAACTTTATATCACGTCAAGCACGTTGTTTTTTTTTTTTTGTTCTTTTGTTACATTAAACATTTTTCTGTACAAACTTAAACTATTTTATAGTTAATTAAAAAATTGTTTTATTATGAGACCATGAGCGAAATGGAAAAAAAAAATAAAAACAAAAATTAATTAAAACAGTCATTAGTCAATGACAAATAAGAAAAAAATTTCAAAATTGTTGCTTAAAGTAAATTAAGTAAATTTAAAAGATTTTGTTAAAAAAACATAAGCAAAAGTTTTTCTGCTGAAATATTGTTAATAATAATAATAATTAATAATTTTAAACTCTTGGAGTACGTGATGGAAAACAGAAGAACATTATTATATTTTCCTTTTTCATTTTGATGACCTACTCTATAGGTCATGGACAATTTAGTTTGAGACTATTTAAGTAAATACAATCAAAATATTATAAAAGTCTCACACTTAAACAGTTGTTGCTATTTGGATTTAATATTCTTAAAAACATTAGGGTGAGACTTATTTTATATATTTTTATACCCTACACTTATTGTTAATGATAGAGGGTATATATAAGTTTTCCATTCCGTTTGTAACTCATCGAAATATCGCTCTAGGACCCCACAAAGTATATATGGGGCATTCCAGGCCAAATCACTCACTTTTAGACCCGATCCCCTTCAATTTTTTTTTTTGAATATGTTTTAGTATGTTTTTAGTAGTCTCAAGTTTTCAGATTTTTATACCATGTTTTGAGTAATCAAGTTTTCAAAATGCTGATTTTTTCAAAAAAATAAAAAAATTTAAATTTTCAATTAATTTTGACCAGTTAAAAATATAGATATCTTAAAAAAAATGGACAACGTTTTGTTGGTATCTAAATGTTGTTTTAGAAAAAAAGTATGAAAAAATTATTCGAAGTAATTATCACTTATTTTTTAATGTTTAACTTTTTGAAAAAGTCCGAAGCCTTCGATTTTTTTTTTTAAAAGTCTAAAAATTCTACTCTTAATTACGAAAACATTTACGCTATAATTCGACATGTGATCACAATTCGTTCAATTTTTTTAAAATTTTGAAAATTTCACTTTTTTTGACTCTCGTTTATTTCATATGGTGGCCCAAAAAAAATAAGTTGTTAGATATTGACCGCAACTCTACTTAGATGTATTTATTTGAATGTAGAAATACGTCTAACGAAATTTCAGGATAATCGGACATGTCTAAGGTGTGCTACATCGGGCATGAAGTTTAAAAACGAATTAAAAGGCGGAAATAATACTTTTTGTTAATTTTCTCAATCTTTTCGATATTTTGAGTTAAGTTTGAATTCAAATGGTTACAGAATTATGATTTGGTGTAAAATGTCTCTCTAATAAGGTACTAAAAACTAAAATCGGTTGAAAACCAGCCAAGTTATTATATATTTTTTCAAAAGATATCGAAAGATATCGAATTTTAAAAAATTGGTAGTTTGTTAATTTACTCAAACTTCTTTTACTCATAACTTCTTCAACAATGGTCCAAATATCAATTTTTTTTTTTCAAAATTTTTGTTTTTTTACGTACTTTTAAAAAAAAAAAATCCCAAAAAATTCTTTAAAGCGCTCCACACACAAAAAAAAAAACTAATTCCAATGAACGATTTTCATAGTATTTATGAACAAATTCATACAATTTATTAACTTTTTCATAATACTTTTAATCTTTTTCATAATATTTATGAAAAGTGTTTAATAGTTTTTAAATTTCACATATTATGATTTATTCATAAATAAAATGAAAAAGTTTATAAATATTATTCAAAAGTTAATAAATTGTATGAATTTGTTTATAAATACTATGAAAATAGTTCATTGGAAAAAAAAAATTTGTGTGTAGTATGCGATTTTTAAGTTTAAAAGTTTAAATCTCATTTTTGAAAATGTTTGTACTCTTCGATTTTTTTTGAAATTTTTTTGTGTAAAACTTCTATCGATTCTACAAATTTTTTGCCCTGGAGGGTCGTGAAATAACATTATTACTATTTTTTAAAATTTTAAAAAAAAAATTTATTGTAATTTTCCAATCTTAAAATCGTTTCTACTGCTCCAATGGTGCGTCATAGAGGGGTCATTTATAACCAACCGCTCTAACTGCCCTAATAGTGCACTTAGAGCAACAAAATGTATGACCGACCCACAATATTTTTTTAGTCCAAACATTTTCTCTGACCACACCTACCCTCTGTCTCGAATTGATAAGGCGGTCCCCATACAATTTTTTTTATTTTTTGTAAATTTGTTTTATTTAATCAGCTCTACCGATCCAATGGTGCTTCCGAGAGGGTTCATTAGTGAGTCCAACTCCCATTTATTTTTACTCTCCAACATTTTTTTTTAAACCAGGGATGTTAAATGGGGTTTTAAATTTTGTACCAACTTTCAAAAAAAATTTACTTTTTGGACCCTCACGGTACCATTTTTTTTTTTATTTATAAAAACTTAACTGAAACACATGAAAGTGTTAGTTCGGTTGTACTGAATCTTGTATAACCTCCAAAATGAAAACAAATTAAAAAAAACATTTTCGGGGGCGTTTTTGAACAATTTCTTTAAATCTTTCTGCAGAAAATGTCTCATAATCCGATACTTTATCTACAGGAAAAAATCGCAGAATTCTACAATTTTTCAACAGAAAAATGTGTGTAAACACGAAAAACGTATCAAGATCAGTGAATTCTTCTAAAGATAAAAAGTCACAAAATCTGCAATTAATACTATCTTCATTAGTTGTCTATAAATAACTGACTAGGACCTTTGTGGAAAATTCTGAGAACTTTTTGTTTAACAAAAGTGAGTAAGAATTTTTTCTCAAGTGTCTAATTTTGATACCATTTTTAGAAAACAAATTTTTAAAATCCGGAAATTTTTTCAAAAACTTTTAGAAAATTTTCATTTGAAAACTACTTTAAATGGTTTTAAAACAAGAGGCAAAAACCTTAAAAAAAAGAGTCTCATTTATGGTGTTAATCGGTTTAGCATTATTACCCTTGCGAGCAATCTTTTTTAAAGTAAAGAAAGAAGCTGGAGTCTTTTACCGATATTTCGATGAGTTATAAAGAAATTGGAAATTTTAAAATTGTACCAAATGAGTCGCGGCAGTACCACGGTACTTTTGATTACTTTTGAGGGATTTCCAATCCCTAAGTAGGCTCCCATACAAATAACAGTTGGACAAATTTTATAAGAAAGTAATTTTGAATGGAAGCCTACATAGGGAGTGGAGATAGAGCGTAGGTATGTTTTAAAAAAATGTTGTAGTATAAAAATAAATGGGGATCGGTCTCACTAATGACCCCTCTCGGACGCACAATTGGACCGGTAGAAGCTGATTAAATAACGCAAATTTACAAAAAATAAAAAAAATGTATGGGGACCGCCTTAACAATTCCAGATAGAGGGTAGGTGTGTTCAGAGAAAATGTTTGGACTAAAAAAATATTGTGGGTCGGTCATATATTTTGTTGCTCTGAGGGCACTATTAGGGCAGTGAGAGTGGTTGGAGCAAATTTTAAAAAATGTCGTTTTGTATGGGAGCCCTCTTAGAAATTGGAGATAGGGTATTAGTTTGTTCCGAAGAAATGTTAAGACGTAAAAATTAATGGGGGAAATTTCAATAAATTTTTTTCAAAAAATTTAAAAAAATTGTAATAATCGATATCCACGATCCTCCTGGGCAAAAAATTGGTATAATCGATAGAAGTTTTACACAAAAAAATTTTAAAAAAATCGAAGAGTACAAACATTTTCAAAAATGAGATTTAAATTTTAAAACTTAAATATCGCATACTAGAGCGCTTTTAAGAATTTTTTGGGATTTTTTTTTAAAGTGCGTAAAAAAACAAAAATTAAAAAAAAAAAAAAACTTGAAATTTGGACAATTACACAGTTCAAGAAGAAAATGCGTATTGGATTCTGGTTAGTGATTTGGATAGTGTCTGTTGCGCTGATTTCAAATCCGGAGCCCAAATTTTTGTATCACGTCGGGATTTTGAGTAATTCGCGGTTAAATTGCCGAAAAAGGGCATTTTTGGCCCTTTTTAAAAGCTTATAAAATAAGATCCTGACATGCAAATGACTTGGTATTCGAAAGCCTGTATTTTTCACTTAAAGATAAGATAAAATGTTCTAAAAGTTTAATTTTCTAAAATGGTAAAAAACTCATTAGCAAAAAACCTTCCATTTTTTCAATATTTACTTTATTTACACAGTGTTTTTAAACAAATTTCCATACAAAATCATACGTAAATTTTAGATTTAAAGCACTTGTGGCTAATGATTTTTTTACCATTTTAGAAAATAAAATTCCAAGAAGATTTAATCTTGTCTGAAAGAGAAAATTACACACTTTCGAATGAGCTTGATACCAAGTCATTTGCATGTCAGGATCTTATTTTATAGGCGTTCAAAAATGGCCAAAATGGGAATTTTTTGACACTTTAACCGCGATTTTCTCAAAATTGTGACGTGATGATTGACCGTTTTGGAATTGGGACACCAAACCCTATCAACTTTGTTTGGTTTCATCCAAAATGCAGCGACAAACCTCAGATTTGTATGGCGGTGTTATTGAAGAAGTTATGAGTAAAAAAAGTTTGAGTAATGGAACAAACTACCAATTTTTAAAAATCCGATATCTTTTGAACGGGTCATCAAAAAAATCTGAAAATTTACCACGAAGGAGTTTTCGAAGAGTACTAAGAACTGTTATCAAATTGGGAAAATTAAAAAAAAAAAAATTTCAAAGTGTCCGATTTGACATGGAATGCCCCATATTTATCATGCCCCTGGTCTTGTTCTTTTTAAATTCCAGCGAAATCGGTCCAGTGGTTCAAAATTTATTAGCTAAACCAATAATTTCAGATTGGTTTCATCTTAATTAAATTCACTTGTTGAAAAGCCAGAGCTTTAAAAAAACAAGCCTTAAAACCATTGATAAGCCACAAAATTACATTACAAAGAATTTTTGTCACTAAACAATTTTTTTACTCTAAACAAAAATTTACACTCAAAAAAATTTTACACTCAAAACAAGTTAGTAATTATTCTTTTTTTTACAAAAATTACAAAAAAAAGCTTTTTACTCAAAATAAAATATTTCTAATCAAAATTGCTAATTAAAAGGGCGTTGCTTTTTATTTGATCTAATTTTTAGTTTTGTTTTTCCTATAAGTCCTACCGTAATATTTTTCCAAGTAACAAAATCATTGTTGTTTATTGTTAATTTGTTATTCTTTTCTTAACGTTTCTTTTCATTTAGTTTGGTCTCATTTCTTCATCTGTTTCGGGATACTGGTGGCGGGGCGGTGGTATTGAAGTAAAACTTTTCTAATGAAATATGAATCTCATGATTAATGACGCAGCAATGATGTGGCCCTTGTTCAATGTCGGCCAATAGATTGAAAATAATACAATAACAACAATAACATAAATAACAAATACATTAAAAACTTATTGAAGCTGAACAACACAGATACGATTTGATCGTTGTTACAGCGAGACACTATGGATAAAGAAATCAACAAAAAGGAAAAAAAGAAATCTCAAAGGAAAAAAAAATATAAAAAAAAATGTGAGCTCTCCACCTTTCAAACACAAATGACATTCGTTTAAAGGTAACATTTCGGTCACTGCCACTGACGGACAATTTGTGAACTAGATATTAAAATGCAGGGTTGAAGAAAAATTTTCAGCATTCTCAAAATCTGTTTGAAATTTTAAGTTCGACCAATTAAATTTTATTTTGGAGAAAAAAAAATCGAATTGTATTTGGAGTGCTGTAAGCTGCCCGTTATTTATATTTTTTCCACAAAAGTTATAGCCTTCTGAGTTCATATCGGACCTGGGAATATTTGTGTGATAAAAGTAAGACCACTCTTTTAAACTGACCTAAATCTTAAAAAATATTTGCTTAATTACCCCATTGTTTATTTAACAACAACAAAAAAAACAAACGAAACCAAACCACAATCTATGGCATCAAAAGCAATGAACAAATATTTTCTTTGCTAAATAATAAAAAGCATTTAGAAAATACTTATAAATAGGTTGGTTGTTGGGTCAGAAGGGAATGAAAGACGGACAAAGAAAAATCAATTAATTAAAACACAATTAAATATTATGGCACACATTGTTCATTTCTACCACCCAGCTTTTAAAAAGACCCTTCTTCATTTAAAACAAAATATTAATTTATGAAAAACGAATACAAGAAACATTTTGTTAAATTAGAAATTTTGAATTAAATTAAAATCTTTTCCTTTTTTGCTATTAGTGTTCACAAAAAATTAACATACAACATTTACTTACATAAAATTTGATTATATTTCTTTAATAGAATTTTCATTTAATACTCATTTGACTATCATCCTCATCATCATCGTCGTCCTTATGATGGACACATCCCTGGTTATAACAATGTTTCAATGTGCAGTTTTTTTTTGTATTTTTTGCTTCGGTTATTTTATATTAAAATGACAGCTTCCAACGAGAGCAGGGTATCAAAAAAAAAAAAAAATTAAATCCTTTAAATTATGCAAATCTCTTTGGCAGACTACAAATGTTTTCATATTTCACGTACTATATATGAGTAGTTTACATTAACAAAATTATGAAATAAATATAAATTGTTTTGTAAGCAAAATGTTTGTGTATGTGTAAATTTAAATATCAAATTTGCAATTGGTTGGCTAAATGATGGAATAAAGGTTTTAGCATAAGAGGGCCTATAATTATAAATAATAAAATTTTAAAGTGTCCCAATAGATTAAAACGCTTTTAAGAGATGATTAAAAAAAAAACAAATGTTTGACTTTGGGGGACACTATTTAATGACCTTTGACCTTTCTGAAAAAAAATCTTGGTGAACGCCGTTTTAAAGGCTGTCGCATTACCTATTATTTGAAACCCGAATGAGACCTGTTTGTTATTACTTTTTGAGATATCTTTATTTATGTCAAAACACTTTTGTCAAATATATATGATTTTGCCAATTTTCAAGACCCCATATCTCGGGAAGAAAAACTACCAGGAGTCTCAAATTTTGGCACAACGATTTTTTTTGTAAGGGTCCCACTATATTCCAAATTTCATTAAATTCGAAAGGGGTAAGGTCAAAAATGTTACTTTTTTCTGTTGAATTGAATTGTAACTCTAAAGTGAAATTTTGTTTACCTTCTATTTTCCCAAGTGTCTGAGCAAATTTTTATTGTCCTTGGCCTAAAACTTATGTCGTAAAAATTTAAGACCAATCGGATTCAATTAACCCGACAGGCGATCAAGGTTTTGAATTTACATTTGTTTTAAATAATTTTGATACGCTGAGTACAAATATCAGTAAATTTTAAAAGTCGGTCGAACAATTTTCGAAATATTGCCATTTTAAAAATTTAAAAAATATGGCGATTCTACGTTCAAGAAACTTTTTATAAAATATGTCAAAATTTGTTCGCCTTGACCAAGCTTAAGGCGAACTTTCATATAAACATCATTCCACCAAAAATATGGATTTTTGAAAATATAAAACAAGTAAAATAAAAAAATATGTATTTTTATTGATTTTTGCATGCTGAACACGAATATTTTCGAGATTTGAAATTTGTCAAATAATGTCACTACGCTCAAGAAATATTTAAGACAAAATTATAAAAAAATTGTTCCTCATACCATATCATAGAACTAGAGACGAACTTTCATTTAAACTTAACTTGAGCCAAATCTAACCATTTTAAATCGTTTTCAAAGTTTTGAATTTTTGGTAGAAATTTTCTAAAAATCCATAACTTTGATCAAAGGACTCCACTGCTTAAAATTATCGTTATTAATTGAAATTTGGTTTACATAACTGTTATTCTCAAGTTCTATGAAATGGACAAAGAAAAAATTTTTTTAATAATTTCTTAAACGTAGGTATAAACTGTAATTTTTTGGCAAATATCAAATAGTGATATCTCGAAAGCCTTTCGACCATTTTTTAAATTTTTTTTGATATTTGTGCTCAGCGCATCAAAATAAATATGATGTTATGCCAGACATTTTAAAAAAATGCCTGCGAATTTTGTACTCTTGCCCAAAAACATTAAATCATGAAAATGTTTTGCGGAAGATTTGGGAGTACTTGCCAAAGCAAAGTTTTTTATGCAAAACGAATTGAAATATCAGTCGAGGATCCCATTAAAAAACCAAAAGAGCTGTATATTTCGTAAGTGAGTGCAAAATAAGTGCAAAAAAGTGTTTTTACATTTTGGAGAGTATAAAAGATTCGGCACCAAAGAATATAACACTCTCACTTGTTTTATGTACATTTGACAAACAATTGGAAATTTATATGCGAAAATCTTAGACTTGGTAAAAAAGTAGTTTTGGTAACAAAAATATTTTTTTAGTAAAAAAAAATTTTGATGAAAAAAAGTTTTTAATGAATTTTTTTGATGAAAAGAAAAATATTTTGATGTAAAAAAAATTGATAAAAAAAAACTGATGAAAAAAAAAAGTTTGTAAAAAAAATTTGATGAAAAAAAAAGTTTGATGAAAAAAAAAGTTTGATGAAAAAAAAATTGATGAAAAAAAAATTTGATGAAAAAAAAATTTGAAAAAAAAAATTAAAAAAAAAATTTGATGAATAAAAAAAAATTTGTGAAAAAAAAAAAATTTGATAAAAAAAAAAAAATTGAAGAAAAAAAAATTGATGGAAAAAAATTTTATGAAAATTTTTTTTTTTTCTTGAAAAATAATTATGTTACTTTTTATTCACCAGCTGGTGAAAAACGGGTTTATTCACCAAGAGGTGAATTATTATCCAAGTTTACAAGCCCATGTTTTAAAATTGTTGGTTTTAAGAAAATGAAAACAGTAATTCTTGTTTTCTATTTCGTTAATCGTCAAACTGAGGTGGCCTCCTGCAACTTTTTTAAAATTAGACACCAGCCTAAAAACATTATCATGTTAAAAAAGAAGTAACAATGTTATTAAAAACTGGAGTTTTTCAGAGGTTGGTTTAGTTAAAAAAAAAAAAGTGTTTTCCTCGTGATCTGATTTTGACCATTTACTTTCAAATCACAATATGGGGGTATACTAACCTTGTCATTCCGTGTGTAACGCATCGAAATACTGGTCTGAGACCACATAAACTATATATATTATTGATCAAAGATCGATTCTAAGACATTCTAGCGATGCCTGTCTGTCCGTCTTTCCGGTCGTCTTTCCGTCTGTATCTGGAAATAATAGAGGTTGACAACTGAAGTTTAAAGTCTTAAAGTCATAGGCTGGTTAAGTTCTTTGACGCGCAAAATCGGACAAGGGGGAAAAATTCCTGCGAAGTTTGTACTCTTGCCCAAACCATTTTAAACATGATAATGTTTTGCTGTATAAAAAGGTGTGCTTTCCAAAACAAAATTTTTCAAGAAAAAATAACGCTATATAAATTTCTCATTCCATACAAAACACATTGAAATATCGGTCGGGGACCCCATTATGTGTATATATTATTGATCTGTAATGTTTTTTAAGACGTTCTAGTGATATCCATCTATCTGTTTGTCTGTGTTTGTCGATAAAAAAGTTTTTGATGAAAAAAAAAAGATTTTACGGAAAAAAAATTATTGATAAAAAATTTTGATAAGAAATTTTTGATGAAAACAAAAAAAAAATATTAAAGATAACATGTATAAAAAAAAATATGAAAAAACAATATTGATGAAAAAAATATGAATGAAAAAAATATTGAAGAAAAAAAATATTGATGAGAAGTAGATGTTGATGAAAAAAAATATTGCTGAAAAAATATTGTTGAAAAATAATTATATTACGTCTTATTCACCATCTGGTGAATATTTTTTTATTCACCACGCGGTGAATTATTATCCAAGTTACAAACCCAAGTTACTAAAATTTTTGGTTTTAAGAAAATGACAACAGTAATTCTTATTTTCTTTTTTGTTAATCACTGAGGTCGCGTCCTTCAAACTTTTTTATAATTAGACACCAGCCTTAAAATTTTATCATGTTAAAAATTCCCCCTAAAGGAACTAAACCAAACTCCATATTTTTTTACAGATTTCATTATACTTTTGTTAATAATGAAAAACTAATTCATAATAATAATAAATAAAACGCATTTCTGAGACATGGTAATTTTTTCTATAAAAAATTCATACTTTCTTATTTTTTTTCTATATTTTCTGACTTTTTTGTTTTGAGACATTTTATAGAAAAATCATAGATTGTGAGAGATGATTTCAGAAAAAAATAGGATTCTGAGACATTTATATGTAGAAAATCCCTTAGATTCTAAAAAAGTTTTTTTTTTTTTTTTTATAAAAAAGAAGCAACACTCAGGCAATGCTGCCTATCAATTACCAATGTAACCGTGATGCTTCTTTCGGAAAGGGGATAGAAGAGAGATGAAAGATTTGAAAGATAGAAGGGCTTCAGTATGGCAACACTGTAATTGCGCTTGTTGATAATTTTGAGTACAGTTGTTGCATCGCCATCTGTTATTGATCTGGCGAATTATTTTTGAAGCTGTGTTTATAGCCATTATTTTATTATTTTACTTCGTTGACGTTTTTAGTGCTATTTATCAACGAAGGAGGGTGCTGCGATAGATATTAGTTATAAATAGAAACTAATAAATATCTGAAAAAAAATGTTGTTCTGCCTGAGCTGAGAATAGAACCCAGGCTTGCTGGCTAGTAGTCCAACGCGCTAACCACTAAGCCACAGCACTTTTTCCTAACGAAAAAGTCTATAGGTCTGTAAAGTCTATATTTTCTATAGAAAACACCTCAAATTCTGAGACATTTTTTCTATAGAAAATTTCTCAAATTCCGAGATATTTTTTCTATAGAAAATGTCCCAGATTCGAAGTCATTTTTTTCACAGAAAAAATACCCTAATGAAAAAAATAATAATAAATGGGTAAAATATAACTGAACGTATGAGAAATATTTCATATCTATTTAATATTACTTATACGCCACTGTTAAGAATTAAATTAAGAATGATATTCCTATTTAAAATTTATTAAAAAAAATTTAAATTAAAAAAAATAATAAAAAATGTATGTAAAAATTGCTTTTTTTATGTTATTAAGGCCCTACTTGCACACTAACATTTAATTTAAAATCATAGATTTCCAAATATTTAATGCAAAATTTCCAAAAAAAAAGACTGACAAATTGAAACACAAATTAAAATCAATAATGTGTATGATTTATATATAATTTCATAAACACATTTAGCTCTAAATAGCAGTAATAGCAACTATTAATACAACACAATACAAACATATATACACAGACACTAACACACACAAACAATAAAGCAAAACTAATGAAAACACATTATGGTATAAGCACCTAAATTAATTATACTAACTAAACACACGTACATGTATAGTTATATACTGATGTATTATGTTTGTATGGATGTTCACATGTCTGTATATAGAATTTCATATTTGCATGATATTATATTATCCTTTCGTTGCTGGCATTGACAATATGATTTTTTTTTTTTTTGGAATTAGCAACAAATATAAAAATACCTTTTAAAGCTTCAATTGACACGGTTAGTCTTTACTTTTTATTAAAATTTTATCGGAATAGTTGAAGAGGACTTTTTAAAATTTATAAAGTCAATACTCCCGATCGATTTTATGCAGATGTTGGAACACGTTAGGTTAAATGTTGACAAATTGATATGTTATGATTTTTGCTAGAGTTGTCAAAACCGATTTCCGAAGTATTCGAAAAATCGATTTTTTTCTATTTTTCCGGTTTTTTAAAACCGGTTTTTTGAAAAGGTCGATTTTCGAAGTATTCGAGAAACCGATTTTTTGGCCTCGAATAATCGACTTTTTTATATATATTTTTTTTTTTTATTATTTTGCATTCAAAGTCGTTTTTTAGTAGCCATCTCAAAACTTTGAAGAACATTTTAATTATACCTTAAAAGAAATTCAAAATCCTGTATTGAAAGAGGGTTTTGACTAATAGCTCATTCACACTTACCTCGAAACCCCGTTGAAACCTCATAATTTTAATTTTAAAACTCGACTGTTCACACACAACAAATATGACACTTATCTAGTTTTCAGAAACTAGAACAAACAAAAATTTCTTTAAAATGAATTAAATAATGCCGAAATTATTTTTTTAAACGTTTTTATTTTTTATTTATTCCAAATTAATAAATATTTTCAAGAAATTTTGTAAATAAATAGAGTTTTTTATTTTTTTAATTTTGGCATTTTCCCATTTTCTCTATTTCGTATTGCCGCACAGTGGTAAAAATATGAAAAATTTTGAAATTTATAAGGTTTCGATCGTACTTTCGTTGAAACCTCACTACAAAAAGGTTTCAATTTGTGAGGAAAAATACGTATTTTCAAATGAGGTTTGGCACGAAACCTCGTTAAGCGGGGTTTCGAGGCCAATATGAACGTACTATAAATAGATAAATTATCTAAAAGATCTTCCAAATTAGATCTGCTTTACAAGGCATTACTGAAAAGTAATGGGCGTAATGATTGTTGTTGTTTTTTTTAAGTAACTACACTCAAAAAAAAAAAAAACTTGTAAAACGGCAAGAAAAGTTTGTAACTTTTTTTGCTACCTCCTATTTGTCAACAATTCCTTGTAATTTTACAAGCTTTTTACCAATAATTTCGTAATTTTACAAGCTTTTTACCAATAAAATCGTAAATTTACAAATTTTTTGACGTGATAAAACTTACAAGGAGGTTACGTATTTTTACTAGATTTTTACTAGATTTTTTGTTACCTCCTTTTTTACGAGAATTCCTATACAAAATTACGAGCTCTTTGTAATTTTATAAGATTTTTACCAATAAAATTGTAAATTTACAAATTTTTTGGCGCGGAAAATTTACTACAAGGAAAACTCGTGAATTTACAATTTTTTTTTTTGTAAATAAACCTTAGAAATTTGTAAAATTACAACTAAATATTGTAAAATTACAAAAATGTTTCTTTTTTTTTACAAAAATACAAAAAAAACATGTTAAAAAGTGTCGTTTATCAAATGTTGGCTTAGTTTTTCAAGGGGTAACTTTTTTCCCCCTGGTCCGATTTTGTCCATTTGCGAACGCAGCCGGCCTATAACCATGAGACATTTGTGCCAAATTTCAGGGGGCCTAGCTTTTTTATTTTGGACTGAATTGTGTTTTATGCAGACGGAAATGCTAGTTTTGTTTAACTTTTTTATTAAAGAAATAATAAAAAAAAAAACGAAAAACCGATTATTCGAAACCGGTTTTTTGTTACAAAACCGAAAAACCGAATTTTTTAAAAGGCGGTTTTTCGAAGTATTCGAAAACCGGTTTTTAAAATAAACGAATATTTGACAACTCTAGATTTTTGCACTTAATTAATACAATTAATTTTTTGGTTATCTGCACTTTTTTTATATCCGCGGCTCTAAAAGATATAAAAATGTTTAATTTATTTAACAAATGTACAAAAAACCTTTAAAAAATAGTGTTTCCAGAGGTTGATTTACTTATTCTAATCGGACTAACTTACCCCTTAATCTGATTTTTGATACTCTTTGATTATACTGAATCATGCGAACGGCCAAACGGACACAGCTAAAATGTCTTACAATTTATATTTTGTGTAGTTTAGGGAGATCTTAACCAGTGATTGGCACCCATTGCACTTATGAACAAAACACAATCGGCTTTTTACACGTACAGAACACGAATGTAAACAAAACTCACAACAAAGAGCATACAATATACAAGTACTTCATTCAGTGGCATATTAGCTTTTAACAAAAGAGGTTGACGTCGCTTTATATATAATTGCAAAAAAAAAAAACATCTTTACCCAAATTGAATGCTGAGAACTGTCAATTGGGGTATAGGTGTTTTTTGTATATTAACAGTAAACAAAAACGTCAATTTACCTTACATGAACAATGTTTGCATTGATTACTCAAAAAAAAAAAAAAAGAATAAAAAAAACTATATTTTAGGACGAAATGGTGATTTTAGCAAATACCAGATATAAATTAATTTCAAAGGGAAACAAATTATAGTAGAAAATGATTTAAAAAAAAATGAAAAAGTTTGTGAGAATTTAAAATTTCCATGTACATAAAATTTATCATTTTACGTAAATAGTATTGGATATGGGAAACAGTTTTGCTAACCTCATATTGCACGGTGCCCTGGATAGAATTTAAATAAAATTTTGGTGTTACTCCAATTTTTAAGTGGATTATGTTTTTAAAAGATAAAATAAAGAAAATGAGCCAAAAAAGAAAAAAAAGTACTAGGCGCTTTTTTTTTGGCGGGCAAAAAGATGAATTTCAAAAAAACAAAAAAGAATTTATTCTTTCAAATGCATTAAAATTTGCATATACGGATGTAAATTCATCACATATTTACTTATCAGTGAGATTTAAATATATATGTAACATATTTTTCCAGATATGAGACTTAAAAGAATAATTTCACTATTAATTGAAACTAAATGAAATATGTCCTTGTAAATTGTATTTAAAAATGTTAGTTCTTAAAAGTTTTCAGTGTACTACTCAGACGGACAGCAGAACACAAAGCTGCCTCAGTTTAGACCTTAGTCAGTCATATAATTTTAAAAGAATTAATACTTTTTTGTTAAATTTTTTTTTCAAAACTAAGAAAAATCAGAAAACGATAGTAAAAATCATTAAAAATGCGTTTGCAATGCCTAAGGAAGAGTAAAATAAAGTAAATAGTTTAAAAAGAGATACAGAAAGTAGTTTGAACTATTTGTTTATTGCGAAACTTATGGATGGACTTAATATCCTTTTTTAATTTTGTTTATTTCGCCAAAAATCCTTTGAAAATTTTGTTTGTATTGTTGGGGTAACTTCCCCCCTTCAAAATCTAGAAACAGGATCAATATTAAATGTGAAGTAGCTGCTAGAGTTAAAATTTTCATTAAATTAAAGAAGAAATTTGATTTAGTCTCACTAAATAGTGAAATTATTCTTTTAAGTCTCATATCTGAAAAAATATGTCACATATGTATTTAAATCTCACTGACAAATGAATATAGCTTTGTTTGTTTACCTACTACAATTTACTATTTTTTACTCAATTTACTACTTTTGCTCAAAAACCGTTCGAGTACACATAAAAATAGTAAATGTAGTAATCAATTTAAGAGCAAATATATTTCTCTTTTGCTTAAACTTTACTACAATTTACCGGACAAATTTCAATGCGTAAGTATGAAAATTATGTCAAAAAAATTATTGACAAATTTTTATATTTACAAAAAACCAAAAACTTTTAATACATAAATTACAAAAATTTAAAATGTGCCTGAAAATTCGATAATAAAAACTATTTAAATACAATGGAAGCATGTGTCCTAAGGGAATATAGAAAATTAAAGTATTAGTAAGGGTATGGATTATTTTAAAAATATGGTCTTTTCCCCAAGACTTTCAGTTATAAAAAAATAATTTTCCTGTTTTCTTCAACAAATCCTCCAGATTTTTAAGATACTGAGGAGTGTTCCCTATAAAAAAGTTTATATGTACCTTTAAAAAGTTTTTCTATTGTGAAGACATCACAGTTAAGTCCACTTTCTTTAGAAAAAAGGCTTTCATGTTTTGTCTATACATATGTATGTCTCAACTATTTTTTGAAGGACAGTCCCAAGATAATAAGGAAAACTCCTCAGATTCTGAGAGTATTTGTTTATAGGCTTTTAAAATACCTCTTAAAGAAAAAATCAGATGTGTCTTAATATACTAAAACGTAAAATTCTTTCAAAGATTTTTCGGGTTTCCTGTATAAAAAGGTCCATAATTAAATTCTTTGGAAAGTTCTGTAGAATATTATCCTCAAATTGTCAAAACTCCTTGTTCTTGTCTATTTTCATAAAGTTTTGGTGATTGTCCAAATGATTTTTTTATGTTCATAAATTAAACAAAAATAAATGTCTAAATAAATTAAAAAAAAATTGAATGATAAATATATTTTTACTACTTTTACTACTTTTCGTTTTTTTACTTTTTTGGATTTTTCGCTCAGTGAGTAAAGTTTGACAATATTTCTCATTTACTACATTTACTACAAAAAAAGTAATCAAACAGACCTTATGTGATGAATTTACATATGTATAAAAAAATGTTGATGCATTTGAAAGAATAAATTCTTTTTTGTTTTTTTGAAATTCATCTTTTTGCCCGCCAAAAAAAAAGCGCCTAGTACTTTTTTTTCTTTTTTGGCTCATTTTCTTTCTTTTATAGTCCAAAAACATAATCCGCTTAAAAATTGGAGTAACACCAAAATTTTATTTAAATCCTCTCCAGGGCACCGTGATTGAGAGATCCAATGTATGTCTTTCCATAGGAATTTTCCCGGAACTCCTATTCGGTTCTCGTATGAAATTTTAAAAACGCACAAAGGTAGTAGTTTAGAGAACAAAATTGTGAGGCGCCCTGCGATCAAAGTTTATGATATTAGAACGAAATTAAAAAAAAAGTTTTTTGTTAATTTTGGCACTCCGAACACAATTAAAACAAGTAGAAAAGTTAAATTCGACTTGGCCGAATCTATGAATACCCTCCACTATGCCCTTTTTAAGTTATTGTAAATTTTCTAACGTAAAAAAAAATTTTTTGATTAGAAATATTTTATTTTGTGTAAAAAACTTAAAAAAAAAAAAAAATAATAAATTTTTTTTTGACTGTAAAATTTTTTTTGAGTGTTAAGTTTTTTTCGAGTGTATTTTTGTTTTCCTTAATGTTAAATATTTTTGAGTGACAAAAATACGTTGTAAAATATTTTTGTGACTTACCAATGTTTTTAAAACATGTTTAACGGGTTTTCAACACGTGAATTTAAATGCTAATCTGAAATTCACGGTTTTGCTAATAACTTTTGAACGACTAAACCGATTTGGCTGAAATGCGACAGAAACTAGGCCGGGGGAACAACAAGTACATACGCCAAGCTTCGGCATCCTCAGAATTGTGGTTTGAAAGTTAGTGTGTTTTTTATCTCAAAAATTCCCGAAAAACTCTTTCCGAAATTCAGTCGTTTGCTCATAACTTTTGAACCCATGGACCCGCTGGATTGCAATGCCGACCTGACCAGGTAAACGCTTAACATATATGCCAAACTTCAGGAGCCTACGTAAAGTCTTTGAAAAGTTAGCGTGTTTTCAACAGACAGACGGACAGACGGACGGATGGACGGACATCGCTAGATCGTCTTAAAATCGATCGAGGATCGTGAATATATATACTTTATGGGGTCCTAGACCAATATTTCGATGTGTTACAAACGGAATGACAAACTTATATATACCCTCTATCGCTAGAGTGGAGTGTATAAAAATCCGCAATTTTTTCCATTTTCCATTTATTTACCATTTGGTGTTCAATTATGTTCACATAAATCAACCGGCAGCCGAATTAAAGCATTTTGTATTTTAAGGTTATGTTAAATGTACTAAAATTTTTGAGGTGTCCTTACATTTTCGTTCATAAATTGTGAACCGGTGAACCGATATCGCTCAAATGCATTACCAAACTTTTCGGGAGAACTTCCAATAAATATGTTAAGTTTCAGTCATCTCCATGTAATATTTTGGCCGTGATCACCATTTTCACAGACAGACGGACATCGCTAGAATGTCTTAAAATCGATCCCAGACCGATATTTCGATGAGTTACAAACGGAATGACAAACTTATATATACCCTCTATCACTAGAGTGGAGGGTATAATAAAAAACAAGTAGAAAAGTTAAATTCGACTTTGCCGAATCTATGAATACCCTCCACAATGCATTTTTTTTAAAGGGTAGTACATTTTTTAACGTGAAAAAATTAACAATTTTGATTAGAAATATTTTATTTTGAGTAAAAAACTCTTTTTTTGTCATTTAAAAAAAAAAGAAAAATTACTAATTTTTTTGTTTGAATGTAGAATTTTTTTCGAGTGTAATGTTTTTTTTTACTTTAAAAATATTTCTGAGTGAATTCACGTACGTATGTACACAAAATATTGTCATTTTTGTAAAAAAAATTATTTTTTTTTGTGTAAATTTTTTTTTGAGTGTAAAATTTTTTTTGAGTGTAAATTTTTTTTTGAGTGTAAAATTTTTTTCGAGTGTAATTTTTAAGTTACCAATGCTTTTAAAACTAAACAAGTTTAAAAAGCATTGCTTTAAAATTAAACTAGTTTGAAAAGCATTGCGTCGCTGCTCCGTCGTAATTTGGTATGTGTTTTTAATGAAGTTTTCAGGAGAGCAAAAAACCGTTTTATTTTGCCATTTTGCCATATTTTATAAAAGTCAAGCGTCTTTAAAATACATAAAGATGTTTTATAGATGTGTACCACAAAAAAAAAAGAATGATTTTTTAGCTAAAACGAAGATATTAACGAATTACATAAAAAACTACACATAACACATTTTGTTGGAACATTTTTGGTATTAATTTTTTTATTTTTGGACATTTTTATACACATGACCGTTTTTGTTCATAGAACTTAATTTATAAAATTTAATAATAGTGCAAAAAATTGTCATATTCATTAAAGTGATAGTAAATACACTTTTAAATCCCATATTTTGTACAAATCTGCATCCAAGTGCTGTTGCTTCAATGAATTTTGTTTTTTTTTTAGCGAAAAAATTTTACTCAAAAAAATGTTCCTGAAATTTGTGCCATTAGATCTGACCATCATTTCTATATAATTGGGGCATGCTTATTTCAATGGTGAAGTCCGTTTTTGAATCAATGGAACAGTTTTCATGGAAATCATCGTTAAAGTTATGCACATTTTGTTGCAGTTTTTTTATTAAAAAAATTCTTCTTTTACAAATGCAAAATTGTTTGGTATGAGAAATGGGAATTAGACTCATAACGATATAATAGTACAAATTTGAATAAAAATGTTTGCGTTGAAAACGTTGAAAATCGCGATTTTTCTCATATTTTAATGATTTTGCGTTTTTTTTGCAACCCTATAATTAATTTTCCGAATTGATTTCATGTGTATGAAAAGACTAATGTATGTAATTAATTTCTGCAAAAAAAAATTTTTAGATACATATAACTTTTTTTTGAAAATCGCGAGAAATCGTTATTTTATAATGGCAGCATCCCTTTAAAATGTGATCTCATACTTCATTTTTTAGTATAGTATGTAAGCATGCAGACGGATGCCCTATAGAGGTTTCATATTATGCAATAAAAAAAAATCCAAAAATGTCACATACCAAATCACGACGGAGCAGCGACGCATTGTTTTGTTACCACCAATGCTTTTAAAACTTCTTAAAACACGTGGCATTTTAAATGAAACTTATCTGAAACTCAGGGTTTTGCATATTACTTTTGAACCACTGGACCGATTGAGCTGAAATTTAATACCAAACAGACCCGCGGCACGGCAAAGATACGTGCCAAGCTTCAGTAGTCTCAAAGTTATCGTGTTTTCGAAAGTTATCGTGTTTTTTATCTCGTAAATTCGCGAAACACCCTTGCCGAAATTTACTCTTTTGCTCATATCTTTTGAACCACTGGACCGATTTGGCTGGATTGCAATACCAACCTGACCAGGTAAATGACAAACGTATATGCCAAACTTCAGTAGCCTCTGTGAAGTCTTTCAAAAGTTAGCGTGTTTTCTACGGACGGACAGACAGACCGACGGACGGACGGACGGACGGACGGACATCGCTAGATCGACTTAAAATCGATCGAGGATCATAAATATATATACTTTATGGGGTCCTAGACCAATATTTCGAGGTGTTACAAACGGAATGACAAACTTATATATACCCTCTATCACTAGAGTGGAGGGTATAAAAAATCATCATGTGATCAAACTAATTTATTCAAATATTTTTTGTACACCAACGCCCCCTGTGGGTATAAGGTTATAAAAAAATATAGATTTCGGTACTTCTAAGCATACAAAAATGCTGAAAAATTAAAGTGTAAGTCTTGGGATACCTTCCTTGTGAGTGGTACCAAATATAGATATGCTTGTTTTTTAATTCTATTTGTTAAAAAATGTCTTCTGATTTTTGTTTATTTTACTTTTAACCATTTTAATAACATGTAACACACCCACTCATTGAAATCCATATAACTTTTGTATTTTTTTTTTTTTCTTATGTTTTTATTTTTTAACTCAAGGACATCATTAGAGCTAATTTACTATAGCTATTGGCTGTATATTCTATTTTTTCGTTATTTGTTTTTTCTCTTTTTAAGGATTTATAATGGTTTGCGAGTTAATAGCACAAAGTAGCATATGTTTCCTTTTTTTCTGCTTCTTTTTTTTTGGTATTTTGTTGGTAAATAATAACTTTTGTAGACTTTCTACTCTACTTATCCTTGGGAACAAAAGGCGGTTTTGTATCGGAGATTTGTTTTGGTTTATTGCGTAAATAACACAAGCAAACAAAGCAAAAAGTGTCAAACAACACATAAATAATATAAAAAAAAAATTGTCAAAAAAAAGATAACAACGAAAGGAAAATAAAAATCTGGAAAAATACATGATTTTTTGCTTTTCTTACATTTTCTTTTTTATTTTTTGTTCATGAGCACATTTAAGTGACATGAAAGCGTATAAGTTGACACTTATCGATAATGTTAAGACACAGCTGTTTAGACTCTCGTTAGTTATATTTTATTTTTTTATTTATTTTTTATTTTAGTTTTTTTTTTGTTTTGGTGGTGGTCCGCTTTCAAATAACAAGCAACAACAACAAGAACAACAGCAACGATAACCAAACTTTACCAAGTGAAGAAATGTTGATGATGGTTTCAATATGTTGCTTGTTTTATTTTGTTATCCGCTCTACGTAGTGATAGAGGGTATTTAAATTGGATATTCTGTTTGTAACCTAGCGAAATATCGGTCTGGAACTCCATAAAGAATATACTCAAAAAATTATGTTCTTAACTGTTTAAAGTATTTAAAAAGTTTTACTTTTTGTTGTTTTTACAAGAAGAAACATTTGTTCAATGTTCAGTTTTTTTAAATGACTATTTCTGTTCTTTGTTTCAAATATAACAACATAAAAAATGAAGACTTTCATTAGAATTCAATTTTTTAAGTCATTTATTTTTGTTTTGTAAGTAAAAATAAGTCATTCTTCTTTTTACCTACTTGTGTGAGTTATTTTTTTGTAGAAAAAATTCAAACATTTTTTAAAGAAAAAATTCAAAAATATTTTTATAGAAATATAATATATGACTTTGACACGATGGGTAGAGTGTCTGGCCAGAATGTTGTTGATTTCGGGATCGATTCCCCAAAATTTATTAAAAATTTTTTAATAAATAATTCAATAGAAAAATTGTAAAATAACCTGCGAAATCATTAATTTTAAATGCTTTCGTAGGACATTTTTTTTGATTTGTTGGTAAAAATAACACAACAATCATTAATTTTTAATGATTTCGTTGGTTATATTTTTCGAATTTGTTAGTAAAAAAAGAAAGTGACAGTATTTTTTAATGTTCAATGTTATTTATTTTAGAAAATTTTATTAACAGCAAAAAAATAATGTTGATGTTTGTTAAAACAAATTAATATTTACTGGGATGGTTTTCAATTGATTTATCACTTGTTTTAAATGTGTTTTTCATTTGTTTTTGCACACAAAATATTTGAGGTGTAGGTTTGACACCCGAAAATCATTTTTTTACTGAAAAAATGTTCGTGGATCTTTTTTTCAAAAAATTTTTTTTTTGCCAAGAACTATGATGAAACCGGTATAGGAAATACCAGAAATGTCTATAATTTTTAGAAATTCAATTTTTCTTTTGCATTTTTTCAACTTGAACCCTTATAACAAATATAATTAGAGCCCGTGCTCGATCTGTACTTACAGAAAAAATCAAATAAAATTACTGACAAAATATGTCGCCATTAGGCACGTCTCCGAAACAGAAAAAGCAAATTCCTTCATTTGTGTCTGCAATTCCAGATCATGTTGGTAACCCTTGCAAAATAATGTAAGAGACAAAAAAGTTGAAAGAAAGTATGAAGTGAGGTTGAGATTGCTAGAAATAGAATTGTAGTGTTGGAAACTGTCAAAATTTATTCTGTAGAAACTATAAATATTCACATATATAAAAAACAGTTTTCATTAACAAGACAAACCGACATTTAAAATCCTACTGAAGATGACACTAACTGGGGTGTTTGAAACCGGTATAGGAAATACCAGAAATGTTTATAATTTTTAGAAATTCAATTTTTCTTCTGCATTTTTTCAACTTGAACCCTTATAACAAATATAATTAGAGCCCGTGCTCGATCTGTACTTACAGAAAAATCAAATAAAATTACTGACAAAATATGTCGCCATTATGCACGTCTCCGAAACAGAAAAAGCAAATTCCTTCATTTGTGTCTGCAATTACAGATCATGTTGGTAACCCTTGCAAAATAATGTAAGAGACAAAAAAGTTGAAAGAAAGTATGAAGTGAGGTTGAGATTGCTAGAAATAGAATTGTAGTGTTGGAAACTGTCAAAATTTATTCTGTAGAAACTATAAATATTCACATATATAAAACACAGTTTTCACTAACAAGACAAACCGACATTTAAAATCCTACTGAAGATGACACTAACTGGGGTGTTTGAAACCGCACTGATAGAAATTTGTACATGACAATAATGAAAATCTACATTAATGTTATGAAAAATGACGTTAAAAAGGAACCTATTCAGGGTTTCATTGAAATAATGAAATAGATATCATAAAATGTAATTGCAAGAACAAATTTCATTAAATTAATGAAAATTGTTCATACAAAATATAAAATGTATTTGATGAAATTTTTCATTACTTTAATGAAAAAAGTCGTTAATTCTTATGAAACACTTTCATTGAATAAATCCTACTTTTTAGTTCTGAAATAAAATACTTTAATTGAATAAATGCTACTTTTTATTTTAAAATGAAATATATGTATAAAATTCTAAAGATATTTTTAGAGAATTAAAATAATAAAACACTATCCGTGCCGGTGCAATACACTTCATGATTTTCACTTAGTTTTCTCGCATAAAAATTTTACTCAAACCTTTAAGTGTAATACATTAGTAAAACCACGAAGCAAAATAAGACAGCGCGAATTTAGTAAATATAAAATTAAAAATTTACTTTTTATTTTAAATTTCACATAAAAGTCTGACAAATCACTTTCACTTATTTTTTTTATCTATAGATTTCAATGTTTTCTCACACAAAATTTTACTATACACTCAAAAAAAAAAAGTTTGTAAATTTACAAGTAAAAGGTCTTGTAATTCTATTTTACTAATATTTTTGTCTTTTTACAAAAATTGTTGTATATTTAATAAAACGAAAACTACAGTTTGCGTTGTAATTTTACTATTATATGTTGGTAAATTTATTTTACAAATTTTTTAGGTAAATTTACAAAAAAGTGAATTATTTTACAAATTAAAAAAATATTACAAGGTGTTTAGTTTTTTTACACAAGAAAACTGTAATTGTACAACAAAATTTTGCTTGATGTTATTTAGTCTTTTTACCAAAAAAATGTTTTATTATAAACATTTTTTTTAAGTTCGTTTACAAGGTTTTCAGTTTGAAATGTATGTATTGAAAAGTACAAAATTCCATTGTAATTTTACAAAACTTATTTTATTACTAGAATTAATGTTGTTTTACAAAAAAAAATTTAATTATTCAACAATAGGACACGCAAAAATTTTCTAAGTTCAGATTTTTTTTTGCGTTTTGGAGTTAAAAATTTAGTTAAAAATAATTTTTTATAAATAAAAAATTTCATAAAAAAAAAATTGGAAACTTTTTAATTTCCGGAACATTTTTCGACAAATTGTAAGCTTTAGCAAAAAAAATTTAATTTTTACACCATTTTTTGGTAGTTTACGTTAAGTAAAATACCACAATTTGTATTTGTTTCTACTATATACATAATTGTTCTAGTTTTTTTTTTTTGTATTTTTACCATTTTTTTTTTGGTGATTTTACCATATTTTTTTGGTATTTTTTTTTTTTAAATTTGGTACCTAAAATGTCAATAGAAAGCTGCCAATTATGAAAAATCAAGTTTTTCTTATTTTAACTGGTACTTAAACATCCAATCTACAATATCCAAAAATTTTTTTTCCGATTTTTTAAAAATACTTGTGAAAATAATTCAAAATTCAAAAAAAAATTGTTATTTTTTGACTAATTTTTCCTGAAAATATTAGAAATTTTCGCAATTCTCATATGTTCTACTTAAGAAAAACGAAATGTCGAAAAAAAATAAAAAAGTGCAGTGTTATACATTAAAAAGTTTGTTTAAAGTGTTCAAGTGAAAAAAAAATCTTTTCAGGTTGCTACTCCAGCTGCCGAAGAAGGAAAAATAAAATGCACCAATGGAAAAAACCTTTAAATTTACAAAACAAATATGTAAATAAACCAAATTTTTTGTAAATTTACAAAACAAATATGAAAATTTAAAAAACAAAATTGTATACTTACAAAAAAAGTTGTAATTTTACAAAAATGAAATAGAAAATACAAAAATAATATTGTAAATTTACAAATCTTATGGTTAAACTACTGTTTTTACGGCAAAAAAATAAGAAAAATGGTATATATACTAGTAGTAGTAGTAGTAGTAATTCTTTATTTGGTATTAATTTTTGTTTTTTTTAAAAACGTTATAAAAAATATCTTAAAGAATATACGGCTGTGACTATGTCGTTAGCCGGAAAAAAGAGTTTAACATTATACTATATATATATACTATAAAATTTGTAAATTTACCACTTTTTATTGTAAATATACAAGTTTTTTGCCATAAAAAACAGTAGTTTAACCAAATAATTTGTTAATCTACAATTTATTTTTTCATCTTCTATTTTTCCTTGTAAAATAACAACCTTTTTCTGTTAGTTTACAATTTGTTTTGTAAATTTACCAAATTTTTTGTAAATTTACAAAGAAAATGTTCACCTCGAAGTTAATATTTTACAAAAAAATTGTAAATTTACATATTCTTTTGTTAAATCAATTTACAAATTATCCCCGTAACATTACGGGGATTCTTGCTAGTACATATTTTACAAAACCTGCCCCGTAAAATCACGGGGATTTTATGTCATTTTACAAACTTTTTTTTTTGAGTGTACCATTAACTTTTAATACATAAGTAAAACCCCGAAATAATAAAAAACAACGCGAGTTTAATAAATACTTATAATTAATCAATAACATTTCATTTTAAATTTCATATAAAAATAAAAAAAAAAATCACAAATTATTTCGTGTCGCTCTGATCAGCTGTTTTTTTGCGCGTAAACTAACAGACTAAGAAGAAGAAGAAGAACTAACAGACTAAACAGACGCGACACGACAGGTGTCAAAAAAAGCAAATTTTATAAACAAAACTCAATGAAATTTTTTAATGAAACTACGAAATCTAATGAATCAAGATTAATGAAAATTTTGCACAATATGTATGAAATTTCATTCAGCATATGAAATATTTCATTGTTGTAATAAAACAACGTTAATGACTTCCATTCATTAGTGATATGAAGCGTTTTTCTATCAGTGCGGTATAGGAAATACCAGAAATGTCTATAATTTTTAGAAATTCAATTTTTCTTCTGCATTTTTACAACTTGAATCCTTATAACTATTTTGTTTTGTTTTGCCGATTTTTTTGTTTTTCCAATCTTAACAATTTTTTTTTGTTTGAGTAGAGTTTTTGTTTTCGCAATAATCTTCTTTTTACATCGAGAAGGGTTTCAATATATTCGTCTAGACTGAATTTAAATTTCTTTTATTTTATTTTTTCTTTAAGTCTTGTCCATTGTTTGTTTGTGTGGAAAAGTAGTTGACATAAAAGAAAATTATTGCTGTGTTTGTATGAAGGCATGCGTGTGCAAGTGTTTGTGCGTTTCTGTTGTGAAATATAAAAAGTCAAAAAAATATAAATTGCAAATGTTGGTGTAAGAAACAAAAAAATAAAAAAAATACCAAAAAACACGACTTCAAGAAACACTATTTTAGTTTTATGAAGGTCATTCTTTTGGTTGGGTCAGTTTGTAGGAAGTGCGTTACAAAAAATAGTGTCCCAAATGTGTTTGTGTAAGTGTCATGCTTTAAGTGTAAATTAGTTTTTATGGTAATGACACTATTATTATTTTATTTACTACCTACTTATTACGTTATTACTATATACCACTTACGTTACCATAAAAGAAGGTTTCCTTAAAGACATGCATTGAGATAAAATTTCGATTTAAAAAAAATGAAAAATCATTTAAAACAAGTAGAATAGTTAAATTCGAATTGGTCGAATTCATAAATACCCTTCACAATGCCTTTTTTGAGTAACAGTAAATTTTCTAACGTTAAAAAATAAACAATTTGGATTAGGAATATCTTATTTTGAATAAAAAATTTTTAGTCCTTTTTGTAAAAAAAATATGTATATTTTTTTTTTGTGTGTAATTTTTTTTTAGTGTAAAAATATTTTTGAGTGACAAAATTTTTTTTGTTAAATTTTTTTGTGACCTATAAATGTTTTTAAAAGTTGTTTAACGGTTTTAATCGCGTGAATTTGGACAGATTTCGCTGAAATTTAATACCACCAGAACAGAGGAACGACAAATGTATATGCCAAGATTAAGCAGTTTCAGAATTTTCTCCCGAAAGTTCGCGTGCCTTTTATCTCTTAAACTCGTGAAGAACCCTTTCTGAAAATCACAGTTTTACTTATAACTTTTGAACAAAATTTTGCTGAAATGCAATACCAACCTGACCAGGTGAATGATCAAAATATATGCCAAACTTGAGCAGCCTCAGTGAAGTCTTGCAAAAGTAAGCGTGTTTTCAAAAGACACACAGACGCACGGACATCGCTGCATCGTTTTGGTGAAAGGGGAAATTTCCCCCCAGACCATATTTCAAAAAGAAAAAAAAAAAAGAAATAAAAAGAAGGCAGAAGAAAATTTTCAAAATAAATTTTCCGAAAGGAAAAAAAAATCTCGAAATCCGAAAATTTTTCAAAGAAAAAAATCTTAACATTTTTATAGGAAAAATTTGAAAATTTTTAAAGGAAAAACGTAAAAAATTGTAAATGAAAAATGTGAATTAATAATGTGGAATAGGCAAAATATCTAAAAATCTTAACATCTTAAAAATGTTGATAGACTAAAGTATGTAAAAATATTTTTGAAGCTTTTTTCAGAATGTTTTAGAATCGAGCCCATGTTTTATATGGTAGCGTGCTACCCTATAAAACATGGGTCGTGGGTTCGATTCTCTCCAATACCTTTGGTCGAATTCGCTACAACGATTGGACAGTCATTGTTACCAGTTATCGGTTAGGTTGAAATTAAAAATGATTTGAAATTAAATGAAAACAATAAATAAAAACATCGGATCAAAACTATTGTAATAATTTTATATAAGAATCTGAAAATGTTTGTTTGGAGAAATGATTCAGAAAATAAAAGTGTTGAATGTCCGTAAATCTTAAATGTTTATAAAGTGAAAATTTGATATTTATAATAAAATAATTAAAAAAAAATTACCCAAGAATCTTAAATTTTGCTATAAGAAGTGGCTCGAATCTTTAAAATTGATGAAAAATGTGACTCAAGAGTTAAACGTACTTATAATTTTTTTTTTTTGAATTGGGGAATTCTTCTACGGAAATCCGTAAAAGAAAGTGTTTGAGGATTAAAAAATTTTCTTTGAGAAAAATCTGAACTTTTTTCTATAGAAAAAATTTCTCGGAATTTGAGACTTATTCTATAGGAATAAGGCCTTAGAATCTGAGACTTATTCGATTTTAAAAAGGTCATAGAATCTGAGACTTTTTTTTATAGAAAAACGTACAGAAAAACTCTAAAATTTTTCACATCCTCCAACATTGTCTTTTTCGGATTTTTGCAAAAGAATTCCTAAATTCAAAACCTAAGAATTTTTCTAAAGGAAAAAAATCTCAGAATTTCAGAAAATTTTAGAATTATTTATATGAAAAAGGTCACAGAATCCGAGACTTTTTTTTATAGGAAAACTGTACAAGAATCTCTGAACTTGAGACCTATTTTAAGTAAAACCGCCTCAGAATGAGAGTGTTTTTAAAAAAGAAAAATGTCTAAAAGTCTGAAACTTTAAATTGTTGAAAAAAGTCTCAGAAGTTGAAACTTACTCAATCGGAAGAAGGTCGCAGAATCTGAGACTTTTTCTAGGGGAAAAATGTCTATGAATATAAGATTTTTCTATAGGAATAAAGTCCAAAATCTTAGAATTTTAGACTTTTTCTATAGAAAAAATTATCTCAGAATCTGAGACTTTTTCTATAGGAAACAAGTCTCAGAATCGATAGAAACAAGTCTCAAAATCGATGGTCTCAAAATCTGAGACGTTTTCTTTAGAAAAAAGTGCCCAAAACTTAGACTTTTTTTATAAAAGAAAAAGGTCTCAGAATCTGAGACTTTTTCTATAGGAAAAATGTCTCAGAATGGTGAAACATGGTACAATTTTTAAAATTTAAAAAAAAAATAAAACGAATAGTGATGACATGTCATGACATCTCGAATTATGGTCAAAAGTTTCATAATTTATACACGCAAAAACAACCTTGTAAAATTACAAGAAAAACTTCTTTGGATACATTCCCCAAACATAAGTTTGTTTTTTGTTGGTTTTTTTAAACACCACCTACTTTAGCAAAACAAAACATTTGTTGGACATATAAAAATTTGTAGTTTTTTTTATGTGCATTAGGGTAATTCAAAACGGAAAAATATCTCAAATAACTTATATAAAGTTATATCTGAAAAAAATTGATTAGAATGGTTAATTCTCGATATACTATAAAATAAGAATACACCTAAGTCCACCGTAAATCCCATGACATGTAAAAAAATTAAATTTGACTTGGCCGAATCCAGAAATACCCTACACAATGAACAAAACAAGTTGAAAACAAATTAGTTTGATTGGAAAAACATTTTTTTTGTGTTGTACTTAAAGTTTGACAAGCAAATTTTTATTTTAAGTAAATATTTTTGTAAAAAAAATTTTTTTTGGGACAAAAACACTTTGTTAGATTGATTGAAAGCGAGCTTGGTGTGTTTTTCGACAAGTAAATTTAAGGTGGAACCAAAATTCACTGTTTTGCTCATAACTTCCTTACCATGGCACTTTGGCCGAAATCACTGATCTAGCGGCGCTTAAGTCAAAATTTTAAAATTAAGATCGATAAACGTTTTTGCACTGCATCGTTTAACTATACTTTACAGAAAAAAATTACGTTTTTACTTTTGTTTTGCTTTCAATATTCGCAGAGCTGTAAGTTGTCAAATATACATTTTCTGCAGCGAGTGTATTAAAGAAATTTGGGGCCTAACTACTCAGAGAGTTTTTCGTGACACTTTTAAGTCAATTGTTTATACATTTTGAGCCAAAAAGTTTATATAGAAAGTAAAAGGTATGTTTTAACTGAAAAACAAATGTTTGTGGCCTGTGTGTATCTACACGCAAAAAATTATGTTAGTAAAATCAACTGAAAATGTCAGTTAAAATAAATACTTTGTAAGTTGTTTTGGGGTCAACTACTTTTTCAGTTAAATCAACTAACAATGTTAGTTACTTTAACTGACAAAAAACAACTGACTTATGTAGAAAAAACTACTAACATTTGTAGTCAAAACAACTAAAATGTAGTAAAAATAAAATAATCAAAAAATATTTTTTTTTTTCAAAAAATTTTTCAGAAAAAAATTTGAAGACCAAATTTTTTCAAAGTTTTTTTTTTTTTTTAAAGTTGTGAAAAATAAAAAAAAAACGAAAATTTATTTTTATTTTTTGGAAAAAAACTTTGAAAATTTTTCAGATATAAACAAGTAGAAAAGTTAAATTCGACTTGGCCGAATCTATGAATACCCTCCACAATGCCCATTTTAAGTGATAGTAAATTTTCTAACGTGAAAAAATAACAGTTATGATTAGAAATATTTTATTTTGTGTAAAAAATTTTTTTTTTAGTAATTTTTAAAAACAAAAAAAAAACAAATTTTTTTTTGAGTGTAAAATTTTTTTTGAGTCTAAAATTTTTTTCGAATTTTACATTAAAAAAAAAAATTTACTAATTTTTTTTTGAGTGTAAAATTTTTTTTAGAATTTTTTGAAAAAAAAAACTGATTTTTATTTGAGTGTAATTTTTTTTTTTTTGAGTGTAAAATTTTTTTTGAATTTTACATAAAAAAAAAAATTTACTAATTTTTTTTTTGAGTGTAAAATTTTTTTTGAGTGGAACATTTTTTTCGAGTGTATTTTTTTTTTGTTTTGGTATAAAAATATTTTTGAGTGACAAAAATACGTTTTAAAATATTTTTGTGACTTGCCAATGGTTGTAAAACAGGTTTAACGGGTTTTCACCAAGTGAATTTAAGGTGAAGCTAATCTGATATTCACGGTTTTGCTAATAACTTTTGAACCACTGGACCGATTTGGATGAAATTCAACATGAACTAGGCTGGAGGAACGACAAATATATATGCCAAGCTTCAGCATCCTCAGAATTGACTTTCGAAAGTTATAGTGCTTTTTATCTCATAAATTCACGGAAAACCCTTGCCGAAATTCAGTCTTTTGCTCATAACTTTTGAACCACTGGACCGATTTCGCTGGATTGCAATACCAACCTGACCAGGTAAATGTCCAACATATATGCCAAACTTCAGGAGCCTCCGTAAAGTCTTTCAAAAGTTAGCGTGTTTTCAACAGACAGACAGACAGACAGACGGACAGACGGACGGACGGACGGACGGACGGACGGACGGACGGACGGACGGACATCGCTAGATCGTCTTAAAATCGATCGAGGATCATGAATATATATACTTTATGGGGTCCTAGACCAATATTTCGAGGTGTTACAAACGGAATGACAAACTTATATATACCCTCTATCACTAGAGTGGAGGGTATAAAAAAATAAAATTAACTACTTTAAATAACTGTTACTACATCACAGTACTTTTTTGTTAGTTATTCAAAAAAACTACTTAAAATAACTAACAGAAATAGTTGTTTGATATTTTTCATACAAAAACAACTGACTTTGTAGTTGAAAACAACTTACTACTGTAAAATATACAAACAACTAACATGTAGTAACTTATATAATTTTCTGAGTGTAGTTTATTATTAGTGCATTATATAAGTTGACATTTGTGATATAAACTATAGTTTCATGGACTGCAACTTTTGAAATTCGATCGTATTCGGTCCAATTCCTGTTTTGTTTATTTTTTTGGGTTTATTGTTGTTGTGACGTTTTAAACAGTAAAAACGCGATACAGACCACAATTTTCAATCGATTTGGCTAAAATTTTAAATTTAAGATTTTTTATCGAAAGAACAAAATCTATTAAATTCTTGACAAAATCGGTCCATGTTATCCCCCATGTTAATTTCCCCTTCCAGTTTTACTTAAAACCCCTCACAATGGTATTTTAACAAATATCTTCTTGACATTCGACTGGTTAATGTTTTTTGTAGCCATAAATAATCACTATAAATTGTAACGGAATCGGAACATTTTAACTTCTAGTCCTCATACAGACGACTCTCCTGATATTCACATAAATTACCCAAAATACATAAAAACACTGAAATTAATAAATACGGTTTAAAATTAAATTCTTTATCAGTTTTATAATCACAAATATGCATTGGGCTTTATTATTTTACATTTCCGAATTAAGCGCCGCTAGATTGGATGTTTCGGCCACTGTGCATGGGTACGATTTGTTTGAAATTCAATGGCATCCTGGCTAGGAAGATTTCCTAGAGTTGTATCTCAAAAGAAAACGTCAGACAGTCAGACAAACGGACATTGCTGGAATGTCTAAGAATCGGTTAAGGATCAATTACTTATATACTTTATGGGGTCCTCGACCTTAGTATATTTTGATGCTTTAAGTACAAACTGAGTTTTCGGACATGCTGTGGCTGGAGGCGAAGGTGATTTTGGATTATACTTTGTAATTTAAACCACCCTAATAGTAATTCTACATATTTTCTTACTTACTGCATAAGGTTATTATTTAATATTTTAAGTTTATTTTTGTCCATACAAAATTGAAAAGTTGTTTTTATTTTATGACACATAAAATTATGTTTATGATGTATTAGTAGAACAAAAAAATACAAAAAATTAAAAGTTTAGCCATAAATTTTACTCCTATTTGAAGTTTTTCAAAGGTCCCAAAATAACTACACAACGTATGAGTTATTTTTATTACTAAATAATAAAGAAATATCACTCATACGACATGGTGTCCACAGTAAATATTTTAGAGCAAATCCATGGGAAATTTAACTGACGGATCACCAATTTTGTTAATTTTTCGTTATTTGATAAAGCTTCGTAAATGATTAAAAACCATATTTTTTTTTATCAATACTTTGGAAGATTAGAGCTAGGGTGGTTCTTAAAAACAAAAAGTTGGATTTCTGCACGGGACGCCCACTCAGTTTATTAAGATTCATGAAAAAGTTATACCAAAATTTTTTCAAAATTTTCGAAAATGTTCTTAAGGTCGCACCGGGCTCTTGAAGTTCGGGCCCTGGAGCAAAATATACTTTTTTGAAAAATTTTCTTTTTGTAAAAAAAAAAAATTAAATAAATCACTATGGAACCGGGTTTGTTTAACAATTGACCCTTAGTATTTAATTAAAAATTTATAGATTTTTCGGACATAGTTAAACCTTTACTACGAAAGGTCAAAAAAAATGTCCTTTTTTTAAGATCATGCCTAAAGACACAATTTCATGGTTTTACAAATTTTTTATCCATAAATTTAAAAATCTTCAAGTTTTATTGTTCAATTTTATTAAATACATCTTGGAGAATCAATGTTCAATTTTGGGTATTTTTCGCTCTTTCCATTTAGCACATGTAGCGATTTAATTTTAGCGATTTTCCAAAAAATGCGTTTTTTCAACCATTACGGTTTATTTTTTTTTTGCTTTGACCAACATTTTGGGGAAAAGTAACTAAAGTTCAATTGAATATTGTTCCATTTGACCTTTATTACAAATGCTACTAGTCCAGGACATTATTAACCCATGTTGACCGACGGCCAAGTGGCTAAATACCGAAATTTGACTATATTACAAAAAATTACTGAAAGTAATTAATGCAAAGTTTTATTTAATCATAAAAGCTGAGTAATTAATTATTTTTACTAATGAACATTAACCTTTTTTTACCAAAGGTTGAAATACCCATTTTTTTGTCTGAGCGACAATAGACGGCATTTGGCCTGGCAACCAAATAAGAATTTTTTGGTCTTTGGTAGACACGGATATGATTTTCTGTGTAAAAATAATTCAATACTAAGCTTTTATGACTAAATAAAGCTTTGTATTAATTACTTTCAATAATTTTTTGTAATAAAGTCAAATTTCGTTTTTTGGCGTCTTGGCCGTCGGTAAACATGGGTTAAAAATGTCCTGGACTAGTAAAATTCCAAAACTGTGCAATTAAGGTCAATGGGAACAATATTCAATTGAACTTAAGTTAATTTTTCTCAAAATGTTGGTTAAAGCAAAAGAATACACAATAATGGTTGAAAAAACGCATTTTCTTGAAAATCGCTCAAAATTAAATCGCAAAATCTGCTAAATGGAAAGAGCGAAAATACCCAAAATTAAACATGGATTCTCCAAGATGTATTTAATAAAACTGTGCAATAAAACTTGAAGATTTTTAAATTTATGGGAATAAAATTTTAAAATCCATGAAATTGTGTCTTTGGGCGTGATCTTAAAAAAACGTCATTTTTTTTACCTTACATAGCAAAGGGTTAGCTATGTCCGAAAAATCTATAAATTTTTAATTAAGTATTAAGGGTCAATTGTTAAACAAAACCGGTTTCATAATGATTTATTTAAATTTTTTTTTTACAAAATTTTTTTTTTTTCAAAAAAGTATATTTTGCTCCAGGGCCCGAACTTCAAGAGCCCGGTGCGACCTTAAATCAAAAATTTAGCTTTATCACCAACTTTAACTACTTATTACTCGAAAACACGAAAAAACACCTCCTTGAAATTTTTACAGCGTGAAAAGCACATTCTAAACTTTAATAAAAAATTTTGTTTTTGGAAATCCATGGTGCTCTTGAAAAGATGAAAGGGCATTCCAATATTGTTTTAAACATTTTTTGTTAAATTCTTTTTTCGATTTTTTTTGTTTCTAAATTTAAAATTTCGATAATTTTATCAATTATATTGTCACAGATTTTTTTTTTTATAACTTACGGTTTCCAAGTAACAAAGCATTAAAAAAGTGTTTAGAGCAGTGGTCGGCACCCATTGCACCCAGGTGCATAATGAAATTGGCTATTTGCACGAGACAACGCGAATGTCAACGAAACTCGCAACTGAGAGCATTAAATATATAAATATTTTATTTAGTGCCATGGTAGCATTTAAAAAAGCGGGTAGATTAAGCTATGCTTTAGAAAAATGCAAAAATGTTCCCTCTTTCTGCCGACCACTGGTTTAGAGCCAACTATTTGATTTTTTGCCAACATTTTGAAAAATTCAAATATTTGGCTCTCTAACAAACTTTGAAAATTTATTGCTCAACAATACGAAAAAACACCTCTCTGAAATTTTAACAGCGGTAAAAGGGCATTCTATACAAAATTTTGCTCTTGGAAATCTATGGTGTCCTTCCCAAGAAAAAAGGACATTCAAATATTGTTTTCAAAATTTTTTGTTGAAATTTTTTAAAAAAAAAAGTTTAATCTTCATGATTTTATCTACAATATTGTTCTTATAAATTTTTTCGTACGACTTACAGTTTCCGAGAAAAAATATGTTAAAAAATTGTCTTAAAGTCAATATTGTCAAAAAAGCGCTTTTTTAAACGCCCATATCTTCCAAAATATTGATAAAAAAAAAATATGGGGGCTAATCACGTAAAACGAAATCGATAAACGATAAACGACATCCAAATACATATCGTTTTGAAGGGAAATTTGAAAGTGTTTGTTAAATTGTTAAAGATTGTTGTCTAATCCAGAAACATTAAAAAAATTGGAAATATTGTGATTAGTTAAGAGCAAAAAGGCTCCAAAAATCGACGATAGTTAACTATCCTTTTATGTGATCACAGTCATAGTTGTTAATCATTTTATAATTTTTATATTTTATAATTTATAATTTTTTATTTAACAAAAAAATTTTTTGTTCTTATCTTCAAAAAAATTCATTGTCCAAAAAACTTTTCTCTCAAATCTTTTCTATCTAACATTTTTTAACAATAAAATTTTGTACCAATTTTTTAGATCATATTTTTGGTGTCCCTCCATTTTAAACGATTTGATTTCCCACCATTTTAAATGATTTTTCATTTGTTTGTATGAGTTGCTGAATATTAAGATATTGTCGCTGTGCTTAAAAATGGAGGAATGTGTATTTCACTTTTTTTTGAAGACGCCTACAAAATAGCCTTACTTGGTCTTTTCAACGTATTATTTTAAAAGTCGAGTTCAAATAAACATAAAATTTCAATTTCGGTTTGATATT
The DNA here is from genome assembly GCA_963921195.1 of Pegoplata infirma. NCBI lineage: Eukaryota > Metazoa > Arthropoda > Insecta > Diptera > Anthomyiidae > Pegoplata > Pegoplata infirma. Next base: position 8,514,965 of record OY992537.1, on the reverse strand, counting down.
TGTGAAGTTTTTTTTATTTTAAAAAGTATTGTGAAATTTTCAAGTACAGCTGTTTCTTGAGTCTTTTGTTTAAATTCCGTTTTAATTTTTAAATTAATAAAAGTTATTTAATAAAATAAATTTATTCAAAAGTGGTACTTCATTTTTTTTTTTTGGAAAAACTTTACATCCCTCTCCCATTATATCAGATAATCCTTTTAAATAAACTTTTCATAATATCAATTTTACAATTTGTCGTTGCAACAAAAAAAAAAAAAACTAATTTTTTGTTATTGTAAATATTCAGTTTCAATGTATCTATTTTAATTTCCATTTTTATTTTTTTTTTACATTTTCTGTATTCAAGTTCATTTCGTTTTATACAAATTTCTCTTGGGTATATTGTGTGTATTTTATTTAATTTGTATCACTTTTACCTTTGGCGCATTTTATTTGATTAGCCAGTACAAATTGAATTTCAACATTCAGTGATAGTATTATGGCAGCAGTTGCTTTAACTATATGGATATTTGATTTTCTTCTTTTTTTTTTTTAGAATAAACTTTATTGCAATATTCAGATGAATTTTAAATAGCGCAGAATCCATTATTGGTTTTTCTATATTGAAATGGAGAATTTTTTATTTAAAATTGAAGGTAACAAAATGAAATTATAAAATAGTGGTAAGTTTTTATTGCATGTCAAATTAAGATAGAATATAAAAATAAAATATGTAATGAAGTTATATTCGGCAGTGACGATTTTAAAATTACCTTTCCAATATTTTTTTTTAAATTATTTATTCCATTATGGATTATTCTTATAGTAAAAAAGTAATTTTATTCCAGAAAAACTATCCCATTTGGGTATAATTTGATAATATTCTAATATTATTAAGAGTATTTTTTTTTAATTGGGGCTTTTTAAAGAATCGTGTTTTTTTTTTTCATTTTGTATACTCTTCACTCAGGCCGTCTGAAGTGTATGGCGAGGTCCGTGAATACACAAGAATTTGGGGCCCGCTGTAAAGATAATCGTTGTATGTCAAGAAACAAATATTTGTTTGTTATTATTTTATACTTAGGGCTGGTAACTTATCAAAAGCTAATCAATGATTAATACTAATCATTGATAAATTTCATATAAATTTGACGTTTGCAAACATTGATTAGCCCTAATCATTGATTATATTGTGATAAATTACCAGCCTTTATTATGATAAATTGATACAAATATAATTTATGTTATGAACTGTTAAGAGATAGAAGCTTTAAAAAAAAACAAGTAGAAAAATTAAGTTCGACTTGGTCGAATCTATGAATACCCTCCACAATGTTATCTAATAGTAATTTTCTAAAAAAAAATCAAAAAATTGCATTACAAATTTGTTATTAGAAATATATTATTTTGAGTAAAACTTTTTTTTAATCAATCAAATATTTTTTGAGTGTAAAACTTTTTTGACTGTCAGCATTTTTTTGAGTGTGACATTTCATTAAAAAAAATTAATGTATACATTTTTTGTTAAGTGTAACATTTTTTTTGAGTGTAACATTTTTTTTAGTGTAAATATATTTTTTAGTGTACAATTTCTTTGAGTAACAAAATTACTTTGTAAAATATTTTTGTTGTTTTATACCTATATGTAATACAAAAAAAAAACTATTTCACATATTTTCCTCTTTTTTTATTTTACCATCCTTTTCTTTAAAAACCAAAAACAAACTAACATTGTATCATATAAAACCCACTTCATTTGATTTTTTCCAAAAAATACTTACTATACACCGTTACATACAGTTACAAATAATATATAAGAATAACAAAACAATAACAAAATTTACTTGTCTAACAACTAAACTTCACCCCACGACAAGAAAACAAACAACAACAAGTTTTAAAAAACCGGTATTTCACCATGCTCTTGTTTAACGAGTTTTCAACACTTTAAGGTGAAACTAATTTAAAATTCAGAGCATTGCTTATAACTTTTGAACCACTGAACCGATTTTGCTGAAATTCAAAACCAAACAGACTTGGGGAACGACAAAAATATATGCTAAGCTTCAGCCCCCTCAGAATTGTCTTTCGAAAGTTAGAGGGGTTTTAATCTTCTAAATTCGCAAAATACCCTTACCGAAATTTACTCTTTTGCTCATAACTTTTGAACCACTTGACCGATTTTGCTGGATTGCAATACCAACCTGACCCGGTAAATGGAGAACATATATGTCAAACTTCAGGAGCCTCCGTAAAGTCTTTTAAAAGTTAGCGTGTTTTCAACGGACAGACAGACAGACGGACGGACGGACGGACGGACATCGCTAGATCGACTTATAATCGATCAAGGATCATGAATATATATACTTTATGGGGTCCTAGACCAATATTTCGATGTGTTACAAACGGAATGACAAACTTATATATACCCTCTATCACTAGAGTGGAGGGTATAAAAATAAAAATAAATATTTTTAGTAAGGTATTTCTGGGTCGAGGTCATCATTATTTAACATGATCGTATAAATATAATAATTTTCAATAACCTGAGATATTTTCTATGGAAAGAAGGTATTAGAATATGACACTATTCCTGAAAAAATATATCAGAAACTGAGACTTTTTTATCAGAAAAATATTTCAGAATCTGAAACATTTTCTACACGAAAAATGTTTCAGAAACTGACAAGGGAAGTCTCCCTGGTGTCACCCTCCGATCTTCATGAAATTTGGATATGTTGTTAAGAACGAAAATTAATTCGACACTTATTTTTTTTTAACGGACAAACTCTTTTTTAGGGGGGGTCGATTTGTATGTGGGGAAATTGACTTTTTCAGTTTTTTACGATTTACGCCTATTTAAACAAAATTAATATAGGCATATCAGATTAAAGTTATTAAAAATACCTATCTCGTGGTACTAACAACGGGCCAAAGAAGTTAATATTTTTCGACTTTTTAACAAAAATGTCCTAAAATTTTTGTATTTTACTCAATATGACGGAAAGTTGTGCATGTTTGGACACGTTCTTAGCACACGTAGATAGGTTTTCCAAAATCCTTTCATTTGGTATGTAACATGACTAGGTTTCTTTGCATAATATAGGAGATAAACAAAAAAAAAATAAAAATGGCCTTGTCTTCCCCCCTCCTTTTTAACCCCCTAAATATGAATTTGGGGGTTAAAAAAATACGTCTCCCTTTATTTTTTCTGATCTACAAAATAAAACCAGTTCCATAAAGGTCCGCGTGTGACACTAGGGAGGCTTCCCTTGTGAGACTTTTTCTATACGAAAAATCTCTCAGAATCTCAAAATTTTTCTACACGAAAAGTGTTTCAGAATTTGATACTTTTTCCATACGAAAAATGCCTCAGAAGCTGAAACTTTTTCTATAGAAAAATTTCTCTGAATCTGAGATTTTTTTATACAAAAAATTTTTCATAATATAAGACTTTTTCAATACGCTGTCATACAAACTGAGACTTTTTTTGTAAGAAAAATGTTTCAGAATCTTTCCACCCTGAAGCACCATTCTTAATATATATTGGTGATAACATTTTTTAAATCGGATGAGTAGTTTGATCATATTTAAATTTCAAGTTTTTCTTGCCAAAGGAGGGCGTAGAAATGGGCGTGGTCAATAAAACCTAGAATATTTCCATTCTGAAGGTCCAAGTATTAGTGAAAAAATTTTGGAAATCGGATGAAAATTTTTGGAGATTTTTAAATTTAAGTTTTTTTTGCCAAAAAAATTGGCGAATAAGTGGGCGTGGTCGATGAATCCTAGCCTATGTCGACCCTGGAGGAACACTCTAAATCAAAAGTGGGCGTATAAGTGGTCGTGGTCGATGAAACCTAGCCTATGTCCGTCCGGGAAGAACACTCTAAGTATTGCTGAAAACTTTTTGGAAATCGGATGAGTAGTTCCGGAGATTACTTTCTACAAACATACAAACAAACAAACATTACCTCTTTATAATATTAGTATAGATTAAACATAAAAAAAAAAACATTAAACTTTTAACATAAAACATTTTTTGTAAGAAAAATGTTTTAGAATATTATACTTTATCCATTCGAAAAATGTTTCAGAACATGAGAATTATTTTTTCATGTAAAATGTCTCAGGATTTAAGGACTGTTTCTATACGAAAAATTTTCTTTTTTGTACACGAAAAATGTCTCAGAGTCCAAGACTTTTCTGTCACAGAAGTCTCAGGTTTAGACTTTTTCCATCAGAAATTTTGTTAGAATCTGATTATTTTTCTATTCGAAAATGTGAAATTTTCTTAAAAAAAAATAACAAAAGAATTCCTGTCCTCCACTCGTAGAAAACATTTCTTGTTTTTATACCCTCCAACTACAGTATGGGGGTATTCTCACTTTGTCATTCCGTGTGTAACGCATCAAAATATCGGTCTAGGACCCCATAAAGTATATATATTTATGATCAGTGATCGATTCTAAGGAATTCTAGCGATGTCCGTCTTTCCGTCTGTCCGTCTGTCCGTCTGTGGAAATGGTGATCACGGCCAAAGTGTTATACATATATGACTGTGACTTAGCAAATTTACTTGTTATTGTTCTAAGTAGTTTGGTATTGCATTTGAGCGAAATCGGTTTAGCGGTTTAAAAGTTATCAACTAAAATGGAAGAACACCTCGAAAATGGTGGTATATTCTACATAACATAAAAATACAAAATGCTTTAAATTGGCTGCTGGTTGGCATATGTGAACATAACTGGACACAAAATGGAATTTTTACAAGTACAACCCAATTTTTTTACAAAAAAAAAAAATTCACGGATTTTTTTTTTTTACCAAAAATTTTTTTCCGCGGATTTTTTTTTTTTCAAAAAAAATTTTTTTTTTTGCAAATAAACTTTTATTACATTGTGGAGGGTATCAATACATTCGGCAAAGCCGAATTTCACTTTTTTACTTGTTTATATTTATTTTATTTTTTTTTTTTTTTCTTTTTAAATCTTCTGAATTTTTAATTGAAATTTTTTTTTGTATATTTTTTTCTGATTTTTTTCATATTTTCCAAGCATTTTGAGTTTTCAGTCACCTTTGTCCGCTTTACAGAATTTTTCAGATTTTTTTTAATATTTTTCAAAACACCGTGCGACAGCCAATATTAAAAATGAATCGGATGATATACATCTGAAAGAAGAGATAAAATGAAGTGAAATTAGGATGACAGAGGTGATGGCAAATGAAAGAGGAGAATCTCCCCTAATTTTTTCAATTTTTTATTTTTCCATATCAGGATAAAAGGATGTGAATAAAGTCATTTAAAAACTTTATCAAAATATTCTATTGAAATTTTTGAATGATATTAAAGAATAAATTTTTGAAGGGACGTAACTTACCTCCTTTGTCGTGATATCCTTTCTTGTCAAAACTACTTAAAAAAAATTTAAATTTTTTTAGAGTAGGTCCCCAACGGCTCAAATTTTTTTTTTTTTTATTTTTTAGAGCTGAAAGTCTTATTCCACCAAAACCAATTTTTTTGCCGTTAATAAGCTGAATCAACTAAAACAATAATTAAAAAAAAATTTAAAAATTAAAAAAAAACTTTTGGTTTGAATGGAAAAAATATTTTTTAGGCCCCGCTCTTTAATTCCCCTTCGCTTAGGGAACACGTGGGCGTAGGGGCGTAAAATGACTCATGAATTATTTTCATTTCCAACATATCCAAAATATGGGATAGTCTTCTATGTACTGTATTCTGTATAGCAAATTAATCAAATGATTTTCTCGCAATTTTATTTTTTAACAAAAGTTTTATTTTTTTTTTTTTGGAAAATAAATTATAATTTTTTTTTTTTTTTTTGAAAAAAATTACAAAATTTTTTTAGTGTTTTTTCTGTAAGTACAGATCGAGCTCGGGCTCTAATTATATTTATTATAAGGGTTCAAGTTGAAAAAATGCAGAAGAGAAATTTAATTTCTAAAAGTTATAGACATTTCTGGTGTTCCCATACCGGTTTCAAACACTCCAGTTAGTGTTATCATCAGTACCCAGCAATAATAAATCGAGATTTTGGCGACACAGCATCTTTTTATAGCATACCGAAGCGCATCCAAAGACCGCTCTTGAGGATGCAGTAAAAGTAAGGGGAAAAAATTTTAATTTTTTGTTAAGATTTTTTATATAAACCTTAAAATATAAAATTACATTTTGATAAAATTTCAAACATGCTTTCCTTTTAAATATATTTAACACTTTTTGAATAAAAAACCATGAGTTTTGGACAAGGACACATGATTTCACTGCATCATTATTGCGCATTAATCAGCGCTGCAAAGAGTGCTTCAATCATAACACCTTTAACACATTTTGAATGAAAAAAAAAATAGTACAACATCTTCTTTAGTTTCAGTATTTGGATCTCTTAGGCGATATTTCTTCCAAATGCTATTTAAGATTTTCCAATTGTATTCAGAAATAGTCAATTGTATTTCTGATTTTGTAATTTGTGTTTCAGAAATAGTCAAATGTGCTTCATCTTTATTCTGCTTAAATCAGCTCTAAAAAGATACATGAATTTACTGCATCTTTATAGCGATTTTTTCAGCGCTCTAAAGAGATGTGAATTCAGAGCATCATAAGAGCGCTTTTTCGGTGTATCCAACTAGCGCTCTAAAGTGTGACATCGCCTTAGAGAATCATGCATGAATTCAGCAGGTTTGGATGCGCTCCTTGACTCGAGTTTCCTTTCCAAAAGCTGCTGCCAGCTCAGCAAAATTTCTGCTGGGTAATCAGTAGGAAAGAATATATTTTTTATATATGCGAATATTTATAGTTTCTACAGAATAATATTTTAACAGTTTCCAACACTATAGTTCTATTTCTAGCAATCCCAACCTTACCTCATAATTTCTTTAAATTTTTTGTCTCTTACATTATTTCGCAAGGGTTACCAACATGATCTGGAAATGCAGACACAAATGAAGGAATTTGGATATTCTGTTTCGGAGACGTGAATAATGGCGATATATTTTAACATTTATCAAAAGGGAAGTTACACCCAAAAGACACCTATTCCACCAAAAACTCCCCGTCAATTTTAATTTATCGCTACGGAAACTTTTTCTACGCCTTATCTCCGTTGAACAAAATTTTTTAGCAACTCACACCTAGAGAATACAATTCCCAATTCTTCCCCCTTTTGATACCATTTTAAATTTATGCAAATAGAATTTAGAGAAACCCTTACACAAATTCCTTTTTATACCCTCCACTCTAGTGATAGAGGGTATATATAAGTTTGTCATTCCGTTTGTAACACCTCGAAATATTGGTCTAGGACCCCATAAAGTATATATATTCATGATCCTCGATCGATTTTAAGACGATCTAGCGATGTCCGTCCGTCCGTCCGTCCGTCCGTCTGTCCGTCTGTCTGTCTGTCTGTTGAAAACACGCTAACTTTTGAAAGACTTAACGGAAGTTCCTGAAGCTTGGCATATATGTTGGGCATTTACCTGGTCAGGTTGGTATTGCAATCCAGCGAAATCGGTCCAGTGGTTCAAAAGTTATGAGCAAAAGACTGAATTTCGGCAAGGGTTTTTCGTGAATTTTTGAGATAAAAAGCACTATAACTTTTTAAAAGCAACTCTGAGGCTGGTGAAGCTTGGCATATATATTTTGCGTTCCTCCAGCCCCGTTCGTATTAAATTTCAGCCAAATCGGTCCAGTGGTTCAAAAGTTATTAGCAAAACCGTGCATTTCAGATTAGCTTCACCTAAAATTCACGTGTTGAAAACCCGTTAAACCTGTTTTAAAAACATTGGTAAGTCACAAAAGTATTTTACAATGTATTTTTGTCACTCAAAAATATTTTTATACCAAAACAAAAAAAAAAAAATACACTCGAAAAAAATTTTACACTCAAAAAAAAAATTTACACTCAAAAAAAAAAATTAGTAAATTATTTTTTTTTTTTTTTAAATTACTAAAAAAAAATTTTTTTAAACGAAATAAAATATTTCTAATCAAAACTGTTATTTTTTTCACGTTAGAAAATTTATTGTCACTATGGGCAAATTTATTATCACTATGGCAAATATAAAAATGGGCATTGTGGAGGGTATTCATAGATTCGGCCAAGTCGAATTTAACTTTTCTACTTGTTTTTTCTGTGTATGTTAAAAGTAAATATTTCCTTGTCACATCTCTCAATAATTTTGAAAAATTTATTTCATTTATATCAGTCAAAATCATCATATTTTTTCTTTTAAATTTCATTTAATTTTTATAGAAATTTATGTTTGTCTTAGTTTCATCTCTTAGGAATTTTTCCCCAATTTATTTTTTTTTTTTTTGCTTTTTAAAGAAACAAAAGTTGCATAAGATAAATAGATTCTACTTTTGTTGTTTTTGTTGTTGTTCTTACAAACAAACATGTTGTATTACTTACAAATAGCAAAAAACCAACAACAAGGACAAGCAAAAACTACTGAACTTTGTCAAAATCATACGGAAAAAATGAATGTAGATGCATTTAGGGAAAACAACAGAAAAATTGTCACCATAACTTTAATACCATGGGGAAAACCCCAAAAGAAAAATGCAACAAAACAAGAAAATGTAACTACACTTGGAAGTAACAAAAAAAAAATAATAAACACAAAAACTTCAAATAAAACAAGTAAAAATTTTAATTTGATATGGCCGAATTCATAAATACCCTCTACAATGTCTAAAATATTTTAAAGTCAAATGAAGTTAAGAACAACAACACTTTTTTGAGTGATTGTAATTTCGTTAATGTTAAAAAAAAAAATTATTAAAATTTTTGCAGAAAAATTTTATTTTGAGTAAAAAGGGTTTTTTTAGTTAAAAAAAATGGAAAAATATTTTTTTTGTAATTAAATTTTTTTAATTTGTTTTTAACCAAAGTAGAAATCGTCTGTATATGAGGAAGTATGTTTCGTTTAAATTTATGTAAAATTGTAGGTATAATAAATTATATCTTTTTTTTTTTTATTTTAACCAATACTCAGGGGATGCCCCCTACTCATGCTATGCATTGTACTGATCAGGAAAATAGGGTATGGGAAGGAGGAAAGAGGGAGTAGTGTTTATGGATATTTGATTTAAACTTTTCTAAATTACAAGTATCAGGGAAGACTTCTGCGGGAAGTTTATTCCACATACGAATTGTTCGACTAAAAAACGAATTTTCTCTGTAATGCGTTGTGCGACACACAGGACAATCAACTACAAACGGATGTGCTCTACTAGATAAGAGAGTATTTCGAATAAATACTCTGTCCCGAGGAATAAGTTCACTTATCTCAGAAAGCATCTCCCATGGTAATATCGATAGAAAAGTGCCACACAACCCACATTCCGACGATGCTCCAACGAATCAATAGAGTTGGATACACTACTGTCATTGATAAGCTTCACCGCCCTTCCCCGAACACGGTCCAGAAGCTTCAGAATAGACACTGAAGCCCCTGCCCATATATGAGAGTTGTATTCCATTTTCGGCCGGATATAGCTGGTATAAATAGTAAGAAGATCGGATGGAGTGAAGTAAGTTTTGTACCGTTTCAGAAAATCAAGACACTTGAATGCCTCTTTCCACACTTGAAACACGTGTTTATTCCAACGGACATCACACTGTGTTCTCATGCCCAGAACATCAAGAGTATCCGATTCCTCAATACCTATACAGCTTGGCCTGTGACCGAATGAAAATGAATGGCAAATGTTGCTGTCATCTGCAAAAGAGTAGATACACCCAAAAAAAAACGTGGGTATTCAATACTAAAAATTTAACTAATTTTAGTCCAAAAGGACCTAGTGCAGAAATTGGTAACCAATACTAAAATTTTTAACTAATATTAGTCAAAACCAGTAAAAATTACTAATTTTAGTACTTTAAAGATACTAAAATTAGTAACTAATTAGTAGATTTGGGTACAATATCACTTACTAAACCTTTTACTGTAGAATTATTTTGAGTGTAGGATTGAAGGTCTGATCAAGAAGGTCATTAATAAAAATAAGGAATAGAGTAGGAGAAAGAACTGAACCTTGCGGTACCCCTGAATTTAGCTGAAACTCGTTTGATGAGACCCCATCTAAAACAACACGTATAGTGCGGTCTCTGAGAAAACTCGTTATAAAACGAGAGAAGTCATTACCGACACCAAAAGCAACTAGCTTAGACACGAGTGCCCCGTGCCACACACGGTCGAACGCCTTAGAAATATCTAGAGCAACCACTTTGCTCTCACCAAAATGGTGAAGGGACCTACTCCAACGTTCCGATAGAAACGCCCACAGGTCTCCTTTAGATCGACCGCTACGGAAGCCATACTGTCGATCATTTAAAAGTGAATTGGTCTCTAAATACTTCACAAGATGGTAGTTAACCATGCTCTCCATCACTTTGGAGAGCGCAGAGCAAATTGCGATTGGGCGGTAATTTTCAGGGTTGTTAGCCGCGCCCTTTTTAGGGATTGGGTGGACATTGGCCACCTTCCAACAAGAGGGGAAGACTCCCGCACGGTATGAAGAGCTGAAAAGGTTAGCCAGTGGACGTGCCAACGTAAAAGAGCACTGTTTCAGCACCATGCCATCCGGCCCCGATGACTTGTTTACGTTGAGGTAAACAAGTCATCGGGCAGTCAAAAAGAACCCTTTTGACTGCTCGGGCTCGAAAGAAAATCGAAGGCAAAGTATAGGATACCCTTTCGAGAACGGGCAGAGGTTGATCGCTTTCCGGCAAGAAAGAATTTCTTGCAAAAAGTTCAGCGAAGAGGTAGCCTTATCAACCGGGTCAGTGAATGATTGGTAGTCCTTTAAAAGAGTTGGAATAGAAGAACTAGCATTATTCTTTACTCTTTTAACGAACGACCAAAAAGTCTTACTGCCCCGAGGAGCAGATAGAACTTTGGCACGTAGACGCCGTTCGTATAGAACCTTTTCACGTCTAAGTACTTTGGCACACTCGGTTCTCGCCTTTTTGCGATGCAGATCAGTAACGACATTCTTGTTCGAACGCCAATTACTGAACGCTTCCTCTCTGTATCTGACTGCATTTTTGCTCGTCTGGTTAAACCAACACTTGTGCTTTGATTTAGCCGAAATATGCTTCGTGGGAATCGACGTCTCAATCGAGAAAACAAAGTTTCCAATTAAAATGCCGGAAGAAATCGTTGAGCTCGGCCCAACGAGCTTTTTCATAGAAAAAATAGAGCGTTTCGGCGCCATGTTAGAAACACTTGATATGGTTAATCTAATTAATATGTGTAGATATGGCTCCATATGTGATTAGATCCGGTTTTTTTTTCAATCAAATAACCATTAAATAGATATCGTAAGATTAACTTAATATAATAAGTTATAAGTAGGGATGAGATTTTCACGCACTAAAAAATCTAAAATATGCGCTTAAAATATGCGCTAAAAAACTCAAAATATGCACTAAAAACCCTAAAAATATGCACTAAAAAATAAAATGTGTGCAATAAAAAACTTCTTTTCACAAGGAAAACTTCTAAAAAAACAAAAACTACGCCGGGTTCGAATAGCAAGATTTAAAACTTTAAATAAGCAAGATTTTTTTTTGAAATTAAGACAACCTATAAGAAAATTAAAATCAAAAAAAAAAATTCTTATTTTCAAAATAAATTTTTAAAATATAAAATAAATTTTGAAACAAATAAATTCGAATTTGTGTTTTAGCTTATTTATGCCAAAATATGCAAAAATATGCACTTAAAAGTTATAAATATGCACAAAATATGCTTACAAATCCAAAATATGCAAGAATATGCATTTTCACCAAAATATGCAAAAATATGCATTTTCACCAAAATATGCATTTTCACCAAAATATGCAAAAAAATGAATTTTCACCAAAATATGCAAAAACAAATCGATGCCATTTTAACGCAAATTTCCTGATTCGGAAAGATAATTGGTTGATATCGTTTTAAGACTTTCGACAAAAAACATGCATTTACATGGAAATCTCATCCCTAGTTATAAGGGTCCAAGTTGAAAAATGCAGAAGAAAGATAGAATTTCTAACAATTATAAACAGTTCTGGTATTTTCATACCGGTTTCAAACACTCCAGTTATTGGTTTTTAATTATGTGAATATTTATAGTTTCTACAGAATAAATTTTGACAGTTTCCAACACTACAATTCTATTTCTAGTAATCTCAACCTCTCCTCATACTTTCTTTCCACTTTTTGCCTCTTACATTATTTCGCAAGGGTTACCAACATGAGCTGGAATTGCAGACACAAATGAAGGAAATTGCATTTTTTGTTTCGAATTTTACCAAGTCCCGGATCAAATTGTATCAATTTTTATATTTTTTGATCTAGAATAAGACTATTAGATATTTTATTTTATTATGTTTTCATGATTTAGTTCACTGAATAACATACATTTTCGCAAATTTTAAGTAGGGTATACAAGAAAAGTAAGAAAAAAATGAAATACAACCAACATACAGAAAAATAATCAAGCATTTTAATGCTTATTGTTTGTGTAACAATTTCTCTTTGTCAATGTCTGTACTTTTTGAGATCATCTTTGACATTGTCTTGCAAAACATTTCATCTTGCTTATTTGAAGGTGAAAAACTTAAACTTTTAGTATTTCTTTTTTCTAGCATTTAAGGTTATACAACTTTTTTTTCACATTTTTGCATTTTGCAGTTAACAAGACAAGTGTTTTACATGCTGTTCATTCTATTTTTTTTTTGTTCATTTTTACATATTGTGTAATTTATTTCATTTGGTTTCTTTTGCATTTTTTTTGTATACCCTACACTTATTGTTAGTAAAAGAGGGTGCACATATGTTTATTATTCCGGTTGTAACATACCGAAATAATATTTAAGGAAATCATTATTTTCGTTTGATTTTATTACAATTTAGAGAAGTCATTCCTTTTTTTTTATGAAAATACGCTAACTAACGAAAAAATCTTATGTGGTACAAATTTGAGGCCAATCCGCCTCACCGACTTTTGAAAATGTAAAAAAAAATATGTATATCTTGCGATTTATTATATTTATTAATAATGATGCGCTGTACTTGAAAACGAAATAAATCGGTCAAAACGGTTTTTGAGACATTGCTATGTGAAATTTGAAAAAAAAAATGGCTGGTTTTTCCTACGTTGAAGAAATTAAAAAAAAAAAAATCTCAACATTTTTTCCTTTTACGTTTCATAAAGCTTGAGACGAACTTTCATTTGAACTAAATCTGATCCTTTAAACCAATGGTGCCCAAACACTTGTTAGAGATCGACGAAGATACACGTACACAATCCGAACGACAACGAAACTAACAACAGAGAGCGTAAAAAACAAAAAAAACTCCTTAGTTGTTTGCCATCATTCAAAGAAGCAGGTCGATGTCGCTTTGTTTGATAAAAAACTACACAAATAATTTTTATTGTTGTTATAATAAAGCGTAGATTTCTTTCAGAGCAATAGCACTAATACACTCTCATATTTGTTAAAAATTACCATTATATTATCGTTTCTCTTTTTGGGCACCACTGCTTTAAACCCACCGATCAAAATTTTGGATTTTTGAAAAACTTCTGGAAAATTTAAAACTAAGATGGAAAAGCTGCAATGGTTTAAATGATCAGATTTGGCTCAAATTAAGTTTAACGAAAAATTTTGTTGATCTTTATAAAAGGGTCACTGTTAAAAAAATTAAACTTTTTAAAAATTTCTTAATGTAGGAACAATCACCAATTTTGGAAACTTTCGTATTGCGATATCTTGAAAACCGCTTGGCCGATTCTAGATTTTTTTTGATATTTGTGTTCAGCATTCCAAAAATGAAATATCGCTAGCTAATTTTTTATTATTTAAAAAAAATCAAATTTTTTGGTGAAAATTATCGGATTTTATTAGTGTTTTTTCTGTTAGTACAGGTCGAGCTATATTTGTTATAAGGGTTCACGTTGAAAAAATGTAGAAGAAAAATTGAATTCCTAAAAATTGTAGACATTTCTGGTATACCTGTTTCAAACACTCCAGTTAGTGTTATCATCAGTAGGATTTTAAATGTCGGTTTGTCTTTGTTTAAATTAAATTTAAATAAAAGATCTTCTAAAAATCTATGAAAAGGTCAAGGGGAAAACATTTTGAAAGTTTCTTGAACGTAGGAAACATACCCCATTTCTCGATTAATATGATATTTTTTTTAAATATTATTTTTTTATTTTTAGTACCAAAAGTTGCAAAGAAATAAAAATATATTTATTCGGCCTTTATATGTATGTATATTTGATTAGAGCATTATTCTAGTTCAAGGCCCAAAAAAAACTCTATTATGAGAATATCATAAATATAAATATTTTTGAGCCTCGATCTAGAATAATACTCAAATTTCAAAAAAATCATCAATTCACAGCAAAAACATGTATATTCCATTTTTTTCAAAAAACAACTTTTCTGAACAACTTAAGCCGATTTTTCAACAACAGTTCGACTTTTACTTTACGAAAAATGTCTCAGAATCTAAGATTTTTTTCCTGCAGAAAATTTTCGAAATCTAAGAACTTTTTTCCACAGAAAAAGTCTCAGTTCCTAGATTTGAAAAAAAGTTTTAGATTCTGCGAACTTCTTTCAATAGAAAAAGTTTCAGATTCTAAGACCTATTTCCTATAGAAAATTTCTCAGATTCTTAAACCTTTTTTCGACAGAAAAAGTCTAAGATTCTTAAACCTATTCCGTTTGAAAAAGTCACAGATTCTAAGACGTTTTTCCCATAGAAAATGCCCCAAGTTATGAGACCTTTTGCTTATATCAAGAAATCTAAGATTCTGGCACTTTTTCCTAAAAAAAGTCTTAGGTTCTGAGATCTTTTTCCAATTTAAAAAGTCTTAGATTCTGAGACGTTTTCCCCATAGAAAATGTCTCAAGTTCTAAAACTTTTTTCTTGTATAGAAAAACATCTTAGATTCTGGCACTTTTGCCTTAAAAGGTCTTAGTTTCTGAGACCTTTCTCCTTCTACAGAAAAAGTCTTAGATTCTGGGACCTGTTTCCTATAAAAAAGTCTAAGATTCTTAAACTTTTTTGCCCATAGAACAAGTCTCAAATTCTAAAATCCTATATAAAAAGTCTTAGATTCGAAGACCTATAGAATTAAAAATAAGTCTCAATTCTGAGATTCCTTTTTCCTATCGAAAAAGCCTTAGATTCTGCGATCTTTTTCCTGTTATTAAGTCTCAAATTGTAACACATTTTTTTTTTACAGAAAAAGTCTGAGATTTTTCCTGTAGAAAAAGTCTCAGATTCTAAGACATTTTTCCCTTAGATAAAGTCTTGAATTCTGTGACATGTTTCTTATACTATACACTGAAAAAAAAGACATAACTAAAATTAAGGAAAAAATGACTTTGAAAATTTATCATGAAATCTCCTAAAATTTAGTTAAATTTAACTAAAAAATTGGAAATTTTCTTAACCATGAGGAAAAAAGTTTAGTTCATTTACTTATAATTAGTCCATAGTTTTCTTCAAATGGAATTTTTTAATATTAGGAAAAAAATTCTTACTGCCATAGAAATTTTCCATAAATCTAAGAAACGTGTCTTAATTTTTAAGACATATTTCTGAAAAACCAATTTAGTTCAAGTTTAGTTAAAATTTACTAAAAAAACCTCATCGTATTTCTCTTCTTTAAATTGAGGAAGTGTACTTCTTAAAATTTAGTTAATAACTTCTGACAATTCAGTAAATAACTTTTTAGAATTTTGTTAAAAATTCAAAATGGCGATATCTCAAAAACTAAGCGAGATAGAGCGAAACGGATGAAATTTTCAAAAGAAAGACTACAAAGAAAAATATGGAATAGCCTAGCTCTGCATATCTGTCGTGGTCTCAAGACCCTAATTTTAGATCTAAAATTTGAAATTCCCGAGATTTTATATATGCACATATCTCGGTAAAGACACAAGTTTTGGGTCAAAATCTAAAGGGACCCTTAAAGGACCCAACGGGTTCTCGAGTTAACAGGGGCTCGACCTATGGGGTCCAAACCCATGAACTAAAGTGTAATATAATTTTTCCCATTTTCTAGTTAAAATTGGCTTAAAATTAAACAATTTTGTTTTCCTTATTTTTGGGAAAATTATGAACTAAAACCAAGAAAAAACCTTTGGAGCCATATCATTCCCTCTTTTTCTCAAAATTTAGTTAATTTTCCCAGATTTTAGTTCACTTTTTTTTAGTGTTGAAAAAGTCTCAGAGTCTGAGACATATTTCCTATAGAAAAAATCTCAGATTCTAAGACATTCTTCCTAAAGAAAAATTCTCAAATTCTAAGACATTTTTCGTAAAGAAAAAGTCTTAAACTCTGAGACATTTTTCCTAAAGAAAAAGTCTCAGATTCTGAGACATTTGTCCTGAAGAAGAAGTCTCAGATTCTGAAACATTCTCAGATTCTGAGGTATTTTTTCTAAAGAAAAAGTCTCAGAATCTGAGACATTTTTCTTAAAGAAAAAGTCTCAGATTCTGAAACATTTTTCCTATAGAAAATGTCTCAGATTCTGAAAAATTTTTCCTATAGAAAAAGTAGCAGATTCTGAAACAGTTTTTCTGCAGAAATAGTCATATTTTTACACAAAAATAATTTCTCCCAGAGAAAACTTCTCTTCATTATTAGAACTTTCAGATTGACAGATATTTTTTAACAAAAAATATTCAAATTAAGTCAAATCTTTTCTTTAAACATTTTCAGACTTTCCCTATAAACATTTTCAGATTTTTCCTTCAAAAATGTTCAGATTTGTTTTTATCAAAAGTTTTCGGATTTCAAAAATGTTTTCCTTTTGGCAGTTTTTTAGAAAATTTCATTCTTTCCTTTTTCTTTTTCTTTTTGTTTCTTTTTTCTTTTTTTTTTCTTTCTTTTCCTCTTTTATCGTTTTTAAAGAAATTTACCCTTCCCCATTGTACCCGTGCATGTTATTATATAGGGTATTTCTTATTCCTTTCAACCGAATGTAGCAAACTAAAATGTTTTTGTGTAAATTTGTTTCTCTAGGATAACTGCAATATTATTACATGTTTAAGTTTTACAACAAAATAGTGCTTATCCATCTTTTACTGTAGTTTTTTTTTTACATACATTTTTTTCCTTCATAAAATTTTACTTTATGTCTGTTACCACCTGCTGGTTTTTTAACGTGTTTCCTTTCATGTCCTGTTATTGTTTGTTGTTGCTGCCTGACAACGACACATTCCCTCCACATTGTTGAACTGTAGTTCCCTCTAGTCGAAGTCACATACAAAGTTATGTATGTATGTTTGGTATATCCTTTTAAGTTTAGTGGACGATGATTAAATACATTTAGAGAATATTTTTTTTTTGTTTTTTTTTTTCGTTTGTTTCTGTAACTTCCTTCCTTTTTTAGTTACTTGTTGAATTGTGATTAATTGTTAAATGATTTTATATTTTCATGTTACGTTTTGTATATTTTTTTTTTTTTTTGCTGTGGTCTATGAAACTGTTGGTTAGCGTGTCCCGAAAATGAAAAATTTTAGGGCATACCCCTAGAATGATGCTTAGTAAAGAGCTGATTACGGGAAAAAATATTAAAAAATTTTTAGAGGTCATCTTCAGGGCGCAACCAGCGCTTAAAGTTTGCATCCGTAGTGCATTTGGTGAAAAAAAAATATTTTTTTTTATTTTTCAAATTGGTGCCAAAAGTTTCGTTAGGTAGAGTACATTCTGGAAAAAATAGTTATAAAGTTTTCATGGAGCAATTTTGGTCCAGCACAACGTTTTGAAATTTTGAAAAGGTGTAATTTATTATATATTTTTTTAAAATTTTGTAAAAACCGGAGTTTGTAAGAGTTCTTTTAAAATTTTGTATAAAACGGAGTTTATGTTCAAGCCTTTGTATAAAAAGCTGTTTTTTACAAAAACTTAAAAAAATACGTAATAATTTAAGCATCTTCGAAGTTTCAAAACGTTGCGCTGGACCAAAATTGCTCCACGAAAACGTTAAAAATATTTTTTCCTGAATGTATACCACCTAACGAAACTTTTGGCACCAATTTTAAAAATAAAAAAAAATATTTTTTTTTTACCAAATGCACCACGGATGCAAACTTTAAGCGCTGGTTGCGCCCTGAAGACGACCTCCAACAATTTTTGAATTATTTTTCCCGTAATCAGCTCTTCAATAAGCATCGTTCTGGGGGTATGCCCTAAAGAAATTCCAAAATTTCCTGATTTCGGGACATGCTACTGTTGGTGTTAGGAAATGAAACTAATTACGAATATTATATGGCGAACTGTGACCATTCTTTAGATAGTTGACATATGTAAGTATAGCAGGAATAACAGGGGTTGGTTATAAAAATAAAAATCCAAGCGGAAATTATTTGTCTAAAATAGCTTTAGCACTGTGTTAGCAAATGTATTTGCTAATGTAAAAACAAAAGAATTGAAAATAATAACATAAATACTATTGTTTATATCAGGCATTATCGTACAGTTATATGTGCACGCAGAGAAAAAACATGTTGGAAACATGATCAATGCAACTATTCTAGCAATCAAGTTATAATTGTTTTATATTGTTTCTAACAATGGATTGTTTGCAGGGATCATGATAACGTGATTAATACTCTGTATCTCCCTCTATTTCCGCTCTTTCAAATTAAAACCTAATTTGGTTAGACGAAAAGCATGCCCACAAACATTCTCACCAGATAAGGCTAGGTTTTAAGTGGCTACTGACGATTTGTGTCAGCACACGTAAACACTGAAGTCCGTTGTGATACCACGGATCTGTAATAGGTTCCCCTACCAATAAAACTTCTCAGAATTTTGAATGAACAAATTTAACAAATCTGAAAGATCGTAATGTTCCCTAGATCCCAGTGAAGAAAGTCTCCGACCAAAATGTGCCCGGCAATGGCAGATGAAGTGTTCGACAGTTTCCAACTCCTTCTCATTCATGCAGCGCCAGCAAAAGTCATTTGACGGCACATTTAACTGCACTGCTTGCTTCCCCATAAGATGGTGTCCGGTAACACTGTTCGACATCAAAAACCTCCCATGAAATAACTAACTGGTCCTTATAGATTTAAGTCTACTGATTCCAAATCCTCCATCCAAATTTTTTGTAGCACGTACCGAATTTTGAGATATTCGCTGTTAAGAAGTTAAAATCCCAATTTTTAAGCATTTTTAGGGATCCACTGTTATGTATTCTTACGTTGCTTCCACAAACAAGGACTTGATTTTATATAAAATGGATCTCCTGAAAACTTCAATCCAAATTTTTCTAGCATGCTCTGTTTTCGAGATATTCGGGTTTGAAAATTTTTGTGTGATTTATAAAGAATATAAGTAGAGTTTGAGTTTTTCAAACGCCAATATTGGAAAAACGGTATGCATTAGAAAAATTTAGATGCCTAATTAATCATGTGATCCTGAGATGCCAAATTTGGGATCAAGAGCTCTTATTTATACTAAATCAAGTCATATTTTGTGTGAGCATCTTAAGAATACCTTACAGGGGAGACCCAAAATGTTCTACATAAGAGTTTTTTTTTTCAATATTCAAACCAAAATATCTTAAAAAACTTGCGTGATAGAAAATTTGGAAGGCATATTTTAAATCAGCATGTCAAAATCTATTCTATAAACCATGTATTCTGGATTCATGGGAGTGCGAATTTCTATGAATTTGTACAACATTGTAATTATAGCAACCACCCTTTGTCCCTTTACTTTACTGCTTTTCCCTTTACCATGTGCCTCTAGAGAGTGCAGCATTGAATTCAGTGCCAGGTTCCTAAGAAGTGGTGAAAGAACATCTTCCTATGGTGCATGCTATGTAGAGATTGTGGAGCAAGGGGCTATATAGTCAGACACTTGCTGTATTTCAGCCGGGATCATGCCATCAGGTTTTTATTGTTGGCATATTTATTATTTCCTAAGCTTTCAGACACTTGAACATCAGAACATTGTAATGCTTGAAACAGCATCATGGAATTTCCCGGAAAATGCGTGTGTAGAAGGAGATCCAGCGACTATATATTACATTCCATTAGGATCCTTTAGACATACCAGGGTTCAAGGAGAAGAAAATAGAACTTAGCACAGCCTGGATACCTCAGAAACGTTTTCTATGTTTCTACAGAAGTTTTTCCAAGAATCACATTTGGCAATTCTGATAATTTTGAATGATTTCCAATAAGCTAATTGGGCCTATTATATATCTGATTATATTCATATAACTCTAAAGTTGCAGCCTTTATGCAAAACAGTCTACGTCCGCTCTTGAAGATTTTCCTTATTAAAAAGCTTTCTGCAGGAATATTTGCTCGTCTGCAACTTATTTGACCACCAAGGTGTTTTTTTTTTGGCCCTAGGCTTTGCAGAAGATCAAGACATCCAGCTACCTGTTACAAACATTTGTTTTATGGCAACCATACAGACAATTTCCGCCAAACTTTGCGGTTCTAATAAAGGTACTTCACCCAAAAGCCCGGAAAATATCTTCCTATATTTTACCCAGTTGGTTCTCTTCCGATTTCTAGAGACTGCCTCCCTGCCTGAGTAAAAACTCAATATAACGATGATCTTAGTAAGAATGTTCTTCCAAAACTCTCCAGTCGCAAATTCTGTCAGACAATGTATCTTAGCCGCAGACATCTTGTATTTCCTCTTCCATCCTTTCCACCACAGTGTTATTTGCTTAGTCCTCCGTTTTATCATGGTCCCCAGATTTTCGCTGGCTTGTCTGCGTCCAAAATAGGCTTCTGGGCTTGACTCTTATATGAAAAAAAGGCAAATGTGATCATTTCATCAGTCCTGATGAAATCGTGCAATCCTGACTTGACGACGTGAGCCCTACATCTCACCAAATTAATTTGCCAATTCTAAGTTAGATGGTCAGGATTGCAGACCCTGATCATCTTCAGAATGACTACAGTGCCACTTGTTGCCATCGGAATCCATGCATGCGCTCAGGGCTGCGACGTGATATAATGTTTGTTCACGACCTCCAGCTTGGACCTGACCATAGTTCTCCCACTTGGTTAATGGCAACCTTAAACATGGCTGCTGATTCTTTATTCCTAGAAGCAACGAGTTTTACACCATTATAACCAACCTGCATTAGCAGTAGTCGAGGAGGAAGGAAATCAGGCATTTTCTCATGGAGCCTTAATCTGATTTCATTTTATTTAGTTTCCACTAAACTCCACTTGCCCCTCTATTCCCCCTGTTGATTACAGCCATGACGTCCAGACGTTGCCGGTCTCCCAAGACCTCTTAGGTAAAGATTTCTCGCCTGAAAGCGCAACCTTTTACCACACTTCGATGATGAGGCCAAAACAGCTCCCTGTTTGTCAGATGCAGAAAGTTTGTCCTATAAAGGCCTAGGAGACAATTATTATAAGAAATCGAAAAAGTGCAAATTTATATTTACCCTCTAAAGGGTACTTTTCACTATCACACATTTCCATTATACAAGCGTAATTTCACCATGTTAGCGAAATATATTTTTAAAAAATTTGGCCAAAAATTGTTCACTTATTAGATACGACTAGGTTTCAATCAAAAACGAATCCAAAAATCTTTAGGAAGTTGGTAAATTTTGATGTGTATAATGGAAAAGTGTGATAGTGGAAAGTACCCTTTAGGCTGGATTACTCAATGCTCCGTTATAAAATAACTCTCCGTTAAATTTAACTTTTTCATACAAATTTTGACATAAGGCT
This sequence comes from Pegoplata infirma, assembly GCA_963921195.1. Lineage (NCBI taxonomy): Eukaryota > Metazoa > Arthropoda > Insecta > Diptera > Anthomyiidae > Pegoplata > Pegoplata infirma. Next base: position 8,493,227 of record OY992537.1, on the reverse strand, counting down.
CCGTTTAATCGACAGTTAGCATATAACTTTTTATTGAGTAATCCGCCCTTAGTATCAGAATTTCATAAAGAGTTAAAACACCTCAATTCAACCAATGGTGGTCAACATCCCCACCAAATTTAATGAAATTTAGTGCTGAATTTTGCTTTAACAAAAACGAGAGTGTGGCAATTTTTTGGATTTCTTGTCATTTTAGTATTTGAGAAATTTCAAGTTTCTGTGATCATTATTTAAGAAAATAGAAAAGTACAAAGTACGTTATTATACCAGGAGATAGGGTAAGTACCTAATTTAATTTTTTTACTTTTTTATCTCAATAAAAATGGAACTTCAAAACTGTTTTTTTTTTGACTGAGGAATCCCAAATTTCAAGTTTCTATGACCATTATTTAAGGAGATTGAAAAGGAGGAAGTCTTATGATTTGTAGAATAATCTTATACAAAATATAGTTTTTAAATAATTTAATAAAAATTAATTTGTAATTATATATTTTATTTTAAATTTAAATATTGATTTACATAAATAAACTCCCTAGTTAATAATACTCGTAGTCACCGAGGCGTTTATTTAATTTCTTATCGCCATACAGTAACATATTACCTGGCGTCACTAATAATAATTTTTATTTTGTTATGCATATTTGTTAATTTAAATATTATTACTCTCTTGAGATATTAAAGTTTTAACAATTTTATGATACTTATTTATAAACAATTTAATTTTCAAAATTTTGTTTGCTCAACTTTTAGTACCATACAGCATAATAATAATTTTATATACATACATATATTTTTTTTCCATTTGCTATCAAATTTTCCACTTTATTACCATTTAAAAATACCTGATGGAATTGAATAAAAATTTTAACTCAATTTGCACACATTCAAACAGGCAGTCAGCCAGACAGAAAGACAGGCAGGCAAACGAGTCAGACAGAGAAATTACAAACAAATTTTTAAATACACATTAAACTCTAAATGCGACTGGCATTGATGTTGATCAAGTGGAAGTTAATGACCGTTATAATAAACTCTTCCTCCTCTCCGCTACAATATCTCTCGTGGGTATAGTTAGTTTTGAATAAAACTCAATAAAGCACAAATAATTGTCATTTAAAAAAAGATTTATAAACACAGTGGTTTAGTTTTATTGTCACAACATGGTTTTATAAATGCAGGATAACAATAAAAAAAACAACAGCCAACAACCGAACAGAAACTGAACCTATCATTTTCACACTTACAGCGAGTACCTAAGTACTACTACACTTGAAATAGACCAATATACAACCTTAACAAAAAAACAGCTATAACTATAGCTGACCATAACAAATATTGTTGAATTCATAACACATACAATGGGACAGAAATTTATAATGTGCAATCCAAAAAAATCTTAAACTGATTTAAATCGTTTTCAGGAATGCTGGCATTAGATTTAATTGAATATTTCCACATAAAAAGCTAACGTCTCTACACAGAAAAATAAAATAGTAAAATTAAATAGTAAAAAACAAGTAGAAAAATTAAATTCGACTTGGCCGAATCTATGAATACACTGAAAAAAATAACCTTCCTGATATTAATGAAACGGATTCATTATTTTGTTTTCATTACCCAAATGAAGGAATTCATAAGCTGATAAAAATTTCATGCATGTTATGAACAAATTTTATAAAAATTGTTTCATTAGATTTCATAATTTCATTATAAAATATCATAAGATTTTTTAGAACCACATGCAACTCTGCGTTGCGAATAAGAGAGAGAAAACAGAACAAAAACATACGACGTTTTATTACACCACGCGTGTTAAGTCTAATTGCATGTGTGTTCACTTTTTTTTAATAAAATAAAATAATTTTATACTACTATTTTTTTTTTGATTTGTTATTGAAACTTATTATTGTTATTGTGTGTGTTATGCTGGTTAAATCTAATTGAAACTACAAGTGAAAAGTTCTTTATAAGTGTTTCTTTAACTGTTTCTTATAAAATATAATATAATTTGCAACAGAACAATAGTTTTTTAAATCATTAAAATTTTGTGCTGAAATGTAGGGTAAAGGTAGTTGTTCCATTGCTACGTTATTGCTACGTTTTGGCAGCACGTGTTTTAAAATTCATCGCGTTTTTGTCTTTTATAGTTTACCTTATATGCACTGTCATTTAATGTTAATCAAAGATAGAGACGAGGTGATTATATAAACACGCGCAGTCCAAACGCAGCTTATGACAAATTTTCGTTAAATTAAGATGTTAATCTTAAAACCGAAGAATACATTCATAAATTTAATGACAAAACTTCATAAGTTTCCACAACACACTCTATGAATATTTTCATTAATTCTGTGAAAATGTTCATTGGTTCTATGATACCAGTTTTCATTAATACTATGACACCAGTTTCATTGATCAAATGAAACCCGACTTCGGTCGAATTTTTGAGTCATTTTTCATTAAGCTAATGTCAATTTTCATTACCGTCACGAAGCGTTTTTTTTAGTGTACCCTCCACAATGCCATTTTTAAAGGACAGTACATTTTCTAACGTGAAAAAAATGAACGATTTTGATTAGAAACATTTTATTTTGAGTAAAAAACTTTCTTTTTGTAATTTTTGTAATAAAAAGGAATATAATTTTTTTTGAGTGTAAAATATTTTTCGAGTGTAATTTTTTTTTAATGTTAAAATATTTTTGAGTGACAAAATACTTCGTAAAATAATTTTGTGGTTTACTAATGTTTTTAAAGCTTGTTTTTAAAGTTCGGTTTTTTCAACGCGTGAATTTAAGGTGAAACCAATCTGAAATTCACCGTTTTGCTAATAATTTTTGAACCACTATACCGATTTGACTGAAATTTGACGGAATTATTTTTCGAAAGTTAGCGTGTTTTATTTCTCGTAGATTCGCGAAAAACCCTTTTCGAAATTCACTCTTTTGTTAATAACTTTTGAACCACTAGACCGATTTCGCTGAATTGCAATACCTGACCACGTAAATGACCAATATATGTGCGGTCCTAGACCAATATTTCCGAGGTGTTCCAAAGAGAATGACACTATATCACTAGAGTGGAGGGTAAAAAAATGTCTGCGATCGGACGAATTAATGTTCGTTTTGGTCTAAAGTCTCTATGTTTTTTTTTTTAATTTTTAGCGAAATTGGACAAAATTAACCCGTGTGTTTGGGGAGTTAAAGTTTTGCCCAAAAAAAAATATTTCCCATACAAAACTTCTATAGTCCTTACCTCAATAGATATAAAAAGTACAAAAAAAAACTTTAACCCCCAAGGGCACGGGTTAAAATTGTCCGATTCGGCTAAAAATTTAATCATGGAGTTTTTAGACCAAAACGAACGATAACTTGCCAGGCAGTCTACAAAAGTTATTTTTTTGGGACAATACAAACAATTTGAAAACAGTGTAAAAAAACTCAATTTTTTTTGCTGTTTTTTTGATACATTTCAGAACAAGATGTCACGTAAAGTATGTCAGATGTCACGGATAGGAATACATCTTACACTCAAAAAAAAAAACTGTAAAGTTATCAAAAAAAGCTTGTAAACTTACAAGAAAGTTTGCTGATTTTGAACCCACAATTTTTTTGGTAAAGTTGGCAAAAAAGTTTTGCTAAAAATTAGTTAACTGAAATTATTTTATTTCAACTTAGTTCATACACATTTGAGGACCCCATTGGGTTCCGACCCGACAGGTCCAGACCCCGATGGGCCTATACTTAGTTGGGTTTCTTAAAAATCGTCATAGTTTTTGATCCAAAATTTGTGTCCGTTTCGCTCTACCTTGCTTAGTTTTTGAGATACGTGATTTTACGGGACCACTGGGGTTTTGAGAATTAAAAAACTAGATAACTTCAAAAATATTACTCGGAGAGCTTTTAGTCTTGTTCTACTTGTTGAGAGCTACAAAAATGCTTTTGGACTTTTTGTTGTGTCGGCAATATTTACCGAGATATGAGCATTTTAAAATTTTCGGGAATGCTAACTTTTTTGGATTCAAAGTTAGGACCCATTAGGGTCCACACATGTGAAGAGGACCGGCGATACAATGGAGAGCTCGAGAACCAAAAATGGCCTCCGTTTTGCTCTATCTGGCTTAGTTTCCGAGATAGCGCCATTTTAAGTTTTCTGAAAATAAAAAAAAATTTACCATTTATTTTTGTTAATATTAGCAAAAAAGCTTGTAAAAATGTTGTCAACTCAATTTCAAATTTACCAAAAGAAATTAGTTCAAAGTTTGTTTAAAATTGCTAAAGTGCTAAATGAAGTTTACAAGAATTTTTTGCTAACATGCTAATCTCAACTAAAAATTTGCTAAAAGTTAGCTAACTAGCATTAGCAAAAAAAATTAGTAAATCTACTAACGCATTTTTTTGAGTGTAGCTAAAATCCTTTCAAGTCAAAACTAAAAAAAAAAATAAAAAAAAATTTAGAGTAGGCCCCAAACGGCAATAAATTTTTTTTTCGAACTCAGTTTTGAAGTGGAATGGTTTACCTCGCCAAAATTAAAATTTTCTTAGTTAATAAGCTGATCCAAGTAAAATAATACTTAAACAAAAAAAATTTAAATCAAAAAAAATGTTGGTTTGTATGGGAAAAAAATTGTTTTGTGGCAAAACTTTAACCCTCCAAAAGGCACGGGTTAATTTTGTCCGATTTCGCTAAAAAATTTAAGCAAAGAGTTTTTAAACCAAAACGAACCATAATTTGCACGGCGGTCGAAGAAATTCGAAACAAGTCATTAAGCGTGCCAAAAATTATTTGGCGTAAAAAATGGTACTTTTGGTACGTTTTACATTTCTTGAAATAATGATCCTCCTTTAGTGTGAAAAAAATACTCTTGAAAAAGTACTTTTTGGAAACTGCTTTTCTTAGGGTGTTAAAAAATTGTACATTTGGTACTTTTGTTCATTTCCTGAAACAATGGTCACAAATGCTTGAAATTTAGAATGTAAGATTCTTCGTTGAAAAAAACTTTCTGGAAAAAATACTTTTTCGATATTTCGTTTTGAAGAGGGTAATAATATTAAAAAATTGTTCCTTTGGTACTTTTTATATTTCCTAAAATAATAGTTCTACCTCTTGGTAAACCTACATTCCAAATTTTCTATAGGACAGTATTTTTGCTAATGTTGATTCTAAGATGTTGAAAGGGGTAAAAAAGTGTACCTTTGGTATTTCTTAGTGGTCGCAGAACCTTGTAATTTGGAATGTAGAATCCTTAGGTGAAAAAACATTATGAAAAAAGTTATTTTTGGAGATTTAATTTTTAACGAGGGGTTAAATGGGCAAAAAAAGTACTTTTGGTACTTTTTTTATTTTTTAAAATAATGGTCGTAGAAACTTGAAAGTTGTAATATTGGATCCTTCGGTGAATAAAACATTCTAAAAAAGTACTTTGTGAAAATTCTGTTTCTAATGTTTCTAAGAGGTAAAAAATATACATTTGGTACTTGTTAAAAGTGTAAAAAGTGTACTTTTGGTACTTTTCATATTTCCTAATATAATGATCCTATATACTTGCACTTTGGAATATGGGATCGTTTGGTAAAAAAACATTCTGAAAAAAGTACCGTAAAAAAACATATTTTTAATATTTCGTGAAACTTGAAATTTGGAATATATGATCCTTCGGTGAAATCATTGTGGAAAAATACTTTTTAGAAAAACCATTTGTTAGGGGAGTAAAAGGTGTAAAAAAGTGTACTTCTAGTATATTTTATATTTCCAGAAATAATGGTTATAGAAACTTGAAATTTAGAATGTAGCCTTCGGTGAAAAAACGTTATAGAAAAATTACTTTTTAGAAAATCTGTTTCTATGGGTCGTAAAAGGGGTTAATTTGGTACTTTTTAATTTTCTGAAATAAAAGTCATAAAACTTTATATTTTAAATTTAGGATCATTCAAAAAAAAAACATTCCTATAAAAATAGTTTTTGGAAAACTTAATTCTTAGGGGACAAAAATGGAAAAATGGTTCTTTTTATAATTATTGAACTGAAAACAATCCACGAAAAAAAAAAATCACTAAAAAATATTAACAAAATTTGTTCAGCGGACTTTTGCCACATTTTTTCCATAAATACTTAAGCGATAGCACCAACTCTGAATAAGCTGTTGGGAAAAAATGATGACAACATATTTTGAGTGTCCCACTGCCTTTCTGAATCTTTGGAGGCCCATAAAAAGGAATTGGTCACCAAACTGGACAATCCGAGTAGAGGGTTTTACTACTTTTCGGTAGTAGAATCGAACCTATATTATCAAGTTCTTATGTTTTTTATAAAGTCTTTATTTGTTGCATAGTGTAATGTTTACAATCCATATGACAGCCACTCAAAAAAATTGTAACTACATCCCATAGTGCATCATCATACTACCCCATATCATTCCACATTTACACGAGTGTCAACATTATTGTTTAACAAAAAAAAATATTATATTGTGCGTTCTTTAAAAAGCATATTATTATGAGTGTAAAACCTATACTAATGTATGACACAATAAGTTTATTTCAGCGTAGATATGCGTGTGTATTAGCATTGCATGTCATGTTGGTAGTTGCTGCTGCTGTTGCTCTAGTTGTTGTTGCGGATGATGACCAAGACCACAAAAAACACGTGCAAACAATTGCCAAATAACCATACTCAGATACAAATACCAACACTTTCGGCCACATAGTTTGTTAAACTGATTGTGCGTTATACCAATAACAGTCAACACCATTTTGTATTAAAGGTATTTGTGTTTGTGTGCATGCATGTGTATGTGTGAGTATATTTTATTCAACATGCTTTTAACATAATATTCCATTCAGTTTATAGTTAGATGTCTTCCATTCAGTGTCTGTTAGATGTCTTCTTAGTGTGCGTATGTATGTGGGTTTGTGTTGGTGAGTTTGTAAAATCTGATTTTATGATTTTTTAAAAATCTCTGTGTTATTTTTTGTTTTTTGCATACTAGCAGGTGGTTTTGTTGTAATGTGGCTTTAATTATTGTCGTGGGAGATAATCATCTCGTCTGTAATGTGCATTAAAAATACATTAACATACGTGAATGTTCATGTTAATTCCCAACAATATAGTTTGATATGTTTTAAAACAAAATTTTTTGCACATAATTTGACAGATTTTAAAAGTCATAAAAACAATTTTAATTACAAACTCAGTCTAAAATTTTCTGTTGCCCAAAATAAAATGGTGTTGGTAATGTTTTGATAATGTGAGTTAAGGAATGTGTGTCTTATTTGAAAAAGGGAACAGTCATCTTCAGAAAAGTGTCGATGAAATGATAACCATGCCATGGCGGAAATATTATCTAATTTTTTGCCAAAATTTTGCAAAAAAAAACCTAATATTTGGCTATCTAACAAAATTTAAAAATGTATTGCTCAACAATACGAAAAAACACCTCTCTGCAATTTTAATAGCGCTAAAAGGACATTTAAAACTTTAATACAAAATTTTGTTTTTGGAAATTCATGGTGTCCTTCCCAGAAAAAAAGTACATTCAAATATGATTTTTAAATTTTTTTATTGAAATTTTTTGAAAAAATTTTTTTTTCTAAATTTTAAATCTTTATAGCAATGTTGGAATCGATACCTTTTCAATACCGTTATCCATTTCAAAACCCTTTAAATTGAATATCGGTACCAATACCAATACCGAAACCCAGTTTTGGTATCGGATACCGGTATCCAAAAACCTTTTTCTACGGTACCGGTACGTACCGGATATTGAAACGGGTTTTTCTTAAAAAACATAAAAAAAAAATATTTTTTATAAAAACTTGTAAATTGTTGTTTCGAAAATGAAAAATCGTACTACTTACATGGCGCATCATTAAAAGATTTTAATTTGCGTTGAAAGCACAGTTTTTTCCTTTGGTTTTCGTAAAATGTATTCATTTATAAACTTAAAAAAAGCTTATCTACTCAAATTAATTTTGCATTTCGGAGTAGGCCGTATCGATATTACTTTTATTTTTAGGCAACCAAGCTCTTTTTTGTTGGTGTTATCTATTTTAAAAAATAGGTCTTCCCCGTCTAGACAAGATCACATGCAAAAATTTTGGAATTTATTTTTTCGAGAATTATGCGACTTTTAAGCATAGTACTCTCATTGATTTCACGGGAAAAAATCTGTCATACTCCATATAAAAAAAAATTGGCAACGCAAGGAATTATAAGGAAATTGTTTAAAAAGTTTTGACGCATTTTTATTATACAAGACAATTTAAATTGCCGTAAAGAGGTGAAATTTCAGTTTTGTTATGATCGTTTCTTTCTTATTATTGTCAAAAGTTGTTGATTTTTAAATGTTTTGTTGCGATTTGAGGCGTTTAAAGTTTAAGTGAAATTTCAACAGTAAAAAACAGAGTACTAGGCTTTAAGTAATAAAAAATCGCGAAATCGTAACTTCATTAGCGATTTCTCCGAGTTAAGCCACTTTTCAAAATTATGCTATGGTGAAAAAATTTTCGCTGGAACAAACGCCTCCCCAAAGTTTCAAAAAAATTAAAAAAAAAAAAAAAAATTTGGGCACCCACATCGTGGATATTGTAAAAATTTCCAAAAACATCCATACTTCAACAGCGATGCGGATAAGGAAATTATTGTTTTTCACGAAATTTTAATGGAGTGATTTTGATTCCCAATAGAAACTTTCTGGGATCGTTTAAGCTCAAAACAAGTAAAAAAGTTAAATTCGGCCTTGCGGAATGTAGTGATACCCTCCACAATTTTAAAAAGATTATTGCAAACAACTTTATTTAAAAGGAAATTGCTTTTGAAAAAAAAAAAAAATTTGAAAAAAAATTTTGGTAAAAAAAAATCCGCGATTTTTTTCTTTTTTTGTCAAAAAATATGTTCGTACTTGTTTAAATACCATTTGGTGTTCAATTATGTTAACATATGTCAACCAGAAGCCGAATTAAAGCATTTTGTATTTTTAGGTTATGTTGAATGTACTGAAATTTTTGAGGTGTGCTTACATTTTCGTTCATAACTTTTGAACCGCTGAACCGATATCGCTCAAATGCAATACCAAACTTCTCGGGAGAACTTCCAATAAATATGTTAAGTTTCAGTCATCTCTGTACAATAGTTTGTCCGCGAGAGCATTTTCCACAGACAGACAGACGGACAGACGGACAGACGGACAGACGGACAGACGGACAGACGGACAGACGGACAGACGGACAGACGGACATCGCTAGAATGTCTTAAAATCGATCGGGCATCATGAATATATATACTTTATGGGGTCCCCGACCGATAATTCGATGAGTTACAAACGGAATAACTTATATATGAGGCATTCCACACCAAATGTCCCGCTACAGAAAAACATGTGTCCCGTAAATTTCTGAATAGGTTGTTTGGATAGCCCTATATGTAACTAGAAAATCGCGTTTTTGGTTTTTCAAATTTTCGAAAACTGGGCTTAGGAGGCGTGGTCAAATATTGGAAAAATGGTAAAATTTGTGGCGAGTTGCCTTGATTAAATATTTATCACATTAAAACGGAATGCACCACAATGTCAAAAATTTACGCTCTTATATAGTTTTGTATGGGCTATCGATTAAAAATTTTTTTTTTTTGGAAAATTTTCCGAACCCGTTCTGAAATTTTCCATTTTTTAAAAAAGTCAATTTATCAAAAATCCGGCCACTTTTTTTTTTCTTTTTTATTTATTTTTTTAAAAGTATAGATGTTTGTCCATCCACACAAAAAAAATCAGAAACACGTTCATCTTTTTTTTCGAGAAAATCGCATTTGAACTTTAAATTTCATAACAATTTTGTTATTTGCTTGTATTTCTTTGTTTTAAAGTTGCGAATGAGTAATATTAATTGCATAAATATTCGTCATACGCTCTGTTGACACAAGAAAATACAAGCAAATTACTAAATTGTTATGAAATTTAAAGTTCAAATGCGATTTTCTCGAAAAAAAAGATGAACGTGTTTCTGATTTTTTTTGTGTGGATGGACAAACATCTAAACTTTTAAAAAAATAAATAAAAAAGAAAAAAAAAAGTGGCCGGATTTTTGATAAATTGACTTTTTTAAAAAATGAAAAATTTCAGAACGGGTTCTGAAAATTTTCCAAAAAAAAAAATTTAATCGATAGCCCATACAAAACTATATAAGAACGTAAATTTTTGACATTGTGGTGCATTCCGTTTTAATGTGATAAATATTTAATCAAGGCAACTCGCCACAAATTTGACCATTTTTCCAATATTTGACCACGCCTCCTAAGCCCAGTTTTTGAAAAATTGAAAAACCAAAAACGCAATTTTCTAAGTTCCATATAGGGCTATCCATATCACCTATTCAGAAGTTTACGGTACACATGTTTTTTTTCGCTGGACATTTGGTGTGGAATGCCTCATATACCCTCTATCACTAAGTGGAGGGTATAAAAATATATTGGAGTTTTTTTTTTGGGGGATTTTTATTTAATCTTCGATATGGGTTGGGTGCACAAGGATATTTTTGAAGACTGAAGATGCTCTTGCAAAATTTTTTTCTTAATTTTTCCCACCATCAGCTTTTCTGTGGCCATCGTTAGGCAGGTTTTACCAAGCGAAATTCGAAAGTTTAGATTTGACGGGACACTCTTGTGTTTAGTAATAAAATTAAAAAAAAAAAACATTTTTTTAAAGTTTTTAATGTTTTATATTTTTTCGATAATACCGGTACGTACCGGTACTGACGTTTCAGTATCGGTATTACCGTAACCGATTCCACTCAAACACCGAAATAAAATAAAAAACGATACCAATACCGATACCGTTATTCGTTTCGATTGCCAACCTTGCTTTATAGTCTTATAAACAATATTGTTTTTATAAGTTTTTTCGGTGATCCGTCAGATAAATTTTCCATGGATTTGCTCATAACGAATTTAAAATATATAAAATCTTGGTTCATGATTCATTTAACTTGTATGCAATTTTTCTTTAATGTTTTTCTGTCAATGTCATTGAAATTTGTAGTAAAATTTAAATTCTGATCGTGTTACCCCTCAATTTTGTTTTGAAAATAAATTTAAAAGGCTTTGGCCGGATTTGGTCAAAAAATTCGGACGTGAAATTTTTTCAAAACATTTTTTTCAAACTTTGACCGCTGGTTGCAACCTGATTGAAAGAAGTTAAGCGCTCATTCCAAATTTTTCTAATTTTTCTTTTCGAATTCAACCATTATCAAAATCTGTCTAGCATTTGTTGTGAGGATTTCTTAAGACTTTATTGATTAAACCAATATTCCCCCAAAAAAATTATGTATTTTAAATGGATTAGGGCTATATTACATTATTCACTTAATTCTTACAAATAAAAAAAAAAACAATTGAATTTCCATTTTCCTTTATTCATTATTATAAAACGATTACATTGACCCGAACTTTAAAGAAATTATCAACGGTATAACTATTAAATTTCTTTTTTTTTTCGTTCTCTTTTCTTTTTATACCGACAATAAAATACATAAGTATGAAATTCTTTTGCTTTTATTTCATTTCAACACTGTAACTGACATTTTTATTTTACGTCCTTTAAACCACTTCACGAAAAATTATGCGCATACCAAGTGGCTTTAAAAATAATATAGAGATTATGATAACTGCTGCTTTGTACTTACCTCGCCAAGTATTAACCAGCCAACCAACCAACGTACCAACCAACACACACACAAACACCGACAAACAAAAATCCTCCTAAATTTTTATAGATGTATGTATAAGAAAATCTGTTGGTATGTATGTGTGTATAACTTTAATATATTAACAAAATTTTTAGAATACACATTGAGCTAAAATATAAAATAAAACTAAACCATATTTTGTTGTTTTTTATATTATAAATAATGGGCTTAATACTGAAAAAAAAAAAAAATAACACACAAGCATTTCACCAATGCACTATGGGATAGAAATTAAAGTTTTTAACCAAATGTCTCAAAATCTGAAAAATTTTAGCATACAAATTTTCTGAGTTGGAGAAGTTTTCTATATAAAAAATATTTCAGAAACTAATTGTAGGACAAAATGAAATTTTTCTGAAATCTTTTATATGTGACATTAGAGTGGCAAATTTTCATCAAATTTTTAATGTATAAAGTGTCCGTGGAAATTTTTTTTATTTAACTAGACCTAAGAATTATGTAGACATTTGAGGTCAATCGGAATAAATTAAGTAATGGTCGCGGCGGTCATAGTTTGGATTTGGATTTTTAAAAATTAAAAAAAAAAACACTTTCTTAAGACTTTATAAAAAGGATATTTATTGGCTAAGAATATCCTTAGGATAGGATATGGAAAATCCTTGCTTTAAATAATGCTAAAATATGGTATTTTCAATATTATCAGAACAGAATTTCATGAAGTACGAAGGATTTTTTAAACTTTTTTTTAAATTTTTTAAGGACAGTTTTAATTTATGTATTTCGTCCTTGCTTCAATTTTTTCATTTGTTTAAGATTTGCGGTATATTCTAAGTGTTGCGGATTCAAAAATTATTGAGGGAATATGAACTTTACACTTTTTCTTGACTTTTTTAAAAAAGGACATTTTCGAGGAGGGCGTATCCTGGTTACTATTTGCACAAATTTTGGAAAACACATTGGGCATATTATAACAGTTGGATTTTCAAAATTTCATGAAATAACTTCAATTTTTACCCTTTTTCTGAACGTTAAGGACATTTTTGAGCCAGGCGTATCCTTGCTCCGAATTGGAAAAAAATTAGTAGAATAATTAATGGCATTATAGGTAATAACAACAATAAATAACAAGCAAATTTAGGTGTTAGTTTTCATTTAATGACATATTTTAATTTCAGGATATATGGGAAGGATACGAATGCTTGGGCGGATATTTAACAAATTCAAAATTTTTCTTGACCTTATCGATCTTATCAAACATTCTCTAACTTAACTCCTTCTATTTTTGGTCACTCTTTACATGAAGACGCAACACTGCCATGAGTTAAAATGGTTGTATTAGACGCATATTAAGTTTAAATAAAAATTTGTCTCAAGCTCTATGGAAAAAAAAAAATTTTTAAATTTTTTTGAACGTAGGAAAAAACTGCCAATTTTGAAAAATTTTTAACCAATTATAAATGGAGATTTCTCGAAACCGCTCAACGATTTCAGAAATTGTTTGATATTCAGAATGCCAAGATTATTTTAAGTAACGTATAGCAAGGAATTTATTTTATTATTTAATTTTTTGAAAATCCAATATTTGGTGGAATATTTGAAAAGTCCAAAAAATTTATGAAAGGTCGCTACGGATTAAAATGCTTGAATTTGGCTCAAGTTAAGTTTAAATAGCCTCAATCTCTATGAAGATTTAAGATTTTTTGAAAAAATTCCTTTTCACAAAATTTCAAACAAAGATATCTCGAAAATCGTTCGACCGATTTAAGGTTTTTTTTTTCTATTTGTGTTCAGTGCATCAAAATTAATAAACATGATGTGTCGCACGACATATTTTTTTATTTCAAAAATTGAAAACTTTTATCACACGGGTTAATTTAATCCGATTGGCATCAAACTTGCACCATATACGTTTAGGGCCAGAAGAATAACTATTTAAAAAAAAAATATTTTTATCATGCAAAGAAATGCAAGTCAAATGCGACAATTTTCTTTATGAAAAATGTGTCAGAATCTGAAAATTTGTCTATACGAAAAGTATCTCAAAATTTGAGAATCTGACAATTCTTCTGTACGAAAAATGATTCAGAATCTTAGAACCTTTCTATACGAAAAATCGTTCGATTCGGAACATTTTTATATAGAAAAAATGTCCCAGAATTTTTCTATACAAAAAAACACCTCAGAATCAAATAATTTTTCTAAAAGAAAAATGTTTTAGATTTTGAGAATTTTTTTGTAAAAAAAAATGTCACAGCATCTGAGAATTTTTCTACACGAAAATGTCTCAGAATATTAAAATTTTCAGAATCTGAGTTTTTTTGTATACGAAAAATATTTCTGACAAGGGAAGTCTCCCTGGTGTCACCCTCCGATCTTCATTAAATTTGGATATGTTGTTAATAACGAAAATTAATTCGACACGTATTTTTTTTTAGCGACCCAAACTCATTTTTAGGGGGAGTCGATTTGCATGGGGGGAAATTCACCTTTTCCAGTTATTTACAATTTACGCATATTTAAACGAAATTAATTTAGGCATGTGTGGTATCAGATTAAAGGTATTAAAAATACCTATCTCGTTGTGCTAACAACGGAAGAAGTTAATATTTTTCGACTTATTAACAAAAATGTTCTAAAATTTTGGTATTTGACTCAATATGACGAAAAGTTGTGAATGTTTGGACACGTTCTTAGCACATGTAAATAGGTTTTCCAAAATCCTTTCATTTGGTATGTAACATGACTAGGTTTCTTTGCATAATATAGGAGATAAACAAAAAAACTGAAAAATTGCCTTGGGGGGAAATTGACCTTTTCCAGTTTTTTACAATTTACGCATATTTAAACAAAATTAATTTAGGCATGTGTGATATCAGATTAAAGGTATTAAAAATACCTTTCTCGTGGTGCTAACAACGGAAGAAGTTAATATTTTTCGACTTATTAACAAAAATGTTCTAAAATTTTGGTATTTGACTCAATATGACGAAAAGTTGTGCATGTTTGGACACGTTCTTAGCACACGTAGATAGAATTTCCAAAGACCTTTCATTTGGTATGTAACATGACTAGGTTTGTTTGCATAATATAGGAGATAAACAAAAAAAACTGAAAAATTTCCTTGTCTTCCCCCTCCTTTTTACCCCCTAAATATGAATTTGGGCCGCTAAACAAAGATGAGTGTCGCTTTATTTTTTCTGCTCTACAAAATAAAACCAATTCCATAAAGATCCGCTGGTGACACTAGGGAGACTTCCCTTGTGAGTCTGAGAATTTATCTTTACAAATAATGTCTCAGAATATAAGAATTTTTCAATACAAAATTTCTCTCAGAATTTGAAATCTTTCTATACGAAAAATTACTTAGAATTTTTTGTAGGAAAAATGTCAAAATATTTTGGAATTTTAAAATTTTTCTACAAAAATCGTCATGAACCTGAGAATTTCTTTATATGAAAAATGTCTTAGAATTTTTAAATTTTTATATACGAAAAATATATCAGAATCTGAGAAATTGTCTATACAAAGAATAACTTTGAATCTTAGAATTTTTCAATACCAAAAATGTTTCAAATCCAAGAATATTTCTAATTATGGGAATTTTTCTGTACGAAAAATGTCTCAGAATCTGAGAATTTTTCTATACAAAAATGTCACAGAATATGAGAATTTTTCTGTACGAAAAATGTCTCAAAATCTAAGAAAATTTTCAACACGAAATCTGAGAATTTTTCAGAATCTTAGCATATTTCTATACGAAAAATAACTCAGAATCTTATAATTTTTCTTTAAGAAAAATGTCTCAGAATGTGATATTTTTTATACGAAAAATGACTTAGAGTTTAAAAATATTTCAATGAGAAAAATGTCTCAAAATCTGTATTTTTTTATAAAGAGAAATGTCTCCGAACCTAAAATATTTTTTCTTTACAAAAAATTTTGCAGAATCAGAGAATTTTTTTGTACGAAAAATTTTTCAAAATCTGAGAATTTTTCTATACGAAAATGTCTCAGTATCTGAGATTTAAGCAACACAAAAAATGTCTCAGAATCTGAGAATTTTTAAATATGGGTTATGTCTAAGAAATTTCTCTCTGAGAATACGAAAATATAAGAATTTTTCTAAACGAAAAATGTTTCGGAATCGGAAATTTTTATTCCATACAATTTTTTCACGAATCTAAGAATTTTTGTATAAGGGTTCAAGTTGAAAAAATGCAGAAGAAAAATTGAATTTCTAAAAATTATAGACATTTCTGGTATTTCCTATACCGGTTTCAAACACCCCAGTTAGTGTCATCTTCAGTAGGATTTTAAATGTCGGTTTGTCTTGTTAATGAAAACTGTTTTTTATATATGTGAATATTTATAGTTTCTACAGAATAAATTTTGACAGTTTCCAACACTACAATTCTATTTCTAGCAATCTCAACCTCACTTCATACGAATTATGTCTAAGAATTTTTCGATACGAAAAATGTCTAAGAAATTTTTTAATTCGAATAACGTCTTAGAATCTGACAATGAGAATTTTTCTATGCGAAAAATGTGTCAGAGTTTGAAAACTTTTCTATACGAAAAATATCCCAGAATCTGAAAATCTGAGAATTTTTCTATACAAAAGGTTTTCAGAATCTTAGAATCTTTCTATACGAAAAATGTCTCAGCATCTGAGATTTTCTTATCTCGGAATATGAGAATTTTTTTATGCGAAATTATCTCAGTATCTGAGAATTTATCTATTCGGAAAATGTTTTAGAATCTGAGAATTTTTTATACGGAAAATTTTTCAGAATCTGAGAATTTTTCTATGTGAAAAATAATTTTTTATACGAAAAATGTTTCAGAATATAAAAATGTCTCAGAGTCAGAGAAGTTTTCTATACGAAAAATTGTTTATACATAAAATGCCATATCTCTGAGAATTTTTTTATAGGAAAAATAACTCACAATCTAGGAATTTTTCTATACGAAAACTGATGTTTTTTTAAACAAAAAATTTCTCAGAATCTGTTTTTTTTATACGAAAAATGTCTCAGAATACAAAAATTTTTCTATTTCAAAAATTTTTCTATAAAAAACGAAAATTTGAAAAATTTTTTTAAAATCTGAATATTAAAGTCTACAACCAAATTTTGATCATCGTAATTAAGAAAAGCAGTCCCATAATACTCTTCCACAATTTAGTGTATGGCCTAACTAAATAAAATTTAGCAATTCAATGTGTTTGCCATCCATGACTATTATGTTAAATGCTTTTTATTATGAAAAGCAATGAAAATGAAATTTAAAACAAAAGACCTGTTTTTTTTTGTTGCTGTTGCCTTTATATTTTGTTTGTAAAATATTTATGAGGCTACTTTCTTACAAGTATTTTTATCCATCATGATGAGATGATAGGGTCTTTAAAATAAAATGAAAAAAAAAAATACAACCAAACAAAACGGCATTCCCATTAAACTGGCTTTAACAATATGATTATGATATGACGATAATAATCACAATGTTAAAAACAGGCAGCAGCAGCAGCAGAAGGAGCATAAATTTTTAGCCACTCAATAATAAGGTCAAATAGCATAACATTAAAATGATTTAAGGAAGCCAAAACAACGTAACAGAAAGCCCACAAAAGGAAATCCAAAAAAACGAAAAAAACACTATAGTTAAAGTTAAGGCTAAATAAGGTATTTAATATCCAACCACCCCAGCTCTAATTCATAAAGTCTAAAGTTGAAGCAGCTACAAAGAATATGGTAAATACGAAAATATAGAAAAAAAAAATACAAGAAAACCTTAAGGGAGTTTTGTTTTTTGAAAAATCATATAAATTTTCTTAAAGACCTTAATATCTATAGATTTGTATACGTTACGTGTGTCTATAGAGTGTATGCTTGTGTGTGTGTATGTGTTTGTATTTGTGTGCATGACATTGGTATGTTTATACTTGTTTAGTCAATGACTAATTAAAATGACGCCCTATTAACTATTCATGTGTCTGGCCTTTAGTGACCTATTGTAATAAGCTTCAGTTATGTTCGTATATAGTAACTGGTCAAATAGTTATGTCCAACTGGTTAGGGATTTCCCTAACGGATTATTAATAATCTAATTAAAAGAAATGTTAGATCCCAGAAAATTTTCTAGAACCGTTTCTTGGAATACTAAGGAGCTCGCTATATTTTTGTTTTCGAATTTCCAAAATCGGAACCCAGTTTCATCCCGAAAGCACATTGTTATTGTTTGTGAAAACGAAATCAGGACAAAATAGAAAGAAATCAAATATATCTTTTGATGTGGTGAACACGAATATCAAACAATTTTTAAAATCGGTCGAACCTTTTCCTTGATATTATAGTAATTTCAGATTAATTTCACTGTGCTCGAATTTGACAATTATTTTTTTCAACATGCCAGGCACTAGGCTGGTTCATGTATGACACTTTTTGATTTTTTTTTTTTTTGGATTTTTGTATGGGCCACCCGGAATATATATTAAGCACCGTGAAAAAATAATACGTGATTTTTTCAAATTTTTTCATTAAAAAATATGGATGGTTTGGGCCTTACTCTATTTTTTTTTTTGTTTTACTTTTAATAAACTTACATAATATGTCTTTAATTGCTCTTGGAAATACATTCTATATAAAAAAATTTTCTTTGTTCTGAAATGTCGTTAACTTGCTAAGAATACCAAAAGGATATTTAAAAAAAAAAAAAATTTAAAAAAAAAAAAATTACATTTTTTTTGTATATTTTTATTATTTTTTTTTGTGTTAAATAAGGTAATCAAGTAAAATTATAAAAAAAATAAAAAAAAAATACAAAAATTTTTTTTCATTCTTTTTTTTTGAAAATTTCAATTTCTGATTTTCGCCGCAAGTGAACGTTGTTTCAGAAAAAAAAAATGTTTAACAGAATACATTCTGAAGAGCCACTAAAACCCTATTACGTAACCCAGCAAAACTTAGATTACCAAATAAGGTATAAAATAAGGTATATGATCTCTTATTTTATACATTGCAGCATTGATGATTTTAACAGGCGATGAGACTCAAAGTAATGCATCCACATTATCACATAGAATACCAGTAAGGTATAAAATAAGTCATAAATTTATAACAAAGAATACCAGTAAGGTGTAAAATATATGATATTTTATAGGTTACGAGTAAGGTATATAATTTAGCATACCAGAACGTAATATATAAGGTGTTACGAGTAGTGAAAAAGTAATTTTGTATTTAATTTACTCACGTGATTGTAAGTGAGTGTAAGTAGATATAATATGCTAGTGAGTGTGTGTCGTTAGAAATTTCTTGTCGTGAGCCCATCTCTAGTTTAAACTTATGCATTTTTTATAAAATAATTATTTTTTATGTTACTGTAATGCATTATGCATTTAATTATAAATAATGCATTATTTCAAACTTTCAAATAATACATAATGTAACCAAATATAAATCATCCATGATATAATGTTTAGAAATAATAAATATGAAATACATTTTTTAATAATCATGGATTACGTAGCAAATTATTAGTAATGCATTATTTTTTACTTTAAAATAACACGTTGTGGAACAAATGTTTGGTAAGACATCTTAAAATAATGCTACAAATAAGGTATATACATTACCTGGTAATGTGTTATATAATCACTACCCATTACCAAAGTTTTGCTGGGAAGCTTATCCAAACTGAAAATCAAAATTTTTTTAAAAATTTTTAGAGTACGACCCTAACCAGCCTAATTATTTTTTTTTCATGGTCACCTTTGGAACTGAAATTTTTGTACGTGGTTCTTATTTATATATACACAGAAAATAAAATCATAAAATTCAAGTCAACAAACAGCAATTGTGAATGTCTTATACTGATATCAACCAAACATTTAGTAAAAACGGCATCCCATTAGTCAATAATACAAAAATTCGATTTTGTTTTTAACAAACTACGTCAAATAATTTTATTTCAAAATGAAAGGAAAATTTCAACAAATCATTAGTGGCAGTTTGTCAATAAGACAAAGAAAAATATTTTTTTAACTTTCAAATAACCCGTTTGTTATTAATGTTCAATAATTTGTAAATAAAACAGATTTTTTTCAACTATTTTTGTCAATAAACGACTTTGTCAAATAAAAGTCATATTTTCAACAATTTAAATCAATAAATACAAAGAACTTTGTCAATCTAACAAAATCGTAAATTTTTTTTAACCATTGCTGTCTATAATGAATTTGGTAGCTTTTGTAAAGTATAAAACAAAAACACAAACACAAACATACTATAACGACAAAATGCTCTCTCTCGTCGTGTAGTTTGTTTTTGATTTGTGCCTGTACTTCTTTTTAAAAAAGCAGACAATGAAAAAAGAAGATAATTAAAAAAAAAAACATGAATTTAGTTTTATCTGAGCTAGCAAGGGGTACGGCAGCAATTGAAATTATTTCATAGAAAATGTTATTAAAAAATGTATTTCGAAAACAAATTAATCTTTTTATATAAACATTTTCTTTTGTTAACTATTGTATTGTTTTTGCATTTATATTTTTGGAATAATTTTTTTACAGAATTTGCTGTCCAAGTTTTTACCGATTGCTATGTTTGTCTAAAACGAAACTAAAAAGAAAGAAATAAAGAACAAACAAAAAAAAAATTTCAACATAAGGCAAAAACGGTAAAACGATAAAAGTAAAATACATTCTTAAGTGTTATAAAAAATAATATTGACTAACAAAATACTTTTGTTTAATTTCAATATTAATATTCTCTTACATTTATCTCGATTTTTAATCAATTTATTTTTTATTTTTTTTCCTATAAAAAAAGTTTTAATTTGTCAATACAACTAATACTGTTGGTTGATATCACAAACTCGTTTGTTGAATTCCTTTACCATATCAACAAATGACGTTTGTGTTTGTTGAATTTCTTTGTTGAAAACAAAATTTATTTTTTTTTTTCTTTTGTTAGATCAACAAATTACGTTTTGTGTTTGTTGAATTTCTTTATTGAAAACAAAATTATTTTTTTTTTTTCTTTTGTTAATTCCTTTTGTTTAAGTACAAATACTTAATTTTCTTCAATTTTGTTAAATTTACCCCTTTGGTAATACTTGATCTCTTTTTGGGTTAATACTAGTTTTACTATATTTTACTCCCCTGATTTACATCCTTGTTGGGAATATTAGAACGAGTAATCGTTACTTAAGCTTTGTTTGCCACCTACTTTCTACTAGTTTTTCTTACTAGTTAGATATAGTTCGCTATAAATTGTCGTCGGCACTACGTGCAATATTACTACTTTCTCCGAAGGTAATTTATTTTATATAAATAAAGTGAGAATTAGTTCTCTTATTTTTTAATCAAAAACTTATTGTTTTATTTCATATTTATCGCCTCACGGGCAAACATTTGGTCCTTCACCCGGATTTCTGGAGCACCTTGGATAAAAATTCAATAAGTTGTACCCTACCCAGAGTCCATCTTTGTTTTTAGCGTTTGGTATATACCGACGGCAAAACAAAATTGAAATCAACATCAACTAACATTCTAGCATTTTATTTATTTTTCTACAAAAATAAAAAGGTGCGTATAGTTGAAATACAGTGAGTTTATGTGTAAAATAAAATATAGATCAAAAAGTATTTATTTTGCAAAATAATAATTTTTACAAATTTAATTAATTTTGCTTAATTACTTTATTAATAAAATAGTAGTAAATTTTTATTTTTTTTACTTATTCTGTATGACCGTTTACATACAACCCTTCGTGTAATTTATGTTTATAAAGTACAATTGTTTGACACTTTGTTATTACAATCTTCTTTCGTACTTTATTTGGTTTGTTTATGCGGACGGACAAATTATCGACAAATTTATTTTTTCTTAAATTTGTCTTGTGTTGGAAATTGCACATTTGGAATTTAAAAACAACAAATAAATATTACTGCATATTTTTTATTTTTATTAACGTTAATTTGTTGTTTTAATTTACATTATTTTTTTTTACACATTACTGACTACGTCATAAACTTGTTTAGAACAATTGATCTGATCAAATATACGCACAGTGTTGTTGTTTTTTTTCTTTCTCTCTTTATTACAAAAGAGCTGACACCCTACTGTCTGTCATAGTCGCGACATAACAAATGTGTGACTTAAGATAATTTTTTGTAATAAAATTTATATTTGGGCTGTTTATACATTTTTTGATTGCGTCTTAATATTTTCCAAATTTTTGTTCGTAATATTTCGTGAATTCGTAAGCCCTCGGAATTTTCCCAACATTTTAAATTTGCTTATTTTTCTTAAAACTTTGAGATTTTCTAGCTTCGGTTTTCGAAT
The DNA here is from genome assembly GCA_963921195.1 of Pegoplata infirma. Taxonomy (NCBI): domain Eukaryota; kingdom Metazoa; phylum Arthropoda; class Insecta; order Diptera; family Anthomyiidae; genus Pegoplata; species Pegoplata infirma. The sequence goes on along the minus strand of OY992537.1, from coordinate 8,471,186 downwards.
AAATCAACGGAAAAGATGAATATTCAGTGTTTTATAAATCTACTCGTGCTTGTTCGTAACTTTTCGGAAACATTCGGAAGTTTTTGAGAATTTTGAGATTTATTAATTTTTCTTTTTGGAAACTTGTTTTTTCCGTTGAATTTAACAGCTTAATTATAAATTTTTCATAATTATTCGTGAATTTTCGTGTTTTTGCGATTATCTTCGTAAAATTTTGTAAATCTAAAGACTTACAAATTTTTCTTTTTTTAAATTTAAATTTGGGATATTTTGTTGGATTATTTAACCGAGTTGGAAAGTGTTTATACTTTTTTAAATCATATCGTGCTTTTTAATTATTCGGAAATATTCGTTCTTTTTACAATTTTGGAAAATTAATTTAGATCAAAATGCCATATACAGCACTTGATGTTTTTATAAGAGAATCGGATTTTCTTATAAAATATACCGATCATTTTCATTCGATACCCATCGACGAACATAACGTGTTTAAGCTCGATATACGAGGTATTGAATTGGAAAAATTGTGGGACAGAGTCGCTTCCACTTACGAAACTTGTTTAAAGTTTTTAAATTCTTCCAATGAAATGGAACCGGACGACATGGATTTGGTTAAATTGAAATATCAATCCACTTTTAGCGCGTTCGTTATTTGTTTGTCTGCAATTAACGATTCATTTAAATCGCTCACGAAATCTGAAAAGCAGTTAACGACTGCGATGGCTAATTTTAGATATTCGGATTTCTTTCTTACAGAAATCATTCAGACTATATGTAGCCATCGAGACCTTAAAGGTTCAGAATTTGCCAACAAGTCTACTGAGCAGATTGGTACAGCGCATTTCACGAATGCCATTTTTACGAAAGCCACTTCGGTTTATACTTTTTGCGTTCTGTGTCCTAGTCAAGGTCACTTTCTACGCTTTTGTCGACGATTTGAAAATCTTTCAATTTCTGACAGAATTTCAACCGTTAGGGAATATAATTTTTGTATTAATTGCATTTCGCGGACACATACGGTTGAAAATTGTAAGAGCCATCATAATTGCTCAATTTGTAATCAACGTCATCATGATTTGTTGCATCGCGAAATGCCAGTTTGTGAAAATACGGCTAGGGAAAATATTCCTTCTAATTCAGGTGAGAGCTCGGACATAGTTCTTCGACTCCCCGACTCCATACCTGTGGTTTGCCCCCTACCGTCAACTTCAACTGCAAGCAATGCTTTGGATTGTTCGGTTCAGCAGGTATTACATACCTCACTAAATCGATTAGAGGCTTCGGCCCTATCTTTGCCAAATTGTTATAGAAAATTACTTTCTTCGAATGGCAATTCCGATATTTACAATATCTTGCCACATTTACAATGTAAGGATATATATCGATTTGACTTTCGACGTTTGGGCTTAGATCCTCTTTTTCCTACGGAAATACGCTTACGGCAGGAGGAACCGGTTTTTTGCAACAAGAATTTATTTGTTTTGAACAATTCTACGATTACAACTTTGTCGGAAACTTTTGCTAATCGGATGATAATAGAATTCTTTCTACGAAAGAAACTTGCTTTTTTCGTCAATAATCGCGATCGATTTCTTCCAACACTTATATTTGCCACACATGTTTTCGAAAAAGGGTGTTGTATAACGAATTACAGATTTAATTTTGGACATTTTAAATGTATATTTTTTTGTTATACTTTCTTTTCATGTGCAACGATCTGGATTTTTCTGGTGGGACTTAACGTGCAGTTTACGATTGCCGATCTTATGCTTTTAAAGTACTTGAAGATTCCTGGTTCCTGCGCTGATCCAGTTATTCGTTCTTCGAGTCAGTCCTCTTTAGGGCTATGGTCCCTTGGACATTATAAACTCCAGCTATGCTGGTCCGGTCTAATGGACCGCTTAATAAACATCCAGCTTTGCTGGTCAGGTCGCATGGACCTCTTAATAAACATACCGATCCCCTTGGATCAACTACATGAGTTTATATCATATTGGCTCTTTAGAGACCATCCGGCTCCCTTGAGACCATCCGACCCCCTTGGGCCACCCGGTTAATTTAACCGTTTTACGAAAACCCAGTCTATACTGGTGCGATCCTTTGATCGTTTTATTTGCATATCTACGGGGTCCTTTTTTTGGCCCAACTAAAAACACAAACTGCATATCGACGGGGTCCCTTTTGACCCAAATATTGTAAAAAAAAAAAAAAAAAAAAAAAAAAAAAAAAAATAATTTTAGCTTTAACTTTTGTTGCAACTTGTCAATGTTGCAAGGTGGCCGGCAATGTTTAAGTACAAATACTTAATTTTCTTCAATTTTGTTAAATTTACCCCTTTGGTAATACTTGATCTCTTTTTGGGTTAATACTAGTTTTACTATATTTTACTCCCCTGATTTACATCCTTGTTGGGAATATTAGAACGAGTAATCGTTACTTAAGCTTTGTTTGCCACCTACTTTCTACTAGTTTTTCTTACTAGTTAGATATAGTTCGCTATAAATTGTCGTCGGCACTACGTGCAATATTACTACTTTCTCCGAAGGTAATTTATTTTATATAAATAAAGTGAGAATTAGTTCTCTTATTTTTTAATCAAAAACTTATTGTTTTATTTCATATTTATCGCCTCACGGGCAAACACCTTTACCATATCAACATATTAAGTTTTGTGTTTGTTGAATTTCTTTGTTGAAAAAAAATTTAAGATTTTGTACGTTTGTCAATACAAATAATAATTTAGGAGAACTTTTACAAACTCATTTATCAATTGTTTTTTCAACAATTATAATTTACAAACTTTAGTTGATATTACAAATTTCCGTATAGGAGCACTTTCAGTGAAAAATTTAATTGTATTCACAAATATGGGCACGGTGAGCCTCAGCGATGTTCAGGTTGAACTTTAGTGTCGACGAAAAGTGTAAATGCAGTTCGATTTCTACATGATTAGTTGTCACAAAACTGTTTTCAGCGAAATCGTAGCTGATCGCATTCGCGAGATATCGCGAAATTAGTGATTTTATATTTTAAAAAATTTTGATATTGAAGTTTTTTAAATATTTTCAAAAACTGAGTATACAGTTTTCATTGTACTTATTTTAAGGTCACAAAACAGTAAACATCGAAATCCTATCTTCTTTAGTTCGCGAGAAATCGCGAAAAAAACTTTTTTGTCAATTTTTGGTTTTCAACTTTTTGTAGGTTTTTTTCAAATGTTGTGGAAAGCTGATATGCACTTTAATGTGTACGTGATCGAAGGCCATAAGGGTGTTGACATCAAAGTTGTAGGTGTACACTGTCGCAAGATATCGCGGAATTATTTATATATTTTTTATTTTTTTTTTATTTTTCAATTTTGCATGTTCTTTTAAAATGGTGTAAAAACGTGGTATGCATTTTTATTTGTACATGATAAAAAGACATTAAACTGCATTTAATACCAAAAAATTATTTCTTATAATTCAAAATAATATGACAGTTAATAAATGGTTATGAATTATTTGAAGAAAAAGAGAGTGCATAATAATATTACATTACAAAATAAATGAAAAAAAAATTGAAAAATTTTTCGCGAAAATTAGCGTCAATATATAGATTTCAGCAGTTTTACCACATTCAGTTACGGGCAATTTAAACTGCATACCATATACTTGTCGTTACTTAATTTTTTTTTTTTTTTTTTGATACCAAAGAAAAAAAAGTAATTTATTATAAAAGCTCGTACAGTAATTTTGCGATTTCTCGGGAAATTGATCGTCTATAATTTTTATGCTTGCAGTTTTGTCACCTCTAATAACCTCGAATTCAAACTGCATACCACATTTTTGTCGTTAATTGATGTATATGTTTTTACAGACCACAAATAACACAAATTAATGAATAAATAGTAGATAAGCGAGTTTTTTTGCGATATCTCGAAGAATTAAGCAGCTAGAATTTAAATGTTAACAGCCTTATGACCTTTGATCAATAGCAAGTCCAACTGCATTTCGTGTTTTTCAACAATGTTAAAGAAACTTCTTTTATTAATCAAAACAAGAAATACCCCCAAAAAGCTGTTTTTCGCTATTTCTCGCGAAAGTAAGCAGCTATAATTTTTTTGGGGGCAGTTTAAATTTCTTCCAGCATGTTCAAATCAAACTGCTTACCACTTTTTTTATCATTTCTAAAGAACCGGGTTTGAAATATAATAAAAAAAAAATAAAAAATATATATAATTACGCGATATCTCGCGAAATTTAGCACCTACAATTTTGATGTCAACAGCTGTGTGACCTTTGATCAACCACAAGTAAAACTGCATACCATGTTTTTATGAAATTTTAAAAAATCATATATGAAGATAAAAACAAAAATAAAAACAGCAAAAAAGTAATTTCGCGATTTCTCGCGAAATTGAGAAGATATGATTTCGCTGTTAACTGTGCTGTGACATGTAAATAAATACAATTAAAACTGCATACCCAGTTTTTGAAGATATTTAAAAAACTTCATTGTCAAAATTTTAGAAAATACAAAAACACTAATTTCGCGATATCTCGCGAATGCGATCAGCTACGATTTCGCTGTTAACAGTTTTGTGACATTTATTCATGTAGAAATCGAACTGCGCTTACACTTTTCGTCGACACTAAAGTTCAACCTGAACATCGCTGAGGCTCACCGTGTGGGGGTCAATATAACAATTCGTTTTTTTCTGTGTATGACGTATAGTTTTCTTGATAATATAGGATTGTTTTTATAGGTTGTTCCACTATTTAAGGTATATGATTTTAATTGTGACTGCTTCATTGTGACACATTTCGGTTTTGACATTTTAAGATTTTGACAAAAACTAAAACCAAAACAAAAATGGGCAATTTTTCATATATTAGTTTTGGGTAATTCTTCGTAATGAAAAACCACTCAATTTCTTAATTTCGAAATTTTGCCCAAAATTTACTAAAATTTGCCCAAAAATGTTGGGTAACTTTTCATATTAAATATGGCCTAAATTTATAAGAACAATTTTTGGATGAACTTTCATTTTATTTTTTGGGCGATTTTTCTACAGCATTTTTCACGTTTTTTTTAAATAAATTTTTAATTTATATTTAAGAACTATCCCAAAGGCATAGCAATTTTATTTTTGTAGTACTTACTTAAGCTTAAAAATGTTATATTGTGAAACTTCGAAAAACGGCTATAACCGTGCACAAGTGCACAGTGGTTTATTTTTAATAATTTTTCTATTCAGTAAGTAGGTACAGGACTAATTGTACCGATTATAGCTAACTTAATTTTGACGTTAAGTTTGGACGCTGGACCCACATATCGAGTAAAGGCACCACCAGGGGTATCTAAAGTAGAACATGTTTAGTACTCAACAACTTTAAATGCTATAAAATTAACTTTAAATACGTGTACAAAAATCTAGCGCTGAACTTAACAAAAACCTTAACGGTTTTGTTATGTAAAATGTCAACTTTCAATTTCTTTTGGTTTCACATCATTCATATTTGGAAAGATCGTTGATGTATTACTGTGTTATTTGACAATCATATTCTCACTAAGAAATTGTACAATTTTCTACTTCTAATTCTCAATAGGGATAGAGTTGAATATATATAAATATGTTTGTTTGAACATTAGCGCCTTGTCATGTAAATTCCATATTTAAATCTAGCCCCCATACAAAGGTCTTTTTTAGTTTTGTCTCAAATGACTCTTATAACCGTATTATAATCGAAATTTGACAGGTAAACGTGTTTTGCCTTCACAAATCACCATTCCGAGTTTTAAAGTAATCGGATCAATTCTTCTTGTAGCCCCATATTAACCACCTTCCCGATTTTTACATAAATCTCTCAAATTTCATGAAAATATAAAAAATTTAATTAAAATTTTGATTGGATATGTTAAACGCGTACTTAAATAACCTTATCAAATCTGATAATTATCAGACCAGTTTTGGACATAGGCCCCTTGTGAAAATTTGGCCCGATATTCAGTTAAAGCGGTTTATTACCAACAAATTTAAGCCATTTTCACTCAAATTTGATTTGTGAGTGTTTTTTTACACTAATTAAAGGTTTGACAAAATATAGATCTAATCGGTCTATGGGACCCATTTTCTGCAACCTATTTTTCGGGAAACTCTGGTGGAGGGTATTATATGGTCGGTCTTGACCGACTATAATTTTCTTACTTGCTTGCTTTTAAAGAAGTTTTTCGTATGAAAAGAAGATTTTTATTGTACACATTTTATTTTTTAGTGCATATTTTTAGGTTTTTAGTGCATATTTTGAATTTCTTAGCGCATTTTTTAAACGCATATTTTCGATTTTTTAGTGCATGAAAATCACATCTCAAGTAATCAGATATAACACCGTCCGACAAAAAGAAAAAAAAAATCGTTAAACACGAACTAGATAATACAAGTTTTAAACTAGAGAGTAAATGTTATAAAACTGCATTTAGAGTTTTTCATTTCGTGATCCTGTTTCCTTTTAAAAAGACTTCAAAGTTTTGGAGGATTAATTTTTGTAAAATATTTTATTAAACATTTGTACTTGTCCTATGATGGCGCTAGTGATGGCAAATGAAAGAAGAGGATCTCCGCTAATTTTTCCATTTTATTATTGTGACATTTTAAGGAAAAGGAGGTAAGTTATGTCCTTTCAAAACTTTATCCTTAAATATCATGTAAAATTTTTAATAAAATATTTTGATACATTTTTGAAAGGACATTTTTACATTCATTTTCTTGATATGTGAAAATAAAAAAAATATAAATAATTAACGAATATTCTCCTCTTTCATTTGCAATCAATAGTGACATTATTTTTTCAGTTGTATCAACTTAATATGCGATTTCTGCTACTATATTCGGCTGTGTCAACCAAATTCAGTTGTCACTACCGATAAATAGTTGTGACAACTTATATGTAAATGTATCAACCGATTTTTGGTGGCATTAACTGAATTTTTGTTGAGACAAGTATACATACATAAAAAATATTTTACAAAATATCATGCTTTAAAAATTTGAAGTCCTTTTAAAAGGAAACAGGATCACGAAATGAAAAACTGTAAATGCAGTTTTACTCCCTTTGATCTCTACATTCAGACGTCAGTATATAATCCAGTTCATTAATATAATTATTCGATCATAATACAAACACCATGTACTGCACTTATTTTGAGCAGTCATGTTAAAAGACCTAAACGTATTTTTTTTTTTATTTAATAAAAAGTTTCTTATTTGTAAATTGTACCTTATTCTAAGGATTATCAAGTATTTACTAACAACACCCAATATCCAAAATCATCACTATCACTGCCACATACACACTATCACCCGCACTCACACCGACTTATTGTTTGTATATGTGAAAATTAATGTATTTGTATATTTTTGTTGTTGTCTATTTGTAGTACAAGGAATATTTTTTGTAGATAGTCACAACAATAGGTTTCTTTTTTCGTTGTTAGGAATGCCAGCCAAACCGTTGTTTGGTATTTCTTCTGATCCTGCTTCTACGCCAGTTCCTGTTCTCTATTCCATTTCATTGTGTAGTGGTTGGTTGGTGATTGTATAGAAAACTATTTTCTTGCAATAAATCTTTTTTTTTTTTTTTGGTTTATTTGCTTGTGTTGACGTTGTGAAAATCAGCGTGAAATTCTAGGGGATTTTCTTATTTAGTATATTTGATTTTATATACTTTGAACAACATTTCATACGAAAATTGAAAGTATATATGTATATAAAGACTTTTATCCCCTTAAACTGTTCCGAAGAAAAAAAAAAAATAATATTGAAAGCTTATTGTATTAAAAATGTTTTTTTTTTTTTTATTTCTAGAAATTAATTTGTGAAATAATTCATCGATTCGTAATTTTAGCAAACACACATGTGGAAAATGGGGAGAAAAATAATTTAATTTGGTGTTAAAATTGAAAGAAATTGTTTTAAGGATTTTTTTTTTATTGAAAATAAGTTAAAGTATAATTGTAAGATTTGAGGGATCCTGAAACATTGTAAACAATTTCTTAACAACGCCTAGACGGAACCGACTTTAACCTAAAGTTTCGAACACTATAAAAGTGTTTTTTTGATTTTGAACCCCTAGGGAAATTTGACGTAGAAAATGTTTGTACACACAGAAAAAAAAATTTCCAATCGATTTTTTCAGTTGTATCAACTTAATATGCGATTTCTGCTACTATATTCGGCTGTGTCAACCAAATTCAGTTGTCACTACCGATAAATAGTTGTGACAACTTATATGTAAATGTATCGACCGATTTTTGGTGGCATCAACTGAATTTTAGTTGGATGTTAAGACATTTGTTTTCTGTGTGTAGAACAGTTTAACCCTTTGAACGCACGCCTTAGTCTTCTATAATAATGTTTGAAAAAATACCAAAAATACCTCTTAAAATTGGAGAGAGAGGAAGGGTTTATATGTTCTAAGAAAATTAGAATCAGATTTAATATTTTTTTTTTAACTTAAAAAAAAAAAATCAAAACTTTAATGTGCCATAAAAAAGAGCTCGAGCAAGTTTTAAAAACCTTCGGTGGTTTTGATATTGTATTGCTTTACCTTAATTTTTTTTGGTCCCATCCAAGATACCCGTTGTGATCCCAAATTTGTTGCACAGTGTTATATATTACCAATCACTGCATTTTACAATGATCAGAAAGAACAAAATCAAGCAGACAAATAAGTTAATACCTTATGATAAATTTCAGAAATCACAAGATTATTTTATTAAATATTCTAATTTATTTTAATCTTCTTAACAATCTTATACAAATAACAACAAAATTTAGATTAAAAACAAACACTTTCTGATTTGGTATAATTCGTAATTCTACATATCTAAAATATGATAAATATCTTACACACATATAAGATAAATAATACATGTTTATAGATTTGGCAGTCTTACAACGTTGACGCAATGCAATCCAATAAAAGTTATTTAAATGGAAAATATACTTTAACATACTTAAAGAAATTGCTTGACAAATGTATCGATTAAGTATGTTCGTATTTATTAGGGTGGGTCTTTTTTTTGGATTTGTCAAATTTTCTTTCTGAGGAAATTTGTCAAATTTTCTATCTAAAGCTGAGGTTTTTATAGGAAAAATGTCTCAGAGTGTAAATCTTATTCCATGGAAGAATGTATCAGAATCTACGACTTTTTCTTATCTGAAACTTTTTCTGAAACTTTTGAAAAAAATTTCTCAGAATCTGAACTTTTGCTATAGGAAAATGTTTTAGAATCTTAGACTTTTTCTTTAGAAAAAATGTCTTAGACTCGGGGACTATAGAAAAAATGTCTAAGAATCTGAGACATTTTCTGTAGAATAAATATCATAGAATCAAAAACTTTTTATAAAGGGAAAAAGTTTTAGAATCTGATAATTTTGCTCTACGAATATTGTCTTAGAATTTTAGAAGTTTTCTAAGGGAAAAATGACGCAGAATATGAGACTTTTTTAAAAAGGACAAATGTTTTAGAATCTTAGACCTTATGTACACAAAAAATGTCTCAGAATCAGAGAAAAATATCTCAAATCTGTGACATTTTCTGTTATCGTTAATGGTGAAAAAATTGTATAGCCCGGATGAACCGTGATTTAGATTCTATGGCTCTTATTCATAATACTTATAACAGACTTATTGTAGGTTTATTTAACAATTGTTCCTGCAATATCTGTCAAATAAACCTACTTTAAATATATTTTAGGTTTTATGAATAACCACATATATATTTAAACAAAAAGTTGAATATAGTAAGATATAAAGTGATGCTTTATAAAAATTTACAAATCTAAGATAAAGAATTCAGGAAATTTGGAAAAAGTTCAATATAAGGGCTATCTTAGTATATAGTTATAAGATCGTGTGTATGTAATTTATTTCAAGTATTTGCTTGCAACATTATTGTGGCTGTAATGATGCGTGTCAGTCAACATGCACACTAACATATATATATGTTATCTATAGATAAAATATACAGGGAGTAGGGTGACATTTATTTTTTTTTCACTTAAGTTTGACGTATTTAAGAAATAGCAACAGTTTTATAATAATTTTAATTTTTTGAAGAAATATTTTTGATTTTTTTTGGAAATTCGAAAAATCTTAGGTCTGTTTTGTATTTTTTGTTCTTTTGGAAATGTCTTCAAAATAATAAAAGGCTTCGAATAAAATACATTACTACAAATTTATAGCTTTACATAAAAGTGTCTGTTTTGATATTCCGATTATTTTTGTATTAGGTTTAAAAGTATTTAACGGAGTTTGTTTTTAGAGTTAATTCATTAATCTTGGTCAGTTTATTTAAGGTACAGAAACGTAGACAAAAATCAGCTGATAATGTTCTCCAAAAGCTATTTTTTTTAAAGATTTTTTAGTTTTTATTAGAAATAAATAAAACAAGTAAAACAATTTAAATTTGGCACTGCCGAAAAAAAAAATTCCGCGAAAAAAATGTTTGGTGCCAAAAAAAATCCTGGATTTTGGTTCTTGTTAAAATTTCTGTAGGCATCGAATTCTGTGCAAATATGTAAACCATCAACCAAATTAAAGCATTTTGTGTTTTTAGTTTATGTCAAATGTACCAAAATTTTTGAGATGTTGTTACATTTTTGCTCATAACTTTTAAAACGCTGAACCGATTTCTCTCAAGTGCAATAACAAACTTCTCTGGATAACAAAAAGTAAATATGTTTAGTTTCAGTGGCAGTGATCGCCATTTCAACAGACGGACATAGCTAAAATGTCTTAGAATCAATCACTGAACAATAAAATATATACTTTGTAGGGTCCCAGACCGATATTTCAATGAGTTACAAACGGGGAAGGTATAAAAACATTTTTTTAACCTTTTATTAGTGCAATGAAAAAAGTTTATTTTAGTTTGAGATCATTTATTTCCCCCAATAATGAATTAGCATTTAAAGAACATATTTTAACTTAACTTTCTCTCTTAGGATATTCTCCCAACAAATAGTATGACAGTGCAAGAGAATTTGTCTTCAGTTAGAAATAAAAATAAGTAATGCATTTAACATTTTCCGATGGCTAAACCATGCAAAAATCAATACCATTGAAAAATCAACGTCTGTAATACTAGAAAAATTTTTGAATAAAAAACGAAATACATATTTAGAGTAGTTCGCACTAGGTCAAAAATTTTCTGCGAAGTTTGTACTCTTTCCTAATTCATTGAATCATGATAATGTTTTGCTGTATAAATAGGTGTTTTTTCATGTTAATAAAAACAAATGGTTGATGAAAAAAAGTTTTTCATGAACAAAGATTAGTGATAAAAAAATATTAGATGAAAAAAAAATATTGGTGAAAAAAAATATTGATGAAAAAAATGTATGAAAAAAAAAATATTGATGAAAAAATAATACTGATGAGAAAAAAAACATTGATAAAAAAAAATTTTCATGAAAAAAAATATTGGTAAAAAAAAATATTGATGAAAAAAAGTTATGACAAAAAAATATTGGCGAAAACAAAAAGTTTATGAAAAAAAAAATAATAGATAAAAAAATATTGATGAAAAAAAAATATTGATGAAAAAAAATATTGATAAAAAAAATATTATATTTTGAGGATGTTTATTCTGGCTCGAGGTCATTATTTTCTTTACTAATTAAAACCATGATATTCTCGTAGCATAATTTTCAAGAAAATTATTTTTTTGTTTTAAATTTATTTATGTTGGTCATTTTTGCAAGACTTAATCGACACGTGTTTCGGAATTTGTCAAGATTCCATTGTCAAGATTATTTAGCAAAAATAGAAACGATTTACTACAAAGTAGCAAACGAGTCTAATGACAAATCGTTTGTGCACAAACTAGCATATTAATACATATTCGCCTTTATTCGCAATGAGAATTAGAAAGACGAAGAAATTGTACCATACTAATAAGGCAACGATTGTCAATATTGTCTTCGTCTTTCTAATTCTCATTGCGAATAGAGGCGAATATGTATTAATATGCTAGTTTGTGCACAAACGATTTGTCATTACGTCCTTGGGCCAATAGATGCTTCTGTTTCAAATTTCAAGTCAATTGATTGAAAATTGCGACCTGTATCGTCGAACGGACGGACGGAAAGACGGACGGAAAGAAGGACGGACGGAAAGACATCGCTGAATCGACTCAAAAACTAATTCTGAGTCGATCGGTATACTTGAAGGTATGTCTACGACCAATATTTCGGGTAGTTACAAACATCAGCACAAACTCAATATACCCTATACCACAGAGTGGTGTGGGGTATAAAAATGTTAATGAAAAAAAAATATTAGTGAAAAAAATATTGATGAAAAAAAAAATTATGACAAAAAAAATTTATGACAAAAAATATTGTCAAAAAAACTAATGAAATGAAAAAAAATATTGATAAAAAAAAAAATGTTGATAAAAAATATATTGATAAAAAAAATATTGATGAAAAAAATATTAATCAGATAATAAAATTGATTACAAAAATTATTGATTAAAAAAAATGTTGAAAAAAATATTGCTGAAAAAAAAATTAATGAAAAAAATATTGATGAAAAAAATGTTATTGAAAGAAAAAATATATTATTGAAAAAAAAAAAATATTGATGAAAAAAAAAGAAAATTATGCAAAATAATTATGTTACGTTTTCTTCACCAGCTGCTGAATATTTGTTTTATTCACCACGGGGTGAATAATCAAAGTTACAAACCCAAGTTACTAACATTTTTGAATTTAAGAAAATGAAAATAGTAATTCTTATTTCCTTTTTTATAATCGTTAGCTTATATAGTCAAACTAAGGTGGTGTCCCGTAACTTTTTTAAACTTAGACACCAGCCTAAAAACATTATAGTGTTAAAAGTTGAGAATATGAATTTTTGATGTTTGGAGCACAAAGTTTTACCACAGCTTTCTAAAGAATACTGATGATGGCAAATAACACTGTCGAACAAATTCATAGAAACTTGCACTTACATGAATGAAATAGATTTTGATCTCCTGATTCCACATCTGCCTTCCAAATTTTTCTATCACGTAAGGATTTTAAGATATCCGCATTTGAATATTTAAAAAATGGTAATTTAGCACTTTTTGGTTCTCTCTTGCAACGTATTCTAATTAGCTTACACAAAATAGGACTTGATTTACTATAAATGAGACCTCTTGATGCCAAATCTGGCATCAAAATTTTTCTAACACGTACCGTTTTTGAAATATTTTCGTTTTATAAACTCAAACTCCACTAATAGGCATTTATATTTTTTAAAAACTACACTAAAATTTTCAAACGCGAATATTTCGAAAACTGAACATGCTAGATGAATTTGGATTGCAGTTTTGGAATCACAACGTTTATTTTATATACAATCAAGTTCTATTTTGTGAAAGCAACGTAAGGATATGTAACAGTGGACCCCCAAAAGTGCTAAAATATTATTTTTTACTGTTAAAAAGCGAATATCTCAAAAACGGTACGTACCAGAATAATTTGGATGCCAGATTTGGAATCTGAAGACCAAAATCTGTAAGGACCAGTTAGGCATTTCAGTGGGAGGTTTTTCGTGTTGAATATTGTAATTAGAAAATATCTGAAACAATCGTCAACTTAATCAGAAACTCTAGGGGTATTTTTTGGGACAATATCCCGATAGAGAAAGTAGAGTTATCATAAGTACTTGCAATGGTAATTCGTTACGGGGAAAATAAATGACCTCGAACAAGAATATTTTTTTTTTTTTTAATTTTTTATTTTTTTTTAAGTGACACCCAAATATTTGTCTGAATATTTCTAGGCATGTCAAAAATTGGTTTTTATGTTGGTTAATATAAATGTATATGTATAAAAGTAGTTATCTATATACAAGTATGTGAACATATTAAAGCATGTACCACATAAATATTTGTTTTGATGTCATGTTAAATTAGATAAATACTAGTAAAAATAAGGGGACCCCTGTAGGTTAGTTGGTAGCGTGCTAGCCTATGAAACAGGGGGTCGTGGGTTCGATTCCCACAAAAACCCTTGGTCGATTTCGCTACAATGAGACGACGGTCATTGTACCAGTTCTCGTGTAGGTTAAAATTATTAAAAATGATTTGTAATTAAATTGGAAAAATAAAATAAAGGACTGATCATTAGATCAAATTATTATTATTATTATTATTATTTATTATACTAGTAAAAATACAAAATATTAATAAGTATATGTATGCATGTATGTTATTTGAAATATCGATATAATCAACATGTTAATAAATAAACTTTTAATTCCAAGAAATTATATTAAATTTAATTAGTGAGAATTAAAAATAAATACACAAATGGTAAATATTAATTGGTGTCTGATAGATATTAAATATCAGAGACAAAATTTAGTAGACATAAAACAAATTAAATTTAATTATAAATACAATTATAAATTTTTGTAATAATTTACGTTTTTTTTTTTTTAATTTTCTTTGTGCTTTTCCATGTATTCATGGCTTGTGGGTTCTGGGTTTTTACACATTAGTATTCATTTGAATTTTATTTTTTTTTCTATATTTTTATACAATTTGCTTTTGAATAGTGTATTGAAATCATCTACAGCAAATTGAATTTTACGCGTAAATTGAATTGAATAGATATTTGAAATTCATAGTCGTATTGAGCTATATTGATATGAATGAGAAAAATATCACCTGGAATTATTATTTAATACGTTATAAAAGGAAAATCAAATCGATGTTGATTTCCAGTGAATTAAATTATTTTGTAAAAATTTCACATTAAGGTACTAATTTAAAATTTAATTGTATAGAAAATATTGAATAATGTTTTAGGAATGACAAAATTAAATCCTTATATATATGTATATAAAAATGACATGTTAGTTTGTTTGTTTGTTTGTATGTTTGTTTGTTTGTGTCGCTTTCAGAAAAAAACTACTGAACCGATTCAAATGAAATTTGGCATGTAGATAGAGAATTTTCTGGAATGAAAAATGCGACCAATGGCATCTCGATTGGATGCCCCGCCCCCTTTTACGCCCACTTTTTGTGAATTTCAGATTTTTTAATATATTTGGATGTTTGTTACTGTATTTGGATGTTTGTTACTATATTTGAATGTTTCTTACCGATTACCATGAAATTTACCATCCCGCATCTTGATTGGAAGCCACGCCTCTTTTACGCCCACTTTTGTAAATTCAAGGCTTTTCAATACATTTGCCTGTTTGTTACAATATTTGGTTGATTGTTACCAATTCACATGGGATACATATAGCAATTTTTGTGGAAGTTAATATAGGCCTTACCGCATTCGGATTCGATGCCCCGCCTTTTTTACGCCCACTTTTTGTTAGTTTATGCCGTTTTCACGCCAAAACGATGTAACGAATTCAAAAGGAATTTGGCATACAGTGAGTTTTCTGGAATGCAATAGTGGCTTTACGCCCACCTTTTTTATAAATTCGACATTTTACAATATATTGGTTGTTTGTTTTCTTTAACATTCCACTTTATATATTTAAAATATCTTTCTTGAATTATCCTTATCCTTATATATATATAAAAATGACATGTTAGTTTGTTTGTTTGTTTGTGTCGCTTTCAGAAAAAAACTACTGAACCGATTCAAATGAAATTTGGCATGTAGATAGTACGTTTCCTGGAATGAAAACTGGCACCAATGGCATCTCGATATGATGCTCCGCCTCCTTTTACGCCCACTTTTTGTGAATTTCCGATTTTTCAATATATTTGGTTGTTGTACTATATTTGGATGTTTGTTACCGATAAACATGCAATTTGGCATACTAATAGGGCGTTTTTGCAAGGAAATATATGCCATCCCGCATCTTGATTGGAAGCCACGCCTCTTTTTACACCCACTTTTTGTAAATATATGATCCTTACAAAGGGGCGTGGCATTCTTTGGTTTTTCTGTCTGTCTGTACCGATTTACATTAAATCTTCACCACAGATAGTACTAACCGAGACGGGAACTATAGGCCATAAGAGAGACCGATCTGCCAAGTGGGCGTAAAATGCCACGCCCCTTTGTATTATATTGAACATTATTTCTGCCTTTTCAGCAATTACACTTAAACGGCTGAACCGATTTTAAAAAGATTTTCACCTCATACTACTAATCCAAGCGGGAAATATAGTTCATAATAGGGCGGCGATCACACAAAGAGGCGAAAATGCCACGCCCCTTTGTACTTCATTGAAAGGTATTTCTATCTGTTCCGTAATCACGCTTAAACGTCTGAACCGATTTTAATGAAAATTTCACCACACATAGTACTAACCCAGATGGGCACTATAGGTTATAATAGGAGGGCGCTCTGACGGATGGGCGTAAAAGTCCACGCCCCTTTGTATTAAATTGAAAGTTATTTCTGCCAGTTCCGTAATTACTCTTAAACGTCTGAACAGATTTTATTGCAATTTTCAACACAGATAGTACTAACCGAAGCGGGAACAATATGCCATATCAGCACGGTATTGGGCAAACGCGTTTTAAAATGCCGCTCTTTGTATTAATTTCAAATTATTTTTGACTGCCATAATAAAGCGCGTTTGGACAAAGAGGCATTAGTTGCATCGCTCTTTTGTACTTTACTAAAAGTTGTTTCTGTTAGTTCCGCAATTACGCATCAACGGCTGAATCAATTAAGATGAAATTTTCGTCACAGATAGTACTAAACGAGGCGGGAACTATAGAACATAAAATGAGCGATCGGACAAAGGGGCATAAAATAACACGCCCTGTTAAATTTATTGCACCTCCTTTCTGCCTTTTTCGCAATCACGCTTATTCGGCTTAACTGATTTTGAAGAAATTTCCACAGCAGATTGTACTAACCGAGGCAGGAACTATAGGCCACACAAGAGTGTGGTTTGACAAAGGGGACCCATGCTATTTTGTATTACATTGAAAGTTATTTCTGCCTGTCCCACAATCAAGCTTAAACGGCTTAACCAATTTTAATGGATTTTTCACCACATATAGTACTTTCGAAACGGGAATAATAAACCATAATAGAGCGTGTTTAGACCACGGGGCGTAAGTTGTCACGCCCCTTTGCACCACACTGAAAGTTATTTTCTGTCTGTTCCGTAATTACGCTTAATCGCCTTAACTGATTTTAACAAAATTTCAACACATATAGTACTTACTAACCGAGGCGGGAACAATATGACATATTAGCGCGTGATTGGGCAAAGGCGTGTATTTTTGCCAGTTCCGCAATCACGCAAAAACGGCTGAGCCAATTTTTAATAAATGACTAACAGATGCGGGCCCATATCAGTGTGCGATCGAACAAAGGGACGTAAATTTCCACACCCATTTATAATATATTGAAATATATTTCTGCCTATTCGTTTATCACGCTTAAACGTCGAGTACTAAACAAGGCGGGAATAAAGGGTCATATCAGCGCGCGATCGGACAGAGGTGGTGTAAAGTAATGCGAAATTGAAATTTTCACCAGATGGAGTGCTAACCGAGAATGCAACCATAGGGCATTACAAACTGTTATTCATTATATAATATTTTTTTCAACCCGGGCAACGCCGGGTGCGAAACAGCTAGTTTTAAAATACAAAATGCTCAGAAATGTCTTTAAAATACTAAGTACCCTCAAATAAAGACCTTGGGGGACAAAATTATTATTTTTGTCATTTTTAAGTTCATGAGGTCATAAGTGTTACCAATATTAATGTTTTTTGTAAATATTTTTTTTATTTTTTTGAGTGTAACTTTTTGGGAATGACAAAATAACCTTATAAAACATTTTTGTGGCTTAATAATGTCTTTTTACAAGTCTGCTCGTCTAAACGGCTGTTTATGAATATAAAAAATAAAAAATTTTGGATATTTCAAGTGCCCAGGAAAGCCAAAAACTATAATACGTGAATCACAAACAAATTAATTAATTTTTTTCTTAAATTTAACACTGTTATAAACTGAGGGAAAATTAAGAAAATTCAAGATCGATTATCGTGGATCGACTGGGTTTTTTGCATTTTTGCAGAAAACAAGCATACATGAATTTTGAATAAAATTTATTTATATATGGACAGATTTTAGAAAAAATTAGCGAAATTTTTTTATGGAGTAAATTAAAAATGACCGATTGAAGTAAAAAATTTACTTTTGGCGATTTTCATGTATTTTTTTAAGGTTTTTGGCGAATTTATGAGTATTATTATTTTTTTAGCTATAATAAAGAAAACAAAATATATGTTTTTAAAATAAAAATAATTATTATTTTTAACAAAAACTGAAAAATTTTAAATTTAGCGATTTCTGACGTATTTTCACATCCGATTTGGCGATGAGCGTATAAAAATCTGAAAAGCTTCAGTGGCTTCAGAGATATTTTTCGAAAGATTTCGTGTTACCAACATATAGACAGACAGCGGGTAATTTGAATTCATTTGTTTTTAGCCTCTTGTTTAAAATCCATCACAAAAATATTGCAAAAATTTACACATTCAAAATACTGTAGTCCGACTACAAGCACTATTTGAAAAATAAAATAAAAAAAATTAGAGCTGGTTAGATTTTTTTACACATATTTGAATTTAGTGAACTGTTATTAAAATAATAAATGCTTGAAAACTGTATCAGTAGCGTATGATTAATATTGTAATTGCCTTTAAATAACAATCATACGCAACGATATACAGTGGTTTATTTTAATAATATGGCTATACAGTAAAAAGGCACTGGACTGATTGCAGCGAAATCCATACCGGTTATAGCAAAAGTAATTTAGAGCTTAAGTTTGGACGCTGGACCCTACATATCCAATAAGAGCACCACCAGAGGCCCCTAAAGTAGGACATGCTTAGTGCACAAAAACTTTAAAGGCTTTAAAATCACCAACTTCAAATGCGTTCACAAAAAAGTCTAGCGCTGAACTAAAAAAAAAACCTCGAGGGGTTTGTTATGTAAAATGTCAATTTTCATTTGCTTTTTGTTATACCCTCCACTCTAGTGATAGAGGGTATATATAAGTTTGTCATTCCGTATGTAACACATTGAAATATTGGTTTAGGACCCCATAAAGTATATATATTCATGATCCTTGATCGATTCTAAGTCGATCTAGCGATGTCCGTCTGTCTGTCTGTCTGTCTGTCTGTCTGTCTGTCTGTCTGTCTGTCTGTCTGTCTGTCTGTCTGTCTGTCTGTCTGTCTGTCTGTCTGTCTGTCTGTCTGTCTGTCTGTCTGTCTGTCTGTCTGTCTGTCTGTCTGTCTGTCTGTCTGTCTGTCTGTCTGTCTGTCTGTCTGTCTGTCTGTCTGTCTGTCTGTCTGTCTGTCTGTCTGTCTGTCTGTCTGTCTGTCTGTCTGTCTGTCTGTCTGTCTGTCTGTCTGTCTGTCTGTCTGTCTGTCTGTCTGTCTGTCTGTCTGTCTGTCTGTCTGTCTGTCTGTCTGTCTGTCTGTCTGTCTGTCTGTCTGTCTGTCTGTCTGTCTGTCTGTCTGTCTGTCTGTCTGTCTGTCTGTCTGTCTGTCTGTCTGTCTGTCTGTCTGTCTGTCTGTCTGTCTGTCTGTCTGTCTGTCTGTCTGTCTGTCTGTCTGTCTGTCTGTCTGTCTGTCTGTCTGTCTGTCTGTCTGTCTGTCTGTCTGTCTGTCTGTCTGTCTGTCTGTCTGTCTGTCTGTCTGTCTGTCTGTCTGTCTGTCTGTCTGTCTGTCTGTCTGTCTGTCTGTCTGTCTGTCTGTCTGTCTGTCTGTCTGTCTGTCTGTCTGTCTGTCTGTCTGTCTGTCTGTCTGTCTGTCTGTCTGTCTGTCTGTCTGTCTGTCTGTCTGTCTGTCTGTCTGTCTGTCTGTCTGTCTGTCTGTCTGTCTGTCTGTCTGTCTGTCTGTCTGTCTGTCTGTCTGTCTGTCTGTCTGTCTGTCTGTCTGTCTGTCTGTCTGTCTGTCTGTCTGTCTGTCTGTCTGTCTGTCTGTCTGTCTGTCTGTCTGTCTGTCTGTCTGTCTGTCTGTCTGTCTGTCTGTCTGTCTGTCTGTCTGTCTGTCTGTCTGTCTGTCTGTCTGTCTGTCTGTCTGTCTGTCTGTCTGTCTGTCTGTCTGTCTGTCTGTCTGTCTGTCTGTCTGTCTGTCTGTCTGTCTGTCTGTCTGTCTGTCTGTCTGTCTGTCTGTCTGTCTGTCTGTCTGTCTGTCTGTCTGTCTGTCTGTCTGTCTGTCTGTCTGTCTGTCTGTCTGTCTGTCTGTCTGTCTGTCTGTCTGTCTGTCTGTCTGTCTGTCTGTCTGTCTGTCTGTCTGTCTGTCTGTCTGTCTGTCTGTCTGTCTGTCTGTCTGTCTGTCTGTCTGTCTGTCTGTCTGTCTGTCTGTCTGTCTGTCTGTCTGTCTGTCTGTCTGTCTGTCTGTCTGTCTGTCTGTCTGTCTGTCTGTCTGTCTGTCTGTCTGTCTGTCTGTCTGTCTGTCTGTCTGTCTGTCTGTCTGTCTGTCTGTCTGTCTGTCTGTCTGTCTGTCTGTCTGTCTGTCTGTCTGTCTGTCTGTCTGTCTGTCTGTCTGTCTGTCTGTCTGTCTGTCTGTCTGTCTGTCTGTCTGTCTGTCTGTCTGTCTGTCTGTCTGTCTGTCTGTCTGTCTGTCTGTCTGTCTGTCTGTCTGTCTGTCTGTCTGTCTGTCTGTCTGTCTGTCTGTCTGTCTGTCTGTCTGTCTGTCTGTCTGTCTGTCTGTCTGTCTGTCTGTCTGTCTGTCTGTCTGTCTGTCTGTCTGTCTGTCTGTCTGTCTGTCTGTCTGTCTGTCTGTCTGTCTGTCTGTCTGTCTGTCTGTCTGTCTGTCTGTCTGTCTGTCTGTCTGTCTGTCTGTCTGTCTGTCTGTCTGTCTGTCTGTCTGTCTGTCTGTCTGTCTGTCTGTCTGTCTGTCTGTCTGTCTGTCTGTCTGTCTGTCTGTCTGTCTGTCTGTCTGTCTGTCTGTCTGTCTGTCTGTCTGTCTGTCTGTCTGTCTGTCTGTCTGTCTGTCTGTCTGTCTGTCTGTCTGTCTGTCTGTCTGTCTGTCTGTCTGTCTGTCTGTCTGTCTGTCTGTCTGTCTGTCTGTCTGTCTGTCTGTCTGTCTGTCTGTCTGTCTGTCTGTCTGTCTGTCTGTCTGTCTGTCTGTCTGTCTGTCTGTCTGTCTGTCTGTCTGTCTGTCTGTCTGTCTGTCTGTCTGTCTGTCTGTCTGTCTGTCTGTCTGTCTGTCTGTCTGTCTGTCTGTCTGTCTGTCTGTCTGTCTGTCTGTCTGTCTGTCTGTCTGTCTGTCTGTCTGTCTGTCTGTCTGTCTGTCTGTCTGTCTGTCTGTCTGTCTGTCTGTCTGTCTGTCTGTCTGTCTGTCTGTCTGTCTGTCTGTCTGTCTGTCTGTCTGTCTGTCTGTCTGTCTGTCTGTCTGTCTGTCTGTCTGTCTGTCTGTCTGTCTGTCTGTCTGTCTGTCTGTCTGTCTGTCTGTCTGTCTGTCTGTCTGTCTGTCTGTCTGTCTGTCTGTCTGTCTGTCTGTCTGTCTGTCTGTCTGTCTGTCTGTCTGTCTGTCTGTCTGTCTGTCTGTCTGTCTGTCTGTCTGTCTGTCTGTCTGTCTGTCTGTCTGTCTGTCTGTCTGTCTGTCTGTCTGTCTGTCTGTCTGTCTGTCTGTCTGTCTGTCTGTCTGTCTGTCTGTCTGTCTGTCTGTCTGTCTGTCTGTCTGTCTGTCTGTCTGTCTGTCTGTCTGTCTGTCTGTCTGTCTGTCTGTCTGTCTGTCTGTCTGTCTGTCTGTCTGTCTGTCTGTCTGTCTGTCTGTCTGTCTGTCTGTCTGTCTGTCTGTCTGTCTGTCTGTCTGTCTGTCTGTCTGTCTGTCTGTCTGTCTGTCTGTCTGTCTGTCTGTCTGTCTGTCTGTCTGTCTGTCTGTCTGTCTGTCTGTCTGTCTGTCTGTCTGTCTGTCTGTCTGTCTGTCTGTCTGTCTGTCTGTCTGTCTGTCTGTCTGTCTGTCTGTCTGTCTGTCTGTCTGTCTGTCTGTCTGTCTGTCTGTCTGTCTGTCTGTCTGTCTGTCTGTCTGTCTGTCTGTCTGTCTGTCTGTCTGTCTGTCTGTCTGTCTGTCTGTCTGTCTGTCTGTCTGTCTGTCTGTCTGTCTGTCTGTCTGTCTGTCTGTCTGTCTGTCTGTCTGTCTGTCTGTCTGTCTGTCTGTCTGTCTGTCTGTCTGTCTGTCTGTCTGTCTGTCTGTCTGTCTGTCTGTCTGTCTGTCTGTCTGTCTGTCTGTCTGTCTGTCTGTCTGTCTGTCTGTCTGTCTGTCTGTCTGTCTGTCTGTCTGTCTGTCTGTCTGTCTGTCTGTCTGTCTGTCTGTCTGTCTGTCTGTCTGTCTGTCTGTCTGTCTGTCTGTCTGTCTGTCTGTCTGTCTGTCTGTCTGTCTGTCTGTCTGTCTGTCTGTCTGTCTGTCTGTCTGTCTGTCTGTCTGTCTGTCTGTCTGTCTGTCTGTCTGTCTGTCTGTCTGTCTGTCTGTCTGTCTGTCTGTCTGTCTGTCTGTCTGTCTGTCTGTCTGTCTGTCTGTCTGTCTGTCTGTCTGTCTGTCTGTCTGTCTGTCTGTCTGTCTGTCTGTCTGTCTGTCTGTCTGTCTGTCTGTCTGTCTGTCTGTCTGTCTGTCTGTCTGTCTGTCTGTCTGTCTGTCTGTCTGTCTGTCTGTCTGTCTGTCTGTCTGTCTGTCTGTCTGTCTGTCTGTCTGTCTGTCTGTCTGTCTGTCTGTCTGTCTGTCTGTCTGTCTGTCTGTCTGTCTGTCTGTCTGTCTGTCTGTCTGTCTGTCTGTCTGTCTGTCTGTCTGTCTGTCTGTCTGTCTGTCTGTCTGTCTGTCTGTCTGTCTGTCTGTCTGTCTGTCTGTCTGTCTGTCTGTCTGTCTGTCTGTCTGTCTGTCTGTCTGTCTGTCTGTCTGTCTGTCTGTCTGTCTGTCTGTCTGTCTGTCTGTCTGTCTGTCTGTCTGTCTGTCTGTCTGTCTGTCTGTCTGTCTGTCTGTCTGTCTGTCTGTCTGTCTGTCTGTCTGTCTGTCTGTCTGTCTGTCTGTCTGTCTGTCTGTCTGTCTGTCTGTCTGTCTGTCTGTCTGTCTGTCTGTCTGTCTGTCTGTCTGTCTGTCTGTCTGTCTGTCTGTCTGTCTGTCTGTCTGTCTGTCTGTCTGTCTGTCTGTCTGTCTGTCTGTCTGTCTGTCTGTCTGTCTGTCTGTCTGTCTGTCTGTCTGTCTGTCTGTCTGTCTGTCTGTCTGTCTGTCTGTCTGTCTGTCTGTCTGTCTGTCTGTCTGTCTGTCTGTCTGTCTGTCTGTCTGTCTGTCTGTCTGTCTGTCTGTCTGTCTGTCTGTCTGTCTGTCTGTCTGTCTGTCTGTCTGTCTGTCTGTCTGTCTGTCTGTCTGTCTGTCTGTCTGTCTGTCTGTCTGTCTGTCTGTCTGTCTGTCTGTCTGTCTGTCTGTCTGTCTGTCTGTCTGTCTGTCTGTCTGTCTGTCTGTCTGTCTGTCTGTCTGTCTGTCTGTCTGTCTGTCTGTCTGTCTGTCTGTCTGTCTGTCTGTCTGTCTGTCTGTCTGTCTGTCTGTCTGTCTGTCTGTCTGTCTGTCTGTCTGTCTGTCTGTCTGTCTGTCTGTCTGTCTGTCTGTCTGTCTGTCTGTCTGTCTGTCTGTCTGTCTGTCTGTCTGTCTGTCTGTCTGTCTGTCTGTCTGTCTGTCTGTCTGTCTGTCTGTCTGTCTGTCTGTCTGTCTGTCTGTCTGTCTGTCTGTCTGTCTGTCTGTCTGTCTGTCTGTCTGTCTGTCTGTCTGTCTGTCTGTCTGTCTGTCTGTCTGTCTGTCTGTCTGTCTGTCTGTCTGTCTGTCTGTCTGTCTGTCTGTCTGTCTGTCTGTCTGTCTGTCTGTCTGTCTGTCTGTCTGTCTGTCTGTCTGTCTGTCTGTCTGTCTGTCTGTCTGTCTGTCTGTCTGTCTGTCTGTCTGTCTGTCTGTCTGTCTGTCTGTCTGTCTGTCTGTCTGTCTGTCTGTCTGTCTGTCTGTCTGTCTGTCTGTCTGTCTGTCTGTCTGTCTGTCTGTCTGTCTGTCTGTCTGTCTGTCTGTCTGTCTGTCTGTCTGTCTGTCTGTCTGTCTGTCTGTCTGTCTGTCTGTCTGTCTGTCTGTCTGTCTGTCTGTCTGTCTGTCTGTCTGTCTGTCTGTCTGTCTGTCTGTCTGTCTGTCTGTCTGTCTGTCTGTCTGTCTGTCTGTCTGTCTGTCTGTCTGTCTGTCTGTCTGTCTGTCTGTCTGTCTGTCTGTCTGTCTGTCTGTCTGTCTGTCTGTCTGTCTGTCTGTCTGTCTGTCTGTCTGTCTGTCTGTCTGTCTGTCTGTCTGTCTGTCTGTCTGTCTGTCTGTCTGTCTGTCTGTCTGTCTGTCTGTCTGTCTGTCTGTCTGTCTGTCTGTCTGTCTGTCTGTCTGTCTGTCTGTCTGTCTGTCTGTCTGTCTGTCTGTCTGTCTGTCTGTCTGTCTGTCTGTCTGTCTGTCTGTCTGTCTGTCTGTCTGTCTGTCTGTCTGTCTGTCTGTCTGTCTGTCTGTCTGTCTGTCTGTCTGTCTGTCTGTCTGTCTGTCTGTCTGTCTGTCTGTCTGTCTGTCTGTCTGTCTGTCTGTCTGTCTGTCTGTCTGTCTGTCTGTCTGTCTGTCTGTCTGTCTGTCTGTCTGTCTGTCTGTCTGTCTGTCTGTCTGTCTGTCTGTCTGTCTGTCTGTCTGTCTGTCTGTCTGTCTGTCTGTCTGTCTGTCTGTCTGTCTGTCTGTCTGTCTGTCTGTCTGTCTGTCTGTCTGTCTGTCTGTCTGTCTGTCTGTCTGTCTGTCTGTCTGTCTGTCTGTCTGTCTGTCTGTCTGTCTGTCTGTCTGTCTGTCTGTCTGTCTGTCTGTCTGTCTGTCTGTCTGTCTGTCTGTCTGTCTGTCTGTCTGTCTGTCTGTCTGTCTGTCTGTCTGTCTGTCTGTCTGTCTGTCTGTCTGTCTGTCTGTCTGTCTGTCTGTCTGTCTGTCTGTCTGTCTGTCTGTCTGTCTGTCTGTCTGTCTGTCTGTCTGTCTGTCTGTCTGTCTGTCTGTCTGTCTGTCTGTCTGTCTGTCTGTCTGTCTGTCTGTCTGTCTGTCTGTCTGTCTGTCTGTCTGTCTGTCTGTCTGTCTGTCTGTCTGTCTGTCTGTCTGTCTGTCTGTCTGTCTGTCTGTCTGTCTGTCTGTCTGTCTGTCTGTCTGTCTGTCTGTCTGTCTGTCTGTCTGTCTGTCTGTCTGTCTGTCTGTCTGTCTGTCTGTCTGTCTGTCTGTCTGTCTGTCTGTCTGTCTGTCTGTCTGTCTGTCTGTCTGTCTGTCTGTCTGTCTGTCTGTCTGTCTGTCTGTCTGTCTGTCTGTCTGTCTGTCTGTCTGTCTGTCTGTCTGTCTGTCTGTCTGTCTGTCTGTCTGTCTGTCTGTCTGTCTGTCTGTCTGTCTGTCTGTCTGTCTGTCTGTCTGTCTGTCTGTCTGTCTGTCTGTCTGTCTGTCTGTCTGTCTGTCTGTCTGTCTGTCTGTCTGTCTGTCTGTCTGTCTGTCTGTCTGTCTGTCTGTCTGTCTGTCTGTCTGTCTGTCTGTCTGTCTGTCTGTCTGTCTGTCTGTCTGTCTGTCTGTCTGTCTGTCTGTCTGTCTGTCTGTCTGTCTGTCTGTCTGTCTGTCTGTCTGTCTGTCTGTCTGTCTGTCTGTCTGTCTGTCTGTCTGTCTGTCTGTCTGTCTGTCTGTCTGTCTGTCTGTCTGTCTGTCTGTCTGTCTGTCTGTCTGTCTGTCTGTCTGTCTGTCTGTCTGTCTGTCTGTCTGTCTGTCTGTCTGTCTGTCTGTCTGTCTGTCTGTCTGTCTGTCTGTCTGTCTGTCTGTCTGTCTGTCTGTCTGTCTGTCTGTCTGTCTGTCTGTCTGTCTGTCTGTCTGTCTGTCTGTCTGTCTGTCTGTCTGTCTGTCTGTCTGTCTGTCTGTCTGTCTGTCTGTCTGTCTGTCTGTCTGTCTGTCTGTCTGTCTGTCTGTCTGTCTGTCTGTCTGTCTGTCTGTCTGTCTGTCTGTCTGTCTGTCTGTCTGTCTGTCTGTCTGTCTGTCTGTCTGTCTGTCTGTCTGTCTGTCTGTCTGTCTGTCTGTCTGTCTGTCTGTCTGTCTGTCTGTCTGTCTGTCTGTCTGTCTGTCTGTCTGTCTGTCTGTCTGTCTGTCTGTCTGTCTGTCTGTCTGTCTGTCTGTCTGTCTGTCTGTCTGTCTGTCTGTCTGTCTGTCTGTCTGTCTGTCTGTCTGTCTGTCTGTCTGTCTGTCTGTCTGTCTGTCTGTCTGTCTGTCTGTCTGTCTGTCTGTCTGTCTGTCTGTCTGTCTGTCTGTCTGTCTGTCTGTCTGTCTGTCTGTCTGTCTGTCTGTCTGTCTGTCTGTCTGTCTGTCTGTCTGTCTGTCTGTCTGTCTGTCTGTCTGTCTGTCTGTCTGTCTGTCTGTCTGTCTGTCTGTCTGTCTGTCTGTCTGTCTGTCTGTCTGTCTGTCTGTCTGTCTGTCTGTCTGTCTGTCTGTCTGTCTGTCTGTCTGTCTGTCTGTCTGTCTGTCTGTCTGTCTGTCTGTCTGTCTGTCTGTCTGTCTGTCTGTCTGTCTGTCTGTCTGTCTGTCTGTCTGTCTGTCTGTCTGTCTGTCTGTCTGTCTGTCTGTCTGTCTGTCTGTCTGTCTGTCTGTCTGTCTGTCTGTCTGTCTGTCTGTCTGTCTGTCTGTCTGTCTGTCTGTCTGTCTGTCTGTCTGTCTGTCTGTCTGTCTGTCTGTCTGTCTGTCTGTCTGTCTGTCTGTCTGTCTGTCTGTCTGTCTGTCTGTCTGTCTGTCTGTCTGTCTGTCTGTCTGTCTGTCTGTCTGTCTGTCTGTCTGTCTGTCTGTCTGTCTGTCTGTCTGTCTGTCTGTCTGTCTGTCTGTCTGTCTGTCTGTCTGTCTGTCTGTCTGTCTGTCTGTCTGTCTGTCTGTCTGTCTGTCTGTCTGTCTGTCTGTCTGTCTGTCTGTCTGTCTGTCTGTCTGTCTGTCTGTCTGTCTGTCTGTCTGTCTGTCTGTCTGTCTGTCTGTCTGTCTGTCTGTCTGTCTGTCTGTCTGTCTGTCTGTCTGTCTGTCTGTCTGTCTGTCTGTCTGTCTGTCTGTCTGTCTGTCTGTCTGTCTGTCTGTCTGTCTGTCTGTCTGTCTGTCTGTCTGTCTGTCTGTCTGTCTGTCTGTCTGTCTGTCTGTCTGTCTGTCTGTCTGTCTGTCTGTCTGTCTGTCTGTCTGTCTGTCTGTCTGTCTGTCTGTCTGTCTGTCTGTCTGTCTGTCTGTCTGTCTGTCTGTCTGTCTGTCTGTCTGTCTGTCTGTCTGTCTGTCTGTCTGTCTGTCTGTCTGTCTGTCTGTCTGTCTGTCTGTCTGTCTGTCTGTCTGTCTGTCTGTCTGTCTGTCTGTCTGTCTGTCTGTCTGTCTGTCTGTCTGTCTGTCTGTCTGTCTGTCTGTCTGTCTGTCTGTCTGTCTGTCTGTCTGTCTGTCTGTCTGTCTGTCTGTCTGTCTGTCTGTCTGTCTGTCTGTCTGTCTGTCTGTCTGTCTGTCTGTCTGTCTGTCTGTCTGTCTGTCTGTCTGTCTGTCTGTCTGTCTGTCTGTCTGTCTGTCTGTCTGTCTGTCTGTCTGTCTGTCTGTCTGTCTGTCTGTCTGTCTGTCTGTCTGTCTGTCTGTCTGTCTGTCTGTCTGTCTGTCTGTCTGTCTGTCTGTCTGTCTGTCTGTCTGTCTGTCTGTCTGTCTGTCTGTCTGTCTGTCTGTCTGTCTGTCTGTCTGTCTGTCTGTCTGTCTGTCTGTCTGTCTGTCTGTCTGTCTGTCTGTCTGTCTGTCTGTCTGTCTGTCTGTCTGTCTGTCTGTCTGTCTGTCTGTCTGTCTGTCTGTCTGTCTGTCTGTCTGTCTGTCTGTCTGTCTGTCTGTCTGTCTGTCTGTCTGTCTGTCTGTCTGTCTGTCTGTCTGTCTGTCTGTCTGTCTGTCTGTCTGTCTGTCTGTCTGTCTGTCTGTCTGTCTGTCTGTCTGTCTGTCTGTCTGTCTGTCTGTCTGTCTGTCTGTCTGTCTGTCTGTCTGTCTGTCTGTCTGTCTGTCTGTCTGTCTGTCTGTCTGTCTGTCTGTCTGTCTGTCTGTCTGTCTGTCTGTCTGTCTGTCTGTCTGTCTGTCTGTCTGTCTGTCTGTCTGTCTGTCTGTCTGTCTGTCTGTCTGTCTGTCTGTCTGTCTGTCTGTCTGTCTGTCTGTCTGTCTGTCTGTCTGTCTGTCTGTCTGTCTGTCTGTCTGTCTGTCTGTCTGTCTGTCTGTCTGTCTGTCTGTCTGTCTGTCTGTCTGTCTGTCTGTCTGTCTGTCTGTCTGTCTGTCTGTCTGTCTGTCTGTCTGTCTGTCTGTCTGTCTGTCTGTCTGTCTGTCTGTCTGTCTGTCTGTCTGTCTGTCTGTCTGTCTGTCTGTCTGTCTGTCTGTCTGTCTGTCTGTCTGTCTGTCTGTCTGTCTGTCTGTCTGTCTGTCTGTCTGTCTGTCTGTCTGTCTGTCTGTCTGTCTGTCTGTCTGTCTGTCTGTCTGTCTGTCTGTCTGTCTGTCTGTCTGTCTGTCTGTCTGTCTGTCTGTCTGTCTGTCTGTCTGTCTGTCTGTCTGTCTGTCTGTCTGTCTGTCTGTCTGTCTGTCTGTCTGTCTGTCTGTCTGTCTGTCTGTCTGTCTGTCTGTCTGTCTGTCTGTCTGTCTGTCTGTCTGTCTGTCTGTCTGTCTGTCTGTCTGTCTGTCTGTCTGTCTGTCTGTCTGTCTGTCTGTCTGTCTGTCTGTCTGTCTGTCTGTCTGTCTGTCTGTCTGTCTGTCTGTCTGTCTGTCTGTCTGTCTGTCTGTCTGTCTGTCTGTCTGTCTGTCTGTCTGTCTGTCTGTCTGTCTGTCTGTCTGTCTGTCTGTCTGTCTGTCTGTCTGTCTGTCTGTCTGTCTGTCTGTCTGTCTGTCTGTCTGTCTGTCTGTCTGTCTGTCTGTCTGTCTGTCTGTCTGTCTGTCTGTCTGTCTGTCTGTCTGTCTGTCTGTCTGTCTGTCTGTCTGTCTGTCTGTCTGTCTGTCTGTCTGTCTGTCTGTCTGTCTGTCTGTCTGTCTGTCTGTCTGTCTGTCTGTCTGTCTGTCTGTCTGTCTGTCTGTCTGTCTGTCTGTCTGTCTGTCTGTCTGTCTGTCTGTCTGTCTGTCTGTCTGTCTGTCTGTCTGTCTGTCTGTCTGTCTGTCTGTCTGTCTGTCTGTCTGTCTGTCTGTCTGTCTGTCTGTCTGTCTGTCTGTCTGTCTGTCTGTCTGTCTGTCTGTCTGTCTGTCTGTCTGTCTGTCTGTCTGTCTGTCTGTCTGTCTGTCTGTCTGTCTGTCTGTCTGTCTGTCTGTCTGTCTGTCTGTCTGTCTGTCTGTCTGTCTGTCTGTCTGTCTGTCTGTCTGTCTGTCTGTCTGTCTGTCTGTCTGTCTGTCTGTCTGTCTGTCTGTCTGTCTGTCTGTCTGTCTGTCTGTCTGTCTGTCTGTCTGTCTGTCTGTCTGTCTGTCTGTCTGTCTGTCTGTCTGTCTGTCTGTCTGTCTGTCTGTCTGTCTGTCTGTCTGTCTGTCTGTCTGTCTGTCTGTCTGTCTGTCTGTCTGTCTGTCTGTCTGTCTGTCTGTCTGTCTGTCTGTCTGTCTGTCTGTCTGTCTGTCTGTCTGTCTGTCTGTCTGTCTGTCTGTCTGTCTGTCTGTCTGTCTGTCTGTCTGTCTGTCTGTCTGTCTGTCTGTCTGTCTGTCTGTCTGTCTGTCTGTCTGTCTGTCTGTCTGTCTGTCTGTCTGTCTGTCTGTCTGTCTGTCTGTCTGTCTGTCTGTCTGTCTGTCTGTCTGTCTGTCTGTCTGTCTGTCTGTCTGTCTGTCTGTCTGTCTGTCTGTCTGTCTGTCTGTCTGTCTGTCTGTCTGTCTGTCTGTCTGTCTGTCTGTCTGTCTGTCTGTCTGTCTGTCTGTCTGTCTGTCTGTCTGTCTGTCTGTCTGTCTGTCTGTCTGTCTGTCTGTCTGTCTGTCTGTCTGTCTGTCTGTCTGTCTGTCTGTCTGTCTGTCTGTCTGTCTGTCTGTCTGTCTGTCTGTCTGTCTGTCTGTCTGTCTGTCTGTCTGTCTGTCTGTCTGTCTGTCTGTCTGTCTGTCTGTCTGTCTGTCTGTCTGTCTGTCTGTCTGTCTGTCTGTCTGTCTGTCTGTCTGTCTGTCTGTCTGTCTGTCTGTCTGTCTGTCTGTCTGTCTGTCTGTCTGTCTGTCTGTCTGTCTGTCTGTCTGTCTGTCTGTCTGTCTGTCTGTCTGTCTGTCTGTCTGTCTGTCTGTCTGTCTGTCTGTCTGTCTGTCTGTCTGTCTGTCTGTCTGTCTGTCTGTCTGTCTGTCTGTCTGTCTGTCTGTCTGTCTGTCTGTCTGTCTGTCTGTCTGTCTGTCTGTCTGTCTGTCTGTCTGTCTGTCTGTCTGTCTGTCTGTCTGTCTGTCTGTCTGTCTGTCTGTCTGTCTGTCTGTCTGTCTGTCTGTCTGTCTGTCTGTCTGTCTGTCTGTCTGTCTGTCTGTCTGTCTGTCTGTCTGTCTGTCTGTCTGTCTGTCTGTCTGTCTGTCTGTCTGTCTGTCTGTCTGTCTGTCTGTCTGTCTGTCTGTCTGTCTGTCTGTCTGTCTGTCTGTCTGTCTGTCTGTCTGTCTGTCTGTCTGTCTGTCTGTCTGTCTGTCTGTCTGTCTGTCTGTCTGTCTGTCTGTCTGTCTGTCTGTCTGTCTGTCTGTCTGTCTGTCTGTCTGTCTGTCTGTCTGTCTGTCTGTCTGTCTGTCTGTCTGTCTGTCTGTCTGTCTGTCTGTCTGTCTGTCTGTCTGTCTGTCTGTCTGTCTGTCTGTCTGTCTGTCTGTCTGTCTGTCTGTCTGTCTGTCTGTCTGTCTGTCTGTCTGTCTGTCTGTCTGTCTGTCTGTCTGTCTGTCTGTCTGTCTGTCTGTCTGTCTGTCTGTCTGTCTGTCTGTCTGTCTGTCTGTCTGTCTGTCTGTCTGTCTGTCTGTCTGTCTGTCTGTCTGTCTGTCTGTCTGTCTGTCTGTCTGTCTGTCTGTCTGTCTGTCTGTCTGTCTGTCTGTCTGTCTGTCTGTCTGTCTGTCTGTCTGTCTGTCTGTCTGTCTGTCTGTCTGTCTGTCTGTCTGTCTGTCTGTCTGTCTGTCTGTCTGTCTGTCTGTCTGTCTGTCTGTCTGTCTGTCTGTCTGTCTGTCTGTCTGTCTGTCTGTCTGTCTGTCTGTCTGTCTGTCTGTCTGTCTGTCTGTCTGTCTGTCTGTCTGTCTGTCTGTCTGTCTGTCTGTCTGTCTGTCTGTCTGTCTGTCTGTCTGTCTGTCTGTCTGTCTGTCTGTCTGTCTGTCTGTCTGTCTGTCTGTCTGTCTGTCTGTCTGTCTGTCTGTCTGTCTGTCTGTCTGTCTGTCTGTCTGTCTGTCTGTCTGTCTGTCTGTCTGTCTGTCTGTCTGTCTGTCTGTCTGTCTGTCTGTCTGTCTGTCTGTCTGTCTGTCTGTCTGTCTGTCTGTCTGTCTGTCTGTCTGTCTGTCTGTCTGTCTGTCTGTCTGTCTGTCTGTCTGTCTGTCTGTCTGTCTGTCTGTCTGTCTGTCTGTCTGTCTGTCTGTCTGTCTGTCTGTCTGTCTGTCTGTCTGTCTGTCTGTCTGTCTGTCTGTCTGTCTGTCTGTCTGTCTGTCTGTCTGTCTGTCTGTCTGTCTGTCTGTCTGTCTGTCTGTCTGTCTGTCTGTCTGTCTGTCTGTCTGTCTGTCTGTCTGTCTGTCTGTCTGTCTGTCTGTCTGTCTGTCTGTCTGTCTGTCTGTCTGTCTGTCTGTCTGTCTGTCTGTCTGTCTGTCTGTCTGTCTGTCTGTCTGTCTGTCTGTCTGTCTGTCTGTCTGTCTGTCTGTCTGTCTGTCTGTCTGTCTGTCTGTCTGTCTGTCTGTCTGTCTGTCTGTCTGTCTGTCTGTCTGTCTGTCTGTCTGTCTGTCTGTCTGTCTGTCTGTCTGTCTGTCTGTCTGTCTGTCTGTCTGTCTGTCTGTCTGTCTGTCTGTCTGTCTGTCTGTCTGTCTGTCTGTCTGTCTGTCTGTCTGTCTGTCTGTCTGTCTGTCTGTCTGTCTGTCTGTCTGTCTGTCTGTCTGTCTGTCTGTCTGTCTGTCTGTCTGTCTGTCTGTCTGTCTGTCTGTCTGTCTGTCTGTCTGTCTGTCTGTCTGTCTGTCTGTCTGTCTGTCTGTCTGTCTTTTTTTTTTTTTTTTTTTTTTTTTTTTTTTTTTTTTAACGAAAGGTGTTTCTGAACCCATCATGGGCCATAATAGCCGGCTATTACTACTGTGAGACTCCTACTCACTAAACATTTTCACCCTCTCACTTCAACACTCTCCCCGCGGGACTGTCGTGAGGTATTACGTCGCGGGGCGGTATTAGCTATCTAAGCTACAACTCCAGTTGCTTCTAGCATTCTTCTTTGTAATTTGCGTTCATCTTCTTTTTCTCTTAACTTCTTGTGTATCAAGGTTGTGAGGTTGCTAACTAACTTCCAGTTTTCTTCATTTAGTAGCATTTTATCAACAATATTTTCGGGAGTTAAATCACCAAGTTTAGCTGTTACATTGTTTCTATCTTCCGCGAATCTGGGGCATGTAAACAATACATGATTTGCATCTTCTTCCACCTCTGGGCACGTTGGACACATTGGTGAATCGTCTAATTTAAACCTATATAGGTAACTTCTAAACCCTCCGTGGCCAGTAAGAAACTGAGTTAGCTGGTAGTCCACTTCGCCATGTCCCTTAAGGAACCATTTTTTCACATTTGGTATTAGACGAAACGTCCATCTTCCATTTACGTTTTCCTCCCACCTGCGCTGCCAATGCCTCAGGGAGGTCTCTCTTTGGAGTTTAAAAACAACTGACCTTTGGTCATATGGATTTTCTGTTCGCGATTCATACAATCTTCTTGATTCATCTGCTAGAATATGTCTGTCTGTCTGTCTGTCTGTCTGTCTGTCTGTCTGTCTGTCTGTCTGTCTGTCTGTCTGTCTGTCTGTCTGTCTGTCTGTCTGTCTGTCTGTCTGTCTGTCTGTCTGTCTGTCTGTCTGTCTGTCTGTCTGTCTGTCTGTCTGTCTGTCTGTCTGTCTGTCTGTCTGTCTGTCTGTCTGTCTGTCTGTCTGTCTGTCTGTCTGTCTGTCTGTCTGTCTGTCTGTCTGTCTGTCTGTCTGTCTGTCTGTCTGTCTGTCTGTCTGTCTGTCTGTCTGTCTGTCTGTCTGTCTGTCTGTCTGTCTGTCTGTCTGTCTGTCTGTCTGTCTGTCTGTCTGTCTGTCTGTCTGTCTGTCTGTCTGTCTGTCTGTCTGTCTGTCTGTCTGTCTGTCTGTCTGTCTGTCTGTCTGTCTGTCTGTCTGTCTGTCTGTCTGTCTGTCTGTCTGTCTGTCTGTCTGTCTGTCTGTCTGTCTGTCTGTCTGTCTGTCTGTCTGTCTGTCTGTCTGTCTGTCTGTCTGTCTGTCTGTCTGTCTGTCTGTCTGTCTGTCTGTCTGTCTGTCTGTCTGTCTGTCTGTCTGTCTGTCTGTCTGTCTGTCTGTCTGTCTGTCTGTCTGTCTGTCTGTCTGTCTGTCTGTCTGTCTGTCTGTCTGTCTGTCTGTCTGTCTGTCTGTCTGTCTGTCTGTCTGTCTGTCTGTCTGTCTGTCTGTCTGTCTGTCTGTCTGTCTGTCTGTCTGTCTGTCTGTCTGTCTGTCTGTCTGTCTGTCTGTCTGTCTGTCTGTCTGTCTGTCTGTCTGTCTGTCTGTCTGTCTGTCTGTCTGTCTGTCTGTCTGTCTGTCTGTCTGTCTGTCTGTCTGTCTGTCTGTCTGTCTGTCTGTCTGTCTGTCTGTCTGTCTGTCTGTCTGTCTGTCTGTCTGTCTGTCTGTCTGTCTGTCTGTCTGTCTGTCTGTCTGTCTGTCTGTCTGTCTGTCTGTCTGTCTGTCTGTCTGTCTGTCTGTCTGTCTGTCTGTCTGTCTGTCTGTCTGTCTGTCTGTCTGTCTGTCTGTCTGTCTGTCTGTCTGTCTGTCTGTCTGTCTGTCTGTCTGTCTGTCTGTCTGTCTGTCTGTCTGTCTGTCTGTCTGTCTGTCTGTCTGTCTGTCTGTCTGTCTGTCTGTCTGTCTGTCTGTCTGTCTGTCTGTCTGTCTGTCTGTCTGTCTGTCTGTCTGTCTGTCTGTCTGTCTGTCTGTCTGTCTGTCTGTCTGTCTGTCTGTCTGTCTGTCTGTCTGTCTGTCTGTCTGTCTGTCTGTCTGTCTGTCTGTCTGTCTGTCTGTCTGTCTGTCTGTCTGTCTGTCTGTCTGTCTGTCTGTCTGTCTGTCTGTCTGTCTGTCTGTCTGTCTGTCTGTCTGTCTGTCTGTCTGTCTGTCTGTCTGTCTGTCTGTCTGTCTGTCTGTCTGTCTGTCTGTCTGTCTGTCTGTCTGTCTGTCTGTCTGTCTGTCTGTCTGTCTGTCTGTCTGTCTGTCTGTCTGTCTGTCTGTCTGTCTGTCTGTCTGTCTGTCTGTCTGTCTGTCTGTCTGTCTGTCTGTCTGTCTGTCTGTCTGTCTGTCTGTCTGTCTGTCTGTCTGTCTGTCTGTCTGTCTGTCTGTCTGTCTGTCTGTCTGTCTGTCTGTCTGTCTGTCTGTCTGTCTGTCTGTCCGCCCGTCTGTCTGTCTGTCTGTTGAAATCACGTTTTTGGCTATAATCCAGAACCGATTTAAACGCCTGGGGTACCAAAAGTTGCGTAATTCTCCTAGGCAGAATCTGATGGGTTTTTTTTTTTAAATCGGTTAAGTATTTTAAAAGTTATGAGTGAAAATGTGAATATTACACAAAATAAATGCTATAACTTGACACCTGTTGAATGAATGTAAACGAAACTTTGAATTTAATGTAATTTTATCATTCCTAACACTCACAAAAAATTTGGGCCGAATCGCACAATGGGGCGAGGCACCAGCAATTTAACCCAAAATTTTAAAATGATTTATCTTGGCTCATGGTTGACATATTCAAAAAAAATTTTAAATAGGTTCATATTTTATTGTTCTCAACGTTTTTCTGGTTATTTTGGTACCAATTATGGCAAAATCAGTGTAGGGGTTAAGAAGCTATGAGCAATTGAGATGAGTTTCAATACAAACCTGCATGATATGGCGTGGCAGCGCGCCATTTGTATTAATAGAAGTAAAAAAATACGTAGTATGTGTAATACACGTGGTTGCTTTTATACAATTTTCATAATTTTCATACATACTTATAAAATATTTATTTTTTTTTGTTTTTTAAATATTTACATTGCACTATGGTTCCGTTCAACACTTTTCTTGGCCAAAATTTCAAAAATGGATAAATTTTTGGTTTGAAATAGGTTTTGTGTTAAAAATTTTTATAGTTTTTTTTTTCCATGTATAATATTATAAGAAATTTTTTGTATTTAAACTCAAAAAAATAATTGAAATTTAAAAAAATACTTTTTTTTATTTTTATCTAAATTTGTTTTTGAACAGTAAATGAGTATACAAAAACAAAATATGTTTTCTGTTGTTTGTAAGTGTTAACGATTTTCTATAAAATCAATTTTGAGAAAATTGAATTTTGGCCAAGAAAGGTCGTCTGCGAAACCATTGTGCATTGGTTAACATTGTGGAGGGTATTTAAAGATTCGGCACAGCCGAATATAGCTTTCTTACTTGTTTCATCTCATTGCGATTCGATTTTGTTTCTCTATGTTATTACGCTGAACCGTTATATATAAGTTTGTCATTCGTTTGTAACACCTCGAAGTATTGGTCTAGGACCTCATAACGTAAAAATATTCATAATTAAAAAAATTATTTTTGCTAATTTTACCATTTTTTTGCTAATTTTTTAAGGTTGATTTTTTAGCAAAATAAAATGGTATTGTTGTAATTTTACCATTTTTTCACCTAATTTTTTGATTAGCAAAATGGTTTTGGTAATATTACTAAAATTTTTGCAACGTCCAAAACCACAGTTTTTTTTGCTTAAAGTAGCCATATTTTTTGCTTGTTTTACAAATTTTTTTTTAGTGTAAATATATGCTATTATTGTATTCTAAACTCCCTTTCCAATATTTGTTAAACAAAAAAACATCTTAACACATTTTAGGCAAGTACCATATTGTTAACGGAAATGTTACTAGCTCTTTAAACACACCTATGCACAAGTAATGTAAAAGGATGCAAAAAAAATATTTATATAACTTAACAAACTGGATAAACACATGTTCAAAAATTTCCTGCAAACTTGTAAATGCAAGCCTACTTCTGAAGTATTTTGGTGTGTTAGTTTTACTTAAACTATGCTGAAGAACAATTTTTTTTTCTAAATATATAAACTCATATTTCTTGACAATTTAGGACACCATTAACACTAAAAATTATTACTAAACGCACAATGTTTTGGGTTGGGCCTAAATATTTGAAGAATTTTTTGCTTTAAGATTGTAACCAATTTTGTGAAGATGGTATCCCTAAAGGAATAGTTATAATATCCAATTAAAGGTAATATCCCAGTATGCAAAATGAGTCGATATCGATTCGAAAAAGAGTCGTTTTCTCTAAGAATTTCATCGATATCGAGTTCGATATATTGTCGATATAAAGCGTGTTTTCCTATGTGGCATGCAAGGTGATATAGAATCGTGTTTTGGTACAGGTTTCGATTCGATTTTTAATAGAAAATTTCATGAATTTCGATACATTTGTTTTTTAATAATTTAGTTAATTGTTTTAAAAACGGAAAGAAATAAAAAAAAAAATATTTTATTACTTACTACTACTTACTTACAATTAACTAATTTTTACTAATTTAATTTATTTATTCTTTAACAGGCCTATTCTCAGTTATGACTGGTTATGACTAATTTTATTATTTTCAAACTTCATATTCCCTGTGTTTGTTGTAAACAACATCATAAAAAGTCTCAAAATTTAAAATTATTTGTCAATTTCGAGACGATGTGGGTAGCAGGTCTTTATTTTTTTGAAATTTTCAAACAAAATTTGAATTTTTTTATGATTGTTTACAACAACCACATGTAAAAAATTGAGTTATGATTGAGTTATGACTTTTTTTGTGAATAGGCCCCTAAATTTAATTTTTACTAATTACTATTTATATCTGCCTCACTTGAGATTTGAACCCAGAACTCCCAGTTTACTGGTTGAACGCCTTACTCCTTCAGCCAAAGTTTGATAATAAAAGTAGTTTTTTAAAATTACTTTTACTAAAATTTGAATTTTTTTATTATTATTTGAATTGCCCTTAATTTATAATTTGTATTATTATTTGAACTACCCTGTTTTTATATTCATTTTATTTTGTTTTGACATACTTCTCAGAATTTGAAAATATTTTCATTTCAAAATATATATTAGTACAAACAAATTTCAAGTTGTGTATGGCCTAGTTGGCTAGCAGGTTCGGCAGCTTATGATTTGGAGATTTTTGGCCTTGGTTGAAACCCCGGTCGGGGATTTTTTTTTTTAATTTTTTTTTTATTGTTTTAGTGTTAGATATTATTATTTTTTTAATACTACTAATAAAATTAAAATTTGTGGAATTTTTGTAAAATTTAATAAAACTAAAACTCGATATTATATCGAAAATAAATATTTTTTTCGATGGAGCAACAAATACGAGAATTCCTAAAATGTAGATTGGAAATCATTTCGAAATCGATTTGTTTTTCAAAAAAATATGAGTTCGAGAAACGTTAAAATATCGACTGTATATAATATCGACATCGAATCATTTTTGCGGAAAAGCTTCGAAAAAACTTCGAAAAAATTGTCGCCTCGAAACTGTGCAGACTGGGATTAAACAAGTAAAATATTTAAAGTGGACTTGGGCCGACACTATGAATATCTTCCACAAATTCCAAAAATTGGGCAGTTATCACAATAGTTTTATCAAAAAAAAAATAGACAAAAGAAAAAACTGATTTGCCCTCTTTCCAGATCTTTCTTCGAGTGTAACATTCTGAAAAACAAAATATTAATTTAATTTTTAATTTTAACAAAAATAACTGAATTTTTATTTAGTTCGGTTTGAGTCCATATTAATAATTTCTGAGAAATAATAATTGTTGTACAATGAGAAAATCTGAAAAAAATCAAGTGACAACACAGGCTAAGTGGAGATGTCGACAGCTTTCGGAAGATGCCACCCTTCCATCATCAGCACTCTTTCGATTGTCACACACTTAATGTGTGTCAAACCTAACGGACATTTTTCAAGACTTGAAAAGTCCTACTAAGGGTTAACAATGGGAAAAATACAACTCTGTTAAAAGTTAAGATGGATTAAGTTTCTGCCAAATGAATACAACACGAATTAATGGTGAATACGGGTTATTCAACTTAAATAGGAGTAATTCCAATTCTTAATTTCTTCAAAAGTTTCATTTAAATGGCTAATTTTAATCTGACACACATTAAGTGTGTGACAATCGAAGGAGTGCTGATGATGGAAGGGTGGCATCTTCCGAAAGCTGTCGACATCTCTACTTAGCCTGTGTTGTCACTTGATTTTTTTCAGATATTCTCATTGTACAACAATTATTATTTCTCAGAAATAATTAATATGGACTCAAACCGAACTACAATACTACTGTAGTCAAAACAACTTGTTGTTGAAAAGGCGTCCACTACATATTACTGTAAAACCAACTGAACATGTTGTTGTTTTTAACTATTGATTTTCAACTACAAAATGTAGTAAAAACTACTACAAAAAACGGTATACAGTTGTTTTTACTACACTTGCCTGAAATTTCATTTAAAAAATTTCTTAAATGTTTAAGTGATTGATATATATTTATTTAAAAAGCAATACATTTTAGTTGGTTGTATAGAATTTCGACATGAAATTAAAATTTTTTGGTGTATTTATCTGGAATTATAGAAGAAAAAAAAAAATATATTAATAAAATGTTAAACAAAATAAATTAATTGTAT
Source organism: Pegoplata infirma (assembly GCA_963921195.1). Classification (NCBI taxonomy): domain Eukaryota; kingdom Metazoa; phylum Arthropoda; class Insecta; order Diptera; family Anthomyiidae; genus Pegoplata; species Pegoplata infirma. The sequence continues at coordinate 8,432,307 of OY992537.1, read as the reverse complement.
TTACCATTGTTTTTTTAATAGTTTATTTTAAATTTTCACCGCTACTGATCAAATTTTGTCTGGAATAAAAAAAAAAAACGAAAAATTGATTTATAAAAAAAAAAAAATTAATTTGCAATGTTTCAAAAAAGTATGTACCTGTTCTGTTGTGTATACAAAGAAAAGAAAGATGGCACGCTCATAAGAAAACAAAACACTGCATACATTTTATTTTGGTATTTTCCGATTGGTTTTAATGCACGCTTATGTGAGCGCTATATTATACACACTTGTTATCTCATTTATCCACTTATTTTCTTTCGCTCAAGAATATTTTTCCAACAACATATTTTTTGTTATAATTAAATTTGATAAATTGTAATTTAATTTATTTAGATATTATTTATTTGGTATAAAAATAATTCCTTCCGCATTCCGCACGACCAACTCGTTCGACACATTCGTTTGCAATAAAAATTTCTAGAAAAAAAACTAAAAACAACTACATAAATCAACTATTGCTACAGTGTAGTATATTTTTTGTATTTATTTTTTGAACAGCTACTACTTACTACACAAACGACCGTCATGTAGTAACTGCAATAATTTTCTGAGTGTAAATAAAAATTCAGTTATAAAATATACAGTCCAACAATATATAAACACAATTAATTGTAACAAAAATATTTCAAAAATATCTAACATTTTATATTAAACATTTTCACTTAGAATTCATTCTCTTTCATTTTAAGAATCTACGAAATATTAAAAAAAAAAAAAACAGAAAATAGAAGAACCAACTGAATTTATGTGCTATTTAACAAAACCATTAGCGCAACTCATATATAATGAATGAATGAATGTTGGTTGGTTGTTACACAGAAAAAAACGAATTGTTATATTGACCCCCATATTTGTGAATACAATTAAATTTTTCACTGAAAGTGCTCCTATACGGAAATTTGTAACATCAACTAACGTTTGTAAATATTAATTGTTGAAAAAACAAATGATAAATGAGTTTGTAATAGTTCTCCTAAATTATTATTTGTATTGACAAACGTACAAAATCTTAAATTTTTTTTCAACAAAGAAATTCAACAAACACAAAACGTAATTTGTTGATCTAACAAAAGAGAAAAAAATAAATTTTGTTTTCAACAAAGAAATTCAACAAACACAAAACGTAATTTGTTGATCTAACAAAAGAAAAAAAAAATTTGTTTTCAACAAAGAAATTCAACAAACACAAACGTCATTTGTTGATATGGTAAAGGAATTCAACAAACGAATTTGTGATATCAACCAACAGTATTAGTTGTATTGACAAATTAAAACTTTTATATAAAAAAAAATTTATAGAAAAAAAAAATAAAAATAAATTGATTAAAAATCGATATAAATGTAAGAGAATATTAATATTGAAATTAAACAAAAGTATTTTGTTAGTCAATATTCTTTTTTATAACACTTAAGAATGTATTTTACTTTTATCGTTTTACCGTTTTTGTCTTATGTTGAAAATTCTTTTTTTTTTTTTCGTTTGTTTTTTATTTCTTTCTTTTTTATATACACATATTTTAGTTTCGTTTTAGACAAACATAGCAATCGGTAAAAACTTGGAACGCAAATTCTGTAAAAAAATAATTCCAAAAATATAAAGGCAAAAACAAAACAATAGTTAACAAAACAAAATGTTTATTTAAAAAGATTAATTTATTTTCGAAATACATTTTTGAATAATATTTTCTAAGACATAATTTCAATTGCTGCCGTACCCCTTGCTAGCTCAGATAAAACTAAATTCATAATCTTTTTTTTGTTTTAATTGTCTTCTTTTTTCATTGTCTGCTTTTTTAAAAAGAAGTACAGGCACAAATAAAAAACAAACTACGCGACGAGAGAGAGCATGTTGTCGTAATACTTAGTATGTTTGTGTTTTTGTTTTATACCCCAGCAAAAAAAGTGCGGAGTACTTCTATTTGGAGTGCTTTAAAACTACAACAAATGTAATGAAATACAACAAAAATAACAAAAACCACAAGAAAAAAACACACAAACAGTTTTTTCTACTCCATAAAAAGTTGTTATTCAGCACTTAACTCATTACCTTCCGCGACACTCCCATACAAAAGTAAGTAGACGGGATGCCGTTTTTACTAAATGATTGGTTGATATCAGTATAAGACATTCACAATTGCTGTTTGTTGACTTGAATTTTATGATTTTATTTTCTGTGTATGCTGTTATATGTGCCACACTTGCAACTGGTTGGTAGTTGTGTAGTCAGAGTTTGAAGCATATTTTAACAAAATACGACCGGCTCATAATAATGTTGTTTAATAAGAGGTCTATATTTAGGCTGGCTGTAACAATTTATGCGTTAGCACAACACAAAAAATGAAACTTAATGGGTGTAGTACGCAATTCTGGAACAATGTTATACAGCAAAAAAAAATCTAGCAATTCTATAATGTCTTTAAATGTTTTTCGTTTTTGCTTGCTGTTTTTTTATTTATAATTGAATCATTACACCATTTTTAGGTGTAATCCGAAAATATAAGGGGAACTTTCATTGCTTAAAAAAATATATTTAGTGGTGTTGGACAACGGGGCGTATGAAAGTTCCCTCTTATTCTAATTGCTGTTACGTGCTTATATTGTTGATCTTTGATCGACTCTGAGATATAGTAGCTATGTCTGTCCGTTTGCACGAATATATATTTATGGTTATAGACTACACTCAAAATAATTCTACAGTAAAAGGTTTAGTAAGTGCTTTTGTACCAAAATCTACTAATTATTTACTAATTTTAGTATCTTCAAAGTACTAAAATTAGTAATTTTTACTAGTTTTCAATCATTTAAGTAAAAAATTTTAGTAATGGTTACCAATTTCTGCACTAGGTCCTTTTGGACTAAAATTTAGTTAAATTTTTAGTATTGAATACATACGTTTTTTTTTTGGGTGTAGTTAAGTTCACAAATGGGTAAAATTGGAATAGTGGGAAAAGCTCCCTATTGAAGAACTAATAAATTTAAAAAAAATCCTATTTATGACTAAATAAATATAACATTTATCGCGAGGTGCAAAGTGTCCCCCAACATATTCTGCCAAACCAAGCCCCTACCCTGCCAAACCAAACGCCTACCCTGCCAAACCAAACCCCCTACCTCCACCACACCAAAAGGCCCTGGAAAATTTGTTTTTAACTTTTTTTTTACATTTTGGAGGTTATAAAAGATTCGGCACAGACGAATTTAACACTCTCAAATATAAAAACTGTTCTTGTAATTTTGTTAAGATGTTGAGACATTTCATCTTTTCGGTCCGCCCCTTTAGTGGGTGTGGATTTAAAATATTAATTGGAACAATGATAATATTCTATGTCTTAAGTGCAAAAAATAGCGTCAACCAGGCCACTCCCCCCTAACCCCACTTTCTAAAAAGTGCATTTGGAGGCATACATTTTTACTAGGTAAAGTTTTTATTTCTAATTCCAAGTAAATTTGCTTAAAATGTTAATGGATTTTATCGAATTTGTATTCATTTTTATATTCTACTCCACCCTGTCGGTATAACAAGTTTGTACTGATGATTGTAACCGCTCGAAGAATTAGTTCCAGAAACACTTTTACCATACCGATCGACTCGGAATCACTTTTTTAGTCGATTAACTATGTTTTTCCGTCTGTCCAAGTAAAGGGTGTAAACACGATTCAGGTAGCCTTTTTCAATCGGTTTATGTGTAGACCTAGCCCTACTTTGAGTGGCATTTTCTCTTCAACTTTTGATTTTCCAAAGTTTCCGGCAGCAAAGAGCGACACGTTGAGCAAAGGTCGAGTTTGGGGTTTAAGTATCATAAGATGGGGATCAATCTTGTATGCCACAATATCAGTGCGGCCTCGAGGCTCTATGATTGTCCCTAGGAAAATCCAGAGCTCGGTGTTGCGGCATTTATTTTGCCAAGACGTCGTTGCAATAAGTTTGCGATTTCGTAAGGTTTGTATATTGGTAGAGACTCAATGAGGTCTCTTGCGGGAATTGGGGCAGTCTTTTGTGATGTCAGGGTTATAGGGAAAGACGGAGAAACGAGATTGCCGGTTCTTTGGTAAGTGTTGGCTCCGATACAATTCCTCACAATCCGGAACTTCTGAATGGTAAGGCTTGATATGGAATATCCGGTGGATCAACTCTTGAAATCTTGAAATCAATTTTCATGGAAAGATGGTATAATGAGTCAACATGCAAGTGATCAGACCAGACAAAAAAGTGGCTTACTATCAACTTAGTCTGAGTAGAATAGACTATCGCAGACTTACTGACCTAATTACGAGACACATTGCCTGTGATCGTTATATGACGAGATTCGGTTTCTTATCAAACTCCTTGTGTGCTGCTGTCTCGAGGCTGAGGACACAATAGAACTCGACGTCTGTAGCTGTTCAGCGGGTTTTAATAGTAGGAACATGAACATGGTCCATAGACACCACTTGTCTGATTTTCTCAAGTTTGCGAAAGAAACTGAGAAATTTCAAACAACTACTTTTCACTCTATTTTTCTTAAACTTTCGTCTAACCCTTTACTTATTTCATTTTCGGGTAAGATACAAAGGACTGTTTTAAGTCTGAGCACCATGGACTTGCCTATTTCTCTTATTTAGGCATGTACAATAGGGTGGGGCGATTAGTAAGGAAGGAAAAAAATCTTAATGGGCGCTTCGCGTTTCTGATTCTTAGGATTGTACTGAGCAAAAAAGTCAACTAGACCATACGTCTACGGTGAAAATCGAGCCTCCCGATTTTGACTTGAAGTTTTTTCTCAGACTATTTTTTTTGGAAAAGTTGCAAATTTTCTTGGGCTCATATTTCGTAAACTATTTGAAATTTTGACTTATTTTCAAAAGTAAAGTTGTAGCTATTGTCTCGGGCTACAATTTCTCTGAACATATTACTTAAAAAAAACTTCGTTTTCATGGTCAAAAAGTCGAAAATGTAGAAAATTCAACACTTTTTGTAACTTTTTTTTTGATATTTTGGCCTATAACAGCCAAACCATTGAGATTTTCGATCCAATACTAAGACAAAAATTGTAGCCAAGACAATAGTTAAGAACTCTCTAGTACATTGCAAAAGCATTAGAACGCTCGTTCAGGCAGTTTTGGCCTTGTGAAAGTGCAAATTTTTTGTGAAAATATTGATAAATTACCATTTTCATTTGTTCATAACGCAAAATCATAAAAATGTTCTATTACATATTTTTATTCTATTTATTTATTTATTTATTTTATTCTATTTATTTTTATTCTTATTTTTTATTCTTGTATTGTTTTAAGTTCATTTAACGCATTTTTGTTAGTTTATTGTAAACGATCACCAGAGACTTTATAATATAGAGATAAAACAAATTTAGTTCTTCTACTGACTCCTAGAGAGCGCCAGTCTTTAATATCAGCTCAAGAATATTACTAATATTCTTGAGGTGTTACTAAGACTTAGTGAAGGCTCAAATAACTCAGCAAATACTGCTCATATAACTATGAAATGATCAGTACACTCGTAAGAACTATCCAATATCTTACATATACATAAAATAAAATTATAAAATAAAATGGCATCTGTATCTGAAGGCCGAAAGAAAGAGCCTGGTATGGAATCTCGAGAAGATTTGGAAGGCAATCTTTTAATGAAAAATACACTAAATTGGAATTCTTCTTGATTCATACCTTTTCTCTACCAATACAATTACTTTGTACTTTAAATGAATTTTCAAAATAAATATTGAACAAAACAAAAAAAAAACATTATATTTTTGGATAAAAAAGTGCAAAAAATAAGAAATAGAACATTTTTATGATTTTGCGCTATGAACAACTGAAAATGGTAATTTATCAATATTTTCACAAAAAATTTGCATTTTCACAAGGCCAAAAATGCCTGAAGGAGCATTCTAATGCTTTTTCGATGTACTAGAGAGTTCTTAACTATTGTCTTGGCTACAATTTTTGTCTTAGTATTGGATCGAAGATCTCAATGGTTTGGCTGTTATAGGCCAAAATATCCAAAAAAAAATACAAAAAGTGGTGAATTTTCTACATTTTCGACTTTTTGGTCATGAAAACGAAGTTTTTTCTAAGTAATATGTTCAGAGAAATTGTAGCCCGAGACAATAGCTACAAATTTACTTTTGAAAATAAGACAAAATTTCAAATAGTTTACGAAATATGAGCCCAAGAAAATTTGCAAATTTTCCAAAAAAATAAAGTCTGAGAAAAAACTTCAAGTCAAAATCGGGAGGCTCGATTTTCACCGTAGACGTATGGTCTAGTTGACTTTTTTGCTCAGTACAATCCCAAGAATCAGAAACGCGAAGCGCCCATTAAGATGTTCAAATCGCCCCACCCTAATGTACAACCCATCCCCAAGTCAACAAAGTGTCCTGCGATCACAATTTTGGAATTAAAAAAAAAAAATAATAATTCCGCGATACGTCATGTTTATTAATTTTAATGCGCTGATATCGCTTAGGTCAAGGAATTTAAGAAAAAAATAACTTTTTTTCCTTGACCCCTTCATAGATTTTGAGACAAAATTTCATTTAAAATTAATTTCAGCCAAATTCAATTAAGCAAATTTTCACCCAAAACTCTTAAATTTGACCGAAAGGCGCCATAAGTTAAAATGATCTCATTGGGCTCAAATAAAGTTTAAATAAAAATTTGTCTCAATCTCTATGAAATAGTTAATGGTAAAAAATGTATCTTTTTTTGTAAAAAATTTCTGAACATTAAAAATTTTCAAAAATCCAAAACTTCCCAGTTGGCAAAAAAAATCACACCTGACTTACTGCTGACTCGCCCTTTATAAAATTGCTGACATCTTCATACAATTTTTCAAAATGTCATCAATGACATGTCAGCAGTTGGTCAGGGGTTGTTTAAACGAATTGTTAGTGTCCACTGATACTGGTGGACACTGCTGACCAACTGCTGACATGTCATTGATGACATTTTGAAAAATTGTATGAAGATGTCAGCGATTTCATAAAGGGAGAGTCAGCAGTATGTCAGGTGTGGTTTTATTTTGCCAGCTGGGTATGATCGCCGAGCGCCACGGCTAATTTAATCTAACTGGTGTCAAATATGTACCATTTTAGGCCAAGTGAAATAAAAATTTGCATGGACATTCAAAATCGGAAGAAAAACTTTGGCTCAAATGACTATAAGAATCGGAAAAGTATTTTGAATTTAGAAATCACCATTCCAAATTTTAAGGGAATCGGTTTACTTGTAGCTCCCATAAAAACTACCGTCCCGATCTTAACATAACTCTCAAGTTTTAGGAAAAAGAAAATATTTTAAAAAACCTTGGTTTGTATGTGTTAATTGCGAACTTTAATAACCTAATCAAATCAAATCAGATTACAATTAGGCTGTTTTTTGGATTTCCGATATTCAGTTAAATCGGGCTATTGCAATATATTGGCAATAAACAGAAGTCTATTTCAGTTAAAATTGGTTTTTGTTTGTTTTTAAATTTATCCAAGATCTAAAAAAGGATTGATCTAATCGGTCAATAGTTGGAATTGGGAGACCTTTTTCGGGAAACACTCGTGTAAGGTCGGATTTATTTTTCTTTTGATCTATTGAAAAAATCTTATTAGAAAATTTCTAGTTTAACATGAAAATTTTAAGTGGAACCTGCAATACTCATAACTTGAAAATTGTTAACATAATTTTTAAACATTAGTATATTATTTTTTAACGTACATCATTAAATGGTGTAGTATTGAGAATTTTATATATCACTGGCATAAAGTGAGTGAGTAGAGTAGCTTTGTAACTTGTAACATCTATGTTTGTAATGATTTATATAATTTAAAATTGTATTTTATGTAGCATACTTTGGGGTTGTCTGAAAATGTTTTATTTTGTAGTCAAGGACAATTGAAATTAATGACGGTTTTCAATATTTATGTCTATATTTATATTTTGTTTACATTATATAAAAGATAAAAAGAAAATAGATAATTAAAAAAGAGACATTTGTTAAGACTTAAATAAAAATTTTATTTGTAAATTTTTAACAAAAAATTTAAATTTATAAAAATATTTTTTATTTAAAATGTTTTATCTATATCTTTAAAATAAATTTCTTTTTTTTTTTAAATAAACATATATTATTTTTGGTTTTGTTTTTAATTTTTGTTAAATTTCTACAATAGTCGGTTACATAAGAAACATTTTTTTTGTCTATTTGTAAAAATGTGATTGTAAAAAGTTGAATGCATTTTTTGTGTCATCACATCGATTTAATGACATTTATTTTTGTGGCATTTGTGGCTTACTTAAATGAGACTTTTTGTTTCAAAAAATAAATATTGACAAAAAAAAAAAAAAAACAAAAATCATTAGGAAAGGATTTTATTTTATTTTTGGTTTCTGTACTGACTACGAAGGAGGATTATATTAAGGAAAATTAAGAAACATTGTGCTATATTAAAAGAGCTTTTATAAATATAGTTTCCTATTGTTTTTATGCTCTGTACTTATTGTTAGTGATAGAGGGTATACAGTTTGAGAGGGTATATAAGTTTGTCATTCCGTTTGTAAATCATCAAAAATTATTGCTCAGTGATGGACTATAAGGCATTCTATCGATGTCCGTCTGTTAGTTGAAATAGCGATCACTTCCAAAATTTAACACAGATATGACTAATAACACAGTGTAACAACTAAAATTTAAATGGGATGAAACCGAAGGTAAATGAAAGTTGACATTTTAAATAACAAAACTCTCAACTTTTTTTTATTTTAGTTTAGTGCGAGATTTTTTTACACGCATTTAAAGTTGTTGGTCTCTTATTATAAAAATAATTACTTGAAACTGTATAAGAGGCGTATACTTAATTTTGTAATTGCCTTTAAATAACAATCATTCGCAACGTTGCAAAGTGGTTTATTTTTAATAACACAGTACAACACTAAAAAAATTACGGGGTTCCGACAATTCATTCTGATAGAAGAGACCAAAAAAAAGAATATATGTCTGTGTTTTTAAAGATCACATCGGAATTTTATTTAAGAGACGGTTAAAGTTTCCCAGCTTTGGCCTGTTGTTGCAGCATATTGGTATAAAAAACTAGGTTTTCTTAATATCTGATGTGTAGGCTAACAAATTTGTAGAAAATATATAACAGAGGCACAGTGTTGCCACTTTCTGGATAATTATCCAAAAGTGGGACAATTTCAAAATTCTTGGATAATTTTTGGAATCTGAAAAATTGGTTTTCAATATCTTTTAATATCTTCATACTGGGGGACACTATTCCCTACGCGACAAATGTTGGCAAGTTGATTTATAATGATTTTTGCCCTTACAATTGTTTATAACAATTATATCAATATTTAAACCATTTTATCATTATTAAAATTATTTTTTTCATCAACGCCTACAAAAGAAGGCGGACTGAAAATTGTTTCACTTGATGAACAAAAATACAAAAAAAATCATTAAAAAAATGTCGTTTTTCAGAGGTTGGTTGGTGTTATTTCAAGGGGAAACATTTTTCCACCTGGACCGATTTTGCCCATTTACGAACTTAGCCTACCTATGACCATAAGACAGATTCTTGCCAATCTTTAAGAGTCTAGATTTTTTTTTTGAGATTGCAGTATGTTGTATACAGACGGACGAAGATTCAGATAATGTCTTAGAATCGATCAAGGATAAATAATGTAAAGGTAGTTTAAGGGCTCTCTGACCGATATTTCGATATTTAAGTGTCCACAATTGATTTTTATAGCAATAAAAGCTTGGCAATTTTTCAGTGCAACTATTGCTGGCACATCAAAATCGTACTCCATCATTGTTTGGAATTCATCAAAATATACGCAAAGTGGTTTTTTGTTCATTTTGCATACGTTATTGCTTATTGCCACCAATAAAAATTAGGTGCAGACCAGGAGTTACAAACGGAATGACAAAATAAAAAGTTTTGTGTAATTTGTGAGATTTTGGATAATTTTTTGTATAATTTCCAATTCCATTGGTGGCAACACTGCAGAGACAACAAAAACCAGTAAAAATCAAGGTAGCCCATTTAGGGTTAATTTATTTTGTATTTTTTCAATTAGCAATCTTACTATAAAACTATGTGTTATTTACATCTTATGTTTAGGGTATGTTCAGCAACTTTCAAGAAAATATTATGGCAAATATTTTTGTAGAAAATATTAAACCTCTAACTCCTCCACATAACTGTAATTTTTGGCTCTATTCTAACAAATATAATAAAACACCCCTAAAAAGGGAAAGGGCAGGGATGAAATTTTTTACAAAAATATTGCCCATAAAATTTTATTACATATGTCAGAACGCACCAAAGCCCACAAATTAACAGAAACACAAAAAACCAGTCAAATTCAAGATTGCCCACTAAGGGTAATTTTTTTTTAATGCACAATCTTGAACTTAACTGTCTTTTGGTATTTGTGTTAATTTGGGATTTGTTGTGCTATGTCGTATATAGTAAAATTTTGTGGGCAACATTTTTGTAGATCATTTTATCCCCGCGCTCCCCCTTTTTCAGGATGTTTTTTACGATTTGTTAGAATAGAGTCAAAAAATACCGTTATAAGAGGGAGTTAGAAGGTTAATATGTTCCTCAAAAATATTAACCATAATATTTTCTACACAGTTGCTGAACATACTCTACACCTGAGATGTAAAGAAAAGATTGTGTTATATACCGATATTCTGCCTGATCAGGCAAAATCTGGGAAACTTTAACCGTTACTAAAATAAAATTCCGATTTTGAAGGCGGTTTTTGGAAAAGTTTGAAATTGTTTTACAGCATAATAAAGAGCTTTTCTGAATTAATCCCCAGTTTACATATAAGGGATATTTAAATTTTCGAATTTTATGTCGTAATATCTGCCAAACGATGGCCACGTTAGAGCTGATTGTGGTAAAATTTATAAAAATATGTTGCAAGGTAATCTTCAGTCGGCAAGCAGTGCTCAAAGTTGAAAAAATTACGTATTTCGACCAAAATTCATGTCCAAATTTTTTGACCAAATCCAGCTCAAAAATTGATTTTTAAAAAAATATTTTTTTTTCCAAATTTGTCTCAAAAGTTGCAAAATGTTAGGTGTGTTATCTAAAAAATGTTAAAAAAATATATAAACGCGATTTTGGTTTAAAAATGGTGATCTGCGATATCGGTCCACAGGCTGATCAGCATTTTCAGAACAAAATCGTGTTTTCATATTTTTTTAATTTTTTTTTTTTTGACAACACACTTAACATTTTATAACTTTTAAAACAAATTTGGGTAAAAATTATTTTTACGTTTAAAAATCGCGATCAGTGAAGCAAAATCGCGGTTTTGGAATTTTTTTAAATACTTTTTCAACAAAGTGCGCCAAATTTCCGAATTTTTGAGCCGGATTTGGTCAAAAAAATGGGACATGAAGCTTTGTCGAAATACGTAATTTTTTGGTTCAAAAGTTATGAACGAAAATGTAACGACACCTCGAAAATTTTGGTACATTCCACATAACCTAAAAATACATAATGCAGAATTGTATACCGAATGGTACCCAGCAAATTTTTGAATTACTAGTAATGAGTTTAGTAATTATTGGTATGTACTTACTCATTGCATGAAACACTTCTTATTCTATAAAGGCCGTGAGACAAAAATAAGTAGTGCCTACAAGCTTACGAGTAGGGAGATAAATAACTAATTACCTATAACGAGTAAAATAAGTAGTTATAAGTAACTAATAAAATAAATAGATGCAAACAGGGTTTCAAATAACTATTTATCATTAATTTATTCGTTTTCACGAAACTTTAAGCTAAAAAGGTAAAACAAATGTTGTTTTTTCTGATTGGACTTAATTTCCTAAGTTAACTTGCAAATAAGTACTTATTTTTAACACTGTCAATAACTTATTATTTATATTATTGCAAATAAGTAATTATATATTACAATATAAGCCACTAGTTGCTTTTTGAACAAAAGTAATGCAGTGGGTAATGAGTAGTTGTTGAAAGTAATGTAATTTGAAGGAATTACTATTCACAACACATTACCTAGTTTTTGCTGGGTATTTAAACACCTCAAATATATTTAAAAAAAAAAATTAAAATTTTTTTCTAGCGGAATTTTTTTTATTTGTTTTCCAAACATATTTTTTTTTTCAAAATAAATTTTTTTTAGATATTTTTTAACAACATTTCGTTAGTAAACTTTTATTTTCAAAAACTTTTTTCACAAATAAAGTTTATAGCCTTTTTAACACTGTAGAGTGTATATTAAATTCAGCAAGACCGAACTTTTTTAATTGTTTTTGTATAAATATTCCTTTAAAGAGCCTGAGGTCTTCTTAATTACTTTTCATTAGTTTCAATACAATTTTAATATACTTTTAAGATTAAAAGATCTACCCAGCAAAACAAAATTAAAAATAGTAAAAAAATAGTAATGATTTTTTGTTTAGAAATAACTGAATCCAAACACACAATTCTTTTGTAAAGTGATTAGCAGCTTTATAAAAAATATTTTTTTTATTACATTTTTTTTGCTGGGTTGTGTTGATGAGTTTTTCAAGTATATCCAGAACAACAAAAAGGGCACAAAAAGTTTTATTTTCAGTGCTAATAATATAAACTTTAAAATAAATAAACCTTCAAAGGATATTTGCTTTAAGAAAGAAATCTTTTTGAAATTCTTTAAGAAATTTTTGTAATCAATACGAATTTAAATTTCTTATACTAAATAAATATTAACCATTTAACGTGTCTTTTTGTCAAAACACAAGTTTTATTTCTTTAGATATACCTTATATGTAGATTTCTAACCTAAGATTAGACATGATTCCGATTTGTAGAACTATTTCAAAAAATGTTTGAAAAGTTGATTTCAAAAAAAAAAAAAAATAATAAAAACTATTCAAACTATGAGAAAGCTTACTCCAGCTCGAGGTCACGTTTTTTTACTAATGCTGATTGGTTAGTGAGTATGACGCCAATTAACCAAAAAAAATTTTGAAAATAACATCCATAGAAACCAAGTTTGGCCCATTATGATTTTTGCTGTGGTTTCCCCTCCTTCTCTCTATCCCATTTTGTGTTGCCCTAAAAACGAATTTTAAGGTTTCCCACTTCGACAATTGAATGAATGCCATTATCAGCCATGGGTACCCCGTAGGTCCAGAAAATCCTGAAAAATATAAGAACCTAAATATTTAAATCTCCTAAATGATAAGGCAGGACATTAGCATAAAAAATTAGATCTGTCCTCGACAGAATTGCCTCTGTTGATCCATTATTTTAGTTTTTTTTTTAATTTAGGTTAAGTCGAAGGAATCCGCTATTTTACAATAATGTTTTTTTCGGGATATTTTAAAAAATAATTTTTGGGGTTTTTTATGACCCGAAAGAAAACATAACATTAAGCATCGCGTGGTTCATGTGTCAAAATTTGGCTATAGCCATAACGTGGAGTTGTAAGTTTGAACAACATTAGATAAATCTGCAATTCCAAATTTGCCCTAAAATAAAAACTTTTTACAATCCCTCCTTTTAAACACACATACTTTATATTCAAGACAGTATTAAAACTATTATTGAAAAAGTTTTTTATTACAATAAAAAAAATAAAAAAAAGTGTTTATAAGGTCTCTTCTTAAATCCTTTGACACTTATTTTCCTTGAAGTATTTTCAATGGAATGAATATCTATCCAACAGTTTATTCGTATTTTTGTTAAACCTAATCGTATTTGTCTTTTTCTGCTTGTTTATCTGTCTGTTTATTATTGTTAGCAGAATTGAGTATTTTTACATTTGAACAGTTCAATCGAATAAGGACGATCGTAGACGATTTGTAAATTTTACAGGGGGCAATAAAAATGAAGGAAAGTGATCAAAACTAATGTTTTAGTATTTTTTTTGCATAAAAAAAGATGTATTAGATCTAATCTGATCTATTCAGAAATATTCATATATGTTCGTATTTGATTGCGTATAATTTTATTTAAAATGGCCAAAATTGAGATCTAATTATATCTCGGATTTGGTCAACATTGAAACAAAAATGACATTTTATTATGATTGATCACAATAATAAACAATCAGGATTATTTATATATTATCAGGGCATATATAAAGTTTTAGTTAGATATTCAAAAGAAAACTTTCCAAAACTTGGACTTCAATTTTTTCTTAAATGGGCGAATATCCAAAAAAATGTATTGAAATTTTAATAAATATGTGTTATATTGCAGCAGATTTTTAAAATATATTTATAATACCTCCAAAACTGGAAGATCTATTGTTGGTATTTATTTGTGACGCTTAAAGAATTTCAAGGATACACTTTTTAAGGATTGCAAGGACATTTTGTTTTGGCCAAAATCGAGACTTGATTATATATTGGATTTGGTCAACATTGAAATACAATTATATACTATCAGATGCAGTCATATAAGTATAATCAGATCAAAGCAGAACTTAGATTTTTTCAATTTTTGCTTAAATGAAAAAAGGCCGAATAAACAAAAAAATGTATTGAAATTTGAATAAAAATATGTTTATTGCCGATCTTGACCACATTTTTATAGGACTTGTAAAACTTGAAAAAATATTGTTGGTATTTGTTTGTGGCACCTTAAGGACTTCGAGGATACACTTTTTAAGGATTGCAAGGACATGAAAAAAAAGTTTTTTTTTTCATATTGTTTTTTGATACTGCCATTTAATGCAGTAGTAATATTATATGACACAAAATAAGTTTTTAAGAATTATAATGTTAACCCTTAACTGCATATTACGCGGACATGCAAAAAATTTTTTTTTTTTTAATTTTTTTTATTCATGACATTGCAGTTGTAACATTAAATAACACAAAATGAATTTTTATAAATTATAATATTATCTCATAACTGCATGGAAACGCATATTACCAATTTTTTTTTCGCAAATCTGTTAACCTCCCATAGGCTCGGGTTCATTTTGTCCGATTTAGTTAAAAATTTAAACAGGAAGTTTTTAGACCAAAACGAAACATAATTTTACCGGCGATCGAGGAAATTCGAAAATGTCACAATTCGTGCCACACTGCGTATAATACGCCCTTTTTGCTTTCCACATTTTAAAATCATATAACTCAAAATGAGTGTGGGTTGTTTCTCGTAATGTTCTCTTAACATACTGTTACCGATAGTTAATTTTTAGATGTTTTAGTGTTGTATTTAATTTAAATTGTGAGTTTATTACTTCCAATTTAATTAAAACTATAAAAATATATGAATTATTTCACTTTTAAATAAATTTTTTAGACTAAAAATAAAAATTTTACCAAAATTTTTGCAGAATATTAAAGAGCTCTTCTAAAAATCTCATTTATGCAAAAAAAAAAACGTGTTGTCTTAACAGTGGTCTATTCGCCCTTATTCGCATAAACTGTTCATTTGCTTATACAATTTTAACAATAAAACTTAACTTGTCTGGTATTATTTTTTGTATAAATTGTTGTAGCAACAATAAACTTACACATGCTGACATTGCAAAATTTTTACATAGAATACAAAATCAGTATGAAAAAAAAAAAACTTTACATAGTTTAGCCTCG
Source organism: Pegoplata infirma (assembly GCA_963921195.1). Taxonomy (NCBI): domain Eukaryota; kingdom Metazoa; phylum Arthropoda; class Insecta; order Diptera; family Anthomyiidae; genus Pegoplata; species Pegoplata infirma. Next base: position 8,416,685 of record OY992537.1, on the reverse strand, counting down.
TAAAAATTCCTCCCAGAAATAAAAAATAAAACAACAACTATATTTACATTTTCCTAACCAACCGCCCGGGTTACCTGTTCTCTTAACTATAAACTCAACTGAGCTGGTTCTATATACCAAAATCTGTATTGAATGGAATCGATAAAATTGATACATCGACTACAAAGTTTGTTTTTATTGACCTAAATAAAGTTTAAAAGTTAACAATAAATTTTACGATAAAAAATTGTTTTTTAAGAGAAAACAATCAGTAATACGGATTTATTGGATAAACAATTTGTAAAATTCAAAAGATTTTATAAAAATAAAAAAAAAAACGAAAAATAATATAAATAAAAAATTCACTACTAAAATATTGAAAAATGACTAACAAATTTTGGAAAAGTTAACACTGCACAGTAGAGTATTTGACCAAAATGTTGATAATAATTAAGGCATTTGTTAAAAATATTAAAATTGCTCGTAGCTGAGGTGCTGTTGAGCATAAGGTTAGTAATTTTCATGGAAATGCATGTTTATTCCGGTCTTACACCAAACATTGTAAAATTACAAGAAAAGTTTGTAACTATAAAATTTTCAATTTACAAATTTTTTGACGCGGTAAATCTTAAAAGGAGGTTTCGTGATTTTACTAGATTTTTTGCAATCTCCTTTTTTATGAGAATTCCTAGCAAAAATTACAAGGTTTTTACAAGATGTTTACCAATAAAGTAGTAAATTTACAAATTTTTTGGCGCAATAAAACTTACAAAAAAATCTCGTGAGTATACTATTTTTTTTTTTTTGTAAAAAAAAAAACTTGGAAATTTGGTAAATTACTAAAAAAATTTTAAAATTATAAAAAATATGTAAATTTTTTGTTAAAAAACAAGGAAAACTGTTAAATATTGGTAAAATGGGATTACGAGAGTTTTTATAGCAATTTGACAAGGTTTTTTTTTTGTGTGTAGACTTTCATGTATTTCTTTTAAAAAAGTTAAAAATTACCTCTTGAAACGGGAGCTAGAGAATTAACCCTCTGGTCAAAGAAAATAATAATTACAAAATTTTATAAAACACATCAAACATAATTTTTAGCTCTGAAGAATATTTACACTGTTTATTATACCCTCCAACCACAGTATGGGGGTATACTCACTTTGTCATTCCATTTGTAACGCATCGAAATATCGGTCGGGGACCCCATAAAGTATACCTATATATTATTGATCCATGATGAATTATAAGACGTCCGTCCGTCTGTCTGTAGATAACACAATGCAGTCCAAAATAAAACAGCTAGACTCTTGAAGTTTGGCACAAATATGTCTCATATTTATAGGCAGGTTAAGTTCGCGAATGGGCAAAATCAGCCTAGAGGGAAAAAAGTTCCCTCTTGAAGAACTGAACCAACCTCTGAAAAAATATACTTTTTTTTTACATATTTTTTGAATTTTGGTTAAATAAATGAAACGTTTGGTATATTTATCGCGATGGGAAATTTTATGAGGAAAATATTTGTAGAAAATTTTAACCCTTTAAATGGGCCTTTTATTAGACTTCTGTGTTTAGTTTCTTTTCGCTTTTTGGCCATTTTTAGCGGATGAATTTGAGGCGACTTTAAAATAAGTCGAGGGTATATCTTAAATATTACTCTTAAAGATGCAAAACTCAATTTGTCTTTCAATGAATTATTCTGGAATGGAATAAAAACGTTTTATTTAAAGACAATTGGTGCTCCAACGGTTAAAGTGACTTTTCAAATTAGTTTTACATCTTAAAAGCAATGGTTGAGCTTTACCCTCGACTTATTTTTTAGTCGTTAGCACATCGGGTTCATCCGCTATGAGTTGTCAAATATATCAAAGAACGCGATTTTTTTTAACATGATAATGTTGTTAGGCTGGTATCTAATTTTAAAAAAGTTGCAGGACGCCACCTCAGTTTGACTATATAAGCAAACAATTAACGAAAAATAAAACAAGAATTACTATTTTCATTTTCATAAAACCAAAAATTTTAATAACTTGGGTTTGTAACCTGGATAATAATTCACCTCGTGGTGAATAAAACCGTTTTTCACCAGCTGGTGAATAAAAAGTTACATAATTATTTTTCAACAAAAATTTTTTTTATTTTTCATCAAATTTTTTTTTTTCATAAATTTTTTTTTTCATCAAACTTTTTTTTCACCAATTTTTTTTTTCATAAAATTTTTTTTTCGTCATTTTTATTATTATCAAATTTTTTTTTTTCATAAAATTTTTTTTTTTCATCAAATTTTTTTTTCGTGATTTTTATTATTATCAAAATTTTTTTTTTTCAAATTTTTTTTCATAAATTTTTTTTTTCATAAATTTTTTTTTCATTAATTTTTCATTAATTTTTTTTTCATAATTTTTTTTTTTTTTCATCAAAAATTTTTTTTCTTAATTTTTTTTTTTCATTAATTTTTTTTCCATAAATTTTTTTCATCAAAATTTTTTTTCATCAATTTGTTTTTTAACATATTTTTTCATCAAATATTTTTATCAAATTTTTTATTATCAATATTTTTCTCACCAAAAAAAATTTTTTTTTTATATTTTTTCACCATTTTTTTTACATCAAAAAATTTTCTTTTCATCAAAAAATATCATCAAAAACTTTTTTTCATCAAAAATTTTGTTTCACTAAAAATTTTGGGTTCATTAAATTTTTTTTTTTAACATAATTTTGTTTTTCGTGAAAAAAAATAATTTTTTTTACCAAAACTACCATTTGTTTATCAAATGTACATAAAACAAGTGAGAGTGTTATATTCTTTGGTGCCGAATCTTTTATACTCTCCAAAATGTAAAAACACTTTTTTGCACTTATTTTTGCACTCACTTACGAAATGTACAGTTCTTTTGGGTTTTTAATGGGGTCCTCGACTGATATTTCAATTCGTTTTGCATTGAATTGCAAGGTAATATAACATTATTTTTTCTAAAAAAACTTTGCTTTGGCAAGTACACCCAAATCTTCAGCAAAACATTATAATGATTTAATGTTTTGGGCAAGAGTACAAAATTAGTAGACATTTTTATTTCAAATTTCTCAAAAATGATGTAATAAACATGTTTGGAGACCACACTCAAAATAAATTCTCTGTCCAATCAGCAGAAAAATCTGCTGAAAATACACCCATTTTGAGCCATATGAGAAATCTGCTGATTTTAGCAGACACGGTTTGCTAAATATCTGTCATAAGAGGTGAATAAATATAACAGGAAAAAAAAAACATACGCCGCCAGCCAGCATCGAACTCGCCACCTTCCGATTTGAAAGTACACTTCTTAACCACTACGCTACGGAACCTTATACTTTTATCTGGCGTTTTAGTTATTAAGCATGTGTGTTGTTCGACAGCAGAGAAATCAGATTTTAGCTGAAATATCTGCTGATTTCAGCAGAAAAATCTGCTGATTTTAGCAGAACAATCTGCTGATTTTAGCAGAACAATCTGCTGATTTCAGCAGAACAATCTGTTCTGCTTTTTTTTATATAAAAAAATTTCTTGAAAAAATAATGAAATTCAGCAAACAAAATCAGTATAAACATAATAAAATGTCTGTTATTTTCTTAAACTGAATGACAGAGATTTTAGTAAAAATATCCTTCTCAGCTGAACAATCTGCTAAAAGATTGCTAATTCAAATTGAAAGTCGTTTTACAGATTTTTTGACAGAGTTTTTCTTTTGAGTGCAGATTTGTCATCACTAGAACAATTGCAATTAACTGTGTAAAGTCGCGTCTCATTCATATCAAGCTTTTTTAAAAATGTTCCGTAGTGTTATTTAATATTTTAACAAAAATCAACATTTGTTTTTTACTGTTGGAAAAATTTTCTAAAATCAATAATATTATGCATAATAATAAGTCATTTTGCAAGTCTTACTCGACACGTTTTGTGGAATTTGTCAGATTCCATTGTCAAAAGTATTTAGCAAATTGACAATCGTTATGGTGTGTAGTTAGTACATAAATTCTCATTATGTCTAGTTACATACGAATATACGACTTTATGTTTTGCCACTAATTGTCAATTAAATATGTTAGATTTTAATCATATCTGTGTAATAGTTTGGTCGTGATCGCCATTTGAACAGACAGATAGAGATACAGACAGGCCGACATAGCTAGAATGTCTTAGCATCGGCCACTGATCAATATTACAAGTACTTTATGGGGTCCTAGACTGATATTTCGATGACTAACGAACGAAGTATCACTAAAGTGGATGGTATAAAAACTTTAACTACAAATGCTTCAATTCATTTATAATTTATTTTGTTAGCAGAAGTAACACCGCTTAAAAGCGGTTTTACTTTTAAGCTAATGAGTCAACTTTGCGCATTAAATGATTAAGTTAATTATATTATAAAATCTACTCTAACTCTTTAAATAAGTATATTTTGGTTAAAAAATATAATTAATTCCTTAAAACTTTTCCACCTTACAATTTTAATTTTTTTTTTTGCCGTATTGAGGCATACCAAAAAAAATGTGAGACTGGCATATAAACTTTAATAGTTCATTTGGACAAGAATAAGTTTATCCAGACATAAAATATAAAACGACCCGAAACATGCAAACTTTAGATTTTTTTTGTTTCTCATTTCTTTTGTATGAGTTGATTTTCGCAGAAACATACAAAACGGTTGTTAACTCTAATAACTTAATTGGTAGTGTAGAACTAAAATAGAAATAGCATTACAGCCTAAAGGGGAAATATATCGTTAACGTTAACCTATAGTTAAAACATCTACCGTTACATAAAGAATTTTTGACAAGTTTACAATGGAAATGCGAAAACATTTCTTAGCTTAAAAATAAAAAAAAACTTCTTTGGTTTTAACAAGGACAAGAGTAGAGTATTAAAAAAAGGTCAAAGGTAGTAATCAAGATATGGGGAAAAAAATTATATGAAATTATATACTTTAAAAATGTTGATTAGTTTAATAAACTATATAATTTATAGACAGTTTACAACTTCATTTAGTATAAGGTGTTGATAAAAGGAGGAATTAAGTTCTTATAATATTTAAGAATATATGCTTTAAAAACATAACAAATTTAGCTAATTGTCTGAATGAGTCTTTTTTAAAAACCTATTATATAAATTTAAAAGTTATATGTTTTTTTTTTTTTTTGATATAGCTAAAAATAATAATTTAATACTTAAACACATTAGAGGTATTCAGAGTATTTCCGCCAGCCCTGGCAATGTAGCAAAAGAGTACTTCTTTCAAAAAATACATGTTTTTTGAAGGGTAATTTTAAAAAGTGCTCTTTTACCACCAGTACCAGGGCTGGCAAGTAGGACTCTGAATACCTCTATTATTTTCTTTTTATACTTACACTTTAAGTAATATAAGATTGATGACTTGCTTTACCGGCACGTGTATGAAAAATAGAAGACAGTTACTTCGAATTTAATGCACCGTGCAAAAATTAAAATCAAACTTTTTTATACCCTCCACTTAGTGATAGAGGGTATATATAAGTTTGCCATTCCGTTTGTAACTCATCGAAATATCGGTCTGGGACCCCATAAAGTATATATATTCATGATGCCCGATCGATTTTAAGACATTCTAGCGATGTCCGTCTGTCCGTCTGTCTGTCTGTGGAAAATGCTGTAGCGGACAAAATATTGCACAGAGATGACTGAAACTTAACATACTTATTGGAAGTTCTCCCGAGAAGTTTGGTATTGCATTTGAGCGATATCGGTTCAGCGGTTCAAAAGTTATGAACGAAAATGTAAGCACACCTCAAAAATTTCAGTACATTCAACATAACCAAAAAATACAAAATGCTTTAATTCGGCTTCTGGTTGACATATGTGAACATAATTGAACACCAAATGGTATTTTAACAAGTACGAACATATTTTTTGACAAAAAAAAAGAAAAAAATCGTGTATTTTTTTTTACCAAAAATTTTTTTCGCGGAAATTTTTTTTTTTATTTTTTTTTTTTTTCAAAAGTAATTTCCTTTTAAATAAAGTTTTTTGCAATAATCTTTTTAAATTATGGAGGGTATCACTACATTCGGCAAGGCCGAATTTAACTTTTTTACTTGTTTATACTGTTTTTTACGTGAATTTCTAACAAAGTAACTAGCTAACAAAAAAATTTTTGCTGCGTTGGAGTCGGCTAATCAATTTATTATGATTTTTGCCAAGCCTCAGCCGAATAAACATTAACCTCAAGTTGCGAACACTGTAAAAGGCTTTCTTGATTACACTAGTTGACAAATTAAAAAAAAAAATTCTGAGCACGAAATGTGACTATATTTTTTAATGTATTATACCCACCTAAACTCAAAAAATTTGTTTACGGATTCAGTAATTAAAAATAAAATGTTAGCGTTTTGTCTCGCCTACATTTTCCATAAAAAACTTGTCGTAGCAACATTTTCCATAGAAAATTTGTCGTAGCAACATTTTCTATAGAAAATTTGTCGTAGCAACATTTTCTATAGAAAATTTGTCGTAGCAACATTTTCTATAGAAAATTTGTCGTAGCAACATTTTCTATAGAAAATTTGTCGTAGCAACATTTTCTATAGAAAATTTGTCGTAGCAACATTTTCTATAGAAAATTTGTCGTAGCAACATTTTCTATAGAAAATTTGTCGTAGCAACATTTTCTATAGAAAATTTGTCGTAGCAACATTTTCTATAGAAAATTTGTCGTAGCAACATTTTCTATAGAAAATTTGTCGTAGCAACATTTTCTATAGAAAATTTGTCGTAGCAACATTTTCTATAGAAAATTTGTCGTAGCAACATTTTCTATAGAAAATTTGTCGTAGCAACATTTTCTATAGAAAATTTGTCGTAGCAACATTTTCTATAGAAAATTTGTCGTAGCAACATTTTCTATAGAAAATTTGTCGTAGCAACATTTTCTATAGAAAATTTGTCGTAGCAAAATTTTCTATAGAAAATTTGTCGTAGCAACATTTTCTATAGAAAATTTGTCGTAGCAACATTTTCTATAGAAAATTTGTCGTAGCAAAATTTTCTATAGAAAATTTGTCGTAGCAACATTTTCTATAGAAAATTTGTCGTAGCAACATTTTCTATAGAAAATTTGTCGTAGCAACATTTTCTATAGAAAATTTGTCGTAGCAACATTTTCTATAGAAAATTTGTCGTAGCAACATTTTCTACAGAAAATTTGTCGTAGCAACATTTTCTATAGAAAATTTGTCGTAGCAACATTTTCTATAGAAAATTTGTCGTAGCAACATTTTCTATAGAAAATTTGTCGTAGCAACATTTTCTATAGAAAATTTGTCGTAGCAACATTTTCTATCGAAAATTTGTCGTAGCAACATTTTCTATAGAAAATTTGTCGTAGCAACATTTTTTATAGAAAATTTGTCGTAGCAACATTTTTCTATAGAAAATTTGTCGTAGCAACATTTTCTATAGAAAATTTGTCGTAGCAACATTTTCTATAGAAAATTTGTCGTAGCAACATTTTCTATAGAAAATTTGTCGTAGCAACATTTTCTATAGAAAATTTGTCGTAGCAACATTTTCTATAGAAAATTTGTCGTAGCAACATTTTCTATAGAAAATTTGTCGTAGCAACATTTTCTATAAAAAATTTATGCTAGCAACATTTTCTATAAAAAATTTATGCTAGCAACATTTTCTATAGAAAATTTGTCGTAGCAATATTTTCTATGGAAAATTTGTCGTAGCAATATTTTCTATAGAAAATTTGTCGTAGCAATATTTTCTACAGAAAATTTGTCGTAGCAACATTTTATATAGAAAATTTGTCGTAGCAACATTTTCTATAGAAAATTTGTCGTAGCAACATTTTCTATAGAAAATTTGTCGTAGCAACATTTTCTATAGAAAATTTGTCGTAGCAACATTTTCTATAGAAAATTTGTCGTAGCAACATTTTCTATAGAAAATTTGTCGTAGCAATATTTTCTATAGAAAATTTGTCGTAGCAACATTTTCTATAGAAAATTTGTCGTAGCAACATTTTCTATAGAAAATTTGTCTTAGCAACATTTTCTATAGAAAATTTGTCTTAGCAACATTTTCTATAGAAAATTTGTCGTAGCAACATTTTCTATAGAAAATTTGTCGTAGCAACATTTTCTATAGAAAATTTGTCGTAGCAACATTTTCTATAGAAAATTTGTCGTAGCAACATTTTCTATAGAAAATTTGTCGTAGCAACATTTTCTATAGAAAATTTGTCGTAGCAACATTTTCTATAGAAAATTTGTCGTAGCAACATTTTCTATAGAAAATTTGTCGTAGCAACATTTTCTATAGAAAATTTGTCGTAGCAACATTTTCTATAGAAAATTTGTCGTAGCAACATTTTCTATAGAAAATTTGTCGTAGCAACATTTTCTATAGAAAATTTGTCGTAGCAACATTTTCTATAGAAAATTTGTCGTAGCAACATTTTCTATAGAAAATTTGTCGTAGCAACATTTTCTATAGAAAATTTGTCGTAGCAACATTTTCTATAGAAAATTTGTCGTAGCAACATTTTCTATAGAAAATTTGTCGTAGCAACATTTTCTATAGAAAATTTGTCGTAGCAACATTTTCTATAGAAAATTTGTCGTAGCAACATTTTCTATAGAAAATTTGTCGTAGCAACATTTTCTATAGAAAATTTGTCGTAGCAACATTTTCTATTGAAAATTTATCGTAGCAACATTTTCTATAGAAAATTTGTCGTAGCAACATTTTCTATAGAAAATTTGTCGTAGCAACATTTTCTATAGAAAATTTGTCGTAGCAACATTTTCTATAGAAAATTTGTCGTAGCAACATTTTCTATAGAAAATTTGTCGTAGCAACATTTTCTATAGAAAATTTGTCGTAGCAACATTTTCTATAGAAAATTTGTCGTAGCAACATTTTCTATAGAAAATTTGTCGTAGCAACATTTTCTATAGAAAATTTGTCGTAGCAACATTTTCTATAGAAAATTTGTCGTAGCAACATTTTCTATAGAAAATTTGTCGTAGCAACATTTTCTATAGAAAATTTGTCGTAGCAACATTTTCTATAAAAAATTTGTCGTAGCAACATTTTCTATAGAAAATTTGTCGTGGCAACATTTTCTATAGAAAATTTGTCGTAGCAACATTTTCTATTGTTGTAGCAAACCTAAAACGATTGATATAAGTTGAAGAAAAACTTACACTCTCCCAGTAAAAACTTCTATTGCCAAGTAATGAGGTTTTCGCCTTTAAATTGGTGGTGGTAGCTAGTTACTATGTTAGTGAAACACTCATTATTTTAACATGGCGATGTCATTGGAGTAATGACCGCATACCCACTCGCTTACACGGTGAGCCTCAGCGATGTTCAGGTTGAACTTTAGTGTCGACGAAAAGTGTAAGCGCAGTTCGATTTCTACATGAATAAATGTCACAAAACTGTTAACAGCGAAATCGTAGCTGATCGCATTCGCGAGATATCGCGAAATTAGTGTTTTTGTATTTTCTAAAATTTTGACAATGAAGTTTTTTAAATATCTTCAAAAACTGGGTATGCAGTTTTAATTGTATTTATTTACATGTCACAACACAGTTAACAGCGAAATCCTATCTTCTCAATTTCGCGAGAAATCGCGAAATTACTTTTTTGCTGTTTTTATTTTTGTTTTTATCTTCATATATGATTTTTTAAAATTTCATAAAAGCATGGTATGCAGTTTTACTTGTGGTTGATCAAAGGTCACACAGCTGTTGACATCAAAATTGTAGGTGCTAAATTTCGCGAGATATCGCGTAATTATATATAAATTTTTTTTTTTTTTTTATTATATTTTAAACCCGGTTCTTTAGAAATGATAAAAAAAAAGTGGTATGCAGTTTGATTTGAACATGCTGGAAGAAATTAAAACTGCCCCCAAAAAAATTATAGCTGCTCACTTTCGCGAGAAATAGCGAAAAACAGCTTTTTGGGGGTATTTCTTGTTTTGATTAATAAAAGAAGTTTCTTTAACATTGTTGAAAAACACGAAATGCAGTTTGACTTGCTATTGATCAAAGGTCATAAGGCTGTTAACATTTAAATTCTAGCTGCTTAATTCTTCGAGATATCGCAAAAAAACTCGCTTATCTACTATTTATTCATTAATTTGTGTTATTTGTGGTCTGTAAAAACATATACTTCAATTAACGACAAAAATGTGGTATGCAGTTTGAATTCGAGGTTATTAGAGGTAACAAAACTGCAAGCATAAAAATTATAGACGATCAATTTCCCGAGAAATCGCAAAATTACTGTACGAGCTTTTATATAAAATTACTTTTTTTTCTTTGGTATCAAAAAAAAATAAAAATTTAAGTAACGACAAGTATATGGTATGCAGTTTAAATTGCCGTAACTGAAGGTGGTAAAACTGCTGAAATCTATATATTGACGCTAATTTTCGCGAAAAATTTTTCAATTTTTTTTTTTTTCATTTATTTTGTATTGTAATATTATTATGCACTCTCTTTTTCTTCAAATAATTCATAACCATTTATTAACTGTCATATTATTTTGATTCCTTAAAGAATTGACCACATAGGACTTTTGTGTTAGCAGTTTAATGTCTTTTTATCATGTACAAATAAAAATGCATACCACGTTTTTACACCATTTCAAAAGAACATGCAAAATTGAAAAATAAAAAATATATAAATAATTCCGCGATATCTTGCGACAGTGTACACCTACAACTTTGATGTCAACACCCTTATGACCTTCAATCACGTACACATTAAAGTGCATATCAGCTTTCCACAACATTTGAAAAAAACCTACAAAAAGTTGAAAAACAAAAATTGACAAAAAAGTTATTTCGCGATTTCTCGCGAACTAAAGAAGATAGGATTTCGATGTTTACTGTTTTGTGACCTTAAAATAAGTACAATGAAAACTGTATACTCAGTTTTTGAAAATATTTAAAAAACTTCAATATCAAAATTTTTTAAAATATAAAATCACTAATTTCGCGATATCTCGCGAATGCGATCAGCTACGATTTCGCTGAAAACAGTTTTGTGACAACTAATCATGTAGAAATCGAACTGCATTTACACTTTTCGTCGACACTAAAGTTCAACCTGAACATCGCTGAGGCTCACCGTGCTTACGAGAATGCTGCTGAAAAACTACATACACTGCGAATCACATCAATAAGGAATCGAGTTTTTCACTTTTTAATCGAATATATCTTTGTAACGAATAAGCGGAAAAATATAAAAAAATGCACTGGTAGAAACCATTATCTAGCTAATAACGTCAAATAATAACAATAATCAAAAGACTGAAAGAAGTCATTTAAAAAAATATTTTTCGGCAATTTGTTAAAAAATTACTAGTTTTTTATGAATCACTTGAATAAGGAATTTTTTAATACAGACCAAGTAGGACCTGAATCCAATTTGCTATGGATAGCAATTCCTTAAGCAATAAAAACAAAACAGTTTTGTTTCGAATTTCAATAAAAATGAGACTCACAACAGCTCTTAGATCTTCCGAAATGAAAAAATTACTGTATTTAAAGTCCAAAGTGTTAAAGGCCGTTGAAATCGCGAAAATAATAGAGAGGGGCAAACCTATTGAAGGCAATTATTTAAAAACATTAAGAACTATGGAAAAAACACGAATGGGCGAACTAAAATGGCAAGAACAGAACGAAATCGACGAAAATTTTAAGAATTCCATCGAATTCCACGTTGACAGGTTGCAAAATTATCAAAGAAAGTGGTGATTTAATGGGTATTTTGACAGTCCATCACGATTAAAAATTAAATGAGTTCATAGTCTGTTGCAAGTTGCAAAAAAAAGCCACCCCTTAGTTCCAAACTTAAGAAGCATCGATGGTAACGTAAGGAACAGTAATGATGCCGCAGTAGAATTGCGCACCCCGTACTATAACAACACCTTCTATGATCTGTCTGCTATGCAAAAACGGTTTTTGTTGTCTCAAATCACCGAAAACCATTGTATCCGTCCAATGCAACGGTATTATTTTTTTTTCGTCGGAATAAATTACTTTGAAAAATTTCTCAGACCGTGTCATTGTATTCCTGCAGAGATTAAGGCGCTGCTTACTACGTTTGACTTTCAGCGATTAATTTTTGCATAATTTTCGACGAGCTATGAACTCACTTGACTTTTAAACGCGCCGGACTGTACAAATACTCGGATTAACGCAATTTTATTTGAGAATTTTGAAAGATGTCGGCGTAGAATTTGGGGGTATTTTTAAAATTTTTTTCGATCTCGTTCAGTTGTTGCCATTTGAGTTCGCCCATTCATGTTTTTTCCATAGTTCCGAATGTTATTTAGATAATTGCATACAGCAGTTTTTTTCCTCTCTTTTATTTCCGCGATTTCAACGACCTTTAACACTTTGAACTTCAGAGTCAGTACTTTTTCCTTTTTGGAAGAGCTAAGAGCTTTGGGAGTCCCATTTTTATTGAAATTCAAAACAAAACTGGTTTGTTTTTGTTGTTTAAGGGATTGCTATTCATTACAAATTGGATTCAGGTCCTACTTGGTCTGTATTACAAAATTCCTTATTCAAGTGATTCATAAAAAACTAGTAATTTTTTAACAAGTTGCCGAAAAATATTTTTTTAAAGGACTTCTTTCAGTCTTTTGATTATTGTTATTATTTGATATTATTAGCTAGATAATGGTCTCTATCAGTGCATTTTTTTATATTTTTCCGCTTATTCGTTACAAAGATATATTCGATTAAAAAGTGAAAAATTCGATTCCTTATTGATGTGATTCGCAGTGTACATTAGTACCACAAATAATAAGCTACTAGTAGCCCAAAAATAACTCGTTACCCACTACTTACAAAAATGCTACTAAATAACAGCATACATTAGTCCCAAAAATAAGTAGCTACCAGTTGCTCAAAAATAACTCGTTTCCCACTCCTTACAAAAATGCAACAAAAAAAAAAACATCTTGATTTTGTTTTAATATAAAATAACAGCTTTTGATTGTTTTAATAAATTTTTAACTTGGGGCAACTTCCGCCAATATGAAATTGAACAAGTTCGTGTTGAACGTGTTTATTTCAAGAGCAACCAAGCGGACAAATGTGGAAATGGAAAAGATCCAATGTACCAACGGAACCAATGTTTACGTTGATATCCTTCCCTCCAAATGTTTGATTGTAAAATTCAAATATTACAGGACCGAAAATATATCTTGGAACCTCGTAGAAAGAGACATTTGGCTACTTATGACATTACCAATAACAAATATACAGAAGCGACTGCTGCTCAGCCAATGGAAACCGCATTAAACACCATCTTAAGTCTATATAAGAGTGAGTTAGGTTTTAAGGGAAATACTGTCTGTGATGGTTTTTTACCTTTTTACCGGCTTTAACATACTTTAAACAACAAGGCAAGAAAAGTTAAATTAAAATTTGGAGAACACCACAAAATTTCTAGAAAAAACATTAACAATTTAGAAAAAGCCAATTAAAATCCAGAAAACTTCAATAGAAGTTATTCAAAGACTAATTAAGGCTCATAAATCACGATCAAGTGTCAGCTAGATCCAGTTTTCTGAATATCAATTTGGTTTTCTAAACTTTTTTTTGCGTTGTCCCAATTTTAATCAGAATTCCTGAATTTAAATTTCTGTTAACAGAGTTTTAGTAGAAAAAGTAGATAAATGTTAATCTTTTTTAAGCTAAATGTGCAAGTTCTTTCTAAATTTTCTTTATCATTTTTTTAATTTCATTAAAAAAAATTATTTAGACAACTTATCAGATATTTTAAATCGTATTTACCAGTAACCTGTTCTGTATCAGGTTATCGGTAACTCATTATTTATTAACAAGATTTAACCGGTTTTGTATTAGGCTATCGGTAACTCATTATTTGTTAACAAGAAGTAATCGAGCAGGTAACGAGCCCTCATTACATAGAATGCAGGCTGTAATGGGGACTTATTACCAAGTTTTTACTGGGCTAGTGAGCCATACAGACAGACTGCAGCACATTAATAGAATGTCTTAGATTCGATCATGAATCATTTTTATAAAGGCATGCTTATTTCAATGGTGGAATTCTTTTTGAAATCATTGAAACATTTTTCTTGCAAATGTTTGCCAAATTTTTTTGCAGTTTTTTATTTAAAAAAATTTTGCACTCACATATTAAAACTTGTTTGATTTAAGAAACAGTTAAGAATTTTTAGGGGCCGCGTTAGAAGACACATTTTCTGTAAACATTTCTGAACTTCTTGCAGGTTTCTTAATTGCTGGAAATTTACGACGTTTACTGATTTCATTTTTTTAGTATTCTTAATTTTTTCATATTTTTCAATTATTTTTGGTTCTGTTTGAATGTTCTGAATTGTTTTTATCGGTGTCAATTTTTTTTCGAATTTTTCTGATATTTTTTAATATTTCCAATTTTTCTGATATCTATATATGAGTCATTCCATGTCAGACCGAACACCTTTTATACACCACCTCTTCCGATTTTCTTTAAATTTGCCAGACGTATTAAAAATAAAAAAATATTTTACACGTATTTCGGGAAAAAAATTAAATTTTTTTTTTTTAAAAAGTTATTTGCATTTGAAAATCGTCAAATCGTGAAAAATCTTCCGACATGACAACATTTAAACTAATGTTTTTATAAAACTAGTGAATGGGTTTTGAAGTTCGATACCTTATTTTAAAGGTATTTGAACCTTCTTTTTTAAAAAAATATTATTTTTTATAAATTATTTTTTTTTTGTTATTAAAATTTGGTTTTTTTACTTAATTTCTGTTTTCCACAATCTTCGAACAAGTCGAAAAATCTGAAAAAAATATTTTCTTAAAGGTTAATATATTCTTAACATTCCCTCAAAATTTCAGAGTGGAGGTGGAATGGATTCTATCTTTTTACGATTTTTTTCCATTGCAGCACCACAAAAAAAATTACATTTTGTATAAAAACATTTTATTTTCAAGCATATTAACGAAAATGTCAACGCATGTATGCATGTGTGTATGTATTCAAAAACACACGCTTACATATTCATGTTGTTCTTGAGCATTATTTGTTGTTTTGCTTTTTATATGTGTCATTAGATTTTTTTTAAAAATTGCATTTTGCTTAACGAAAATATCAATTCATATATGTATGCAAAAACACAAGCTAACAAATAACAGTCGCAAATAACGGTCCTTGGTAATTGATCTATGATTTAAAGCAAACACAGAAGATTATTTGTAGACTTTTAACAGCCTTTAAATAACAGTTTTTATTATATTTAATATGGGGCAAAGCGCGTCAACGGTCCACACCCAAAAACAAATGTTGTCCAATTTAAGTATAATTTTGGTAAAATAGTAGGTTAATGATAGGTATTCTAAATTACAAATATAAAATTTTTTAATGAAATATTGGCAGAGTTACAGGGTTGGAAAGTTTTGATGTTTTTGAAAAGAACATATTTTGGTGAATTTTAATTAACATTTTGATGAAACAAAAATTATAATTTTAAAAACGACTTTTAAAGTATTTTTGACGGCCTTTAAAATGGCATTTGTGGTTTTTTTGAAAAAAATAAATTTGACCTTCAAATTCAAGGTCAAAATATTAAGTTGTAATTATCTTCTAAGGGTCGCACTTTTAAATTTTTTTCACTATGCCCACTAGAAAGCTTGACATTTTTTTTAATTTCGGTTTTTCTTTAAAAAATGGTATGTATGAAACTTTATGAGAAATCAATTTTTTAGGAGTATATGACACTCAAATTGTACTGAAATCGCTTTAATCTGCATACAATAACAACAACAAAAATCAATGCTTAGATAAAGTGTGCGTTGTAAACACACACAACAAACGTTGCACGCATAAAAAATAAAGAAATCAGTACAGTTTGGGTGTTATGTACTCGTAAAAAAAATGATTTCTCATAAAGTATCATACATACCATTTTTTTTTTAAAAACCGAAATTAAAAAAAATGTCAAGCTTTCTAATGGGCTTAGTGAAAAAAATTTAAAAGTGCGACCCTTATAAGATAATTACAATTTAATATTTTGACCTTGAATTTTAAGGTCAAATTTATTTTTTTCAAAAGAACCACAAATGCCATTTTAAAGGCCATCAAAAATACTTTAAAATTAGTTTTTTAAATTATAATTTTTGTTTCATCAAAGTGTTAATTAAAATTCAACAAAATATATTCTTTTCAAAAACATCAAAACTTCCCAACCCTGTAACTCTGCCAATATTTCATCAAAAAATTTTATATTTGCAATTTATACTACCTATCATTAACCTAATATTTTACCAAAATTATACTTAAATTGGACAACATTTGTTTTTTGGTGTGGACCTTTGACGCGTTTTGCCCCATATATAAGAATTAATAGGGGTGTTTAAGTTGAAATATTAGCTTAAATAATTAAAATACAATGAGAAAAAAATCACAAAAATTATGCCATAAAAAAGTACCTTTAAGGTTTTTGGGTTAAGCAAGCCTGAATTTTTTATAAAAATATTGAAATTCAGCAAGCGGTTTGAAAGTAAAAAAGTGTATTTTTTTTTAATACATAACTAAAAGTTAAATAATAAGCAATTTTAATTTTTATATACATTTTTTTTTTTATGTTTGACAACATTAAACGGATTACAACAAAATCTGTAATTCGGTTTCATTATTTTAATTTAATTAACAAATTTTTATTCCCTCTGAAAGCACTGAACTGAGATAATCGAACTTTTCTTGTAAACTAAAAATCACCTGCAACATTGCTTTTTTTAAAATAGAACATACAAAAGAATTCTAATGGCAAAATAGAAAAAGCAAAACAAACAAATCTCCAGAACAATATGAATTTGTTAGCTTGTGTTTTTGCATACATACATGCATTGATATTTTCGTTACGCAAAATGCAATTTTAAAAAAAATCTAACGACACATATAAAAATCAAAACAACAAATAATGCTCAAGAACAACATGAATATGTTAGCGTGTGTTTTTGAATACATACACACATACATACATGCGTTGACATTTTCGTTAACATGCTTGAAAATAAAATGTTTATATACAAAATGTAATTTTTTTGTGGTGCTGCAATGGAAAAAAATCGTAAAAAAATAGAATCCATTCGACCTCCACTCTGAAATTTTGAGGGAATGTTAAGAATATATTAACCTTTAAGAAAATATTTTTTTCAGATTTTTCGACTTGTTCGAAGATTGTGGAAAACAGAAATTAAGTAAAAAAACCAAATTTTAATAACAAAAAAAAATTAATTTATAAAAAATAATATTTTTTTTTTTAAAAAGGAGGTTCAAATACCTTTAAAATAAGGTATTGAACTTCAAAATCCATTCACTAGTTTTATAAAAACATTAGTTTAAATATTGTCATGTCGGAAGATTTTTCACGATTTTGACGATTTTCAAATGCAAATAACTTTTAAAAAAAAATTTTAATTTTTTTCCCGAAACACGTGTAAAATATTTTTTAATGAAGACTTCGTTCTCAAATTTTGAAAGACATCGGAGACATCGAAGTCAATTTTTAGCAAAAATCGTACGGTTTGACATGGAATGACTCATATATAATTTCCCTATTTGTGTGTTCCTCTTTTTTTGTCTATCCAGAGCTTTTTGATGCCCACTGATCAGCTACAAAGCTGAAAAATGGCATGCATATAGTAAAACACTTGGGACAGATCCTAACGTAGCCGGATTTTCGATTTTTTGCCTGTGGGCGGAGAAATAAGCGGGAAAGTGGGCGTGGCAAAATTAATTTTTTTTACGTTTTTGCTTAATTTAAAGCCCCCAAATGACTTAGGAAGCTGAAAATTTCCTAGAATATAGTCCTAACGATGCCGCACATCCCCAGGTAGTCGGATTTAAAATTTTCGCAATGTGGGCGGAGAATTGAGGGGGAAAGTGGAGTGGCAAAATTTAGATTTTTTTTAACATTTTTACTTCTTTTGAAGCCCCCAAATGACTAAGGAAGCTGAAAATTTCCTAGAATATAGTCCTAACGATGGCGCATATCCCCAAGTAGTCGGATTTAAAATTTTCGCAATGTGGGCGGAGAATTGATGGAAAAGTGGCGTGGCAAAATTGGGATTTTTTAAAATTTTTACTTCTTTTGAAGCCTCCAAATGACATAGGAAGCGGAAAATTGCATAGCATTTAGTTCTAACAATGAACCATATCCTGAAGTAATCGGATTTAAATTTTTTAGACTGTGGAAGGAGAATTAAGAGAAAAATGGGGCGTGGCAAAATTGTGTTTTTTAATATGACCTATGAAGATGAAAATTGGCATTTTTGCTTATTTTAAAGTCCTCTAATGACTTAGGAAGCTGAAAATTTCCTATCATATAGTCCTATCGATGAAGCATATCCTGAAGTAGTCGAATTTTTGGACTGTGGGCGGAGATTTGAAAGGAAAATGGGGAGTGACGAAATTGGGATTTTTAACATTTTAACTTCTTTTGAAGCCCCAAAAGGAAGCGGAAAATGCACGGAATTGGCATGTATATAGAAGGTTTCATGTGAAAGATCAATACGAGCCTGGATTTTTGATATCCAGTGTATGGGTGGAGAATAAGAAAGGCAAAGGGCGTGGTAAATTTATTCGATCTATTTTCTGAATATATATTTTATTTTTTTTGTGTTTCTCTTATTTTTTGTGTATCCAGCGACTTTTGAATCTCATTGATGGACTTAAAAGCTTAAAATTGGCATGTATATAGTAAAACACCAGGGACAGATTCTTACGAAGCCGGATTTTTTGCCTGTGGGCGGCGAATTACGAGAAAAAGTGGACTTGACAAAATTATTTTTTTTTAACATTTTAAAGTATTATAAAAATAAAATATTTGAGCCCGAGGCCTGGATTGTTATTTAATTAGAATTCTTCTTTATTAATTTCCAATATTACGCTACTCTTCGAGTAGCATCCTCAGTATCTTCAATTTAGTATCTTTAATTTAAATATAAAAACTGAGGATCCCTGAGGATGCTACTCGAAGAGTAGCGAAATATTGGAAATTAGTAAAGAAGAATTCTAATTAAAGAACAATCCAGGCCTCGAGCTCAAATATTTTATTTTTATAATTTATTGGAAAGGTCGAATAAAAAACAACTTTAATTTTAGAGTATTTTTAAGCTCCGCCCAATGAATACGGAAGCTGAAAATCCCTAACATGTAGTCCTAACTATGAAGTATATTCTAAAGTAGTCCGATTTAACATTTTTGGAATGTAGACGGAGAGTTAAGAGGAAAAAGGGGCAAGGCAATATTGAGATTTTTTTTGTTTATTTGACTAACTTTAAAGCCCTAATGACCTACGCAGCCGAAAATTGACAAGCATATTGTCCTGACACTGAAGCATATCCTTAAGTAGTCAGACTTAAAATCTTTGGACTGTGGACGGAGAATTGAGAGGGAAAATGGGCGCGGATACGAGTATAGTACTAACGGTGGAGCTTATCCTAAAGTAGTCAGATTTAAAAATTTTGGAATACACAGAAAAAACAGTTTAATTGTGCTAGCTGAATTAAGAGCCAACTGCATAGTTTAATTACAACAACTGAAATTTTCGGTTGCGATTACCGAAATTTATTTGGACCAACAGAAGTTAAATTTTCAAAACAAATTTTGGTTATCGCAACCGAAAATTTAGGTTGTTGTTATTAAACTATGCAGTTGGCTCTAAATTCGGCTGGCACGACTAAACTGTTCTCTCTGTGTAGAGACGGAGAATTAAGAGAAGAAATGGGCGTGAAAAAATTATGTTCTTACATCTTACCTAATTTTGAAGACATCTTATGACCTTGAAAGATGAAAATTGGGGTGCTTATGGTACGGACTATGGCAAAGATCAACTCTGATCTGGATTCAGTTTGTATATATAATCTGTAACGTAGCCGGATTTTCGGCCTTTAAGTCAGGGGGAGTGGCGGAAGACGGCGAAATTTAGTTTTTAAACATTTAAACTATTTCTGAAACCACTAATGACTAAGGAAGCTGAAAATTGTAAAGCATAAAGTATTGACAATGGATCATATCCTTATGAAGTCAGATTTAATATTTAAACTGTGTACGGAGAATTATAAGGAAAAATTTAAGTGGAAAAATTGTGTTTTTAACATTTTAGCTAATTTTAAAACCCTTCATGATAAAAATTGCCATGTATATAGGAGTGACAATGGGACAGATCCACACGATGGATTTTTGATATCCGGTTTATGGACGAAGAGACGAAATGGGCGTGCTAAATTTAGTTCTAAAATTTTATCAATAAAACCTTTTATACTCATTAAATTTTTTTCAGTTTGGAAAATATATTGATGTAACTCAATCCAACAATATTAAATTTTTGAAGCACAAACATAATTTTTTATAGTTTGGTAAAATATTAGAACTATTGAGAAAAGCGATTTGGTGTTCCGCCTGGCAGGGACAGGCTATTCGACTAGTTTTATAATATTTCCAATTTTTCTGATATTTTCATAGTTTTTGAGTTTTTTTTTTTTAATATGAACTAACATTTTTTGTTTTTTTTAACTTAAATATGAATTTACATAATTTTTTATTGGTTTTTCATAACTTGTTTCAGCATTTTCGAATTTATCTGTTTTTTTATAAATTTTCTGAACTCTAAAAAAACATATACCCACCAACCAAGGGATGGGGGTATACTCACTTGGTTATTCCGTATGTAACGACTCGAATGTTGTTGATCCATGATCGATTCTAATACATTTTATGAATGTCTGCCCGTCTGATTGTAAAAACCAAGATGCAGTCCAAACTAAAACAGCTAGACTCCTTTACATCGTACGAGTATGTCTTATGGTCCTAGGCTGGTTAAGTTCAAAAAATGGTCAAAATTGGAATAGGTGGATAAAATGTCCCCTTTAAAGAACTAAATCAACCTCTAAAAAACCAAAAGTGTTTTAAATTTTTTTGTTAAACAAAACAAGCATTTTTATATCAAAAGAATGCCATGCCATAATGTGATAACAAAAATTCAGTATAAAATTAAAGAAAATCCTTTAATATTACAAACTTTTTTTTTCATTAACATTAAATAGAAATTTATACAATCAGTTTTACCGTTTTTTTTTTTTCTTTTATAAATATAAACTATATGTTAGGTAAATGGTACAAGGTTCTATGTCTTCATCTTTGCCATAATGTCGCCTTTATATACAAGATTTTCTAAAGCATCTCTTTATACATACTTTTCTTTTATTTTCCTTACATCAAAGTTAACGCAACGACAAATCAATTACAATGTCCTTAAAGAAGAAAGAAAATAAAACAAGTAAAAAGATAAATTCCGTCTGGCCGAATATAGTGATACCCTACACACTGAAAGAATTTTGTTCATTACGGCTATGAAAACGTACATTGATTCTATGAAAAAAATCATTAGAAGTGAGCCAATGATGCCCTTCATAGAATCTATGAATCAAATTCATAGAAACCAGAAAGCTATGAAAAAGTTCATAGGCTATGGAAAAAAAATTATTATTCAATTCTATTTTTATTTATTTTATTATTTCAATTTTATTTTTTTTTTTTATTTTATTTTTATTATTTCATTTATTTACTATTTTCTATTTTTAAAAATTTATATTTTTTTTTAACTTATCCCCACCGAGATTCGAACATAAAACCTCTTGTTCGTGAAGCTTAATGTCTAACCACTTAGCTAAATTATATAAACAAGTAACAACACTTAAAAGCTATTTTGAATAATATTCTGCTAACATATTAAGTTTGTGTCTTTGCTCTGTCACAACGCTCTGCCAAAAGCTGTGTGTGTGTTTGTAGAAAACAAATATTTTGTGTATTTACAAAAATGAAGCGTTATAAAACCAAGCGTTAGTTGGCGAGATTTTTCTTCTTTGGTGGCGCTGATAGCTAAGGCGTCGACAATTGCCACTTCAGCCGGTAGGTCTTGGGTTCTAGCCCCGGTCAGGGCAGCAATGAAATTTTTTTTTTAATGTTTTTTTTATTTTTTTTTATTTTTTTAATAAATTTATTCAACTGTTTTAATTATTGTAACATTATTTTAATTATTTAAAAAAATAAATGGCATATTGATGGCATTTCTTCTATGAATGACATTCATTAATTCTATGAATTTTTTCTATGAATTTAATAAAATCTATGAATAAAATTCTATGAAAAATTTCAGAATACTAATGAATATTCATTCAGCCAATGAATTGTTTCATAGATTCTATGAATTTGGTTTTATGAAATTTGTTCATAGATGGAATGAACAATAATTCTTTCAGTGCAGAATGCAAAAAAGATTATTGTAAAAAAAATTTATTTAAAAAAAGATTGTTTAAATTGGTAAATGAAATTAATTTGACAAAAAATCTTTTTTTTGTAAAAAAAAGTTTTTGTCAAAAAAAAAAAACTCCGGGAAAATTTGTTTTCTGTATAAAAAAATAGGTTTGTACTTCTTTAGTTACCATTTGGTAACCAATTCTGTTCACATTTGTCCATGAGTAGCCGAATTTTTAGTTTTTAGGTTTTGTGAAATGTAAAAGATTTTCGATGTTTATTACATTTTCGTCCATAACTTTTATATCGCTTAACCGATATTGCTCAAATGCAATATCAAACTCCTTTAGACATTAGTAAATATGTTTAGTCTCAGTCATATCTGTGTAATACTTTGGCTGTGGTTGCCAGTTTAACAGACGGACATCGCTAAAATGTCAAAAAATCGGTCACTGATTATATATTATTAATCAGTGACCGATTTTATATGCTATTTTTGATTCTAGACCGATATTTCATTGAGTTACAAACGGAATGCCAAACTTATATACACCTTCTACTAATTGTAAGTGTAGGGTATAAAAAGAAGTAAAACATACAAGAAGAAAAGGGATACAATTTTATACAATTACTTTCAATGGCTTCTTCATTGTAATCGTAGGATTTGTGATGGTTTTTTAATATTATTTCCACGGATACTTTCTTATGTTTGAAATCGATTTAGTTTAATGTTGTTGGAAATGTAAAGTGCGTATATAATTTGATTTAAGTCTAAAGAGATTTGTATTGATGCGTATTTTAAATCTGATTTTAAATTGAAATTTTAAAATTAAGATGTGCTATGGTACTTAAATTTAACCCTTGCAAAAAGAAATGATCGAGGACGCTTTGGAGACTTTCTGCCCCCTTTCGACAAGTATCAACATATTAACAAACAAATATTTTAGTACATTTTCATATGTTTTTAAGACACAAAAATATTTTATATCGACTCAAAAAATTTAACATTTACTGGATTTGTTTTTAATAAAAATCAAACAGTTTTTTCCTTGTTCTGTTTTTCCATTTCCTACTGATAAATGTTTAAAAATTCAATAATTATGATATTTTCGCTTAAAATAAAATTTTAATCATTATTGTATATATCCTCGACCTCAAAAGGGGGGCAAAATTTTGTAGAAAAAAATTGTTTTAGCAACATTTTCTATAGAAAATTTGTTTTAGCAACATTTTCTATAGAAATTTGTTTTAGCAATATTTTCTATACAAAATTTGTTTTAGCAACATTTTCTATAGAAAATTTGTTTTAGCAACATTTTCTATAGAAAATTTGTTTTAGCAACATTTTCTACAAAAAATTTGTTTAAGCAACATTTTCTATAAAAAATTTTTTTAAGCAACATTTTCTATAAAAAATTTGTTTAAGAAGCATTTTCTATAGAAAATTTGTTTAAGCAACATTTTCTACACTCAAAATAATCACTCTGTTAAATTACAGAGATACTCTGCTGAGCCAGCAGAAAATACCATAGATTTCCAACCAGCAAGATTTTTTGTTATTTTACGAAGAAAACTCTGTAAAATGATTTCGATAAAAAAAAACTGTAAATTTTTACAATTATCTGTAAAATATTGATAAAACCGAATAGAATTTTACCAACACAACTGTGTAAATTTACAAAGTTTTAGTTAAATGCATTTTATGAGTTCAAAATTTTACAAAAAAAACTCTGTAAATTTACAAAGTTTTAGTTAAATCCATTTTATGAGTAAAACTTCTCTGCATCAAAAACATTAATTAAAATTAAAAAAATTAAATTATTAAGATTTAAATTTTGTTAAATTTGCCCGCTCTAATGCTTCCAAATTGTAAATTTACTTTTTTATTTTTGTGAATATTACGAGTTTTTAACAAGTTACTCCAATTTTACACGTCATCCTCGTAAAATTTACCAGTTATTATTATAATTTAAGACACTTTTTCAAGAGGGGTTTACCCTCTTGAAAGTTTTTTTTAAGTAATTTTTATTTTTACAGAGCAGTAAGTAAAATTACAACTGAAATTTAGTATTTTGGTTACGAAAAAAAACAGAGTGTTTTTCTAAAATCCGTATTTTAACAAAAAAACTCTGTTTATTATCTGTAAAATATAGATTACAAAGTAAAATTACAGAAAAAATTTTGTTTTTCGGTCACAAGAAAATACAAAGTATTTTCTTAATATCTGTATTTTGACTGATAACTTTGTCAAATATCCGTCGAATTGAGATTACAGTCATTTTACAGAGTATTTAACAGAGTAATTATTTTGAGTGTATAGAAAATTTGTTTGAGCAACATTTTCTATAGAAAATTTGTTTAAGCAACATTTTTTATTTTATTAATTAAAAAATACTAGGAATATTTTCTTGAAAATTTTAGTAAAATTAAAAAAATATGGTTATTCTAGGTATAAAATTCAATATTTTAAGGATAATACCAAGAAATTTACTGATAAAAATCTGTATATTTAACAATTTCTATTTTCAATTTAAATTTAAGGCAAATTTAAAAATATTGTTATTCAATATTCAAAATAAAAATGTTAATTCATTTGTTAAATTGTATGCATTATTAAAATATTGTCTGTAATTTAATATTTTCAGAACATACAAAATAACTTTATTAATTAAAATATACAAAAAAAATAAAACTTAAATGAAAATAACTTTTTTTATATAAGTATAAAGCTACTAAATGACGATACATGTATGTATAAATTAAGGTTTAACATTGATACATAAATATGTATGTATTTACATTAGACCTGCATTTTTTTTGTGTGGAAAAAAATGTACTTTGGAATTTAAAATGACAAATTTTTATGTAAACAGGGCTTAAAATTTTGTGATACAATTTTGAGGCCAATCGGCTACCATTAACCTTTGGCTGCCGGCAATCAATTTTTATATCTGTGCGCAGAATACAATTGTTATAATATTTCTGCATATCTGAAATTTCTGCATCGTCATTTCAAATTTGCAAAAAATTACGGAATCTACATAAGTATTTTAACCGGCAACCCCCCTGAAAATTTCCCAAACTGCGTACATACTTACAATTAGAGATGATTGTTCTTATTATTAATATTATGGTTTTTGACAATAGCGATTGTCATTTAAATACACTATGCTACTTGTATTATTGGGTGATTATTTTTGTTAAATAATATTGAGAATATCTTTACGAGATTGAAACATGATTGTAATTAGTAAAGCAAAATGACCTCGAGCTAGAATAACCCTACACTAAATATTACAAATAATGATTGAAATGTGTATGTATCGTAATGAATTTTAATTAAAATTTTGGGGAAGTCCCCGTCCCCGTCCTCTAGCATTTTTTTTTAATTTGTCTTACATTTTAGGGGTAAAAAAGATTAAATTTTATTTTTTCCCTCTTTTTGAAAATCGAAAAGATAATCTATTTTTCTATACAAAAAAATGCTGGCCTAATGTTCCTACATATATAAAGCATGCAACTAAAATACGTGGAAATTCCCCATAATATAAAAAAAATATATTTTTACACGTAAAAATATAATATTTAATAAAAAAATCTTTAAAAAAATATATATAATTATGTATACAATATACACACATAAAGATTAACATGCAGTGATAAGTTTGTTCGAGGCAAAAAAAAATATCACCGAATGAAGTCAAAGCACGCATCTACTGCTGGTAGAAAACTGAAATATAATGAGGACACGGAGAAAAAGAAAAATTTAGCTTGAAAATTTAAATATTGAACAAAAAAAAAGTAAAAGTTAAAATTCGTATTAGCCGAATTAATGGACATCCTCCACAATGTCACAACAATTATTTGCAACAAAAAAAAAAAAAATTCATCAAAAAATCGGTCCATATTTAGACCATATTTTGGCTTAAATGACTATAATAACCTTGTTATAATAGGAATCTTTTCAAAATTTGGCACGTAAACGTGTTTTGTCTTCACAAATCACCATTCCGAATTTTAAAGAAAACCACCTTCCCGATTTTCACATAAATCTCTTAAATTTTATGAAAATAGAAAATATTTAATTAAAAATTTGTTTGTGTTTCTTAAACGCGTACTTCAATAATATTTTACTTAGGCCCATGCGAAAATTTTACCTGATATTCAGTTAAAGTGGTTTGTTGTCTACAAAAAGAAGCCTATTTCAATAAAATTTGATTTGTGAGTGTTTTTTATACTTATTAAAGATTTGACAAAATATAGATCTAATCGGTCCATGTTTGAACTTAACCCATTTTCCGGGAAACTCTGGTGTATTATGTGGTCGGTCTTGACCGACTATAATTATACCCTACACCACACTGTGGTACAGGGTATAATGAGTTTGTGCTGATGTTTTTAACTACCCGAAATATTGGTTCTAGACCCACCTTTAAGTATACCGATCGACTCAGAATCACTTTTTGAGTCGATTTAGCGATGTCCGTCCGTCCGTCCGTCTGTCCGTCCGTCTGTCTGTCCATGTAAACGGTGTAAACACGATACAGGTCGCAATTTTTATTCAATTGACTTGAAATTTGAAACTTAAGCCTTTCTAGGCCCAAGGACGAAGCCTATTGAAAGACGAAGCCTATTGAAAACAAGCAAATTACAAAATTGTTATGAAATTTAAAGTTCAAATGCGATTTTCTTGAAAAAAACGATGAACGTGTTTCTGATTTTTTTTTGTGTGGATGGACAAACATCTAAACTTTTAAAACAAAATTTAAAAAAGAAAAAAAAAAGTGGCATGTTTTTTAATAAATTGACATTTTTAAAAAATGGAAAATTTCAGAACGGGTTCTGAAAATTTTCAAAAAAAAAAAAATTTAATCGATAGCCCATACAAAACTATATAAGAATGTAAATTTTTGAGATTGTGGTGCATTCCGTTTTAATGTGATAAATATTTAATCAAGGCAACTCGCCACAAATTTTACCATTTTTCCAATATTTGACCACGCCTTCTAAGCCCAGTTTTTTAAAATTAGAAAAACATAAAACGCAATTTTCTTAGTTCCATATAGGGCTATACAAATAACCTATTCAGAAATTTACGGGACACATGTTTTTCTGTAGCGGGACATTTGGTGTGGAATGCCTCATATGTGGCATTCCAGGCCAAATCACTCACTTTTTGGCCCGACCCCTTTGATATTTTTTTTTTGATATGTTTTAGTACGTATTAAATGCAACTTGCACTCAAATGTCGAGCCTTTTATAACAAGTTGGTGTTGATTAAACAATTTTTCAAAATGGCGATTTAAAAAAAAAAAAAAAGGAATTGAAATTTTCAATTAATTTTGAGCAGTAAAAAATAAAGATATCTTAAAAAAATTGGACAACGTTTTGTTGGTATTTAAATATAGTTTTAGAAAAAAAATATGAAAAAATGATTCAAAGTAATTGTCACTTATTTTTTAACGTTTGAAAATTAAAATCGGCCTTTTGAAAAAGTCAAAATTTTTTTTTTTTAATAGTCTAAAAATTCTACTCTAAACTACGCAACTTTTAAGCTATAATTCGAGATATGATCACAATTCATTCTATATTTTTTTTAAATTTTGAAAACTTCGATTCCCACTAAAACCCTTGATCGATTTCGCTACGGCGAGACGACGGTCATTGTTTCCAGTTCTCGGTTAGGTTTCAATTATTAAAAATGATTTGTAATAAAATTGGAAAAATAAAATAAATAAGACTGATCATTATTTTTATTATTTTTTTAAAACTGTTTTTTTTTTCAGTGCAATAACACCACACATTTATAATTATAATTTTATTTTTTTTCTACAGACAAAAAAAGGATATATTTGTATATGTAGCATAAGTATGTATGTATTTAAAAAATTTGCATTATATTTTTTTTTATATAAAAGAACGGAATTGTTTTCTCTTTTTTTTTTTTTTTGCTGTCGCTGCCATTACTACAAGTCCCGCGTATTTAAAATTCCCTTGTTGAATTATATAGCCATTTCAAAATTAGAAAAATTAACAAAGCGATAAGATAACATTTTTTGTTATTTAAGCACTGCTTATGTTGTTATTGCTTAGGGTATTGCCACTTACAGCTCCTGTTAGTTAGAATGTATTCCTAGGGTAAGAGTTTATCATGGAATGAGAAAAAAAAAGGAAAAAAATATATATATCATAAATTATAAGCGAAAGTTGTAAAAAAATAATAATAATATGCAAATTTTTATTTATTGTTAAAAGCACCAACAAGTTATAGGTTTTATAATTACACAGTACAACATGAAAACAATTATGGAGTTTCGACGATTAAGTTAAAATTTTCCAGCTTTGGCCTGCTCTTGAAGCCTTTCGGTAATTACAACTATGTTTTTTAACATGATAATGTATTAAGGATGGTGTCTAATTTTAAAAAAGTTGCAGGACGCCACCTCAGTTTGACTATATAAGCTAACAATTAACGAAAAAGAAAACAAGAATTACTATTTTAATTTTCTTAAAACCAAAAATTTTAATAACTTGGGTTTGTATATTGGATAATAATTCACCTCGTGGTGAATAAAACCGTTTTTCACCAGCTGGTTAATAAAAAGTAACATAATTATTTTTCAACAAAAAATTTTTTTTTTTTCATCAAATTTTTTTTTTCATAAATTTTTTTTTTATAATTTTTTTTCAAATTTTTTTTTTTCTTCAATTTTTTTTTTTCATCAATTTTTTTTTTTTTATAATTTTTTTTTTTATCAAATTTTTTTTTCATCAAAAATTTTTTTTTCATCAAAATTTTTTTTTTTCATCAATTTCATCAACCAAAAAATTTTTTTTTTCATACTTTTTTTCATCAACTTTTTTTACATCAAAAAATAATTTTTTTCATTAAAAAAAATTTATCAAAAACTTTTTTACATCAAAATTATTTTTCACCAAAAATTTTGGGTTCATTAAATTTTTTTAACATAATTTTGTTTTTCGTGAAAAAATAGTCATTTTTTTACCAAAACTATTTTTTCACCAAGTCTAAGCTTTTCGCATAAAAATTTTCCATTTGTTTATCAAATGTACATAAAACAAGTGGGAGTGTTATATTCTTTGGTGCCGAATCTTTTATACTCGCCAAAATGTAACAACACTTTTTTGCACTCACTTACAAAATGTACTACTCTTGTGGTTTTTTAATGGGGTCCTCGACTGATATTTTAATTCGTTTTGCATGGAATAGCAAAGTAATATTCCATTATTTTTTCTAAAAAAAAACTTTGCTTTGGCAAGTACATCCAAATCTTCCGCAAAATATTATCATGATTTAATGTTTTGGGCAAGAGTACAAAATTCGCAGGCATTTTTTTACTTCTTAGGGTATATTCAGAAACATTGTAGAAAATAATATGGCAAATATTTTTGTAGAACTATTAACCATCTAACCTTCTCATTTACGAGATTGTTTGGCTCTTTTCCAACAAATGATAAAAAACACTATTACAAAGGGGGAGAACGGGGATGAAATATTCTATAGAAATTTTACTAAAACTCAACACACACACACCAAAAACCATTCGAATTCTAGATAAATCCTGGTATTCCCGGGGTGTTTTTTACGATTTGTACCAATAGATCCAAAAAATACCGTTATGTTTTGGAGTTAGAGGGTTAATATGTTCCACAAAAATATTTGCCATAATATTTCTACAAAATTGGTGAACATACCCTACACCTCAGATGTAAAGAAAACATAGTTTTATATACCGACATGCTGCAAGAACAGATAAAAGCTCGGAAATTTTAGCCGCCTCTGAATTAAAATTCCGATGTGATCTTTCAAAACGCCGTTACACGTATATATTTGTTTGGTCTCCTCTACCATAATCAATCGTGGGAGTCCTTTTATTTTGGAAAAAGCTTAAAATTGTTGTATAGTGCTTTTTGTGTAAATTGCTCTTTAATATTAAGGATAATAAGAGAAATGTTGAAAACCTTTATATGATTTTAAATACAAGTATACCCTACACTTACACTGTGCAGCTAGAAAAACGAGCTTCAGTGGCTGCAATGAGAAATGAAAGTATACCATTGGAGAGGCGCGGATCGAGGATTTTTTTTGGGGGTGTGGGGAGAGATTTTTTTACCAAATAAAAATATGCCATCGGAAAGCGTTAAAGTATTTTTTTTAAACTTAAAGACCTGCGATAGAGACGAAAATAAAATTGACATATAAAATTTAAAATTTTTGAATTTTGTTGAAGGTTTGTATCACAGTTATAAAGTAATCCATCGACCGTTTTGTAGATCACTAAAGATAATTGGAAAATTCTGGCAATGCCAAACTAAAGTTTAAACGTAAAGCAAAGAGAGACAAAAAACAATCTGCATTCTCACTGTAAAACTGGTATCTTCCATCTCGCTCACATTTCGGTTTGTGATAAAATTTCGTAAACAATACCATATGGTTTTTGTTTACTACTTTTTCAAACGCCATTTGTTGGACTACTCTATGACTCTGGTTTGTATAGCAAAAAATTGATGTTATGCCTTTTCAATCATAAAAATTGGCTTATGACAGTTATATACAAATTTTTATTTAAAAAAAAATTTACTAAAAGTCCAATATCAAGTATTTAATATAGTATTTCATTTTTCCTTCACAAAATTTCTTAAATGTTGTGACGTTTTACTACACAAAAAGTCTTAGATGCAGATCAGAGCTTCAAAATATGTTCAACATATCCATAGTAAAATAGTGTGGCTGTTCTTTTATTAAAACATTGTAACCCTCAAACTGCCATTTGAGGGGGTCATTTTACAGATGTCTTATAAACCGCTATTTTAAAGGGTTAAAAATATCTACAAATATGTTCCTGATAAAATTTCATTTGGGGTTGTTAATTGTTGAAAGTTTGCGTGACATACAAAAAATGGTTAAAAATGGAAAATTGTAAGGAATCACATTTTTTTCTAAAAAAGTGTTAAATTATCAAAAAAAAAAAAATAATAGTTTAAATATACTTGTTAAACGAAAAGTATTCCAACTATTATACACCGATTTTTCTGAAACTTTAAATATATAAGGGACGATTTTAAGGCAGGGGTGTCTCGGTTTATCACCCATTTAAGTGTCTAAAAATTTCGTTGTCAACTTGGGAAAAGAAAAAGTTTCTACTCTTGCCCAAACCATTGAATCATGACAATGTTTGCTGTATAAATAGGTATTCTTTCCAAAGAAATTTTTTTCTAGAAAAAAACGCTATATTTATTTGTCATTCCTGCAAAACGCATTGAAATATCGGTCGAGGACCCTATTTTGTTTATGTAATATTGACCCGAAGTATTGATAAAAAAAATATTGATGAAAAAAGAATATTGACAAAAAAATAAAATGGTGGAAAAATGTTGATGAAATAATATTGATGCCAAACAATATTGATGACAAAAAAAAAAAAAAATAAAAAAAAAATTAAAAAAAAAATTTAAAAAAAATATTGATGAACAAAATGTATTAAAAAAATATATTGATGAAAAAAAAAATATTGATGAAAAAAATATTGATAAAATAAAAATATTGATGAAAAAAATATCGATTAATTAAAAATTGATACTACTATTAAAATATATTGATGACAAAAATATTGATGGAAAAAAAAATATTGATGTAAAAAAATATTGATGAATAAAAAATATTTATGGAAAAAATATTAATGAAAAAAAAAAAAAACTGATGAATAAAAAATATTGATGAAAAAAAATTATGAAAAAATTACGTTTTATTCATTAGCTGGTTAATATTTTTTTATTCAAAACGAGGTATATTATTGTCACAGTTACAAACTCAAGTTACTAAAATTTTTGGTTTTAATAAACTGAAAACAGTAATTCCTATTTTCTTTTTTGTTAATTGTTAACTTTTTTGCACTTTGCGGATTTTACATTTTTATTTTTCCTGAACTTAAATCGGGCTTATGCACCATTTGAGTGCCATTCTGAAATAAAATATATTTTTTATATAAAAAAAAAAACTAACTTTTTTGGTTTTTGAAATACTTTCATGGACCAAAATTGATCAGCTAATTTTTAAACCCTCCAACCACAGTATGGGGGTACACTCACTTTGTCATTCCGTTTGTAACGCATCTAAATATCGGTCGGGGACCCCATAATATATATATATTATTGATCCATCATCGATTCTAAGACATTCTATGAATGTCCGTCTGTCCGTCCGTCCGTCTGTCTGTAGATAACACAATGCAGTCCAAAATAAGACAGCTAGGTTCCTGAAGCTTGGCAAAAATATGTCTCATGTTCATAGGCACGTTAAGTTCGTGAATGGTAAAAATCAAGCCAGGGGGAAAAAGTGCCCCCCTGAAGAACTGAACCAACCTCTGAAAAAATACAGTTTTTTTAAGTTTTCTTTGTATTTTTGTTAAAAAAATTAAACAATAGGTATATTTATCGCGATGGTAAGGTGATTTTAACAGCCCCCACTGATCCACCATTATTCTATCTCTATTAGGTAAGAAACAGCAGTGGTTTAAAGGGAAAATTTTTGAAAAAAAAAATTTATAATTTTGAATTTATTTTTTTTTTTTAATATTAAATGTCTGATTTTACAGTGTTGTCCTTCACTGAATATTGAAACTATTCAAAGTATGATTAAAATTGCTAATATTAAGGTTATTACGAAATATTTTAACGTTATTACTAATTTTATCAAGGTTATAAAAAATTTTAGCGATTTTTCGCGATTTTCGCGACTGCAAAAATCAATGGACTAATTTTGAAATATTATTTGAATAAGACATGTCAAAATCTATCAAAATACATTTCTTTTCTACTTTATTTAAGTAATGTAAGATTTTATATAACCATTAAATTTAAAAGTATCAAAAATTTAAAACCACCAAAAACCACTAAAACGTCAATTGTTTTTGGGTGCGAATGGATTGAAGATAAAGCATTAAAAATACTACCAAACGCGCTTCTCACTGACCAATTTCGATAAGCGGCCTGGATGTGCCTTACAAAAAACGGAAAACAGAAAAACGCCGCGGAATTAGCCAATATTAACTTTTGATCAATGTTGCTTTCCATGATTTATTATATTTGCACATACCATTGTTTCTACATGTTCAACTTTCAGCCATGCACATTTGGCTGTCAAATAATGCAAAACTAAAATATCGAAATTTTGCAAAAAATTTAAAAAGCTCATAAAATTTTTGCAATTGAATATTTTTTGGGTGCGTTTGTAAATCAAGTGGGAAATGGTAAATTATAAAGTTCACAAAGCATTCGGAACCATTCGGAATAAAACTCGGAGTGTGCCTCGCAAAAAACAGACTTTTTAAAAAATTCACGTTTTTTCTTCCCATCTTTGGAGAGCTGCAGCTTCGTAACCATTGCGAGCACATCACTCGAATCAATCTCAGATTGTGCATATTTACAAGGGCTTTTACCATGTGTATTTGAATTTTAAAATTACAGTTTGCACCAAAAGCTACAATCAAAAAACCTCGAAAAATTGAAAATTGAAAAAAATTGGTATCAAAGATTTAGGTCCATGTAACTTTTTTCTTATTGATGGCACATCCACTGAACCTACACCAAATATTTGCCCAAGTCTACTGATTAAACGGTATTAAATTTGGAGCAATAGCTTTAACGCACCCAACAATATGGAACTTTGAACGAAAAATTTCATGAGAGTATCAAGCGATTTTTTTACATTTTTCAACTTTGCACGTTCCTTACCATGGGATAATGAGACTATTTGCGCTGTGCCTTTGCAAAATTACTCATTATGGTTCCCTTAACATATCTACATTCACAGGTACCACCTAGTTTACAAATAAAAATGTTATTGCGAAATTAGTAAAATATCACAAGCGTTAAAAGTTAATGACAAAAGTCCATATGTATGTGTATAGTATTGTTGTCTAACATAGTGGCCTAAAGAGCCACTTGAGTAAAATGTTTCAAAATATAGATACAGTTTAATTTAGTTTTGGTTGTTGTTGATGCATGACATAACAATAAATTTATAAAACAAAGTTTTGAATATGTTGCAGAGTTATATACATAAATAAATATGTGAGTAGAAATTTGGTTAAAATAAGTAATAAAGTTAAATTCGGTTTGGATGACTCCATGAATGCGCTACTACAAAAACCTTGTAAAATTACTAGCAAAAGTTCTTGCAATTGCATTTTGCCAATATCTAAGGTTTTTCTAGCGTGTAAACAAAAAAAATTTAATTTGGTCAATTGAAATGTGGAGTTTTTTGTAATTCATGTCTTGTTCGAACTAACTTTAACCTCAAGTTGCGAAGACTGGGGTCTTCTTTATTATAAATCTCTGGTGCCCCACTACTATATTTCAACGAAAATCAAAGCCGGTCAAATTTTAAAAAAAGTTAGTAAATAAAGCGGTTTTAATTGAGATATTCACAATTCGTTATTTTTTTACAGAAAACGAAAAGCTTTAAGTTCGGAATTTAAAGTACAATTTTTGGCAACAAAAACATTGCAATTGCAAAATCTGTATTTGCAGTTTTATTGCATTTTTGTGAACCTTCCGATTGCAAAAAGTATAAAAAAATGCCTGCGAATTTTGTACTCTTGCCCAAAACATAAAATCATGATAATGTTTTGTGGAAGATTTGGGTGTACTTGCCAAAGCAAAGTTTTTTTAGAAAAAATAATGTTATGTTACTTTGCTATTCCATGCAAAACGAATTGAAATATCTGTCGAGGACCCCATTAAAAACCAAAAGAGCTGTACATTAGTGTGGGGCGATTAGTAAGGAAGGAAAAAAATCTTAATGGACGCTTCGCGTTTCTGATTCTTGGGATTGTACTGAGCAAAAAAGTCAACTAGACCATACGTCTACGGTGAAAATCGAGCCTCCCGATTTTGACTTGAAGTTTTTTCTCAGACTTTATTTTTTTTGGAAATTTGCAAATTTTCTTGGGCTCATATTTCGTAAACTATTTGAAATTTTGACTTATTTTCAAAAATAAAGTTGTAGCTATTGTCTCGGGCTACAATTTCTCTGAACATATGACTTAGAAAAAACTTCGTTTTCATGGTCATAGTCGAAATGTAGAAAATTCACCACTTTTTGTAATTTTTTTTGATATTTTGGCCTATAACAGCCAAACCATTGAGATTTTCGATCCAATACCAAGACAAAAATTGTAGCCAAGACAATAGTTAAGAACTCTCTAGTACTTTGCAAAAGCATTGGAACGCTCCTTCAGGCAGTTTTGGCCTTGTGAAAGTGCAAATTTTTTGTGAAAATATTGATAAATTACCATTTTCAGTTGTTCATAGCGCAAAATCATAAAAATGTTCTATTTCATATTTTTATTCTATTTATTTATTTTATTCTATTTATTTTATTTCTTATTTTTTATTCTTGTATTGTTTTAAGTTCATTTAACGCATTTTTGTTAGTTTATTGTAAACGATCACCAGAGACTTTATAATATAGAGATAAAACAAATTTAGTTCTTCTACTGGCTCCTAGAGAGCGCCAGTTTTTAATATCAGCTCAAGAATATTACTAATATTCTTGAGGTGTTACTAAGACTTAGTGAAGGCTCAAATAACTCAGCAAATACTGCTCATATAACTATGAAATGATCAGTACACTCGTAAGAACTATCCAATATCTTACATACACTCAAAAAATTATGTTAGTAAAATCAACTGAAAATGTCAGTTAAAATAACTACTATGTAAGTTGTTTTGGGGTCAACTACTTTTTCAGTTAAATCAACTAACAATGTTAGTTATTTTAACTGACAAAAAACAACTGACTTGTGAAGTAAAAATTACTAACATTTGTAATCAAAACAACTAATATGTAGTAAAAATAAATTAAACAATATATATTTTTTTTTTTTTCAAAAAAATTTTCAAAAAAAAAAATATTGAAATTTTTTCAAATTTTTTTTTTTTAAGTTGGGAAAAATAAAAAAACGATTTTTTTTTTTTGGAAAAAACTTTGCAAATTTTTCAGAGATAAAAAAAATTAACTACTTTAAATAACTGTTACTACATTACATTACGTTTTGGTTAGTTATTAAAAAAAACGACTTAAAATAACTAACAGAAATAGTTGTTTGATATTTTTCATACAAAAATAACTGACTTCGTAGTTGAAAACAACTAACTTTTTTTTGCGCTATGAACAACTGAAAATGGTAATTTATCAATATTTTCACAAAAAATTTGCACTTTCACAAGGCCAAAACTGCCTGAAGGATCGTTCTAATGCTTTTGCAATGTACTAGAGAGTTCTTAACTATTGTCTTGGCTACTATTTTTGTCTCAGTATTGGATCTAAAATCTCAATGGTTTGGCTGTTATAGGCCAAAATATCCAAAAAAAATTACAAAAAGTGGTGAATTTTCTACATTTTCGACTTTCTGACCATGAAAACGAAGTCTTTTCTAAGTAATACTTTCCGAGAAATTGTAGCCCGAGACAATAGCTACAACTTTACTTTTGAAAATAAGTCAAAATCTCAAATAGCTTACGAAATATGAGCCCAAGAAAATT
Organism: Pegoplata infirma; assembly: GCA_963921195.1. Taxonomy (NCBI): domain Eukaryota; kingdom Metazoa; phylum Arthropoda; class Insecta; order Diptera; family Anthomyiidae; genus Pegoplata; species Pegoplata infirma. The sequence goes on along the minus strand of OY992537.1, from coordinate 8,379,791 downwards.
TGCAAATTTTCCAAAGAAATAAAGTCTGAGAAAAAACTTCAAGTCAAAATCGGGAGGCTCGATTTTCACCGTAGACGTATGGTCTAGTTGACTTTTTTGCTCAGTACATTCCCAAGAATCAGAAACGCGAAGCGCCCATTAAGATGTTCAAATCGCCCCACCCTACTGTACATTTCGTAAGTGAGAAAATAAGTGCAAAAAAGTGTTTTTACATTTTGGAGAGTATAAAAGATTCGGCACCAAGGAATATACATACCACTCTCACTTGTTTTATGTACATTTGATAAACAAATGGAAAATTTTTAGAATTGGTGAAAAAAAAAAGTTTTGGTAAAAAAATTATTTTTTTTCCACGAAATTATGTTAAAAAAATTTAATGAACCCAAAATTTTTGGTGAACAAAAATTTTGATGAAAAAAAGTTTTTGATGAATTTTTATGATGAAAAGAAAAATTTTTTTGATGTAAAAAAAAATTGATGGAAAAAAATATGAAAAAAAAAATTTTTGGGTGGGAAAAAAATTGATAAGAAAAAATTTGATAAAAAAAATTTGATGAAAAAAAATTGATGAAAAAAATATGATAAAAAAATTTATGAAAAACTAAATTTTATGAAAAAAAAACATTGATAAAAAAAAAAATTGATGACAAAAAAAATTGATGAAAAAAAAAAAAATAATGAAAAAAAAAAAACTGACGAAAAAACAAAAAAATTGATGCAAAAAAAAATTAGATGAAAAAAAAAATTTATGAAAAAAAAATTGAAGAAAAAAAAAAATTGATAAAAAAAATGATGAAAAAAAAAAAAAATTTATAAAAAAAAATTTTTTTGTTGAAAAATAATTATGTTACTTTTTATTCACCTGCTGGTGAAAAATGGTTTTATTCACCACGAGGTGAATTATTATCCAAGTTACAAACCTAAGTTATTAAAATTTTTGGTTAAGAAAATGAAAATAGTAATTCTTGTTTTCTTTTTCGTTAATTGTTAGCTTATATAGTCAAACTGAGGTGGCGTCCTACAACTTTTTTAAAATTAGACACCAGCCTAAAAACATTATCATGTTAAAAAGTGTTTTTACATTTTGGAGAGTATAAAAGATTCGGCACCAAAGAATATACCACTCTCACTTGTTTTATGCACATTTGATAAATGAATAATGAATAATTTTTATGCGAAAAGCTAAGCCTTCCTTGGTGAAAAAGTAGTTTTGGTAAAAAAAAATGATTTTTTTTCACGAAAAACAAAATTATGTTAAAAAAAAATTTAATGAACCCAAAATTTTTGGTGAACAAAAATTTTGATGAAAAAAAGTTTTTGATGAATTTTTTTGAAGAAAAGAAAAATTTTTTGATGTAAAAAAATATGAAAAAAAAAATTTTTTGGTGAGAAAAAAATGGATAATAAAAAATTTGATAAAAAAATTTTATGAAAAAAAATGATGAAAAAATATGATAAAAAAAAATTTATGAAAAACAAAATTTTAGGAAAAAAATAAAATTTGATGAAAAAAAATAAATGAAAAAAAAAATTGATGAACAAAAAAATTTGATGAAAAAAAATTTTATGAAAAAAAAAATTTTAATGAAAAAAAAAATTGAAGAAAAAGAAAATTAATAAAAAAAAAAAATTTATAAAAAAAAAAAAATTTATGAAAAAAAAATATGATGGAAAAAAATTTATGAAAAAAGAAATTGATAAAAAAAGTTAAAAATAAAGTTTGATGGAAAAAAAATTTATGAAAAAAAAGTTTGATGAAAAAAAAAAAAATTTATGAAAAAAAAAAATTTTTTTGTGACAAATAATTATGTTACTTTTTATTCACCAGCTGGTGAAAAACGGTTTTATTCACCACGAGGTGAATTATTGTCCAAGCTACAAACCCAAGTTATTAAAATTTGTGGTTTTAAGAAAATGAAAATAGGATTTTTTTTTCTTTTTTGTTAATCTTTAGCTTATATAGTCAAACTGAGGTGACGTTCTGCAACTGTTTTAAAATTAGACACCAGCCTAAAAACATGATCATGCTAAAACTGTCAATTTTTTTTATTAAGGAACCTGCTATTAATCTAGAATAAGGTGTTTTGATTATCCATTTCAACTCCTAATATAGTTATATGAATTTATATCAATTATAGTTTTTACTATGAATTCTAATTGAAAGTTATTTGAAAACTATTTTAGTCTGCTAATGTTGTAGTTGCTTGTAATACATGACATATAAATAATTGAGATTTATATGTTTTAAAAAAAAAACTTTATTTAAAATATACACACATTTTAATATTTGTAAGAGCGATTTTGTAAAATGTTTTATAATTGAATTAGTTAAAAAAAAATATATTATTTGTATGAGAAATTCCCGTTAAATATATTAAAAATTAAGTTGTTTTCATTATTTTTCAATTAAAATCAGCTCAACTTCCTTAATATGGAAGTTTGTAAATCTGCAACCAACTAAAGCTCTTTATAAATTAACTGTGACATTTAATGGGACATAACTGGGTTAACAACCTAAACTATAATTTTTTTGAATAAAAACTCTTATGAAGTATTTATTTGTCTCTTTTTAATATTTGTTTTATGACTGAATGAATACCAAATGAGTTCATTAATCAAATAAAAACCTATTTACCTATTTCAGTATACATTAGATATCAGCTAATCCATGTATTTTTTGTTTCATAAAATTGTGACAGAAGTCAATATTAATTAAAATTATAATTTTGTGCCATATTAAAACATAAGAGACATTCCACATTAACTATTCTGCTACATTGAAAATATAAAACAATTTAAGAGGGTTTTCGACCGAATAAAAATCTTAGATTAGCAATATATTTATGGGATACACGACCCATATTTCTATGAATGACAAAGTGAGTATGCCCGCATACTGTAATTGGATCGAATTTTAAAATTTAGTCGTGCCACGTTTTAAGACTCCTAAGTGAGGCATTACTTCCAGTAAGTATTTAAAACCTTTCGTGACACCGAAAACTCAACAATACCACTATTCGAAATTCCACGGCCATGTGACTATCCGATAGAAAATATAAATTTCCTTTAACCCTTTAAATCTCAGTTTAACCCTCTTCACACCAAATTCAAAGTAAATGAAAACAATATTAATAAAATATGCACAAAGAGAAATTAATTGGGTGTTCCACCCGAATTTTGTTTCAACCAAATGTCTGTTGTTCAGACAGCTCTTGGGTTTGGGGGCTGGAAATTTTTTTTTGCTCAAAAAAAAAAAATATTTAGGAAACTTCAGGTCGAATTTGAATTATTGGTTAAGGGTTTTTAGTATTCAACTCTTGTTTATTATGATTCTTTCTATAGAAACATTTTCAAATTTTAAAAATTTATTCCTATATAAAAAAAAACCTAAGTGTTTGTGGAAAGTTTTCCGAGTCATTTGCTTAAAGAGAAAGTTTATGATTCTGAGACGTTATCCCCATAGAAAAATTCTGAGGTTCTGAGGCATTTTGATACAGAAAAGCTTTTAAAATTTATACAAAAATATTTTGAGTAGGTTGATTCTAGCTCGAGGTCATTATTTCTTTTACTTATTAAAGCTATGATATTCTCATAGAATAATTTCTATGAGAACATCAAAGTCTAAATAAGTAAAGGAAATAACGACATCGAACTAGAATAAACCTACTAAAAATATAATATTTTAAAGGTCGAATGCAACGATTTTTATTTTTGAATAAAAATTAATCAGAATTCATACAAAAATTTTTCAATTCTGATACACCTTCATATAGAAAATTCTCAGATACTTATGCATTTCTCACGCCAAAAATTTCTATATTTAGAAAAAAATTTCGTAAAGAAAAATTCTCAGATTTAGTGAGTTTTTTCCCATTGAAAACTTTTTAGGTTCTGAAATATTAAAAATTGTTTCTATTCTATTTATCTACAGAAAAGTTTTAAGTTACCGAAACGATCTTTCTACACCAAAATTTTTAGGGTTTGAAAAAAAAAATCGGTTGAAAGTACCTAAGAATATAAAAATTGAAGACTTTAATGCTTTTTAAAATTTTTGGAGGTAATTTTCTAGATTCTGAGATATTTTTCTATTAAAAAACTTTTGTTTTCTGAGAAACTTTTCCCTAGATAGTCAAGCATTTTCTGAGAAATACTTTCATAAGAGATTCTAAGAAATTTTTTCCTAAAAAAATGGTTTAGTTTCTGTGTTATTTTTCCCATAGAAAAAGTCTCAGAGTATGAGTCTATAAATTTTTCCAACAAAAATGTCTTAGATTCTGAGACATTTTTCGAATAAAAAAAATTCGGCATCTACCTTTTTTTAGAGTCTGTGATATTTTTTCTAAAATTCTCAGAATATTTTAACATGATAATGTTTTTAGGCTGGTGTCTAATTTTAAAAAAAATGCAGGACGCCACCTCTTTTTGACTATATAAGCTAACAATTAACGAAAAAGAAACAAGAATTACTATTTTCATTTTCTTAAAACCAAAAATTTTAATAACTTGGGTTTGTAACTTGGATAATAATTAACCTCGTTGTGAATTATATATATAATTATTTTTCAACAAAAAAACTTTTTTTTTCATCAATTTTTTTTTTCATCAAATTTTTTTTCTTTCATAAATTTTTTTTTCGTCATTTTTTTTTTTTTTATCAAAATTTTTTATCAATTTTTTTTTTTATATCCTAAAATTTTTTTTTTTCACCATGTTTTTTAGTATCAAATTTTATTTTCATCAATTTTTTTTTCATCAATTTTTTTTTCATCAAATTTTTTTTTCATCAAATTTTTTTTTTTCATTAAATTTTTTTTTTCATCAAAATTTTTTTTTCATAAATTTTTTTTTTTTATCTTTTTTTTTTCATCAATTTTTTCATCTTTTTTTTTATAAAATTTTTTATTTTCAGTTTTTTTCTCAGCAAAATTTTTATACCCTCCACTCTAGTGATAGAGGGTATATATAAGTTTGTCATTCCGTTTGTAACACATCGAAATATTGGTCTAGGACCCCATAAAGTATATATATTCATGATCCTTGATCGATTTTAAGTCGATCTAGCGATGTCCGTCCGTCCGTCCGTCCGTCCGTCCGTCCGTCCGTCTGTCTGTCTGTCCGTTGAAAACACGCTAACTTTTGAAAGACTTTACGGAGGCTCCTGAAGTTTGACATATATGTTCTCCATTTACCGGGTCAGGTTGGTATTGCAATCCAGCGAAATCGGTCCAGTGGTTCAAAAGTTATGAGCAAAAGAGTAAATTTCGGCAAGGATATTTTTCGAATTTACAAGATTAAAACCACTATAACTTTCGAGAGACAATTCCGAGGGGGCTGAAGCTTAGCATATATATTTGTCGTTCCCCAAGGCTGTTTGGTTTTGAATTTCAGCAAAATCGGTTCAGTGGTTCAAAAGTTATAAGCAAAGCACTGAATTTCAGATTTGTTTCACCTTAAACGGTTGAAAACTCGTTAAACAAGTTTTAAAAGCATGGTGAAATACCAGTTTTTGAAAACTTGTTGTTGTTTGTTTTCTTGTCGTGGGGTGCAGTTTAGTTGTTAGACAAGTAAATATTTGTTATTGTTTTGTTATTGTTAGTGTAACTGTATGTAACGGGGAAAAAATCAAATAAAGTATGTGTATGATTGAATGTTAATACATAATTTGGTTTTTTAAGAAGAGGATGGTAATATAAAAAAAAAGAGGAAAATATGTGAAATAGTTTTTTTTTGTATTACATATACGTAGGTATAAAACAACAAAAATTTTTTACAAAGTAATTTGTTACTCAAAGAAATTGTACACTAAAAAAATATTTACACTCAAAAAAAATGTTACACTCAAAAAAAAAATGTACGCATTACTATTTTTTTTTTTTTTTTGAATGAAATGGCAGACTCAAAAAAATGTTGACAGTCAAAAAAATTTTACACTCAAAAAAATTTGATTGATTAAAAGAAAGTTTGACTCAAAATAATATACATATTTCAAATAAAAAATTTGTAATGCAATTTTTTGAAATTTTTTTTAGAAAATTACTATCAGATAACATTGTGGAGGGTATTCATAGATTCGACCAAGTCGAATTTAATTTTTCTACTTGTTAAAACTTGTTGTTGTTTGTTTTCTTGTCGTGGGGTGCAGTTTAGTTGTTAGACAAGTAAACATTTGATTTTGTTTTTGTAACTGTATGTAACGGTGTATAGTAAGAATTTTTGGAAAAAAAATCAAATGAAGTGGTATTTATATGATACAATGTTAGTTTATTTTTGGTTTTTAAAGAAGAGGATGGTAAAATAAAGAGGGAAATATGTGAAATAGTTTTTTTTTTGTATTGCATATAGGTATAAAACAAAACAAAAATATTTTACGAAGTAATTTTGTTACTCAAAGAAATTGTACACTAAAAAAAATATTTACCCGGGTGAAAATGACCATGTATGTTCATATAAGTATGATGCATATATGGATGTCCATACAAGTGCATATCCGTAATTTGAGGGTACATGTACATTAATGATCATACATTGTCATACATGAATTTGTATGTAATTTTTTTTTTTTGTATTTTTTTCCATAAATCGTCTATTAATTGAAATTTTTTTCAAATATAAATAATTTGTACTAATTTATGACACTGATTTTTTAATAAAAACTAACGAATATTTTAAAAAACATACTTTGGACTTTATGATACTTTAGGTTAATCAAAGCTTCGAAGAATTAACCACTTTTCGAATGAATTCACAAATAAAATACATTCGATTTTTATAGTCACTGAATACAATTATCTTTAAATAGCAATATTTCTTGGAATGGATTCGATTTTTACCATTAAATCGAATTCTTATTTATAAGAATTTTAAAAACTGAATGCATTCTTTATTTAATTTATTTATTATTCATGAGACTTTTAAAAATCGAATTTATAAAAACTTGCGCATTCAATTTCAAAGTCGAATGAAAAAGAAACCGAATTCATTCTATAATAATAATAATAATATATATTTTAAAATCAAATGTAAATTCATTCGATAAATTGTGAATGGGGAATGCAATCATTAAAGGATGAAATCCTTCGCAGCTCTGACAGTAATACCGTCAGAGTGTTCGAATTTTCTTCTAAATTTGGTTGTTTACGTTAGTGCCGTTCATATTCGCCTATAGAATACAAAAATTATAATCAATCTTGATGATGCATGATCATTATTGTCCAACCGAATGACTTATTCAGACTGAACCCATACATGAACTTCGTCCAATTTTGCAAAGTTCTGCAAAACCCAACCTTTAAAAAAATTGTTTTTAAGACATGTATGCTATGCAGATGCATAGCATATATGAAGGAGTATGACATATACCTATCCACACATAGTTGCATACATTTACATATATGGAATATTTCATTACTTGTGTAGGTTTATATATGCTCCCATATATGACATACATTTCCATATATTGTTCATATACTATCATACATGGAATCATGTATGATCATGTATGAACATGTATGAACATACATGGTCATTTTCACCCGGGTACACTTAAAAAAATGTTACACTCAAAAAAAATGTATACATAATTTTTTTTTTAATGAAATGTCACACTCAAAAAAAAGCTGACAGTCAAAAAAATTTTACACTCAAAAAAATTTGATTGATTAAAAAAAAGTTTTACTCAAAATAATATATTTCTAATAAAAAATTTTAGATGCAATTTTTTGAAATTTTTTTAGAAAATTACTATCAGATGACATTGTGGAGGGTATTCATAGATTCGACCAAGTCGAACTTAATTTTTCTACTTGTTTTTTTACATTTTTTTTTTTATAATTTTTTTACATCAAAAAATTTTTCTTTTCATCAAAAAATTCATCAAAAACTTTTTTTATCAAAAATTTTTTTTAACATAATTTTGTTTTTCGTGAAAAAAAAATAATTTTTTTACCAAAACTACTTTTTCACCAAGTCTAACCTTTTCGCATAAACATTTTCCATTTGTTTATCAAATGTACATAAAACAAGTGAGAGTGTTATGTGCTTTGGTGCCGAATCTTTTATACTCTCCAAAATGTAAAAACACTTTTTTGCACTTATTTTTCCACTCACTTACGAAATGTACAGCTCTTTTGGTTTCTTAATGGGGTCCTCGACTGATATTTCAATTCGTTTTGCATGGAATAGCAATGTAATATAACATTATTTTTTCTAAAAAAACTTTGCTTTGGCAAGTACATCCAAATCTTCCGCAAAACATTATCATGATTTAATATTTTGGGCAAGAGTACAAAATTCGCAGGCAAGTTTTCTAAAATTCTCAGAGTCTAAGGCAATTTTTATAGAAAAAGACTTGGATTCTGAGTTATTTTTCCTATTGAAAAAGTCATAGATTTTAGAATATTTTTTTAATATCAAAACTAAAAAATTCTGAGATATTTTTCCTATGGAAAAAATGGGACATTTTTTTCTAGGACCTTTTTCCTATAGAAAAGGTCTCAACTTTTCCTATTAAAAAGTCTTAGATTCTGAGACATATTTCTAATACAAATAATCTCAGATTCTGAGACATTTTTCCTACATAAAAAATTTAAAATTGTATTGAATTTTTTGTATAAAAAATTCTAAAATTTTCGTTGAAGAAAATTTTCTTGTTTTTCGTCTAGAAAAATTTTATTTTAATTTTACTTTTTTTCTATAAAAAAAATTTAAGATTTAAAAACAATTTTTGTAAATAAAACTTTTGAGATTCTTGAAAATTCTAAAAAAAAAATTCTCACTCATGATTTATTTCCTCTTTTCTTTTTACCCAGAAGAATTGTCAAATTTTCAATATAGAAAATTTTAAGATTTTTCCTATAAAAAAACTCTCAGATTTTTCCTGTAGAAAAACTGTTTGATTTTTCATATAAAAATTTTCAAAATTATAAGATTTTTCCTATAAAAAAGTTCTAAGAACAATTCTCAACTTTTTTCTATAAATTCCCAAATTATTCATTTAGAAAAGCTAAAAAATTTTTCGTCTAGAAAATTCCCAAATATTTCGTCTAGAAAAATTCTTGTATTTTTTATAAAGAAAAGTTTTAATTTTTGAGACTTTTATCTCATAAAAAAATTTTAACATTCAGAAACATTTTTGGATTCTTAGAAATTTTTCATAAAAGAATTTCTATAAAAAAAATTTCTCCTATAGAAAACTTCTCAATTTTTTCTCTAAAACAATTCTCAGTTTTTTTCATATAGAAAAATTTTAATTCATTCCGACATTTTTCCTCTAGAAAAGTTTTAAGATTCTTTCACATTTTTTATAGAAAGTTTTTTTTAGATCCTTGGACATTTTTCAAAGAATTTTTTTTCGATTATTTACTTTTCACTTTCGTTTATCCCTCTTCTTTTCTTTTCTTCTCTTTCTTTTCTTTCCTTTCTTTTTTTCTAATTTTTCTTTTTTTCCTTTTTCCTTTATTTTGTTTCGAATTCGGTTGGGGGGGGGGGATTTCCTTTCCCCCCGTGGATCCGCGCCTGCTGTTGTAACAAACGAATTTAGTAAAGATTATTTTGTCTTCTTATGGATATCGCTTGGGTATGTCTTCTCATACCCCCCAAAGTTCATATATTTTCGTAAAAAACCCATTTGGATATGTATTAAAAAAATCTTACTTCCCATATAAAAAATATATGGTTTCTTAAGAAGAAATAGATCAAAAATTCAAAAAAAAAATTTTTGCCTTTTTTTAACCCCTTAATCCCCGATATGGACGATTAACCGAGATACCCCAACTTTAGAATTTTCTCTTTTATATATATTTTGAATTTCAAAATAATCGTTTTTTTAGTTACTTCTTACTAAAACCGCTGAGAAATTCGAAATCGAAACAAAATTACGAAGTACGAAGCCCCGTTTGTACCCGTTACTCAAGATTTTGTTGTTGCACTCGATAACACCTATTAGAAATCAACTCATAAGGCTCAAAATGGGTATATTTTGAGCAAATTTTTCTGCTGATTAAACATTGGTTTTATTTTATAATCATTCAAAATTTACCTATCCCTATTTAGAACGTTGCTCTTAAACGGGTTAATTTATAGACATCATGTCTCTTAAGCTCCGTGACAAACTCTAAACAAATCCTTTGGAACTATTCAACCAACAATCCTTTGAAATGTTAGAACTAAAATAAGAGAAGCAAAAAAAAAAAACTAAAACAACAACGATATAACCCTTGACAAAAGGCTTTAGTCATAAATGTCATTTAGACTTCTTTTCTGTTTTTTTGCTTTTCTATAAAAACTATGTTTAGTAGACTATTCGTATGTAAATACATATGTTTAGGCATAAGCATTTTTGCATGTTTTCAATATCCCTCAAAGCCTGCTAACCATGATGACTGGCAAACTAACTTCTCAAAATGGTTAGTTGGCAAAAAAAAACATAAAAAATATGAAATGAACCTTTAAAAAAAAAACAAACTGCAGTTAGCCCTGCAGTCAAAATGCTAATGTTCATACTTGTCATAAGGCTTTAATATAAATAAGAGTTATAATATGTATATGAAAAAAAAAAAATATTTATATAAATAACAACAAAAAAAAAACCAACAACTATAACAATAACTAATGTGTTTAAGGGGGTATTTTGTACTTTAGTACACTTTTGACTATAACAAAATAACCCAACAAACAATTAGAAAAAGATATTAAAAAATATATGAATATTTTTACTTAAGTGTTTTTTTTCTTAACATGCCAGGATATATCATTTCTTTTAATACATATATATGATATAAATTTAACCCTTTAACGACCAAACGATTAAAAAAAAAAATAAAATATGTATGTACCTAAAACCGCAATTTATCCGCAGTAAAAAAAAAGTTTCACAATTTTTTATAACATATTTAGGCAATGTGCGTTGAAATTACCGAAAAAATCACGGAAAATCGTATCATTGTATCTGTCTGTATTGGTGATGATTTTTATAACAAAAAAATTTAATATGGTCCAAAAAATCTACAATCATCAAAATTCTTTAATCCGCCTCTGATTTTATGATTACACATCCAGTGGAATTTCATAAAAAAAAATCATCCAATTTTGTGCAAAGCGTTGGAGGTGCCAGATAAAAATAGGTTTGGATAAAAACATCGCGCTTTCTGCTCAGAATGACTTAAAGTAAAAAGCCAAAAACCAAATCGGTTCTACTCGTTGAGGCACGTCATTTGGTGAATTTAAGTTGAACATAGTGCATTAATTGCTACTAAAAAATTAGGAAATCGATTTGCAAATTTTTGCAATTTATTTTTTTTAACCTGCTATTGATTTTGTTGTGCAAACTCACAAAAATCTAGGTTAACGCAACAGTCCGCCATATTTCGAATGACACCGTGAATGAGTCCCGCGAAAAATGGATATTTAAAAAAAAAAAATACGATTTTTCTTTCGAACTTTATACTGCTGATACTCAATCACTGTTCATGTCACATTAACGGTATAGATTCCAAACTGTTAGGAATTACAACATCTTCCAATTCTAGTTCAATATTTTTCATTTTATATGATCAAAAAAAGATGGAAAAAAAACCAAAGAAGGTAAAAACTATGGGTTATTTCAAGCGTTTTTCTCGATTTTTCAACTTTAACCCTCTGTAAATATTACGGATAAAGAAGAGTTATCCTTAAGAGTTGCACGATGATGTTTGAAAGTATTGTTTACAAAACTGTATTTATAGTTTTTCTCAATTCAAAAAATTGGAGTTTTTTTTCAACATTTATGTCAGTTTTACTGACAAGGAAGGTCTTTTACAGGGCACCCACCGATTGTCCTGAAACTTGAGTATGGGAAAATAAGAGTTACCTGCTTTTTTTCAGGTCCACAATCTCAGGATTGTTTTTTTATAAGGGTTGTCATCTTAGAAATTTCGCAGAAATTTCGCAAAACGAGCTTTAGCTTTATTTTGATAGTGATTATTATATATGATTAAGGCGGTCGTACGTATATATATCTCCATATAAACTACCCCAATGATTATACATATTTGACAAAAACAAACTTAACGAAGCCGAATTTGGACACGACCGATATACCATTGGATAGACCTTCAAAAAACCTTTCGACCTGTATAAAATGTTCATATAGCTTCTTTTGAAAAAATGGGAAAAAACCTCAAAAACGAAAAAAAAATCCCGTTTTCCCACCCCTTCCCTTTTGACCCGCTAAATGTTAGATTGGGCAGCTATAAAAAAACCAAGTGACTCTTATTTTGCTCCCCTTTTCCTATAGGCAAGTATCGGGACAATCGGTGGGTGCCCTGTGAAAGTTTTGTGATATGATCCCATTCGATTTCATCGGCCGGATGTTTTCGCCTTTTGTGAAACCCAGGTATAATTTTCTATCACTTTTTATTTTCCAACGAGGCCTTGTTATGTATTAGGCCACATCTCGGTTGTGGTGAATTGGAATTTAACTCCCTCTGGCTTATGACTCAACACATATTCCGTGTGTTGAAGGGCAGTTTTATAATATTCTTGAAGTTTTACTCACTTCGCACTCTGATAAATACGAAGTAGAGTTACTTGAGCCCCTCAGAAATTCGGATCACTTTATCATTTCTGCATCATTTCCATATTCGGCAATTCGTAGTGCTTCTCATCCAGCGCCGAAACTGTCGCTATTTGTCTATGAAAAGGCTCGTTGGGCTGAGCTCAATGATCTCTTTCGACATTTCAACTGGTAGCTCTGTTATCTAGATGACAATGTCAACGCTGCTGTAGAAATGATTGTCAATGTGATAACACTGGGAATGAAATTATTTATTCCATCAAATCGTATTTCGATAAAACCAAAACCTAAAAGTTGGTCTAACCCAGTTACTGTTCGGCTACGTAAACAGGCGAGAAATGAATGTGCCAGAGTATTCAGACGTAAAAAGGTTCCACACGAACGGCGTCTGCGAAATAAGGTCATTGCTGCTGGTGAGAGTGGTGGCTCTGGATATTTCCAAGGCATTTAATTGTCTGTGGCATGACGTACCTGTATCAAAACTAATTGCATTTGGTGTCGGTGATGATTTCTCTAGATTTATATCGAGTTATTTCGAGAACCGCACCATACGTGTTGTTTTGGATAGGGTGTCATCCAACGAGTTCCAGCTTAGTTCAGGGGTACCACAAGGTTCCTTTCTTCCTTTACACAAATTTTTCTTCACTTGATTCTTAGTCAAACCTTCAATGCTATATACTCTTATGCAGATGACGTTAATATTTGTCATTCATTATCTTTTTATCATAGGCATAGCCTCTGTGAGGTTCAGGTCATGAGACAGAATATGAAGGACGCACATAATCATGAACTTTCTACAATCTCCAAATGGGGTCTGGCGAATAGGGTCGATTTTAACGATTTGTGGAATCAACGTCAGCTGCATCCATGGGTGCTATAAATATTGAGGGATAAAATACTCTTGATGTTCTGGGCATGAAAATACAATGTTATGTTGGCTGGAATCAACATGTTTTTCAAGTGTCTAAAGAAGCATTCAAGTGTCCTTGTTTCTTAAAACCACAAACTATTTTCGTAATACCAACATAATCCACTACATTAGTAAGGGGCATTCCTTAAGTGTTGGCTCAAGGTAAAAACCAGCAATAAAAATATATTCTGCCGCATTTAAGACCCTGGATTCAATGTTTCTGAAAAGACATAATATCGCCAAGCAGTTGGATATAATCCTCATGTGGCTCCCAGGGCACATCTGTTAATTACAAGGCCGATGAGCTTGCCTGACTGGGAACTATCTTAGAGGTCCCATTAGAGTTGGAATGTGTTAGTATGACTCTAGAAACTTGCACGATGGACGTGTGAGAATACACGACTGATTTGCCATTCTCTCAATCAGTAGCTCACAAGTGAGCTTATATCGCTTTTATTTCAAGAGAAGAGATTTCGGCGGTGGTTTTTGTAATTACCGGTCACCGTCTTAAGAAAAATCACGCAGAGCGGTAAAATGTACCGTTAAATGACTTTTGTGGGATTTGTATGGATGAGCAAGAGTTTGAAACTGTCGAACACTTCTGCCATCTGCCATTGAATTTGATAAACAACCACATTTTGTTTGCTGGGTTATAAATACTTGTATGCCATACGATTTTTTAACCCTTTAAAGTTACCAGGGGTGCAAAACTATGACATCAGGAAAGATTGTTACATTTTTTCCAAAAAATTATATTCGTTTAACTGTCAATCTTATAATTTTGTACATTTATTAGGGTTTATATCTACTTAGGGTTAAATTTGTAGTTTTATTCATGAATGTAGTTGTTAAGTTATAAACTGCATGTTGTTGTTTAATATGTAGTTTTGTATGTAAAATAGTTTTTGAAACGACCAAAAAAAAATCTATGATTTACTGAATGTAAGTGTGACTATTAGCGCTTGGTTTAGTTTGTTTTGTGTTGCTTTTTTTAATTTTTTTTTGGTTTTTGTGTTGTCTTTTGATTCCTTTTTACTTCTTTAATACTATTAAACATTTATGTTGTTAGTTTATTATTACTGTATAACATGCCAAATGTTTAAATCAAAGTATTATAATGTTTTCAGTGATTTAAATAATAAACTGGAATAAAAATTATTTGTTCCAATTTTACACATGTGGTGTGTGTTTGTAAACTTGGGTAGCTCGTTATTCATATTTTCTTTGTGATTTAATTATAAAATCCGGTGGTGCACCTTTAAGTGTAAATCATATGTAGAGTATTAATCTGAATAAAATATACATTTCTGGGGAGACTTTCGAGAACACCTTCCTTCTCGATATAAATGTTGCAAATTTATTTACTATGATTTTTTCACTTCATTAGTACAACTTTTATTTACTACTAGCTTACCATCCCGGTACTTCGTAACCGGTTGTATTGAATACCGGATAATAGAAGGTAGTCTTTGTTTTATTTACCTTTGCACGTTTAAGTCTTTCATAAAATAATATTTCAATGAATAATTTAAACAATAAAATTTTAATAATTTCCGAGCCTTTATATCCGGATTTTGGATTTTGAGTGAATAAATATATCAGTGACTAAAGAATTGGAATAAAAATGAGTTTGAATGAAAAAACATATTGAGAGAAAAAATAAGGAGTAAACAAAGTTAAATACGAAAAATTTGAGTAAAAAGTATCATTTCATATTCCATTTCGTTCCCCGTTCAAAAATTTTAAATTTTAAAATATGTCCTTCTCTTGGGTGTTATTTCTGGGGCTTTTAGTGTAATAGTTAGATAGGTTAAATAACCATTTGCCCCCTTTTCCCCTTAAAACTCAATTTTCCAAAAACTGTTTTTTTTTTGTGCTAGGTGTCCTTTATTTAAAATATCAAGTTTCTGAACCATTATTTCATGAAATATAAGAATAACCAAAATTTACACTTTTTTATTATTATAGGAAAAAAAAGTACCAAAAGTAGACTTTCTTACCCCCTTTAGAACCGTAATTTCCAAAAAGAACAACTTCCAGAATATTTTTTTCTTCACCGAAGGATCTTCTTTTCCATATTTTAATCTTCTAGGATCATTGTTTTAGCAAATATTATAATAACAAAAAGGATTTTATATTCCTAATTTTATGTTTCTAGAGCCATTACCACTAAAAAGCGGATTTGTAAAAACTTATTTTTCCCAGAATGTTTTTTTTACCGAATTCTCCTGCATTACAAATTTTAATATTCTAGGAAATATAAAAAGTTTCCATAAATATAATTTTAGGAAATAAAAATGTACCAAAAATTGTACTTCCGGTACTTTTAGTAAAAGGTACTTTTTATAAAAGTTACTTTTTATGAAAAGTACTTTTTATAAAAGGTACTTTTTGTAAAAGGTATTTTTTAAAAAAAGTACTTTTTATAAAAGGTACTCTTTATAAAAGGTACTTTTTATAAAAGGTACTTTTTATAAAAGGTACTTTTTATAAAAGGTACTTTATATAAAAGGTACTTTTTATAAAAGGTACTTTTTATAAAAGGTACTTTTTATAAAAGGTACTTTTTATAAAAGGTACTTTTTATAAAAGGTACTTTTTATAAAAGGTACTTTTTATAAAAGGTACTTTTTATAAAAGGTACTTTTTATAAAAGGTACTTTTTATAAAAGGTACTTTTTATAAAAGGTACTTTTTATAAAAGGTACTTTTTATAAAAGGTACATTTTATAAAAGGTACTTTTTATAAAAGGTACTCTTTATAAAAGGTACTTTTTATAAAAGGTACTTTTTATAAAAGGTACTTTTTATAAAAGGTACTTTTATAAAAGGTACTTTTATAAAAGGTACTTTTTATAAAAGGTACTTTTTATAAAAGGTACTTTTTATAAAAGGTACTTTTTATAAAAGGTACTTTTTATAAAAGGTACTTTTTATAAAAGATACTTTTTATAAAAGGTACTTTTTATAAAAAGTACTTTTTATAAAAGGTACATTTTATAAAAGGTATTTTTTATAAAAGGTACTTTTTACAAAAGTTACTTTTTTTAAAAGGTACTTTTTATGAAAGGTAATATAAAAAAAAAAATTGAAACAGAATTTTCAGAACGTACTTGTTCCAGAATATTTTATTTCCAATAAAGGATCATTATTTTAGTATATATAAAAAGTATCAAAAATACAGTTTTTTACCCATATGAAACATAATTTCCAAAAAGTATCTTTTCCAGAATGTTTTTTCACTGCATAATTCTACATTCCAAATATCAAGTTTCTATGCCCATTATTTCAAGAAATAACAAAGTTTCAAGAAATACCCCTTTGACCCCCCTTAGAATCCAAACTTTCAAAATTTGTTTTTTCATCAGAGTATCCTACATTTCAAATTTTAAGTATGTATGACCATTATTTCAGTAAAAAAAAAAGTACCATAAGTACACTTTTCTACCCATTTTACCCCCGGAGAATCAACATTGGCAAAAACTCAGCTTCTGTAAATCTTCTTTCCGGGAGGTGAAACTACATTTCAAATTTCAGGTTTCTAGTACTATTACTTAAGGAAATGTAAAATGTACCAAAAGTACAATTTTTAACCCTTTTTACCCCCTTAGAATCAACATTGCCAAAAATTCAGCCTTAATGGATCTATATTCCGGGAGGTGAACATTAGAGGTGTCCTTAAAAACGAAAATCACAATTTTATACCTGGTAGGGTCCAATATTATTCTTTAGTATCTAAAAATGAGTGAGCCAAAATTTGGGGACAATCGGCTAAAAATAACTCGTGCCGAAAATGGATTGAAGTTTTGGGACATTCTTATAAGAACGAAAAACTCGTTTTTTGTAGTTTTTGGAAAAACATTGGTATTTGGTATTTTTTGTTAAATTTTTTGTGACATAATATGAAAATGGTACTAAATTACCTTTTCAAAACTACTAATAAAATTAAAATCGGATGAAAAATAAGCATTTTACGCATACATGCCCCAGACCATTGTATGGATTTTAGAGACAGAATTTCAAAATTTTCAAAATTTTTAGGCAAAAAAATAGTAAAAATTTAATTTTACTTTATGATCAAATTGAAAACATGTTTAAGATTAAAAATAGCAGATATGGTAGTCAAGCTTTTTTTTATTTGGCGCGGGTAGTGATAAAATTTCCGCGGATTCCAAATAAAATGCTTTTTTCAACAATAATTAAGCAAATTTTTGAAAATTTGTGCTCTATTGTGCGTATCGAAGTGTAAAACGTAAATTCTGTAACTTTTGAGAATCGGATATATGCAGATATTTCGTATTATAGAAATGTATAACGTCTCAAATTGGTCATTTCACCTCGACAAAAATGGGTTAAAGATGCCCAAACTCTCAAAAAATTTACAGAATTTATGTATTTCACTTAGTATAATACAATACAGAAAATTGTTTCCCATATTTGCTAAATTATTTTAGAAAAACTCGTTTTCTTTGGAATCCGCGGAATTTATATCACTATCAACGCCAAATGAAAATAAAGTTAGACTACCATATCTGTTAGTTTTTATCTATATCATGTATTTAATATAATTATAAAGTAAAATTTAATTTTTTTTATTTTTTTGCCCAAAAATTTTGAAAATTTTCAGATTTTGGCTTTAAAAACCATGCAATGGTCTGGGGCATGTATGCGTTAAATGCTTACTTTTCATCCGATTTGAATTTCTTTAAGCTTTTTGGAAAGGTAATTTATTACAATTTTCATATTACTTAACAAAAAAATTAACAAAAAATAGCATATACCAATATTTTTCAAAAAACTAGAAAAAACGTGTTTTTTCATCAGATAAGAGTGTCCCAAAACTTTAATCCATTTTCGGCACGAGTTATTTTTATCAGATTGTCTCCAAATTTTGGCTCACTCAATTTTAGATACAAAACTACAATTTTGGACCATACCACGTATTAAAAAGTGATTTTGAAAAATTACGTTAGTACTTAGGACACCTTTAGTGAACATACAGTCCAAATTTCAAGTCTCTATTTCAGGAGATATAAAAAGTACCAAAAGTACAGATTTTTACCCTTTTTACCCCCTTAGAATCAACATTGGCAAAAATCAGCCTTAGTGGATCTATATTCCGGGAGGTGAACCTACAGTTCAAATTTCAAGTCTCTTTTTCAGTTAACGGCGTATGCAGGACTGTTTTTTCAGGGCCCAACAACAACAACAAAAATTTTTTTGTTGTTTTTTTCGTGAGATTTGTTTTCCAATACATATAAAAAAATATTTTGTTGTTGTCTGTATACGCCGATGATTTCAGTGGTTTGGGCTGTGCGATGATGAGTCAGTCAGTCAGTAAGTCAGTCATTCACATTACTCTTTTATATATATAGATTATGGAACTATTATAATTATGAAGTTCCATCTCTTGTATTATCAAAAATTCTGGCGCCCAACGTAAGGCTCCAATAAGACGATGCGCGTCTTTTCGAATTCACAACTATTCTGATTTTATTTTTTTAACATTATAATGTTTTTAGGCTGGTATCTAATTTTAAAAAACTTACAGGACGCCACCTCAGTTTAACTAACGGTTAACAAAAAAAAAACAAATGTTTTCATTTTCGTAAATGCAAAAATTTTAGTAACTTGAATTTGTAACTTGGATAATAATTCACCTAGTGGTGAATAAAACGTATATTCACCAGCTTGTTAATAAAATGTAAAATAATTATTTTTCATAAAATTTTTTTCATCAATATTTTTTTTCATCAATATTTTTTTTCATAAATTTTTTTCATCAATATTTTTTTTTCTTCCATATTTTTTCTTCATAAACATTTTTTTTATTAACATCTTTTTCATCAACATCTTTTTTCATCAATATTTTTTTCATCAATATTTTTTTTTTCATCAATATTTTTTTCTCATCAATATATTTTTTCGTCCATATTTTTTTCATCAATATTTTTTTTCATCAATATTTTTTTTCATCAATATTTTTTTATTAATGTTTTTATCATCAATATTTTTTTTTTCATCATTATTTTTTTTATCACCCGGGTGAAAATGACCATGTATGTTCATACATGTTCATACATGCTCATACATGATTACATGTATGATAGTATATGAACAATATATGGAAATGTATGTCATATATGGGAGCATATATGAACATACACAAGTAATGTAATATTTCATATATGTAAATGTATACAACTATGTGTGGATAGGTATATGTCATTCTCCTTCATATATGCTATGCATATATGAAAAGTTTGGGTTCGGCAGAACTTTGCCGAACCCAACCCATACATGAACTTTGGACGAAGTTCATGTATGGGTTCAGTCTGAAAAAGTCGTTCGGTTGGACAATAATGATCATACATAATCAAGATTGATTATAATGTTTGTATTCTATTGGCGAATATGAACGGCACTAACGTAAACAACCAAATTTAGAAGAAAATTCGGGATTTCATTCCTTAATAAGATTTGGTGTTCTGAATTAAACTTTAATGATTGCATTCCCCAATCACATTTTATCGAACGAATTTACATTTGATTTTAAAATATAGAATGAATTTGGTTTCTTTTTCATTCGACTTTGAAATTGAATGCGTAAGTTTTTATAAATTCGATTTTTAAAAGTCTCATAAATAATAACCCAGCAAAAAATAAACGAAGTGGTTCAAAAAGAATTTGGGGTTTCACTACATACAACGTAGCGATAGGTGCCGAACTTCATATTCCGTAGGAAGTACTTTTAAAATCACTTCCAAAAATGCTACAAAATAACAATAAAAACATATTTCACCAGTTCTTTGCTTAATGATTTTGAAGTACCTTTTTCATATGTTCTTAGGAATCAAATCAAATCACCACAACATATGAACTTCTTTTTCAACTGAAACAATTAGAATGAGGGTGATACACGAAGTATGCAATTTTTTCTACGTCCAGCTTCAAATAGATTTAGGTTTTCCAAAATGGTGACAATATTTGGTAGTGGCATTTCATTTCTCTTTATTTAGAGCTTAAAAAATCAAAAAGACGAAAATCGATTATTGATAAATTTTTCAAATTTCATTTCTTATATCAAAAAAAGTTGGTCCTAAATTAAATAAATACATTTACGAACTAAAGCGGATGTTGCTGCATCACATTATTAAAGATTGTTTAAGCTTTTTAGAAAATTGAGGTATAGGCTTGTGGTCAAAACAAACTTGTGAATCAATTCGACGTGAATTTTTATAGTTTTCTGATCTCTTCTTTTTTAATTCGAAGTATATACATACGTTAGATTTTCAATGAAATTAATTTTTCTATCACGAAAGGTTTTAAAGATATTCGCGTTTTAATATTGAAATATTTGGGTCTCCTCTGTAACGTATTCTTAAGTTGCTCAAACACAATAGAACTCGATTTAGTAAAAATAAGGCATCTTCATTTCAAATCTGACATCCAAATTTTTCTATCGCGTATTGTTGAAATATTGGCTTTTGAAAAACTCAAACTCTACTGTTACGCACTTATATTCTTTATAAATCACACTTAAATTTTCAATCGCGAATATCTCAAAAACAGAACATGCTTGAAAATTGTGGATTGCAGTTTTGGAATCAGGAGGTCCATTTTATATGAAATCAAGTCCTATTTCGTGGAAGCAACGTAAGAATACGTAACAGTGGACCCCTAAAAGTGCTTTTTTTTAATTGTAAACAGCGAAAATCTACAAAATAGAACTTCTAATTTAGAAGTTCTAAATCACCAAATAAAAATGACATAATTACACCCAAAATGCCAAGAAATATGTACTTCCAAAGAAGTGATGAAAAAAGTGCTTCCAAAAGGTCAAGTAATATTAACATCCGGATCACTACTTGAGAAGTTGTGATAAAAACACTAGTGATATATGTTATACTTAAGTGTCAATCTTTCGCCACTGAAAAGTGGCGATAAAAAGAACATACTTTATGTGTCACGCCCATATTAAATTCATCAATGTTTCAGTTGAAGAAGAAGTACATCTGGTTCATAAGTTGTGGTGAATTTTGTAGTGAATGGTAAGCTCTTTTTTTGCTGGGAAATAAATGAAATAAAGAATGCATTCAGTTTTTAAAATTCTCATAAACAAGAATTCGACTTAATGGTAAAAATCGAATCCATTCCAAGAAATATTGATATTTAAAGATAATTGTATTCAGTGACTATAAAAATCGAATGTATTTTATTTGTGAATTCATTCGAAAAGTGGTTAATTCTTCGAAGCTTTGATTAGCCTAAAGTATCATAAAGTCCAAAGTATATTTTTAAAATATTCGTTAGTTTTTATTAAAAAATCAGTGTCATAAATTAGTACAAATTATTTATATTTGAAAAAATTTCAATTAATAGACGTTTTATGGAAAAAAATACAAAAAAAAATTTTACATACAAATTCATGTATGACAATGTATGATCATTAATGTACCCTCAAATTACGGATATGCACTTGTATGGACATCCATATATGCATCATATATGAACATACATGGTCATTTTCACCCGGGCAATATATTTTTTTTCATCAACTAATAATAAATAATATAATAATAATAATAATTTGATCCAATGATCAGTTTTTATTTATTTTTCCAATTTTTATTTACAACTCATTTTAAATAATTTTAACCTAACCGAGAACTGGTAACAATGACCGTCGTCTCGTTGTAGCGAAATCGACCAAGGGTTTTGGTGGGAATCGAACCCACGACCCCCTGTTTCATAGGCTAGCACGCTACCAACTAGCCTACAAGGGCCCCCATAGTTTTTCATCAACTATTTTTATTAATAATCTTTTTCGTTTTTCACTAAAATGTGTTTGTAATCAGAAGGTTTGGACCATTATTAGTGATATTCATGGAGTCATCCAATTCGAATTTAATTTATTTTATTCAAAAACAAATTTATCACTCAAAAAGGAATTATTTTTTTACTGCTAAGTTATTTTTGTGATGATCGCATCATTTATAACATTTTTTTTTTTTTTAAAGGGCACACTCAAAAAATTATGTCATTAACTGTTTGTAGTTTATTTAAAAAGTATTACGTTATGTCGTTTTTAAAACAAAAACCATTTGTTTAACGTTCAGTTTTTTTAAATGTCTATTTTTGTTCTTTGTTTCAAAAATTACAACATAAAAGATAAAGAATTTCATTAGCATTCGATTTTTAAAGTCATTTGTTTTTGTTCTGTAAGTAAAAATAAGTGATTCTTCTTTAATATTTAATGATTTGTGTACGTTTTTTTTTTAAATTGTTGGCATTTTTTAAAGAGAAGTCATTAGTTTTTACCTACTTGTGTTGGTTATTTTTTTGTTGACAAAAACTTCAAAAAAATATTTATAGAAATATAAAAACATGTTTGTATCAAGTGACTTTGGCACGATGGCAAGAGTGTCTGACCAGAATGCAGTTGATTGCGGGATCGATTCCCCAAAAATTTTATTAAAAATTTTTTAAAATAAAATTCAACAGAAAAATTGTAAAAATAACCTACGAAATCATTAATTTTTCAAGTTTTCGTAGGTAATTTTTTTTTTGAATTTGTTAATAAAATTACTACAACAATCATTAATTTTTAATGTTTTCGTAGGTTATTTTTCTCGAATTTGTTGGTAAAAAATGAAATGACGCTATTTTTTAATGTTAAATGTTATTTATTTTAGAAAATTTTATTAACAGTAAAAAATAAATGTTGATGTTTGTTAAAATCAATGACTAATTACTGGAATGGTTTTTAAATGTTTTATTACTTGTTTTAAATATGTTTTTCATTTGATTTTGCTAACAAAATATTTTGAGTGCAATATTTGTTTTGATCCAAAAATTTACTTTACTCAATAAAAATGATTTCACAACTTTTAAATTTAATTTAATTAAAAATATTTCTACAAAAAGTCAAAGTTTATATTTGCATTAATATGTGTGCTTAACCGTTTTAAACGATTGTTAGTCCTGAACAAATATGTACTACACTATTTTTTTTTTTGTTTTCGGTTGAATACACTGTTAAAGTTGATTTAATTTGACCTTTAATAAATTAAATACTAACTAAATACTTTCACATACATACATATAAAATAAATACTGATTTCAGCTGTTAAATAAATATTAGTGTTAATTTCATATCAAATATGAATTGTTAACTATTTTAACCTCATAAATTTCTATATAGAAATGCGTACTTTAATTTCATTTTTTTTGTGTGTTGTAGTTGTAGTTGTTATTAAACACAATAAAAACATGTGTAAACACATTAGCGACATTAATCTCTAAATAAAATATAATTAACACATATTAAACAAATAAATATACATACATACATATATACACGACGTGTATAGAAATAATACAAACACAAGCAAACACACAAACACAGATATTTTAATAGTAATTATATGTGTGCAATAGGGTGTCAGCAAAAGTATGGACGAAATATTATTTTTGGCGTTTGAATATTTCCCGGATTTGTTATTTTTTGAAAATTTTTCGAGTTTATCGATTTTTTTCTGCTATAGTTCGTTTAACAACCTTTATATTTACAAACGTATTTTAAAAGAAAATTTAATTCTGAATACGATAAGCTTTATCCTAAAAAAATCGGATAACAATTGATAGAGTTGTGATAATTTTTCTAAAGAAGAAAATTAAGATTTTGCAGGAAATCGCCGTTTAGATAATCCAGGCAAAAAAAAATAATTTATCATAAGAGGTCACGTACAATATTTGGCGCGCTGAATCCGAATCTAGCCTTAGAATTGCTCTATCTCGTCAGGTTTTTAAGATATTTATCCTAAATTGACATACCAAAAACATAATAACAAATTCGAATACAGGAGACAAAAACCTTTAAAATAATGATATGTTCGTTTATCTTTTCTTTTTTAAAAAAATTATCACAACTCTGTCAATTGATATAAAATTTTTTCGGCATAAAGCTCATCGTATTCACAATTAAATTTTGTTTAAGAATACGTTTATAAATATAAATGTTGTTGAATGAACTAAAACAGAAAAAAATCGATAAAGAGTCCCCGCACAACAATGTCGGAGCGGTTGACGTTTTCGGTCATGAGAGAGTATAGGCGCAAAACAAAGACGGCAGCGGAAAATTCTGTCATATGTTTATTTTTACACTATTTTTTCACTTTTTCGTCACATTTTTATTTAAATTAATTGTATTTTTAATAATCAATGTGATTTTTTCATATTGATTCGTTTTCTTACTGTTTTTTTTCAATTTTCAATTTTTTTCCTTTTACACTAAGAAAATTATGTCATTAACTGTTTGTAGGTTATTTTAAAAAGTAATCAGTAAAGTCATTTTAAAAGAAAAATCAGTTATTTTATAAAGGATTTAATTTTTTACTGTTTCTGTAGTTTAAAAAAAATAATTTACTGTATTATAAACGAATTTTCTGTTACATTTAATTTCGGCAGTAAAAAATTTCTTCTATAGTTTTACTGTTTTTCAAAACAAAATAACTGAATATTCACTACACCATTTACAGATGTAATTCGAAAAAGATCAATTGTAATTCGAAGATTCTATTTGTAATTCGAAGATTCCATTTGTAATTCGAAGATTCCATTTGTAATTCGAAGATTCCATTTGTAATTCGAATACTCCAATTGTAATTCGAAGATTCCATTTGTAATTCGAAGATTCCAATTGTAATTCGAAAAAGATCAATTGTAATTCGAAAAAGATCAATTGTAATTCGAAAAAGATCAATTGTAATTCGAAAAAGATCAATTGTAATTCGTAAAAGATCAATTGTAATTCGTAAAAGATCAATTGTAATTCGAAGATTCCAATTGTAATTCGAAAAATATCAACTGTATTTCCATTGATATTTTTCGAATTACAATTGGAATCTTCGAATTACAATTGATCTTTTACGAATTACAATTGATCTTTTACGAATTACAATTGATTTTTTTCGAATTACAATTGATCTTTTTCGAATTACAATTGATCTTTTTCGAATTACAATTGATCTTTTTCGAATTACAATTGATCTTTTTCGAATTACAATTGATCTTTTTCGAATTACAATTGGAATCTTCGAATTAGAAATGGAATCTTCGAATTACAATTGGAGTATTCGAATTACAAATGGAATCTTCGAATTACAAATGGAATCTTCGAATTACAAATGGAATCTTCGAATTACAAATAGAATCTTCGAATTACAATTGATCTTTTTCGAATTACATCTGTAAATGGTGTAGTTTTTTAATGTTTTGGTTAGTCATTAAATTAACATTTAAAATTGACTGTAATGTGTTTTTATTTTAAATGAAAAAACAGTGGAATGGTTTTTAAATAAAATTTCATTTGTTTTAAGTGAATATTCACTGGAATTTACCTACATAATTTTTTGAGTGTAGAGATCATATTTTCTTGTTTACTTTATCGAAAAAAATCGAACACTCAGAAAATTATGTAAGTTGCTACATGTTAGTTGTTTGTATATTTTACAGTAGTTAGGTGTTTTCAACTACAAAGTCAGTTGTTTTTGTACGAGAAATATCAAACAACTATTTCTGTTAGTTATTTTGAGTCGATTTTTTGAACAACTAACAAAAAAGTACTGTGATGTAGTAAGAGTTATTTAAAGTAGTTAATTTTATTTTTTTTTATCTCTGAAAAATTTTCAAAGTTTTTTTCCAAAAAATAAAAATAAATTTTCATTGTTTTTATTCTTCACAACTTTTTTTTAAAAAAAAAAAAGAAATTTGGTCTTCATTTTTTTTTTTTTTAATTTTTTGAAAAAAAGTTATATATTGATTGGTTTATTTTTACTACATTTTAGTTGTTTTGACTACAAATGTAAGTAGTTTTTACTACATAAGTCAGTTGTGTTTTTGTCAGTAAAAATAACTAACATTGTTAGTTGATTTAACTGAAAAAGTAGTTGACCCCAAAACAACTTACAAAGTAGTTATTTTAACTGACATTTTCAGTTGATTTTACTAACATAATTTTTTGAGTGAAATATTTGTAAAAAAGTGGCAACATTTTCATTTCAAAAATTAAGGGAGGGAGAGAAACCGACACAAAAATAAAATTGATTTTATTCTAGCGGATTTCGGTCGAGCGTTTTTTCTGCCAAATTTGTATGAAAAAAACGTCACTGACATTGTTGTGCGGGGACTCAAACTCAAAAAATTTTAAAAAAAATAACAAAAAATTAGATATTGTTAAAAAATCGATACATATCTTTCTAATATGTATAGACCAATTCACACACATAAAAATCCCTATCCTTTTTCTATCTAAAACACTTAAAAATTGAAAATCGGTTGAAAAATGTTTAAGTTACACGTGGTTTAGTGAGAAAAATCCCCAAAAAATGTTTTTGGGATCATTTCGACGAGACCTACAACCTTAACTACCGCATTTTAAAATTACATTCGATTTTGTGTTTTTTGTAGCACAGTGTTATAAATATTAACGGTTTTTATATTTTCTAAATAGTCTTTACAATGGAATCTGACCAATTCCGTGTCGATTAAGTCTTGCAAAAATTACCAATAACCAATATAAATAAATTTAAAACAGATAAATTATTTTCTTAAAAATTATTTTATGAGAATATTATAGTTTTGACTAGTAATGAAAACAATGACATTGACCAACACTCTAAAAAACGCATATTAACTTACTATTATAAATTTGGTAAATTTTTGTTGAATAGCACGCATTTTATGTTAATATAAGCATAAAATGCGTAAAATACTTTTAAACCAATTAAACACCGCAAATTAAAAATATTATCCGTTAATTCAAATATTTTACACACAAAGTGTGCAATTACAATTCTGGCGTTGGCCTTGAATTTTGCTTGTTCCCATACATTTTGTATGTAGAACAAAATTCAAAGCCAACGCTAGCGTTTCAAAGCCAGAATAGAATCAATTCTATTTTCTTGGCTTTGCTCTCTCGTGAGTATTTTTTTTTGCTTTGGCATTGCCAGTCATTTACAAAAAAAAGGGTTGATTTTGTTTATGAAACACATCTTGTTTATGAAACACATCTGTGTATTGCAAAATTATAAGAAAAGTACATATAAAAGAAAGTGAAATATAATTTACCGCCAATTATTATAAAAAAAAACAAGTATCAAAAAAATACCAAAAAAAAAAACCAAAGCAGTTTTATGTTTCACCGAAAAAAAATAATTTTCAGGAAAAATTTATTTTTCTTCCACCAAATTATTATATTTCTTGTATTCTTTGTGTGTGTGTATACAAACAAACGCCAGAACAAAATTCAAAGCCAAAGCCTTTGTTTAAATCAAAAGCCCTCTCTTTACACAAAATTCAAAGCCAACGCCAGAATTGTAATTGCACACAAATGTGTAAATAAAATTGTCAACCAACATACATACGCACATGTTAAATAACTAAAACGCCAGACAAAAGTATAAGACTCCGTAGCGTTAAATAAATAAACCGCCAGACAAAAGTATACTTTCAAATGGGAAGGTGGCGAGTTTGATGCTCGCTGGTGCTGAATGTTTTTATACCCTCCACTCTAGTCATAGAGGGTATATATAAGTTAGTCATTCCGTTTGTAACACCTCCAAATATTGGTGTAGGCTGTCTGTCTGTTGAAAACACGCTAACTTTTGAAAGACTTAACGGAGGCTCCTGAAGTTTGGCATATATGTTTGGAATTTACCTGGTCAGGTTGGTATTGCAATTCAGCGAAATCGGTCTAGTGGTTCAAAAGTTATGAGCAAAAGACTAAATTTCGGCAAGGGTTTTTCGTGAATTTTTGAGATAAAAAGCACTATAACTTTCGAAAAGCAATTCTGAGGATGCTGAAGCTTGGCATATATATTTCGCGTTCCTCCAGCCTCGCTCATGTTGAATTTCAGCCAAATCGGTCGAGTGGTTCAAAAGTTATTAGCAAAACCGTGAATTTCAGATTAGCTTCACCTAAAATTCACATGTTGAAAACCCGTTAAACCTGTTTTAAAAACATTGGTAAGTCACAAAAATATTTTACAACGTATTTTTGTCACTCAAAAATATTTTTATACCAAAACAAAAAAAAAATACACTCGAAAAAAATTTTACACTGAAAAAAAATTTTACACTCAAAAAAAAAATTAGTAAATTTTTTTTTTTTTTTTTCAAAAATTACAAAAAAAAATTTTTAAACAAAATAAAATATTTCTAATCAAAACTGTTATTTTTTTCACGTTAGAAAATTTATTATCACTTAAAATGGGCATTGTGGAGGGTATTCATAGATTCGGCCAAGTCGAATTTAACTTTTCTACTTGTTTTTTTTTTTTTGTTATATTTATTCACCTCTTTATACCCTACACCACACTGTGGTACAGGGTATAATGAGTTTGTGCTGATGTTTGTAACTACCCGAAATATTGGGCCTAGACCCACCTTTAAGTATACCGATCGACTCAGAATCACTTTTTGATTCGATTTAGCGATGTCCGTCCGTCCGTCCGTCTGTCTGTCTGTCTGTCCATGTAAACGGTGTAAACACGATACAGGTCGCAATTTTTAATCAATTGACTTGAAATTTAAAACTTAAGCCTCCTTTGGCCCAAGGACGAAGCCTATTAAAATAGGAAAAAACGGTCCATATTTAGACCTAGCCCCCATACAAAGGTCATCTTTAGTTTTGGATCAAATGACTCTAATAGCCGCATTTTAATAGGTATCTTTTCGAATTTAGCAGGTAATCATGTTTCATCCCCACAAATCACCATTCCGAATTTTAAAGAAATCGAACTAGTCCTTCTTGTAGTCCCAATACAAACTACCTTCCCGATTTTCACATAAATCTCTCAAATTTCATGAAAATAGAAAATATTTAATTAAAATTTTGTTTGTGTATGTTAAACGCGTACTTAAATAACCTTATCAAATCTGATAATCATCGGACCAGTTTTGGACTTAGGCCCCTTGTGAAAATTTCGCCCGATATTCAGTTAAAGCGGTTTATTGTCAACAAATTGAAGCCTATTTCACTCAAATTTTATTTGTGAGTGTTTTTTACACGTATTAAAGATTTGAAAAAATATGGATCTAATCGGTCCATCGGACCCATTTTCCGGGAAACTCTTGTGTAGATTATTATATGGTCGGTCTTGACCGACTATAATTTTCTTACTTGTTTTTATTTAAATTGAACACTAGTGGTCAATTTACACATTCAGAATAAAATTACCCAATTTATAGTAGGAGTCCAGTTTCCTACTATAAATTGGATAAATTTCAACAAATTTTGATTAGAGTGTAGAACTAACCTATAAAAATGTTCTAGATACCGCTTACCTTTAAAAAGATTTTTTGCTTGGAAGATAATGATAACGATATAATAGCTAAATTTATTATCACTGCTAGTTTACGTATCTCTACTGTTTTAAGTTAACTAGTTACTTAATGTCCTTAACGCCTCTTGTACTATAAACACTTAATATTAACAGTTAAAAATATTAGAACAATATAGAACTACTGCTTCATATATAACTAAAGTAGGCTGGCATATTATAAATTTACCAAACTTATACACTCTACAACACCGTATAACTAACAATAAGTATATGCATTTTCCTCGTATCACTAATACAACAACAATGAAAATACTTACTAACAGCTATAGTATAACATTAGGCGTTAGTTATATAAATAGCAACAATAGTTTAAATCTTAAGTAGTTGGTAGTAGGTAAGTTAACAATAGGGATGCGAGTAACAACAATATCATCAATTATTAAATACTTAATATTAAACCGAGTTAAAATGTTTGCATTATAATATAGAACATCATTTAAGTTTAATTACATGTTGTATATTTAGATTTAAACATTAATATATACAGTTCATACACTAACTCACACAAACACTGTTTTGTTTCTATATATCTCTGTTTCTGATGCCTTGAGCATACGATGGGCTGGAATTACAATACTTTCTAAATATAGAGAGATTGTTAGGTAATGATGTTGCCTGATAAAAACACATATCCGCACTAAAAATATTTATGAATTTTGAAGTAAAACTTCAATAGTTTGAAAAAATTGTTTTTGAAGTCTTGCCCAAACCATTGAATCATGATAATGTTTTTCTATATAAATAGGTATTCTTTCAAAAGAAAAATTTTCTGGAAAAAATAGCGCAATATTAATTTGATATTCCGTGCAAAACGCATTGAAATATCGGTCAATGACCCCATTATGTTTATATATTACTAGCAGGCCCGCCCGGAACTTTGTCACCGGTAATAATAAATTCGGCATTAAAGAAAGATCAGGAATAGAGTCCCCATTTCTAAAATTGTCCCCTGAAGAATCTTTATTTTATTAAATTTTTATCGTTGAAGTCTTTCATAAAAACTATTTAGAACAAACAATAAAATTCCAACAGCCTCGTTAGCCCGGAATCATGTTTGTTCCATTAAAAAAATGTCTTTAAAATTTTCGAGCCCTTATATCGTTATTATTTAAATCATTTCATTCCCCGTGTCATTCCATTTCGTTTCCCGTTCTATTTCATTCCTATTCTATTCATTTCAATTCATTGAATTCCAATTTATTTCGTTCCATGTAGGCTTCATTCCTTTCTGTATAACATGTGTAAAATAAATAAAAACATATTAGGGTTGTTATCTCAATTGATATAAAAAGTACCATATTACCCTACCTTAACCAATTGTTTACTCCTTTTAACCCTTAAAAACTTTCATTTCAAAATATGTCCTTTTCTTCATTGTAAATTCTTCTGGAGGATTTCAGGGGATAGTTAAGGTACCACAGTACAACAATTTACCCTTATAACCCCATTATAATTTCCAGAACGTACTTTTTCAGAAAGATTTTTTGGTCTGGAGGATCCCATATTTCAAGTATCTATTACCAATTTTTCAGGAGATAGAAAAGGTTACAAAGTTTATTACTTTGCACCTATTTGCTCCATTAAAATCGGAATTTTCAAACAGGAAATTTTTCAGAATGTTTTGAAATCGGAAGAGTAGTCTCGGAGGTTTTTAAATTTGAAGTCTTTTGACACAATGTGATCTAAAAGTGATCCAAAAGTAGGCGAAGAAATGGGCGTGGTCAATAAAACCAAGCATATTTCCACTCTGAAGAACCATACCAAGCATTGGTGGAAAAATTTTGGAAATCCGATGAGTAATATTGGAGATTTTTAAATTTTAAATTTTTTGGTCTTTGTCGAACCTGGAGGAACACTCTAAATATTGGTGAAAACATTTTTGAAATCGGCTGAGTAGTCTCACAGATATTTAAATTTTAAGTTTTTTTTTGCCAAAAGTGGGCGTAGAAGTGGGCGTGATCGATGAATCCTAGCCTATATCCACTCTGAAGGAACACCCTAAATATTGGTGAAAACATTTTTGAATTCGGATGAGTAGTTTCATAAACATTTAAATTTTAAGTTTTTTTGCCAAAAGTGGGCGTAGTAGTGGGCGTGGTCGATGAAACCAAGCATTTGTTCATAATGAAGGACCATTCCAAGTATATATTGGTGAAAAAAATTTTAAAATCGGTTTAGTAGTTTTGGAGATTTATAAATTTTACGTTTTTTGACAAAAAGTGGGCGTAGAAGTGGGCGTGGTCGATGAAACCTAGCCTATGTCCTTCCAGGAGGAATACTCTAAATATTGCTGAAAACTTTTTTGAAATCGGATGAGTAGTTCCGGAGATTACTTTCTACAAACAAACAAACAAACAAACAAACAAAAAAACATACAAACATTACCTCTTTATAATATTAGTATAGAAGTATAGATTGATTCTTAAAGGTTTCTAACATATTCTAGTGATATCCATCTATCTCTTTGTGTTTGTCGATAAAAAAATTTAATGGAAAAAAGTTTTTAATGAAAAAAGATATTGATAAAAAAATATTTAATGAAAAAAAATGTTGATTCGAAAATTTTTGATGAAAAAAATTTATTGAACAAAATATGAAAAAAATTTATTGAACAAATGTACGAAAAATTTATGAAAAAAAGATATTGATGAAAAAAATATTGATAAAAAAAAAATATTGATGAAAAAAATATTGGCGAAATAAAAATATTGGTGAGAAAAAAATATTGATGAAACAAAAAAAAAATATTGATGAAAAAAAAAAATTTTTTGATTGAAAACAAATATTTATGAAAAAAAATATTGATGAAAAAAAAAAAAAAAATAAAAAAAAATATTGATGCAAAAAATTTTGATTTATGAAAAAAAAAATATTGATGAAAAAAAATATTGATTTAAAAAATATTGATGAAAAATAATTATGTTACGTTTTATTCACCAGGTGGTGAATATTTTTTTATTCACCACGAGGTAAATTTTTATCCAAGATACTAACATTTTTGGTTTTAAGAAAATGAAAACAGTAATTCTTATTTTCTTTTTTGTTAATTGTCGTTATATAGTCAAATAAATAAAAAAAATAAATTCTAAAAAAATATTGATGAAAAAAAAAAAAAATATTGATGAAAAAAAAAAGATATTGATGAATAAAAAAAATATTGAAGAAAAAAAAAAATATTGATAAAAAAAATATTGACGAAATAAAAATATTGGTGAGAAAAAAATATTGATGAAAAAAAAAATATTGATGGAAACAAACATTGATGGAAAAAAATATTGATGAAAAAAAAAATTATATACCCTACAACGGTGTTTCCCGGAAAATGGATCCCAAGGTCTTACATGGACCGGTGGGATCTATCTTTTGTTAAATCTATTATAAGTGTAAAAAACACCCGCAAACCAAGTTTTAGCGAATTAGGCATCTATTTGTTGCAAATACACCGCTTTAACTGAATATCGGGCGAAATTTTTATATGGGTCTAGGTCAAAAAATGGTCCGATAGTAAACAGATTTGATATGGTTATTAAAGTACGCGTTTAATACAATAAAATAGTTTTGATTTTCATGAAATTTGAGAAATTTTTCTGAATATCGGGAAGTTGGTTTGTATGGGAGCTACAAGAAGAACTGGTCCGATTGCTTTAAAATTCGGCATGGTGATTTGTGAATACAAAACACGTTTACCGGCCAAATTTCGAGAGAATACATTTTATAAAACCGTTGTTAGAGTCATTGGAGGCAAATTAAAAGCGGACGTTTGTATGGGGGCTAGGTCAAAACATGGACCGATTTTTTCAATAGGCTTCGTCCTTGGGCCAAAAGATGCTTAAGTTTAAATTGTCAGTCAAATCGTTTGATAATTGCGACCTGTATCGTGTTTACACCGTTACATGGACAGACGGACAGACAGACGGACGGACGGAGAGACGGGCATTGCTAAATCGACTCAAAAAGTTATTCTGAGTCGATCGGTATACATGAAGGTGGGTCTAGAACCAATATTTCAATATTACAAACATCAGCACAAACTCATTATTCCCAGTACCACAGAGTGGTGTAGGGTATAAATATATATATTAGAGCGGAGTGAATTGTTCGGAGCAAAATTTTTGACAAAATCGTCTAGGATATTTGGATTCTGTATAAAAATCTAAGAAAAAATGCCGAACAAACCATGTCTCAAAAATCAGTTTTGACCCCCCCAATTTTCAAAAATAGTTGTGTACGATATACGCCTTTTCCATTAATCATCACGAGAAAAATGGTATTTTTTGACGTGGGATCTTTAGATTGTGTACATAGATACACTATGGAGCCATTTAGACATTCCCATTTACAGTTTTATTAAATTCCAAAATCTCACGATTTTCATTTTTTTTAAATCACAAAATATGAAAAAGTAGTGTAGTTTGATGAGCCATAACTTCTTAAGTAAATATCCGATTTTTAAAATCAAAATTGAAATTAAAAGCTTAAGTCCTCTACATTAAACTTGAAAGTTAAAAAAAATGTGTTATTAAAAAATGCATTTTAAATGCAAATTCATTTTTTTACTGCATTTTCGTCAACTTTCACCTCTTTTGATTTTTTTTTTAATTAATATATTATGAAAGTATGACATTTAAAAAAAAAATCAGTCATCATTTTAGTAGGACACAAAAGTCTTCCATTTTTAATATTTTTTTTTTTAATCATGCTATATGGGCATAATAATTTTTTTTTAATTTTGTTAATAAATGATTTTAGGATTTTCAAATTGTTGATCGATGTACTTTGAAGATGTATAACTCCTTAAGTAAACATCGGATTTTGATAATCAAAATTGAAATTAAAAGCTAAAATCCTCTACTTTAAACGAAAAAGTTTTAAAAAATTGTGGCAAAAAAAGAAAGGTGTAGTTTACCACTTTTAAATTTTTTGTGGATTTTTAAAAAATTAAAATCGCGAATAAAATCGCGAGTTTTTGGAATTTAATTAAACTGTAAATGGGAATGTCTAAATGGCTCCTTAGAGTATCTGGCTTCATAATAAAAAAAAAAATCTGAAGACCCAAGTCCAGATTTTTGTTTTTTAGCGCCCTCTAGCGGCGGTTGAGAGCAAAATAAATATCAAATATAGTTTGCCCGTAACCAAAAATACCAGGTACACCTCTTAATACAAAATAAAAGCAAAATTTATTAGTAAAACAATATATTCCAAATGATAAGCCCAGCTAAAAAAGTCGTATATCGTGCAAAACTATTTTTGAAAATTGGGGGAGTCAAAACTGATTTTTGAGACATGGTTTGTTCGGCATTTTTTCTTAGAACTTTATGCAGAATCCGAATATGCTAGACGATTTTGTCGAAAAAAAATCACTCCGCCGTAATATATATAAATATAATTATGTTACGTTTTATTCACCGGCTGGTGAATATTTTTTATATTCACCACGAGGTAAATTTTTATCCAAGTTACTAAAATTTTTGGTTTTAAGAAAATGAAAACAGTAATTCTTATTTTCTTTTTTGTTAATCGTTTGCTTATATAGTCAAATAAATAAAAATAAATTCTAAAAAAATATTGATGAAAAAAAAAAAAAATATTGATGGAAAACAAATATTGATGAAAAAAAAATATTGATGAAAAAAAAATTGATGAAAAAAAAATTTTAAAAAAATATTGATGCTTAAAATATTGATGAAAAAATATTGATGAAAAAAAAAATATTCATGAAAAAACACATTGATGAAAAAAAATATTGACTAAAAAAAAATATTGATGAAAAATAATTATGTTACGTTTTATTCACCAGCTGGTGATTATTTTTATCCAAGAATAAATTTATCCAAGTTACTAAAATTGTTGGTGTTAAGAAAATGAAAACAGAAGTTGTTATTTTCTTATATAGCCAAACTGAGGTGACGTCCTTTTTTAACGCTCTATCTTCAATAAATTCGCACCCAAAAAAATTTAAACAGAAATATTTTTTGGCCTCGAACTAGAATAATACTTTAATCCAAATATAAAATGTGTTGTTAACATTAATGTTAAGGGGAAAATTGTCCCCCAATGTTAGTCACTTCTTTCACCTTGATTTGCACTCTTATTATATCAACCAGTTTTGAAATTTTCTTTGATTATATTATAGCTTTTAATAGCTTTTTTTGTGATTCTGTCTCATGGTGTTTAATTGTAGTAGTTAAATTAATATGTATTACATTAGGTGGATTTTGTTACAAATATTTGATTGTTTTTAAGTGTATCCTACTTTTTGTTTACAAACAACATATGTTTGTATTAGTAGTTGTTTACACAAGTGTATGTATAATAGAATGTTTGTATGTAATAGTGTCGTTGCCTTTAGGGTTATACGGTTACAGAAGAAGCATTGTGTAAAACACATTATAATTTTTAAATGAACACAAATATAAACACACCACACACACACACACACACACATACACATGCATAAACACATCATCGTCATCACCATACATGATAGAAATTTATATAGCCATAGAACAATTGTTTTTCGTAATACAATTGTTACACAAACTGAACAATTAAATTTATTCTTTGTTTTTAATTTTTTTTATATATTTATTTTTAAATGAATGTATTCATAATCAGGATTAAATTGTTTTGTTTAACATCAAATTAAAACAAACAAAAATAAAATTATGCAAAATTTTAAAGAATTATCAAAGTTTTTCTTTGAATTCTTAAATATGTTCTTTTACTGGAGCTACCCAGCAAAACTTAGATTACCAAATAAGGTATAAAATAAGGTATAGGATCTCTTATTTTATACATTGCAGCATTGATGATTTTAACAGGCGATGAGACTCAAAGTAATGCATCCACATTATCACAAAGAATACCAGTAAGGTATAAAATAAGTCATAAATTTAAAACGAAGAATACGAGTAAGGTGTAAAATATATGATATTTTATAGGTTACGAGAAATGAAATAATATAGCATACCAGAAGATAATATATAAGGTGTTACGAGTAGTGCAAAAGTAATTTTGTATTAAATTTACTCACGTGATTGTAAGTGAGTGTAAGTAGATAAAATATGCTCGTGAGTGTGTGTCGTTAGAAATTTCCTGTCATGAGCCCATCTCTAGTTTAAACTTATGCATTTTTTTATAAAATAATTATTTTTTATGTTATTGTAATGCATTATGCATCCAATTATAAATAATGCATTATTTCAAACTTTTAAATAATACATAATGTAACCAAATATAAGTCATCCATGATTTAATGTTTAGAAATAATAAATATGAAATACATTTTTTCCAATAATCATGCATTACGTAGCAAATTATTAGTAATGCATTATTTTTCCCTTGAAAATAATACGTTGTGGAACAAATGTTTGGTAAGACATCCTAAAATAATGCTACAAATAAGGTATATACATTACCTGGTAATGTGTTATATAATCACTACCTATTACCAAAGTTTTGCTGGGTACTAATACAAATAAACTTTTCATATTTTATATTTATAATCTTTTAACAAAATGGACCCAACCAAAAGAAAATCAAATTAAATTTAAGTTTTCTTTTATTTAATTTTTCAAAAGATTTTTATTTCAAATCAATTTAAGAAAAATTTATGAAAAATTTAAGTAGACATGAAATTTTTTTTTTTGTGTTTTGGTTGGGTCTTACGAAAGAATGTTTTTCTACTGAATTTAAAAATTTATGTTTATCCATTACCTACAATTTTCATTCATTATTCAAATTGATGAATATTCCTTATACAAACAAATGTCATAACAAAAATGCTAAAAGAACGAACGAATGAATGAAAGAAAATTTTATATAATATTATTATCATAATCATCATCTTCATCTATAATTACTCATAATGGTTAGACAAACCAGACAAGATATATTTGAAAAACTTTCTAAAATATTACCTGTTATTATTATATCTATTCAAGCATAGTATAACAAACATATCTTCATAAAAATTTTATCTATAGAAGTTAAAGGAGCAAGAAATGATATTTAAGCCATTTAAACAAAATAAAAACATGTGATTTTTCTATGATCTCTTTGTAAATTTTATCTGAATGAAAGGAGATGTTTTAAAAGGGATTTCAAACTAAATGTTGTGTTAAAAAATAAGAAAACGTATATTTAAGATTATTTGGTATATCAAAAATTTGCATTTTTTCTTTGTGTGAACTTTTATTTTTATAAGACACAAGGTTAAGGACTGGACCGTTAGCGACCACCAAGTCCCAATGAAATACTTAAAAAAAAAAAAAAATCGCGTGCTATTTTCTCACAGTGCCTAATGTATATTTTAACAAAACCTAGTAAAATTACTATAAAAAGTCTGGAATTCCCATTTTACCATTAGTTAACGGTTTCTGTTGTTTTTTAACAAAATATTTTAAGTTTTGCTCGATTGGAATTTACGTAAATATATTCTCCAAATTTCTAAGGCAAATTAAATAGCTGTAATTTCGCAGTTTCGAAAAAAAATTCAGAAATTTTGTACATGATAAGTCTCGGACAAATTTTTTTATCATTTAAAATAATTTAGGAAAAACAAGAATTTAGACCAAAAAAAATTCGAAATTTTGTTTGCCCAAAAACAAACTTTTTTTGAAATTTTTTTTTCTGCGTTTGAAATAAAATTTTTTATCTAAAGTGCTTTAAGCAAAATAAAGCTTTTTTAAAACTTTTTAATTTAGAAAAGAAATTTTAAAAATTCTGAACACAAAAAGTTGTGATTTTACAATTTTATTAGAAAAAATGATTAAATTTATAGGAAAAAGTTGTTGGTTAAATAAATTGCTTGGATTTTACGAGACTTAAGTATCATTTGTGAGATTTAAGCCCCGTATGTCGGCGTGGATATAAAAATGTCTGCGAAGTTTGTACTCTTGTCCAAACCATTGAATCATGGTAATGTTGTGCTGTATAAATAGGTATTATTTCCAAAGAAAAATTTTTTTAGAAAAAATAACGCTATATTAATTTTTCATTACATGCAAAACACATTGATATATCGGTCGACGACCCCATTATGTTTATACACTCAAAAAATAAACCTTGTAAAGTTACCAAAAACTCTCGTGATTTTACGAGGCTATTCTCGTAAAATAGGAGGTAGGTAGAATTCTCGTAAAATTACCTCTAAGTGTGGTCTTGTGAATAGGGTCAAGTTTAATGCACGCAAGACCCAATGTTGTATGTTGACTCACAGAAATGTGGAACCAACAGCGTCATCTGTACATATGGGTGGTATTGGTATTGAGGAATCAGACACTCTTGATGTTCTGGGCATGAAAATTCAGTGTGATGTTCGTTGGAATAAGCACGTTTTTCAAGTGTCGAAAGAAGCATTCAAGTGTCTCGGTTTTTTAAACCGGTGTAAGAAATACTCTACCTCATCCGATCTCCTTACTATTTATACCACCTACATTCGACCGAAGATGCCCGACTAAAAAAGTTTAGATATAGCAACATATTATTAAATATATTTATATATGGCCATACACAGTACTTTACATAATTATATGTAAATGTATCTTGTATTAAGTTTTACACCCAAAATTTGATATGGTGCCATATAAAAGGATATCAAATCATGTGTTGCTCCACAAAGCTTTATTAAATTAGATATTGCATATTATATTTTATATGACTCCATGAATGACCTTACAAGATTAGATAAATAAATATATGATATACAACTACATGTTTGACCTCATACAAGATGAGATATACATAAATATATGGTGCCGAATCGGGGGAAAAAAGTTTTCTAAGTACCGAGAAAATTTTTTAAAATTTCCAGACACAAATAACACCGCTCTACAAATCTGAGGTTTGTCGCTGCGTTTTGAATGAAACCAAAAAAAGTTTATAGGTTTTGGTTTCCCGATTCCAAAACGGTCACTCAAGTTTTTCTTTCACGTCACAATTTTGAGAAAATCACGGTAAAAGTGTCAAAAAAGGACCATTTTGGCCATTTATGAGCGTCTATAAAATAAGATCCTGACATGGGAATGACTTGATATCAAGCTCATTCGAAAGTGCGTAATTTTCTCTTTAAGACAAAATCAAATTTTCTTGGAATTTAATTCTTTAAAATGGTGAAAAAATCATTAGCCACAAGTGCTTTAAATCTAATATTTACGTGTGTATTTGTATGGAAATTTGTTAAAAAACACTGTGTAAATAAACTAAATATTAAAAAAATGGAAGGTTTTTTGTTAATGATTTTTTTACCATTTTAGAAAATTAAATTCCAAGAACATTTTATCTTGTCTTATAGAGAAAATTACATACTTTTGAATGAGCTTGATACCAAGTCTATCGCATGTCAGGATCTTATGTTGTAAGCTTTCAAAAAGGGTCCAAAATGGCCTTTTTCGGCACTTTAACCACGAATAACTCAAAATCCTGACGTGATAGACACATTTGTGTCGCGGATTTGGAATCAGCGCAACAAACTCTACATAAATCACTTACCAGAATCCAATACGCATTTTCATGTTGAGCTGTGTAATTTTTGCGTTTTGGAGTTAAACAAAAAAAAAAAAATTTAGCCAAATTTTGAAAAATTTTCCTGAAAAAGTTTTGTAGAATTTTCTAAGTCCTGGATAAAAAATATTTTTGGTAAATTTTTTGGGTTTTGAAGTAAAAATTTATTAACAAAGTTTAAAGAAAAAATTTTTTAAATTTCGAATTTTTTATTTAAATTTCTATGTCCCAGACATATTTTTTTTTGCAATTCCCGAAAAAACTTGGGATAAATTTGAAAATTATAAGATCAAAAAAAAAATATTTTATGCAAAATTCTACATATTTTATCTTATGATATAAAATTATATACAATTATATCAAATTAGATAAACCCAATATTCGGATCAAAAACGATCATATTTAATCTAATATAACAAATTTTGAGCTATTTTGATCCACCAATTTCATCGTCTTATTTTATCCAAACACGTATTGGGCCATATCAAATTATATATGGCTCAATTTCAAATTATATATGGACCTGTATATTTATTTTTAGTCGGGTGGAATACAACTCCCATATATGGGCAGGGGCTTCAAAGTCTATTTTGGAGCTCTTGGACCGTGTGCAAAGGAGGGCGTTGATGCTTATCAATGACACTAGGGTATCCAACTCTATTGACTCATTGGAGCATCGTCGGAATGTGGGTTGTGTGACTCTGTTCTATCGATATTACCATGGAAAGTGTTCTGCTGAGATAAGTGAACTTATGAACTTATCCCTAGAGCCCGAGTTTTTGTTTGAAACACTCGGCTGTCTAGTAGATCACATCCGTTTGTTGTCGATTGTCCATTTGATCGCGCAGCACATTACAGAGAAGGTTCGTTTATCAGTCGAACTAGCCGTATGTGGAATAATCTCCCCGCAGAGGTCTTTCCAGTTTCTTTCAATGTAGATAAATTCAAGTCAAATATACACAAACACCACTCCCTCTCTCCTCCTCCTCATAACCTACTTTCCTATTATCAACACAATGCATTGCATTAGTAGGGGCATCCCCTGAGTGTTGGTTCATCGTAAAAAAAAAAAAAAAAATTGTTAAACAATATAAATCCTCGAAATAAAATCATTTTTGTAAAATAACTGTTTTGTTGTAAATCAACTAGAATCTTCGAAAAAATTTTTTCAAAATTTGTCAACTTTTTTTTTAAATCTTTTTCAATAAAAAAAAATTTTTCCAGGACTTGGAAAATTTGTTAAACAACTAGAAAATTAAAAAAAAATATTTTTTTTTTGTTAAACAACATAAATCCTCGTAATAACATAGTTTTTGTAAAATAACAGTTTTTTTGTAAATCAACTAGAATCCTAGTAATAAAAACTTTGTTGTAAAATAACAGTTTTTTTTGGTAAAATTACCTTTCAAATTGGTAGAATACAATAACGAAAATAAATTTGTAAAATTACCAATAAAACTGTAGTTCTCGTTTAAGCAAAGTACAAGAATTTTTGTTAAAAAACAAGGAAAATTGTTAAATATTGGTAGAACGGGATTACAAGGAATTTTACCAGGCGTTTTACAATTTTTTTTTGATCCATAAAGGTTTCTAAGACATTCTAGTGATTTCCATCTATCTGTTTGTCTGTGTTTGACGATAAAAAAAGTTTTTGATGAAAAAAAGTTTTTATGAAAAAAATATTGATAAAAACAATGTTTAATGAAAAAAAATTGTGATAAGAAAATTTTTGATGAAGACAAAAAAAAAAATAAAAAATTATTGAACAAAATATGCATAAAAAAAAAAAAAAAATATTGATGAACAAAATTTTGATGAAAAAATTTGATTTAAAAAAAATATTGATGAAGAAAAAAATATTGCTGAAACAAAATATTGATGAAAAAAAATATTGATGAAAAAAATATATGAAAGAAAAAATATATTGATAAAAAAATATTTATACAAAAATATTGATGAAAAAGACACATTGATGAAAAAAAAAAAATATTGATGAAAAAAGATATTGATAAAAAAAAAAAATAATGACAAAAAAAATATTGTTGAAAAAAAAAATATTGATGAAAAAAAAAAATATTAATGAAAAAAATATTGACTTAAAAAAATATTGATGAAAAATGATTATTTTACGTTTATTCACAAGCTGGTGAATTATTTTTTTATTCACCACGAGGTGAATTATTATCCAAGTTACCCACCCAAGTTACTACAATTTTTAGTTTTAAGAAAATGAAAAGAGTAATTCTTATTTTCTTTTTGTTAATCGTTAGCTTATATAGTCAAACTGGGGTGGCGTCCTGCAACTTTTTTAAAATTAGACACCAGCCATAAAACATTATCATGTTAAAAACTGTTCTTCGGTTAACGGTTTTAGAAACACTAGGGTCAACGATTCAAAACTGAGCTTAAAAAACCAAATTTAAAGTGGCGGATCCAATATTTTTAAAAAGTAGTGCGATCAAAACGAAAATTTTTGTCTAAAAGGTTTTATATACTCAAAAAAAAAAAAATCTTGTAAAATTAACAAAAAAGCCTCGTAAAATAATTTGTTGCTACCTCCTATTTTACGTGAATTCCTAGTAAAAATTACAATTTTATGGAAAAAGCTTTTTATATTAGAAAAATTGTACAAGCTTTTCACCAATAAAATTGTAAATTTACAACTTTTTTAACGCAATAAAAATTACAAGTACTTCTCGTGACTTTACTAGATTTTTTGCTACCTCCTATTTTACGACAATTTCTAGTAAAAGTAACGAGTTTTTTTTTGTAATTTTACAAGTTTTTTACCAATAAAATTGTAAGTTTACAACTTTTTTGATGCGTTTATACTTACAAGAAATTCTCGTGACTTAGCTTGATATTTTTTTTTTGTAAAATTACCTTGAATATTTGGACATTTACCAAAAAATGTAGAATTACTTCAATAAAAAATTTTAATTTCGATCGAAAACTTTTTGTTATAAAACATAGAAAGCTGTTGAATTTTGCTATAATGGGATAATGATACTTCTTCTGACCACCAATATAAATTGAAAATTAAATCGGTTAAACGGTTTTTGAGATATAGCAATTTGAAGTTTACACAAAATGGCGGTTTTTTCGACGTTCAAGAAATTAAAAAAAAGAATCTCCTACTTTTGTGGAAATTTTTCAATAAACCAAAGTTTTGATCGAAGTAAACCATTTGCTAAATTGGCTCAAGATGGTCTCAAGCTCTATAAATGGATCAAGTGAAAATAATTTTGTGATTTTTTTTTTTAATTATGAACTTAGGAAAATACCGGACTTTTTTTTAATTTCAAAAACAGAAAATGCAAATTCCAGATCATGTTGGTAACCCTTGCGAAATAATGTAAGAGACAAATAAGTTGAAAGAAAGTATGAAGTGACGTTGGGATTGCTAGAAATACAATTGTACACTGAGGGAAAAAATCGTAGTCAAATCAAAAATTTTCATTCTCAAATCTCCAATTAAAAAAAAATAAAATAA
This sequence comes from Pegoplata infirma, assembly GCA_963921195.1. Lineage (NCBI taxonomy): Eukaryota > Metazoa > Arthropoda > Insecta > Diptera > Anthomyiidae > Pegoplata > Pegoplata infirma. The sequence continues at coordinate 8,335,929 of OY992537.1, read as the reverse complement.
TTATGAAGTTGAATTTTTTAAAATTTAATATGTTTCGGTCTCTATAAATGGATCAAGTGAAAATAATTTTGTGATTTTTGACCGATAAAAAAAAATTGATATACGTGGTCAGCGCAATTTTAGATTGCTTTCACCTTAAATTCGCGTGTTGAAACAACCGTTAAACAAGCTTTAAATACATTGGTAAGTCACAAAAATATTTTAGAAAGTATTTTTGTAAGTAAAAAATATTTTTACATTAAAAATAAAAAATTCACACTCGAAAAAAAAAAATTTACTCTCAAAAAAAAAAAAAAAAATTGTGTTTCTTTTTTTTTTACAAAAATGACTAAAAAAAGTTTTTTAATCAACAAAAAAATATTTCTAATCAAAATTGTTGTTATTTTCACCTTAGAAAATTTACTATCACTTAAAAAGGATATTCATGGATTCGGCCAAGACGAATTTAACTTTTCTATATATTTTTTTTTTTAATTTTCAAAAAACTAAAACCTTTATCAAAGAAGACCAAGTCTTAATTTAACCCGAGCGGCCTCAAATTTGTACCAAATAAGTTTTTGGTCTAGTGGAAAAAATATTTGTCCGGAAATTTAAAATTGGAAGAATACATTTTTTGCCATACAAAAAATGCCATTCTAATGCAACATCATATATCAAAAATATTGGCATTGTCAGTCTCTTTTGCAACAACAAAGAGCAACAACATTTACAATTTCATCATCACTGACATCATTGTTGTCAGCTGCATTGGCAATAATTTTTATTTCTTTTTTTTTTGTTGTGCAACAAAAATGTAAATGCATTTAAGTGAAACAAGCCCATTTTCCTATCAAATCAAAAAAAAAATAGAGAACGAAAATCATATAAACGATTATTCGTTTTGTTTGAATGAAGTTTTATATGGTTGATAAAATATACAGCAGCAACAACAGCAGTAGCAACAGCAACAGAATGAACACTCCGTTAATTGTTGTGTTTCTAGTCTACTCAAGTGTATAACAAAAGTTCAAAATAACGTAGCAGCAGTATGCAATTATGCCAGAGCAATTGAAAAATTGTGGCAGTGTAAAGTGTGGTGGAGGGGGATTATGGAATTTAAACTATTGTAACTAGAGATAATGTAGTTAAGAAGAGTTGTTTATGTAGTTATGTTGCTACACACACACACACACACACACACACATACACACACACACATAAGCTTAATCATTTCAAGTACAAGTAGCAAAAACAAAAACTTTGTACATAATCCCTGTAACAACAACAACAATGCAACTTTTATGTTGCTACTATAAAACAGCAACAACAACATTTTATAACTTCATTCATTTCAATTGAAATTCATTGCGTTGTTATAATAGTTCAACCGAAATGGGAGTCAGAGTAGTTACACCAATTGTCGGTCTACAATGCACTTGGTGAACAATTTTTGGTTAGGACGGGGTGCGTTTTTTTATTTTTTTGTTATGTTTATTAATTGGAAATTTTCAACAACAGACTAAATTTACTACCATGCAACTGTTTAACATAAATAAATAGTGAAATAACGCGTATATTGAGGTTTTTAATTTCCATTTAACCAAATCATTCAATGTTTTTTTTTTTTCGTTGTCTATGGAAAAACATTATAAACTGTTAATGAACCATAAAATGGATATTTATACCCTACAGCTACAGTATGTGGGTATACTCACTTTGACATTCTGTGTGCAACGCATCGAGTTATCGGTCTAAAGTTTGTACATTATTGATCAATAGGTATGAGATTTCCATGAAAATGCATATTTTTTGTCGTTAGTCTAAAATCGATATCGATCAATTATCTTTCTGAATCAAGAAATTTGCGTTAAAGCGGCATCAATTTGTGTTTTGCATATTTTGTGGAAAATACATATTCTTGCATATTTTGATTTTAAATGCATATCTTGTGCATATTTCTAACTTTCAAGTGCATATTTTGGCATAAATTATGAAAAACACAAATTTTAATTTATTTTTTGCAATAACTACTTTAAATTTTAAAAATTTATTTTGAAAATAAAAAAAAATATTTTTTTTTAAATTTTTTTTTTATAGATTTCCTAATTTCTAAAAAAATCTTGCTTATATAAATTTTTAAATGCTACTATCCAAACCCGGCGTTATTTTTTGCTTGTTAAGGAGTTTTTCCTATGAAAACAAGATTTTGATTGCACACATTTTACTTTTTAGGCCATATTAAACAACTTTGCTTAAATAATGAAGTTACCTTATTATGGGTACCAGGGCACGAAGGAATAGAAGGCAACGAGAAAGCAGATGAACTCGCGAAACTTGGAGCAGATGGCATAGGTACCACCATAATGCTTTCACCGCCACTCCAGCATTTTAAACTAAAACAAATACCCTTACTGTCGCCAAAGCAAATCGAAGATGGAAGGAACTTGGGACAAGTCGAATAGCAGAATTTTATGGAAGAACTAAATTCTTACTTACACTTGCGAGAATAGAATGTCGTATGTTGACAGGTTTAATAACGGGACACTGCCTTGTCGGAAAACATGCCAAGAACATGAATCTTATTACGGACGCAAGCTGTAAAAGGTACGAGACACCAGACGTCGAGGAGACCATTGAACACATCCTGTGTCAATGCCCGGCTTTGGCACGAACTCGACTATCAATTATAGGAAGTTCACAGTTCGAGACTTTGGAGGAAATTACGAGGATAGACCTGAAGAGCTTGAAACAATTCGCAATGAAGGTCAATGTATTTAGTTTACATCGATAAGCGGAAAAAGTTTTGTGGTATCGCTATGGACCAATTGGTCTATGCGGAGTGCCCATCTGGCACCGCCACCCTAACCTAACCTAGGTCATATTTTTAGTTTTTTACTGCATATTTTGAATTTTTTTGCGTCTATTTTAATTTCAGCGCATATTTTAGATTTTTTAGTGAATGAAAATCTCATCCCTATTGATTAGCGTTCGAGTCTAATAAATTCTATGAATGTCCAAATGATGGTTTGTGGGTGACAGGATACATTCCAAAATATGTCAGCTTGATCCATGAAATTTGATGCAAATCTTTCTTATGGTCGTAGGCTAGATATTAGGGCGACCCGTAAAATTTAAACTTTTTAATTTCGTGTCATAATACCTGTTGAACGATGGCCTTTAGTCTTCAATTAACGGTCAAAGTTAAAAACAATTACAATTTTTGACCAAATTTAACCAAATTTAAATTTAAATTTTAACCAAATCCGGCTCAAAAATTAGAAATTTTTGCGTACCTTACGAAAAAAATATATTTTTTTCACAAATGATGATTTTTTAACATAAAAATAATTTTTTTGCCAAATCGGTCCTAAATGTTTGAAATTTTAAGCATGTTATCTGAAAAATATTAAAATAATAAAAAAACGTAATTTTGGTCCAAAAACGCTGATCAGATCTTTTGAACCAGAATCGATATTTTTTTTATTTTTTATAAAAATATGCTGAAAATTTCTCAACTTTAAAGTAGGCAAAAATTCCCAATTTTTGAGCCAGATTAGGTTAAAAAATTCGGACATGAATTTTCGTCAAAAAACATATTTTTGACGGGACCTAATGTTCAAGAATCCGAGCCAATTTTTCTTAACCAAAAATGTTCAGAATCGGATAATTTTTCTACACAAAAAATGTCTCTCAAACTGAGAGTTTTTCTAAACGAAAATTGTCTCAGAATATGAGAAATTTTCAATACGAAAAATGTCTCCGAATATGAGAATGTTTCTTAACGAAAAATGCATCAGAATCTGAGAATTTTTCTATACGAAAAATTTAAAAAAAATGATACATGTCAAAGTCTGAGAATTTTTTTATACAAAAAAAGTTCTCAGAATTTGAGAATTTATATATTAAAAATGTCCTAGAATCCAAAAAATTCTTCTATGCGAATAATGTCTTAGAATCTGAGAAATTTTCTATACAAAAGTAGTAAGTAAGTAAAGATTTTCTTGAGACTTCATAATTTCTATACAAAAAATTTCGCAGAAACTGAGAATTACTCTATACGAAAAATTTCTTAGAACTAGATTTTTTCTTCACGAAAAATATCAAAAAATTTAAGAATTGTTTTAATTTATATGACGACATATTTCAATATTTCACATAAATTAAAACAATTTAATCCTTTATTTATTTCACCGTCCGACAGCCAATATTAAACGTAACCCGAATTTTATACGTCTGAAAGTAGAGATCAAATGAAGTAAAACTGCATTTACAGTTCTTCATTTCGTGATCCTGTTTCCTTTTAAAATGACTTCAAAGTTTTAAAGGATACATTTTGTAAAATATTTCTGAAATATTTGTAACTGTCCTAGGATTCCGCCGGTAATGGCAAATGAGAGAGGAGGATCTCCCGAAATTTTTCCATTTTTGTATTTTGCCGTATTAGGATTAACAAATTTGAAAAAAGTCCTTTGAATATTTTATCAAATTATTTTGTTGATTTTTTTTTGAATGATATTGAAGGATGCATTTTTGAAAGGTTGTAATTTACCTCCTATTTTCTGATATGTAAATATTATAAAATTGAAAATTTAAGGAAGATCCCCCTCTCTCATTTGCTGTCACTATTGGCATTTTAGGACAAATATTAATATTAAAAAAATATTTTATAAAATGTAATGCTCTAAAACTTTGAATTTCTTTTAAAAGAAAATAGGTTCACAAAATGAAAAACTGTAAATGCCGTTTTACTACATTTATGTCTTTAACGACTTTTTTTTTAATTTTTGTTGGACGGTATTTTAAATTAAATTTAAAAGACATTCCACACCAAATGTACATCAAAACAAGTAAGAAAGCTATATTCGGCTGTGCCGAATCTTTAAATACCCTCCACAATGTTAACCAATGCACTATGGTTTCGCGGACGCCCTTTGTTGCCCAAAAATCAATTTTCTCAAAATTGATTTTGTAGAAAGTCGTAAACACTTACAAACAACAGAAAACATATTTTATTTTTGTACAAACTCATTTACCGTTCAAAAACAAATTTAGCTAAAAATAAAAAAAAAAGTATTTTTTTAAATTTTTTCAATTAATTTTTTGAGTTTAAATACAAAAATTTTTTTACAATATTATACACGGAAAACAAAAAAATTATAACAATTTTTACCACAAAACCTATTTAAAACCAAAAATTTTTCCATTTTTTGTAATTTTAGCCAAGAAAAGTGATAATCGGAACTATAGTGCAATGCAAATATTTAAAAAACAAAAAAAATATTTTATAAATATGTATGTATGAAAATTATATAAAAATTATATAAAAGCAACCACGTGGCACGTGTATGACACATACTACGTATTTTTTACTTCTTTTGATACAAATAACAACAAGCCAAACAACCATCAACAACTACAAAAACGCGCTGCCACGCCATATCATAGAGGTTTATATTGAGACTCATCTCAATTGCTCATAGCTTTTTAAACCTCTAGACTGATTTTGCCATAATTGGTACCAAAATAACCAGAAAAACGTTGAGAACAATAAAATATGAACCTATTTAAAATTTTATTTGAATATGTCAACCATGAGCCAAGATAAATCATTTTAAAATTTTGGGTTAAATTGCTGGTGCCTCGCCCCATTGTGCGATTCGGCCCAAATTTTTTGTGAGTGTTAGGAATGATAAAATTACATTAAATTCAAAGTTTCGTTTACATTCATTCAACAGGTGTCAAGTTATAGCATTTATTTTGTGTAAAATTCACATTTTCACTCATCAAAATTTACATTTTCACTCATAACTTTTAAAATACTTAACCGATTTAAAAAAAAAAAACCCATCAGATTCTGCCTAGGAGAATTACGCAACTTTTGGTACCCCAGGCGTTTAAATCGGTTCTGGATTATAGCCAAAAACGTGATTTCAACAGACAGACAGACAGACGGACGGACAGACAGACAGACAGACAGATAGACGGACATCGCTAGATCGACTTAGAATCGATCAAGGATCATGAATATATATACTTTATGGGGTCCTAAACCAATATTTCAATGTGTTACATACGGAATGACAAACTTATATATACCCTCTATCACTAGAGTGGAGGGTATAAAAATATATGTGTGCCATGAATTTCTGAATAGATTGTATTGATATCCCTATATGGAACTAAGAAAATTGCGTTTTTGTTTTTTTATTTTTTTAAAACCTGGGTTTAGGAGGCGTTGCTAAATATTTAAAATGGCTAAATATTTAAAAAATGGTCAAATTTGTGTCGAGTTGCTTCGATTAAATATTTATTAAATTAAATCGGATTACACCATAATCTCAAATATTAGCATTTTTGTTTACTTTTTTATGGGCTGTCGATTAATTTTTTTTTTTTTTTAAATTTCAGAACCCGTACTGAAATTTCCCATTTTTCAAAAAGTCAATTCATCAAAAATGCGTCCACTTTCTTCATTTTTATACCCTCCACTCTAGTGATAGAGGGTATATATAAGTTTGTCATTCCGTTTGTAACACCTCGAAATATTGGTCTAGGACCCCATAAAGTATATATATTCATGATCCTCGATCGATTTTAAGACGATCTAGCGATGTCCGTCCGTCCGTCCGTCCGTCCGTCTGTCCGTCTGTCTGTCTGTCTGTCTGTCTGTTGAAAACACGCTAACTTTTGAAAGACTTAACGGAGGCTTCTGAAGTTTGGCATATATGTTGGGCATTTACCTGGTCAGGTTGGTATTGCAATCCAGCGAAATCGGTCCAGTGGTTCAAAAGTTATAAGCAAATGAGTGAATTTCGGCAAGGGTTTTTCTGGAATTTACGAGATAAAACACACGGTAACTTTCGGACGGCAACTCTGAGGGTGCTGACGTGTGGCATATATATTTGCCGTTCCTTTGGTCCCGTTCCTTTTAAATTTCAGACAAATCCGTCCAGTGGTTCAAAAGTTATTAGCAAAACCGTAAATTTCAGATTCACCTCACCTTAAATTTACGTGTTGAAACCCCGTTAAACAGGTTTTAAAAATATTGGTAAGTCACAAAAATATTTTACAACGCATTTTTGTCACTCAAAAATATTTTTACACTAAAAGAAAAAAAAAATACACTCGAAAAAAATTTTACACTCAAAAAAAATTTTACACTCAAAAAAAAATTTAGTAAATTATTTTTTTTTTTTTCAAAAATTAGTTTAAAAAAAAAAGTTTTTTTAAACAAAATAAAATATTTCTAATCAAAAATTTTATTTTTTCACTCTAGAAAATTTTCTATAACTTAAAAAGGGCATTGTGGAGGGTATTCATAGATTCGGCCAAGTCGAATTTAACTTTTCTACTTGTTTTTTTTAAGTTTAGATCCACACAAAAGAAAATCAGACTCGTGTTTTTCTTTTTTGTTATAAAGAAAATTGAGTTTGGATATTAAATTTCATAAGAATTTTGTACACCAATACCCCGGTTCGCGTCGCTTCGTTTTGCGTCGTTTCGAAGTTGCGTCGTTTGAAAATTTCTGTGACTTCAAAGTTGCGTCGTATTTGTTTCAGTTTGCGTCTCATGGCTTTAAAGTTGCGTCTATTATTTTTCAGTTAGCGTCACATGGCTTCGTAGTTGCGTCGTCAGTGTTTCGATTTGCGTCGATAATATTTATTTTTTAGCATAAATATAATGGATGTATGTTAGAGCACCCATATGTGCATAATTGTTTTTTTTTATCGCTCCCCGCTCATTTTCGGTTGAGTTGGGAGTAAAAAATAATATCTATCCAGAAATTGGACTTCTAGGTTGCAAACAGGCCAAGCGGTTTGACCTTTTGACCTCAAAAATGGGCTAAAAAACCTTTATAGATTAATTTGGCTGTAACTCTTAAAATAAAAGTTTTTCGCAATTAACTTTCATAACATTTTTTTTGTAGAATCATGGAAGGGTCGATATATTTTTGCAAAAAAAAATTTTTTGGAAAACTACATTCAATATCCTAGTGAATTGTGCAAAGAGCTGAAATTTTTCCCAATTTAGAAAATTGCAAGAATTTTTAAAAAAAAAGTTCTGACCCAAATTTCGTCTTTAACCGCATAAAACACCGCGATCGAACATATTTAGGTTAAAACAGTATGAGAGAAAAATCTTTGCAATTTGATTCTACAAAAAAATTTTTATGAAAGTTAATTGCGAAAAACTTGTATTTTAAGAGTTACAGCCAAATTAATCTATAAAGGTTTTTTTAGCCCATTTTTGAGGTCAAAAGTTCAAACCGCTTGGCCTGTTTGCAACCTAGAAGTCCAATTTCTGGGTAGATATTATTTTTTACTCCCAACTCAACCGAAAATGAGCGGGGAGCGATAAAAAATACACTTTTGCACATCCCATACATTTTGTGGGTGCTCTAATGTATGTATGTATAATTGTATTCACAAAGCTTAAACAGAAAAAGGGGATTCCCAATTTTAGTATAATATTTGTGAAGGTTGTCTACTGGTTGCCAGTTTAAGTTAATTTTTATTTAAAAAAATGTTTTTTTGTATTGAAAATTCTCTTTTTCAGCTAAAATTATGAGTTTTGGAACCAATTAAGTGAAAATCAATAGAAACGTATGGGAAATCGTGCTTCGGTTTGCGTCGATTCGGTTTGCGTCGCGTTTCTCCGGTCCCAATTAGCGACGCAAACCGGGGTATTGGTGTAGTTTGCTTGGTTTTTCTTGTTTCAACATAGCGGATGAGTAACAAATATTTGCGTAAATAATACTCATACGCTATGTTGAAAAAAGAATAAACAAAAAAACATTCTAATGAAATTTAATGTTAAAACGAAAAACAAACGTCTGAAATTATAAAAAAAATTTACCTAGACTCAAGAACATTGAGGCAAACAACACGAAACTTAAACAAATTTTTCATATAGCAAAATTCCTGGGTACGTGCCAGGGCTTTGATACACAAAAATATTTAAATATTTATAAAGTGTATTATTAAGTGCATCATTAAGTGCAAAAATCATGATAAATTAATTATCGCGACTAGAAAGGGGTCTCCAAACGATCACTTTTTCAAAATTAAAAAATATAAAATATTACTTAAAAAAATGTATGACTGAGGCAATCATATTTTTGTATACCCTCCACTCTAGTGATAGAGGGTATTTATAAGTTTGTCATTCCGTTTGTAACACCTCGAAATATTGGTCTGGGCCCCCATATAGTATAAGACGATCTCGCGATGTCCGTCCGTCCGTCCATCCGTCTGTCCGTCTGTCTGTCTGTTGAAAACACGCTAACTTTTGAAAGGTTTTACGGAGGCTCCTGAAGTTTGGCATGTATGTTGGGCATTTTCATGGTCAGGTTGGTATTGCAATCCAGCGATATCGGTTCATTGGTTCAAAAGTTATGAGCAAATGACTGAATTTCGGCAAGGGTTTTTCGTGAATTTACGAGATAAAAAACAAGATAACTTTCAAAAGGCAATACTGAGGATGCTAAAGCCCGACGTATATATTTTTCGTTCCCCTGGCCTAGTTAGTTTTGAATTTCAGCCAAATCGGTCCAGTGGTTCAAAAGTTATTAGCAAATCCGTGAATTTCAGATTAGCTCACGTTAAATTCACGTGTTGAAAACCCGTTAAACATGTTTTAAAAACATTGGTAAGTCACAAAAATATTTCACAACGTATTTTTGTCATTCAAAAATATTTTTGGACTTAAAAAAAAAAAAATACACTCGAAAAAAATTTTACACTCAAAAAAAATTTTACACTCAAAAAAAAAAAATTATTCAATTATTTTTTTTTTCATTTCATCAAAAATTTCATTTTTTTCACGTTAGAAAATTTACTATCACTTAAAAAGGACATTGTGGGTATTCAATGAATACTATTCATAGATTCGGCCAAGTCGAATTTAACTTTTCTACTTGTTTTTTATTAATATCAAATTTATTTTTATTTTTATTTTTTTTTTAATTTTTAAGAGTATAAAATATTCGTCTCAACCTAACATTTCTACTTGATTTTCTTTTTTTTGCAATAATGTTTTTTATGTTTGTGAGATAGATTTTTTTTTTTGTGATTTGTTGCTAATAGCACATTAAGTGAAAAACAGCAATAATTTCAAATATTATTTATAAAAATTCTTGGTAAAATATATTACGGTTAATTTATAACCAAAATTTTACTTGAATAAATTTTTAAATGCAGAAAAATATTTGTGTAAATCAAATATTTTTATTTGAAGTTCATACAGACGTATACAAAATATTAATGGCTTAACGCTACCAACTTAGAAAAAACTTTTCTACCCCTCTAAGAGGCACCATGTGAGCGGTAGGAACTGATATCCAGAAAAAATCTTAAGGGTGGAAGATTGAGGGAACTTATTCTTGAATACTTTTTTTGACTTTTATAAATTTTCAAAAAATTTTTCTTAATTTTTCCTAACACTTTTTATATTTTTCTGAATTTCCAAATTATTCTCCTATTCTTTTGAAATCTTTTAAAATTTCCAGGAGTTTTTGCATTTTTTTAAATTATGAATTTATACTTATTAATATTTTTCCTTAACGACATATTCAAATTTCTTTAAAGACTTCCCTTGTGAGTTGGCTACATTATTCCCAGATGTCTATAAAAATCAATAAAAAATAATAATAAATAAGCTGCTTATAAAAAAAAACGATTAAGTGAAGGAAATTAACACAAACATAATAATAATATTTATAAAGTTTTACCAAAATAATATCTTTATTTGTACAAAATGTCTCAATTTATAACGTCATAAATAACCTCATTTATTGAATCATGTAATATTTGTTTTTCATAAAAAAACAAGAAAATTCCCTTTAAAAACGAAATAAAAAAATCCATAAAAATAAGCAGAAAAATAATAAACAAATAAAATAAAAAACAAAATTCATATTTACACGAAAAACAATGCAAATATTATACATTTAGAAGAAAGAAAAGAAAGAATGAAAGAGGGGAAAAAAAAATTCGTGTTTACAAGCAACTTCCGCGTGTTTTACTTTACACCCTCAAACACCAAACACCAGCTAAAACAGTGAGACTTGTTAAGTTAATTTTTTCTTAGAATTTTCACAACTACCTCCGCAATTCCAAACACCCGTAAATGATGGATATCAAAGCAGTAAATATAACAATTTAAAAGAAAAAAAAAAAAATATTCTAAATATAGAATAATAAAATGTACAGAGTTGTTAAGGCACGAAGAAAACAAATTAGCTAAAATGAATGGAAAGAAATTTAAAAAATAAAAAATCCATAATAAACGAAACTTTAAAATGTTAAGCATAAAAAGTTAAATACACTGTAGGAAAACAGTCTTAATGATGACTCTGTTTTTCCTTTAAAACTTAATATTTAATTTATGATTGTGTTTTCGTATAGAACTGAGCCAAAACATGCTTTTTTTTAATAAATTGTTAGTGATTTAATGTTATGTTTATTGAACTTTATAAATTTTTAAAATACTTTCTAGTTAAATTTTTAAAAGTAAAATATTAATTATTAATTAGCCACTTGGGAGTTCTAAATTATAATTGATATTTTGTTTTAAGCACAATCAATTTAATGGGCCACTTAGGCGTATGAGCAATTAATGATTTATACAAATATTATGTATACGCTTTGTTGTTTAATTAATAAGTAGCAATAGAGAGGCACTTTTTTTGTATGGCAAACAAGTTATTCTCCCAATTTTAAAAATAGTTATTCTGCAACACCTTAAAATTATGTGGTACAAATTTGAGTCTAATTGAATTAAACTAGCCCGAACAGCCTGGTGATCAAAATTTTTGTTTTTTAGAAATTAAAAAAAAAAAGAAAATAAAAACAAATAAAAAAGTTAAATTTGATTTGGCCAAATCTATGAACACCCTCCACAATGCTCTTTTTCAGTGATAATAAATTTTCTAACTTAAAAAAGTAACAATTTTGATAAAAAAAAATTATTTTGAATAAAAAACTTATTTTTAATAAGATTTGTAAAAAAAAAAATTACAAAATTTTTTAAAAATATAAATATTTTTTTTTTTTATGTAAAACTTTTTTCGAGTGTGATTTTTTATTTTTTGTTTGCAAACATATTTTTGAGTCGCAAAAATGCGTTTTTAAATATTTTTGTGACTTACCAATATTTTACAAGCTTGTTTAAAGGTTTTTTCAACACGTGAATTTAAGGTGAAACCAATCTGAAAATCTCGGTTTTGCTCATAACTTTTGAACCACTAAACCGATTTTGCTAAAATTCAATGCCAACTACATCAGATAAACGAAAAATATATATGCTAAGCTTTAATGGCAAAAGCTACACGATACCGATTTTGCTTAAATGCAATACCAACCTCACCAAGCGAACAAGAATCATATGTGCCAAACTTTAGCAGCCCCAGTAAAGTCCTTCAAAAGTTAGCGTGTTTTCAACAGACATACAGACAGACAGACAGACATCGGTAGTTCAGCTTAAAATCGACCGAGGATCATAAATATATATGGGGCATTCCAGGCCAAATCACTCACTTTTAGACCCGACCCCTTTCGATTTATTTTATTTTTGGATATGTTTTAGTACTTATTAAATGCAACTTGGACACCAATTTTCAGCCTTTTATTCCAAGATGGTGCTGAGTAATCAATTTTTCAAAATGGCGATTTTTTAAAAAAAATGGAAAAGTTAAAAATTTCAATTAATTTTGACCAGTTAAAAATATAGATATCTTAAAAAAAGTTGGACAACGTTTTGTTGGTATTTAAATGTAGTTTTAGAAAAAAATATTAAAAAAATTATTCGAAGTAATTATCACTTATTTTTTAACGTTTAAAAATTAAAATCGACTTTTTAAAAAAGTCCGAAACCTTCGATTTTTTTTTTACAAATGTCTAAAAGTTCTACTCTTAATTACGCAACTTTTAAGCCATAATTCGAGATGTGATCGAAATTTGTTCTATTTTTTTTCAAATTTTGAAAATTGTACCTTTTATTTTTTGACTCTGATTTATTTTGTATGGTGCTCCAAAAAAAATACATTGGTAGATACTGACCCTAACTTACCCTAGATATATTCAAATCGAGGCAAAAATACGCCTCACAAAAATTAAGAACGATCGGACATGGATAAGGTGTACCGCATGGGCCTTGAAGTTTAGAAAACGGATTGCAAGGAAAAATATGAATTTTTTCTGTTTTCTCAATTTTTTGGTATTTTAAGTTAAGTTTTAATTCAAGTGGTTACAGAATTATAATACGGAGTAAAATGCCTCTCTAATAAGGTACCAAAGACTGAAATCGGTTGAAAATCAGCCAAGTTATTACAACTTCCCCAGGCATCTAACGTATGGCAGAACACTTGATTAAGCAATATAATACGATTTTGGAAATTCATTGAAATTTTCTACTGTAATAACATTTTTTTATTCTTCAAGTTCAAATGTAATTAGATGGCAAGTATTTTTCATATTGTGTTATGCTAACATTTTTTAAATTAGTGCTAAAAATGCCTGCATTTCCAACACCCTTTTGAAATCTCTATTTTAAAAAAAAATTTCTTTTTTTTGTTTTAAATTTTGGAAAAATCAAAAAAATATTACACTGAAACATGAATAATGAAAAAATGTTGTTACAGTAGAAAATTTCAATAAATTTAAAAAAAGGGACTCGTATTTTTTAATCAAGTGGTATGGCACACGCTAGATGCCTGGGGAAGTTGTAATAACTTGGCTGATTTTCAACCGATTTTAGTTTTTAGTACCTTATTAGAAAGGCATTTTACTCCACATCATAATTCTGTAATCACTTGAATTAAAACTTAACTTAAAATACCAAAAAATTTGCGAAAACAGAAAAAAATTCATATTTTTCCTTGTAATCCGTTTTTTAAACTTCAAGGACCATGCTAAACGCCTTACCCATGTCCGATCATCCTAAATTTTTGTGAGAAAATGAATATATTTAGGGTAAGTTAGGGTCAGTATCTACCAATTTTTGTTTTTTGGAGCTCCATATAAAATAAATCAGAGCCAAAACATAAAAGGTGCAATTTTAAAAAATAAAAAAAAAAAAATAGAAAGAATCGTGATCACATCTCGAGTTATGGCTTAAAACTTGCGTAATTTAGAGTAGAATTTTTATAGTTTTTTGCAAAAAAATTGAAGGTTTCGGACTTTTTCAAAAAGTCGATTTTAATTTTTAAACGTCAAAAAATAAGTGATAATTACTTCGAATAATTTTTTCATATTTTTTTTCTAAAACTACATTTAAATACCAACAAAGCGTTGTCCAACTTTTTTTAAAATATCTATATTTTTTAATGGTCAAAATTAATTAAAAATTTAAATTTTTTAATTTTTTGGAGAAAATCGCCATTTTGAAAAATTGATTACTCAACACCATCTTGGAATAATAGGCTGAAAATTGGTGTCCAAGTTGCATTTAATAAGTACTAAAACATATCCAAAAATAAAATAAATCGAAAGGGGTCGGTTCTAAAAGTGAGTGATTTGGCTTGGAATGCCCCATATACTTTATCAGGTTTTAGACCAATATTTCAAGGTGTTACAAATGAAATGATAAACTTATATAAACCTAGGCTGACCATTCGTACTGATTTTTGATCACGTGTACTGATCAAAAATGTCTGCGAAGTTTGTACTCGTGCCCAAACCATTGAATCATGATAATGTTTTGCTGTATAAATAGGTGTTCTTTCCAAAGCAAATTTTTCTAGAAAAAATAACGCTATATTAATTTGTCATTCCATGCAAAAGGCATTGAAATATCGGTCGAGAACCCCATTATGTTCATATATTATTGATCTATAAAGCTTTATAAGACATTCTAGTGATATCCATCTATCCGCTTGTCTTATTTTTTTTTTTCATCAATATTGATGAAAAAAAAAAATTATTGATGAAAAAAAAAATATTGATGAAGAATTAAATATTGATGAAAAAAAAAAAAATGTTGATGAAAAAAAAAATATTGATGAAAAAAAAAAAAAAATATTGATGAAAAATAATTATGTTGCGTTTTATTCACCAGCTGGTGAATATTTTTGTTATTCACCACGAGGTGAATTATTATCCAAGTTACAAACCCAAGTTAGTAAAATTTTTGGTTTTAAGAAAATGAAAACAGTAATTCTAATTTTCTTTTTTGTTAGTCGTTAGCTTATATAGTCAAACTGAGGTGGCGTCCTGCAACTTTTTTAAAATTAGACACCAGCCTAAAAACATTATCATGTTAAAAACGTTGCAATGAATTTTAATGATTTTTTTGAATATCGATTTTTGAACATTTCAACATAAAACATAATTTTATTCGAAAATACTATACAAAAACTTGAATTTCCATAATATAAGTCGTCAGAGTTGTTTTTATAACTTTAGTCTGACCATAAGATAATTAATAATGAATTAATTCTACGTAGATTAGAGTTCGTGAATCAAGAGGTTCCTTAACACAAAAAAAAATTTTAAAAATAGTTATTTCTAGAAAAAAAAAACATAACATCTTGGGCGTACTTATTTCAATTCAGAAAAAATGGTCACCCTATATATACCCTCTATAACTAGAGTGAAGGGTGTAAAAAGAATCGTCTTACATCATACTTATTAACTTTTAGCACGAAAATCAAAAAATAAATTTAAATCGGTATAACAGTTTTCGAGATACTGCTATTTGAAATTTGCAGGAAATTAAAAAAAATGGAAAATTCTCAAAATTTTTAACATGATATTGTTTTTAGGCTGGTGTCTAATTTTAAAAATGATTCAGAGCACCATCTCAGTTTGACTATATAAGCTAACGAATTGCAAAAAAGAAAATAAGAATTACTGTTTTCAATTTCTTAAAACCAAAAAGATTTCCAACTTCGATTTGTAACTTGAATAATAACTAACCTGCTGAAAAATAAGAGCGTTTTTACCAGATGGTGAATAAACCGTAACATAATTATTTACAAAAAAATTTTTTTTTTTTATGAATTTTTTTTTTACATTTTTTTCATAGATTTTTTTTTAATCAATTTTTTATTCATCATTTTTTTTCATAATTTTTTTTTTTTAACAAATTTTTTTTTAGCCATCTTTTTTTTTAAGAAATTTTTTTCCTTATTTTTTTTTTTTAAAAAATTTTTTTTTGCTCATCAAATTTTATTTTTTTCATCAAACTTTTTTTTAACAACATTTTGTTTATTTTAGTGTTTTTATCGGCGTATGCCATTTCTGTTTGTTATTAAGGGTTTGTGATTGAAGAAAAAAAACATTGTATTTCTAAAGATTATTTTTAATGTGGATTTATTCCAGACCATGGTTTCTATAGCCACCTCTACATCTTCAGTGGAGAAAATTACATTGGATTTAAATTGTTTGATTTTTGTAAACTGTTTTTTCTATATGTGTTTTCATCAACAGACTTAACTCTGATTGGAATCGAAACCACTTTCATGAAATTTTCCATCAGTTACCAAAGCTAGCACTTAATCACATGGCTTTGCTTGACAAACCAACATCAGAAGTTGGTTCGTATTTCATTACAGATGTTATGTGTGTGACGTCAACAGAAAATTTTTATTTTACACAAACAATATTACGATCCTTAGAAACAACAACATTCCTTAATCTCTCTTTGTCTCGTTTTTGCACATTACAATTACTGAATTACTTGTTCATACTTGTTAAAGATGAGTGCATATATTTGAGACTACTTGCCCGTAGGGCGACATATATTTTTGTCAATTTTGTATTTTAGTGTTTTTTTCATTTTTTTTAAATCAAATTTCATTTTTTCATAAATTTTTTTTTCATCAATATATTTTTATTCATCAAATCTTTTTATTAAAATTTCACCAAAACTTTTTTTACCAAAACGATTTTTTTCATCAAAATTTTGTTTTTCATCAAAAAATTGTTCTTTTAATTTTTTATTATTTTTTTTTATTTTGCACCAAAACTTCTTTTTCACCAAGTCTAAAATTCTGACATAAAAATGCTCCATTTGTTGAAGAAATGTACAAAAAACAAGTCAGAGTGTTAAATTTTTCAGTGCCGAATCATTCATACTCTCCAAACTGTAAAAAACATTTTTTTTAAGTAATGCACTTAATTACCAAATTTACAGCTCTTTTGGTTTAGACTGCATCTTGCTTTCGACAGACAAAAGTATATAGATAGATTGTCCTAGAAATAGATCAATAGTATATAAACATTATAGGGTCCTCGACTAATATTTCAATTCGTTTTGCATGGAATGGCAAATAACATTATTTTTTCTTCATCAAAACATTATCATGATTTAATGTTTTGGTCTAGAGGTCAAAATTCGCAGGCAGTTTTTCCTTAACCCTTTCTTCATACAGTTTGAGATGAACTTACGTTTAAAATAATAAAAATTATTTAAGACAAATCCGATAATTTTGACTAGTATCGCCCTTCGGTCAATGCTTTGGTTTCTTAGAAAACTTTTCCATAGAAATCTTAACTTTGATCGAACGACACCATGGGTTAAAATGTTCTGGTTTGTCTCAAATTAATTTTAATGTTTGTTTAAGTTCTATTAAATAGTTATAAAAAAAATTAGATTTTTTTTTTTAATTTCTTAAACATAGGAAAAACCGCACTTTTAAGAAATTTTTTTACAGACTTCAAATATCGGTATATCGAGAACCGCTCGTCCATTCATGCCAAAATTATTATAATATTGTTTAGGTTGATATTTTTTTTATATTTTAATTTTTCCAAAATCCAAAATTTTGGTGGAAACTTTCCAGAAGTCCATAACTTTGATCATAAGGTGCCCTAGGTTAAAATGGTCAGATTAGGTTCAAATTTAATTTAAATAAAAGTTTGTCTCAACCTTTATAAAATAGTCAATCGAAAAACATTTTGAGATTTTTTCAAAAACATTTCTTTAAAAAGTTCTTACTCGCGAAAACCGCTTTATCGATTAATAATCAGAGTTTTTAATCGCGAATATCGCGAATACGAGCAGAAACTTCGAAAAATAACTACCACCATTGAATTCGGCGCACTCGAAAAAGATTTACCAACAAAGTTCCCAGCTTCTTAAAAAAAATGTCAGATTCGAGCACAGTGAAATTGATCACGCCATGGTACGAGTAAATAGCCATCGCAAATCATTCATTTTTTAAATTATACACCAGCCTAAAAACATTTTAATTTTAAAAAATGGAAAAACAATTTTCAAGAAAAATTAAGATCAAATTTGAAAAAAAATAATAAAAACTACAGCAAATTAGGAAATTAAAAAACAAATTTCAAAAACTCCAAAAAACTAAATATATCAAAATTTTATGAAACTAAAAAAAAATATCAGAAAAACTATAGGAATGAATTTATATTCTAAAACAAAACAAAAAAATATCAGAAATCTCCAAAAAAAAAAATCTTAAAAATTTTATACACAGAAAAAAAAAGTTCATACTTGGAATTAATTAATTCATAAATAGTATGAATCGTACATGACTTTTTTTTCCCAAACTTTTTTCATACTATTTATGAATTGGTTAATACATAGTATGAACTCGTTCCTGTTGGATATTCTTTTTGCTTTTTTTGGATTTTCCTAAATTTTTTTTTTGCAATAAATGTACATTTAAATTTAAATCCATTACAACAATTCGTGGATATTTAGATGAATATCTGCGGTTTTATTAATTAAATTATTTTTCTAAATACACAGATGTACAATATAAAAAATTAAAAGCTTTAAACAAGAAAATTTTGCGCATATTGTTGCTAAATTTCTAATGTCATCAATTGTTTTATAATTGTAAAATGCGCTTCTATTTTGGACGTGCAAAATGTTGAGTTCTTGAATGATAATATTCCCGATTCCAACACATTTTTATAAGACAACCTGAAAAAAATTGCACGCAAATGTATGAGAAATTTGCTGAATTTTAAAATATAATAACAAACTTATTTCACATACCTTTCTTTCGCCAAAAAACAGCATTTTTTTTTATAAAATTTTTTCCCAAAATAAAACAAAAAAGAAAATCTGTGACAATTATTATTTTTTTATTTTAAAGTGACTTTGTTATTTTTAATTTTTTAGAAATTTCAACTTTATTCAAATATTCATAAATAGTATGAATTTATTAATACATAGTATAAAATGAAATCAATGAAAGCCATTCATACTATTTATGCACAAAATTTGTTCTGTGTACTAACAGAGTTCTACCTTAAAATATCTTCATTCAATTTTAGGTTTTTTTTTTTTTTTGTAAATCATTATAAATTTTCTACACGATCTCCTTCACCTTTATTCCCAGTTTATCTAGATTGTCCTTTATATATAACTTAACCACATTATTTTACATCTTCTATGGTCTTTTTTTATATCTCATTTTTTATAAAAAAAAAAAAAAAAGTAAGAGAAATAATACACTCTACTCGCACATGTTGTAACATTTTGTTATCATGATGTACTTCTGTACCAAACTATACAAACGCTAAGCTTCACAGATATTAAGTAACGTCAACAGACGTGTTTCACAAATTGCAATTGTACATTAAGTGACCACGCCGTTTGGCAACAGGAGCACTGGCATAGTGGCAACAGTGGCTAAAGCAAATATAGACTACACGAACAACTGGCACAACTATTTTCTGGTACAACAAACGATTTATATACACTAAAAACAAAAAAAAAAAAAATAAAAATAAAATAAAAACGTAAATGAAGCAGCAGTAAAATTGAACAATATTTTTTATTTTTATAAAGAAAAATTTTTGTTGGTGGTTAGTGTTGGATTTTTTTTTCCTGCATCGTTGGTTGCAATATGGGACAGCATATTGTAATTTTTTTTGTATGAAAAAAGTTTTTCTTAAGTTTTTGAATGGCTGGGAAAGTTTTTATTCAACTAGACATTAAAACTTTTTTTGGCATGTTTAATACGAATATCAAAAAATATCTGAAATCGGTCGAGCGGTTTTCGAGTTATCGCCATTTGAAATTTGACAAACATTTTCAAAAATAGCGGTTTTTTCCTACGTAAAAGAAATTTTGTAAAAAAATTTCAAAGTGTTGTTTAAATTAATTATTTTATACAGCTGAATACGAACTTTCGTTTGAAGTTAATTTGAGCCATATCAGATTATTTTTACCCATGTCGCCCTTCGATCAAAATTTAGAGTTTTTGATGAAAATTTTTTAAAAAAGCAAAGCTTTGATCAAAGGGCGCAACGGGCTAAATTATCGGATTTGGCACAAATTAGGTTTTAATGAAAGATTTTCTCAAGCTCTATGAAAGGGAATTTAGAGATTTTTTTTCAAAAGATTTCTGGATCGTAGAAAAAATCCGACAATTTTGACAAATTTCAAATAGCGATAACTCAAAAACCGTTAGACCAATTTTGAAAATTTTTGATATTCGTGTTCAGCGCATCAAAATTAATAAGTATGATGTGTCGCAAATCATAGTTTTTATATATATATTTTTTTTTAATTTTTAAAAATCCAAAACTTTGATCGCCTGGCTCCACGTGTTAATTTAATCCAATTGACTTCAAATTTATACCATATATTTTTTAGGTCCACTAGAACTTGGAAAAATTTAAAGTTGAAGAAAAAATGTCACTCTAATGGGCCAGTAGACTGAAATTTTTGTTATGTCAAAAAAAAAATCGCAAAGTTTTATTTCCCCGAACTTTTCATAGAGCTTGTATCTCAAAAATTTTTTCCGTTGACTATTTTATCGAGCTTGCGACAAACTTTTATTTAAAACTAATTCGAACCAAATCGGAACGTTTTAACCCATGTCACCCTTTGATCAAAGTTTTGGTATTTTAGAAAATTTCTCCAAAAACTCTAAATTTTGATCTACTATGGGTTAAGATATTCTGAACTGGCTCGAATTACGTTTAAAGAAAAGTTTGTTTAAAAACTTCCATAAAATAGTCAGTGGAACAAAATTTTGAGATTTTTTAAAAAAAAAAATAGTGAACGTAGAAAAAAAAGTCATTAAAAATTTTTTTTTGACAAATTTCAAATGGCGAAACCGTCGAAAACCGTTCAACCGATTTAAATTTTTTTTATCTTCATATTCAGCACGCCAAAGTTAATAAAAAATAATGTTTCTAAAGAGTTTTTTTTTAACATGATAATGTTTTTAGACTGGTGTCTAATTTTAAAAAAGTTGCAGGACGCCACCTCAGTTTAACTGTTTTCATTTTCTTAATACCAAAAATTCTAGTATATATCACCCACTTTTACACCCGACCCAATTCAATTAATTTTTTTATACCCTCCACTCTAGTGATAGAGGGTATTTATAAGTTTGTCATTCCGTTTGTACCACCTCGAAATATTGGTCTAGGACCCCATAAAGTATATATACTCATGATCCTCGATCGATTTTAAGACGATCTAGCGATGTCCGTCCGTCCGTCTGTCTGTCTGTTGAAAACACGCTAACTTTTGAAAGACTTCATGGAGGTTCCTGAAGTTTGGCATATATGTTGGGCATTTACCTGGTCAGGTTGGTATTGCAATCCAGCTAAATCGGTCCAGTGGTTCAAAAGTTATAAGCAAATGAGTGAATTTCGGCAAGGGTTTTTCTGGAATTTACGAGATAAAACACACGGTAACTTTCGAACGGCAATTCTGAGGGTGCTGAAGTGTGGCATATATATTAACCGTTACCCTGGCCCGGTTTTTTTTAAATTTCAGCCCAATCGGTCCAGTGGTTCAAAAGTTATTAGCAAAACCGTAAATTTCAGATTAGTTTCACCTTAAATTCACGTGTTGAAAACCCGTTAAACATGTTTTAAAAACATTTGTAAGTCAGAAAAATATTTTAAAAGGTATTTTTGTCACACAAAAATATTTTTACACTAAAATAAAAAAAAAATACATTCAAAAAAAAGTTTACACAAAAAAAATTTTACACTCAAAAAAAAAATTGGTAAATTATTTTTTTTTTCAAAAATTAATAAAAAAAAGTTTTTTTACACTAAAACAAAAAAAAAAAAAAATACACTCAAAAAAAATTTTAAACTCAAAAAAAAAATTAGTAAATTTTTTTTTTTCAAAAATTAATAAAAAAAAGTTTTTTACAGAAAATAAAATATTTCTAACCAAAAATGTTATTTTTTTCACGTTAGAAAATTTACTATCACTTAAAAGGGCATTGTGGAGGGTATTCATAGATTCGGCCAAGTCGAATTTAACTTTTCTACTTGTTTTTATATGTTTTAGAACGTATTAAATGCATTTAGTTCTCAAATTTTTGTAATTTATATATTTTTACTGAGCTAAAACACCTCAATTCTACCAACGAGTTGACCGCACACCCACCAAATTTAATGAAATTAAGTACTGGGGTTTACTTTGATAAAAAATAGATTTTACCAATTTTTCAGCCTTGTGGTCATTGCAGTATTCGAGATAAGCGGTCTTGAAAATTAACCAAATCGTATATATTTGACAAAAGCGTTCGGACATAAATAAAGATATCTTGAAAAGTAATTATAATACAGGTCTGATTTAGGTTTCAAATAATAGATAATGAGACAGCCTTAAAAATGGATTTCCCCAAGATTTTTTTTGAAAAAGTCAAAGGTCATTGGTTTTAACCCTAGTTTTTGGAGAGCTATATCTCCAAAACCTATATTTTTAAAATTTTGGAAAAAATATGAGTTGTTAAGACTCACCTATGCAACTTAATTTAAAATTTTCAGGATGGAGACTTTATTGGAACTTTTAATATTAATAGAAACATTGTGACAGGAAAGAAAAAGCGGTGTAATTTCCCTTAGAAAAAAAAATATTTTTTTTGTCTTTGAAATTCTGGTACCAAAATTAATTTTTCTGAATTTTTTTGACGTGCTGAGTCCAAATATGACCTTTTAACTGGCCTATCGCTATTACTTTTCAAGACATATGCACCTAAATATTAAAAAAACGCAGCAATAGCATTTTAGCAATTTTCACACATTTATGTGCAGATATCTCGAAAACTAATTGACATGGGCCAGTTCAAAGGTCATATATGGATTCAGCAGGTCACAAACATTCAGAAAAGTGAACTTTGTTACAAGAATCTCGGAGACAAAAATAACATTTTTTTTTTCTAAGGAAAAATACACCGCTTTTTCTTTCCTGTCACTAGGTTTCTGTTAATATTAAAAGTTCTAATGAAGTCTCCATCCTGAAAATTTAAACTAAAGTACTATAGGTGACCCTTAATAACATATATTTTTTCCAAAATTTTAAAAATATCGTTTTTTGAGATATACCTCTCCAAAAATAAAGGTTAAAACCAATGACCTTTGACCTTTTTACAAAAAAAAAAATTGGGAAACGCAATTGTAAAGGACATCTCATTACCTATTATGTGCGACCTGACTGACCCCATTATTATTACTTTTCGAGTTATCTTTATTTATCTCAGAACAATTTTCAAGACCCCATATCTAGGGAAGAAAAACTATCAGAAGTCCAAAATGTTGGCACTATGATTTTTTTGTTAGAGCCCAACTATATTCCAAGTTTCATCAAATTCGAAAGGGGTAAGGTCAAAAATGCTGCTTTTTTTGGTTGAATTGAGGTGTTTTAACTCTACTGGTAAAAATTAATTGAAAATTTCAATTTTTTAATTTTTTAAAAAAAAATGCCATTTTGAAAAATTAATTACTCAACACCAACATGGTATAAAAATCTGAAAATTTGAGAGCAACCCAGCAAAACTTAGATTACCAAATAAGGTATAAAATAAGGTATAGGATCTCTTATTTTATACATTGCAGCATTGATGATTTTAACAGGCGATGAGACTCAAAGTAATGCATCCACATTATCACAAAGAATAGCAGTAAGGTATAAAATAAGTCATAAATTTATAACGAAGAATACGAGTAAGGTGTAAAATATATGATACTAGCTGTTTTGCATCCGGCGTTGCCCGGGTTAAAAAAAATATTATATAACTAGCTGTTTTGCACCCGGCGTTGCCCGGGTTAAAAAAAATATTATATAATGAATGAGTTTTTTATTCGTCAGTTTATCTACTGCTTCATGACTTTTCACTGGTGAATATAAACCTATTCCTGAGGTTTGGTCGATTTTTTTCGACCTTGCTTAGCGTTCGGAACATTGTGCGTACTTGTTCTTTCGTCATGGGAACAAACCTTCTTGGTTGGGTGGAGTGTGTGCCGTTCAAAAAAAGTTATTCGACCATCATAAAACCTTTTTTAACAAAAAAAAAAAAAATCAACACGTTTTTTTGCACCTTGTTTGGAACTTCCCGATTTCAAATCAAAAAAGGAACCCAAAGACATTGCCCAGCAGGTGCAATACTTTTCTGAGTTAATATTGACCATAAAAGGCAACTGTTACGACCCCGACGCAAAGCGAAATAGAAAAAACGAATATTCGCCCCCACCCCAATATTAATTTATTTCTTTAATGGCTTTGCGGAACTGGCAGACATAACTCTCTCTAAAGTACAAAGGGGCGTGCCATTATATGCCTTTTTTATCAATCGCTGTTTAATATTGCCTATAGCACTATTTGTGTTGAAAATTTCATTGAAATCGGCTTAACTGTTTTCAGGTTCTAATATGGCAGTAGTGTTTAAAGGAATTGGTTAAGCCGTTTTTGCATGATAGCAAATAAGCTAGAAATAACGTTCTGTATATTACAAATTGATGTGGCATTTAACTTTAATTTGTCTCATCGCATTTTATATGGCATATAGCTACGAAACAGGAAAAAATATTTTTTAATTTAATACAAAAGGGTGCGGCATTTTAAGCCCCTTTGCCCGATCGCCGCGGTAAGTACCAATTGGGATGAAAATTTGCTTAAAATTGGTTTCACCGTTAACGCGTGAGTACGGATCAGGCAAAAATAAATTTTAATGTATTACAAAGGGGCGTGTTCGTTCACGCCTTTGTCTGGTGGTGTCTATAGTTTCCGCCTCAATAATTACTTACTGTGGTGAAAATTATAACAACATTGGGTTTGTTGTTTAAGCGTGTTTATGGAAAGGCAGAATAAACGTTCAGTACATTGCAAAAGGCGTGGCAGTTGACACATACTAAAGTGCCCGCCTCTGTTAGTACTATCTATGGAAAAAATGTTGTTAAAATCGGTTCCGTCGTTTAAGCGTTATTAAGGAACAGGCAGAAACACTTTCAATATAGTACAAAGGCGCGTGCCAATTTACGCCCCTTTGTCGAAACGCACTCTATTTTAATCTATAGTTCCCGCCTCGGTAAGTACTTACTACCTGTGGTAAAAATTTCATTCTAATCGGTTTAGCAGTTTATGCTAGATTACGGAACAGACACAAATAGCATTCAATTGAATAAAAAGGGGCGTGTTATTTTATTTATTTTTTATATCGGTATGGTTGTATAAGCATGATTACGGAACATGCAGAAAAAACTTTCAGTATAGTAAAAAGGGGCGTGTCATTTTACGCCCCCTTTCTTTGATCGCCATCTTTTGTGGATAATACTTTTCGTTTCGGTTAATACTATCTGTGGTGAAAATTTCTTAAAAATCAAGTTAGCTGTTTAAGCTAAGTAAGTTGTTCACCGGTGAAAAAAAATGTTTCGAAACATCAATTAATTTGTAGCGAAAATTTGACAGTCATATGTTTGGTTATGTTTTGCGCGTCAGAATACATAAAATAACTTTAAATAATATTTTTTTGGTAAGTTATGTGATATTATTAATGTTTACAGTCCCAAACACTTATAATTACTTCATTTTAGATCTGAATGTTAAATTTCACCGCTTTTTAAATGGTCTGTACAATTTAAAAAAATGTTGCTTATAGTGGTGATGCGTATTGATGCAACATATACCGGGTTATTTTGCCGGTTTTTCACCAGTGAACAGAATACCTCTTCAGCGAAATTTTTACGCTTTTGTAAAGCCAGTGTGAAATTTATGTTTTTTTTATATGGAGTTTGACAGATTTTCACGTGAAAACGGAGCAACTTACCCACCTTTAAGCGTAATTGCGGAAAAGGCAGAAATAGCTTTCAGTGTAACAAAAGAGGCGTGGCATATTACGCCCCTTTTTTCGATCGCCCTCTATTGTGGCTCATTATTTTCGCCTCGGTTAGTAGTATCTGTGGTAAAAATTTCAGTGAAATCGGTTAAATCACTTATCAGTGATTGCGGAACAGGCAGACATAGCCCTTGATTAGTACAAAGGGGGCGTGGCATTTTACGCCCATTTTTCCGATCGCGGATTTTTCTGACCTATAGTTCACGCCTCGGTTTGTACTATCTGGGGTGAAAATTTCATGAAAATCGGTTCAACCGTTTTTCCGTTATTGTCTGACAGGCAGATATAGCTTTAGCATGGTACAAAGGGGCGTGGCATTTTACGCCCCTTTGTCCGATCGCGGTTGCTTATGGCCTATAGTTCTCGCCTCCGTTAGTACTATCTGCGGTGAAAATTCCATGAAAATCGGTTAAGCCGTTGTTCCGCCATTGCCGGACAGGCAGATATACCCAGTCAGAAATTGCCAACCGTACCAAAAATTTTGTGTTGGTACAATATCGGGCTAGCGAAAAATACAACATTGTATAATGTAAAACAGTTTTACTAAAAATATTGTGTTGGCACAACTTTGTGTTTACATAAAACACTACACTATAGATTATAATTTAGAAGTTTAACATTTTTATTTTTTTAAAAAGTTTTCGATTTACATATAGCTCAACTCTTTAATCTAAGTGAACACTTAAGTAGTTGCTTTTTCAACCAATTTGTACAAAATGTAAATAAAAAGCACTACATCGAGATTTTCAATACATCCCTAAGCAAAAGTTAAATCCAATGTCGTAAATTTGTAAAATCAATGTTAACCCAACGTTAAAACAAAAGTCGAGCGATCGTTGGCCACTGTTATCATTTCAACCTCGGAATGACGTCGTAGACTTAGAAACAGGTATGATTCGCCAACGTTGGTACCGTCGCCGCCAACTTCATTCCAACGTTGGCCCGTTTGTATTTTTCTGCCTGGGTAGCTTTAGCATGGTACAAAGGGGCGTGGCATTTTACGCCCCTTTTTCCGATCGCGGTCGCTTAATGCCTATAGTTACCGATTTGGTTAGTACTATCTGTGGTGAAAATTTCATGAAAATCGGTTAAGCCGTTCTGTACTTATTGCGGAACAGACAGACAGACAGAAAGACAGACAGACAGACAAACCAACAATCAGATTTATAATATTAATAATAGGGATTTTATAGGTTACGAGAAATGATATAATATAGCATACCAGAAGATAATATATAAGGTGTTATTAGTAGTGAAAAAGTAATTTTGTATTAAGTTTAGTCACGTGATTGTAAGTGAGTGTAAGTAGATAAAATATGCTCGTGAGTGTGTGTCGTTAGAAATTTCCTGTCGTGAGCCCATCTCTAGTTTAAACTTATGCATTTTTTTATAAAATAATTATTTTTTTGTGTTTTTGTAATGCATTATGCATCCAATTATAAATAATACATTATTTCAAACTTTCAAATAATACATAATGTAACCAAATATAAGTCATCCATGATTTAATGTTTAGAAATAACAAATATGAAATACATTTTTTCCAATAATCATGCATTATGTAGTAAATTATTAGTAATGCATTATTTTTCACTTGAAAATAATACGTTGTGGAACAAATGTTTGGTAAGACATCATAAAATAATGCTACAAATAAGTTATATGAATTACCAAAGTTTTGCTGGGAAGTTGCATTTAATACGTAATATAATTTAATAATCTAAGGGGGTCGGGTCTAAAAGTGAGTGATTTGGCCTGTAATGCCCCATATATATTCACCAGCTGGTGGAAAAAAGTAACATTATTATTTTTCTTCAATATTATTTGTCATGAATAATTTTCGATATAATTTTTTTTTACCAATATTTTTTTTATCAAATTATTTTTTTCATCAATATTTTTTTTCATCAATATTTTTTTTTTTCATCAATATGTTTTTTTTCATCAATATTTTTTTTCATCAATATTTTTTTTCATCAATATTTCTTTTTTCATTAATATATTTTTTCATCAATATTTTTTTTTCATCAATATTTTTTTCATCAATATTTTTCATCAATATTTTTTTCCATCAATATTTTTCTTGTGTCAATTTTGTTTTTTTTCAATATTTTTGTTTTTTTTATATCAATTTTTTTTTTCATCAATATTTTTTTTTCCATCAATATTTTTGTTTCACCAAATTTTTTTTATCAATATTTTTTTTTTTCATTAATATTTTTTTTCATCAATATTTTTTTTTCATAAATATTTTTTCGTCATAAATGTGATTACGAGACTTTTTGTAGTAATTTGATATGGCTTTTGTTTGTGTGTATATACGGTCGGGTCCCAGTCACATGATTTTTTTTTTATGTTCAGTAGTGTTGTTATTCCGAATGTAACACTTCAAAATATCGGTCCAGGACCCCACAAAGAAAATATTCATTATCCCCGTTCAACTTTTTAACCGATCTTCAATTTTTTATCAATATTTTTTTTTAACTTTTGTCCCATAGCGCTTGGTTTGTGTACCGCCAGTTTCATGTAAGAAAATATTTCTTTGTGAATGAATAAAAATGTAGGTTTGTAGCTTTTATTATACACATAGTACATACAAACATAGGTACTGCAGCAGCAGAGAAATATATATGAAGCATTAAAGTTGAGTTCAAAGGTTTTTTTTGTAATAAAAATTGAACACAGTCCATTAAGATTTGTCGTACCTGAGTGCGCACATAATCTAGAGATTTTGTGGCATTGTAATGGGTGACCTCTTACCTTAACTGGCGAACTTTTTTTTTTAAATTTTATTTTTTTTATTTTTTCCTACAACGATGTACGAGATGGCACATTGTTGTATGTATAATGCAAGGTAAGATTTTGTCTACTGTCATACACTATACATTTTCTTTACTATTACAATCATGTTTGTTGTTTGTCGTTTTAATATCATCATCATCAACATCAGCAGCAATAGCAGCATCATTGCTTAAAATTGCAGTTAAAAATAAGTAAAAAAAAAATCAATTCGAATTGGCCGAATCTTTGAATACCTTCCACTTGAGTGGCATTATTCTTTAACTTTTTATTCTACTAGACCTACAAATTATGTGGTACAAATTTGAGGCCAAGTTAACCCGTGGAGCCTGACAATCAAAGATTTGGATTTTTAAATTTTAAAAATATATTGCTATACATAATATTATTTAATTTTGCTGTTCTGAACTCGAATGTCAAATAAATTTTAAAATCTGTCAAACGGTTTTCGAGATATCGCTATTTGAAATTTGCAAAAAAATATTTTTGCAAATTATTTTTCCGTCAAGAAATTAAAAAAATATCCGAAATTTAAAAAAAATAATTAAAATACTTTTAGGAAAAAAAATAGTTTGGAAATTTTTTCTAAGTTTTGGCATTTTTTTAAGTCCCGAAAAAACAGTGATGTGCTCTGTGACAAGTGATGAATCAAGGATTTAGACATTTCTTCACAAATGTAACAGGTGTTTTTATATGTAAGGTGTTATGTTTATGATAGATCATTTACTTCCGTAAGCAATCAAGTACCGGCAACCTTTCCTGCAGGGATGTAATACAATTTTTATTATTTTTTGCTTTATTTTGTTCAAAAAGAAAAAAAAAAATTAATTTCGTATAATTTGAAAATTAATTTGGTAATAAACAAAAATATTTTCGTAATAAACAAAAATATTTTCGTAAAAAAATATTCTTTAGAATTTATTTTTTATGTTCATTAAATACCGTTTAAGTTGGACCTTAAACATTTATTTACTGTTTAAAAACCCATTTCTTTCCATTTAAATTACAAATTTGTATTTGTTTTTAAAATCTACCTTAAAAAAATCGTAATTTCGTTTAATTTTAAAATTTAATTCGTAAATTAAAAAATATATATTCGTGAAATAAACGAAACATTCGTAGATTCTAAGAAATAAAATGTTACGAAGGATATTCTTAATATCGTAAATTTTAAAAAATGTTTCCTAAAGTTATTTTCGTAAAATAAACGAAACTTTCGTGTATTTTACGAAAGAAATAGCTACGAAAGTTTATTTCGTAAAATTTTGGATGGATATTTTCGGTGTAGTAATACTTTCAAAATTTTAAAATACAATTGGACAATTTTAAAATACTTTGGATAATTTTAAAATACATACTAATGGACAATTTTTAACTACATTTTGAGTTTTTAAAACTCATTTGAGTCAATTTAACCGAAATAGGTAATGAGACAGCCTTTAAAATGGCATTCCCCAAGATTTTTTTTTGAAAAAGGTCAAAGGTCATTGGTTTTAACCTTAATTTTTGGAGAGCTATATCTCAAAAACGATATTTTTAAAATTTTGGAAAAAATATACGTTATTAAGTTTCACCTATAGTACATAAGTTTAAATTTTCAAGATGGTGACTTCATTGGAACTTTTTATATTAATAGAAACATAGTCACAGGAAAGAAAAATCGGTATATTTATTTTCTCTTAGAAAAAAAAAATGTTTTTTTTTGTGTTGAGATTCTGGTACCAAAGTTCATTTTTCTGAATGTTTTTGACGTGCTGAGTCCATATATGACCTTTGAACTGGCCTATCGCTAATAGTTTTCGAGATATCTGCACATAAATGTTTGAAAATTGCTAAAATGCTATTGATGTGTTTTTTTGAACATTTAGGAGCATATTTCTTGAAAAGTAATAGCGATAGACCAGTTCAAAGGTCATATTTGGACTGAGCACGTCAAAAACCTTCAGAAAAATGAATTTTGGTACCAGAATTTCAAAGACAATTTATTTTTTTTTCTAAGGGAAATTACACCGCTTTTTCTGTCCTGTCACAATGTTTCTATTAATATTAAACGTTCCAGTGAAGTCTCCAGCCTGAAAATTTAAATTTAGGTAGTATAGGTGATTCTTAACAACATATATTTTTTCCAAAATTTTAAAAATATCGTTTTTTGAGATATAGCTCTCCAAAAATTAAGGTTAAAACCAATGACCTTTAACCTTTTTCAAAAAAAATATTGGGGAACGCCATTTTAAAGGCTGTTTCATTATCTATTATTTGAAACCTAAATCGGACCTGTATTATTATTACTTTTCGAGGTATCTTTATTTATGTCAGAACACTGTTGTCAAATATATATGATTTTGTTAATTTTCCAGACCACATATCTCGAATACTGGAATGACCATAAGCCTGAAAAATTGGATAAATTTCTTTTTTGTTAAAGTAAACTCCAGTACCTAATTTCATTAAATTTAGAGAGGGTGCGGTCAACTCGTCGGTTTAATTGAGGTGTTTTAACTCATTTGGAAAATTTAAAAATACATTTGGAAATTTTTAAAATACATTTGGACAATTTTAAAGTACATTTGGGAATTTTTTAAATACATTTGAATAACTTTTAAAAAACATTTGGACAATTTTAAATTATATTTGGACAATTATATAATACATTTGGTCAATTTAAAAAAAATATTTTTTTACTATTTTAATTACATTTGGACAGTTTTAAAATAAATTTGTACAATTTTAAAATACATTTGGACACTTTTAAAATTCATTTGAACAATTTTAAAATACAGTTAGACAATTTTAAAATACAATTGGGAATGGTTAAGATCCCTTTTTCGTCTCGTTTCATACAAAACGACTAAATTAAAAATATACAATGTCACAAAATAGAGTGCATAAAAAATAAAATAATACACAATCCTAAAGATGCGCGTG
The DNA here is from genome assembly GCA_963921195.1 of Pegoplata infirma. Lineage (NCBI taxonomy): Eukaryota > Metazoa > Arthropoda > Insecta > Diptera > Anthomyiidae > Pegoplata > Pegoplata infirma. The sequence goes on along the minus strand of OY992537.1, from coordinate 8,304,161 downwards.
GTTTGATATTGCTGCTTTACTGTTTTTTTTTTTTTTTTATACAAAAAAATTCATCCCATTCTATACATTCTTCAGTTTTGTTCCGTATTCTTTATTATTCTTATGCTTTTTTAAGCAATTTGTAGTTAAATGGCTTACATTTGTCGTTAAAAAAAATGTTTTCTTACTTACAAATAATATCCTCATCGGGTTTTTTGTGCTTTTTTTTAATTTTTCTTTTTATTTCTTCTACTCCACTTCACTTTTTTCTGCTGTGTTATAACAGCGTAGGTCAGATTTTGGTAATAGAGCTGTTTTTGGTAGGTATGTCTGTTATTTTCTTTTTTATTTATTTGTTTTTTTTTTTAATTCACTTTAAACGTGGTTGGGTTATCAATAGCGGAAAATGGCAGTAATTTTTCGTTATGTTACTGACAAGATGTTCTTCGTTCAATGCCTTAGATACACAATTTTATTTTTTGTTTGTTTGTTTGTCGTAATGGAGTAAACTAAAATTAGAAATTATCTCAGGTTAAAATTTGTTATCAGTTACAGATGATGATAGTTTAATATATTTTTCCTTTTTGAATGTACAATTTTTTTTTTTGATATTATAAGGTTATCTAGTTTTAAAATTTAAGAAAAAAATATTATTATTCCTAAAAACCGATGCGATTGAGTAGCTAATTATACAGTTAATATCAAAAAACAATTTGAGTTATAGCGAACTGGTGCCTAAAATTTATTACCAATATGATTTTTTTTTTTTTTTCAAATATCTTCTTCTATATCTGGATAATTCCAAAAATTTTCGCCCCACTGTTCGGAAACATGCCTTAGGACGCCACTGAGAATTTTTCTCATTGATATCCACGTTTATATGAGATATGTTGCATTTTTGGATTTTCAAAATTTGCTGTAGTTTTCAAATTATCGCGGGTCAAAGTTCGAATTTTTTAGCAAAAGTCAGAAAAATACATGACGTTTAACGTGCTCTAACTTTTTAACTAGTAATCCGATTATCACAAGTAATGGCTCATATGAAAGCTTAATTCTTCTTCTTTTAGGAAATATTTTCAAAAGCATACGGATTTTTTTCAGAAGTGTTGCAAAAATTCAAAAAAATTTTTTTTGTTTTGCGAATATTTAAAAAAACACGTCTTCGATTTTTTAAAAAAAAAGTTTAGTGATAAACAATACTGTTTTGTACAACATATCCAAAATTCAGAGTGGGATCCCAATGGGATCAACAAATATTATGGTTTTAGTACGAAGTTCTTAAATTTTACCTTAGAAAATTAAAATTTTATGTTTCTTCAATATAAAAATTGAAATTTTCAAAGAAAATTATACTATTAAAATTTTGAAAAACATTCAAAACATTAGAAATTTATATTTTCTAAGGGAAAAATATGAGAACATCGTACTTAAAACAGAATATTTTTTGATCCCATGGAGATCCCACTCTGAATTTTGAATATCCCTGCAAAAAAAGTCATTACCACTTCTCAGTGGAGTGCTTTAAAACTATAACAAATGTAATGAAATACAACAAAAATAACAAAAAACACAAGACAAAAACACACAAACAGTTTTTTCTACTCCAGAATACATAGATATTCAGCACTTAACTCATTACCTATCGCGACACCTCCATACAAATGTAAGTAGATATTCAGTAGAAAAGAACTACTCCGTGGAAGTAGTTGGAAGTTGTTTGAAAGCTCGGAGTACTTCTTATCTACTGAATATCTACTTACTTTTGTATGGGAGTGTCGCGGAAGGTAATGAGTTAAGTGCTGAAAAACAACTTTTTATGGAGTAGAAAAAACTGTTTGTGTGTTTTTTTCATGTGTTTTTTGTTATTTTTGTTGTATTTCATTACATTTGTTATAGTTTTAAAGCACTCCAAATAGAAGTACTCCGCACTTTTTTTGCTGGGATGTTATACAAAACATTGTTATTTTTCACCAGAATTTTTAAAAAAAAATCGAAGGTGTGTTTTTTTAAATATTCGAAAAGAAAAAATGTTTTTGCATTTTTGCATCATTTCTGTAAAAAAACTACGTTATTTTAAAAATATAAAGTAAAAAGAAGAACCCTAGCTTTCACATGAGCCTAAATTTGTGAAAATCGGGTCATTGGTTAAGAAGTTACAGCTCTTTAAACGTGATGTATTTTTCTTACTTTTGCTTAACCCTTTGACGACCACAGGCAAGTATACTTGCCAAATCGTTTGTGGCGATTATTTTGGTTCAGGTAAAAGATAGGGCAAATGTGCCAAAAGGTGAATTATAGGGGAGTGTTATGGCAATAAAAGTCTAGTTTTCAGTTAGTCTCTAACTTTATCCACTTACTCCCTGTAACTCCCTAAAGTTTGTAAAATAAAAATCTCTATTTTAGGTACAAAAGGATCTATACTTGTCAAGCAAAATTGGGGTCAAGAAGGGGGTTTATAGGTCCAAATTCTTGTAGAATAACTACAATAGAGTTTCAGATCTTAAAAATCACAGCGAATAGCAAATAGCTTTGGCCAGAACTGCGTAATCGTCGAAGGGCAAATTTTTCCCCATGAAAAATAAAGGGTAAGGAGAGGGGTTAGGGATCCAATTTTTTGTTTAGTTACTTTTATTAGGTCAAAGATTAAGACAATGAACAGAATATCAAAATCGCCTCGGAAGAAAATGTATGGTCGTCAAAGGGTTAAAAAGTCAATCTTTGACCAGCCATAATTCGTTAAATACACCAAATGTAAAAAAACGATATATGGTACATATATCATATTTATGAGGGCTATCTATGTGTCAAGTTCAAATTAATCTGAGACACCATTTCCAAAAATGACTAAAATTTGAGCTAAATTTTCTGGAATGGCCCATCTATAAAACTCATTTTCTGTTTGTTTGTTCTGTATTCAAATTTGCACGGATTTTCCGGATTTTCCTCAAATTTGGTATGAATAATAATCGGACCTCTACTTAGATCGTGGTATTGTTTTCATCGATCGCGCTCACTTCTACGCCCACTTATGACAAAAAACATAAAATATAAAAATTTTCACATTTTTCCATTTTTTTGTTTTTTTTCCCCCAATGCAAACTTGAATGTAGTTTTTTACGGATTTTTCTGAAATTACTCACGAATATTAATATTTTTAAAACAAATGCCTTAGTAAAAGTTTCATTACCGTAGCTTACTCCAATAACGAATTCTGGACAAAAACGTAAAGATAAAAAAAAAATCAATTTTTATGAGTTATGATGTTATACAAGTAAATGAACGATACGTTTCCTTATATAAATCAATCATGATTAGACCCACTTCATTTTCATTTTTAATAAAATAATTTAATTTTTTTAAATAACAAGAAACGAAAAAAATTATCATTACCAAACATTATTTTTATGTTAATTAATGTTTTGCTCTTAATTATGACTTCTTGTTTAACAAAAAAAAAAAAATCATATCAGCAACAGAAGAGAACAAAAAAACCATTAACATTATTTTAATATGAATGAAAGAAAAGTTTTTACAATTAATTTTACACTTTTCACTTGTTTTTCTTGTTTTAAGACTTCAACTTTTAATTCTATTTTAGCTAGAAATTTCATACTTTCATAGAGGGAGCGAAAAGACAGACAAAACAGAAGAGACATTTTATTTTTAGAGTTCTTCATGCAGTTTTTGAAAATTATTTTTATAAAAAGAAAATTTTGCCAGCCACGTTCCAGATTTAAATTTGCTGTTTGATGGTGTATGAGTGAACAAGTGAGTGGCTGAGGAAAAATGAATGAATAAATAAATGAATTTTCTTTTACAAACTGCACTTTAAAGTTAAATTTACGCGAAAAATGTTTAAAAAAAAAAAATTGAGAAACTTAAAAATGTTTTTGACATTTGTCGTCGTTGTTCTAAAAAAAAAGAAATATCGTGTACTCTCACTAACAGCTAAAGTTGAGCATGCATGTGTGTGTGTGTGTGTTTATATGTATATTAAAATGAGTATGAGTGTGTAAGTACTTTTAAGTTTTATTTCGTTTATGGTGGCTTGACATAATTTTCTTAAAATTCTGTTAGAAACTCTAATGAGGCAAACGACTTTATATTTGGTGTATATTGTTAAAAGTATAAATATGTATGTGTGTGTGGTTAGTGCTTTGCATGTATGTGTGTACTGTATAACATAGCATCTAATGTATGTTTGTTTAAGTGCATGTGTGTGTGTGGTATTGTTTTACTTTAGTATTTTAATGTGGCTGTGCATTTTTAATTGTTGTGAGAGTTGCCTGGTTACAAACACATGCACACATGTATGTATGTGTGTATGTATGCATATTTTACTCAACACATTCGTAGAACTACTTGCTTGAGTAAAAGCAACGTATAACGTAAAAGTTTTGTTCATTTTCGTTGACTTTTTGACATTAAAGCTATTTCTTCTACTGCATTTGCTAGACACTAGATGGGTATTAGTTTTTATATTTGCAAATTAACAGCAGCAACCAATATTATTAAGCAATAAAAGAAAATTTTGAGTAAAAAAATTTCGAGTGAAAAAAAAACAAATTAAAAATGTCCATTTATTGATGCCCTGTCGATATCATTTCGTTTCATGTACACCAAAAAAAATCATGCGTAAAATACATGAATCCTTCCGTACAATGTGCGAAAACATTCGTGATTTCGCAAAACGATAGAAATTCGTAAAATACACGGAATGTTTCGTACATTGTACGAAAAATATTTTTAATTTTATGAAAATATTTTATGTATAATACGAAAATATTTCGTAAATTTTAATGTAACGTAAAATACACGAAATTTATTTGTATTTAAAATCAATAATTTCGTAAAAAGCAAAAATTAATTTGGATACTTTCGAAAATATTTCGTGACCTAAATGAAATTATTTGTATTTTTAGTTTAAGATTTCGTAAAATGCACGAAAATAGGAAGGTTTCGTACAAAATGATACAAGATCTGAAGTGGATTTTTTTTTAATAAAAAAGAAATAGTTTTTTTAATAATTCAACATTTCCCAGTGAACAGACACACTCTATTTTACTCCAAAATAATTAAATTACGACTCCAAATTTTTAAATTTTATTTATGGCTTCATCTTAACAAGCCCTCTTTTTGAACTCTAAAATAAGTTTAATAAAACCAAAAAATAAGTCTTTATTGGCAAATTTTCAAATAAAATTTTTGTGGAGTGTTTAGCTTTGTGGAGGAAGTCTCTTTTTTAGCTACAAAAAATTTGATTTTTGACAAACATTTTTAGATAATAAAAATATTGTTTCACATTAATGCATCAAAAAAAAAACATTTTTTCCATGAGTTTTAAAGAAGTTTTATTTTGGAACGCTCTAAAATTTGTTTTAATTTCAAGTATCCCATCCAACAAACGTTGGAACGCTACAAAATAAGAAAATTTGTATTTTTTGAGGGAATTTTTTTCAGAGTCCAAATTTATTTAAATATAAAAAAAAATGTTGGTATCAAAAATTGTCAAAAAAACACACATTTTCATCAGAGATAAAAAAGAGTCCTCCAAAGCACTCCAAAAAGATGTCTCAGAAGAGCTTAAAAATACTGTAGCAAGTTGGTGTTTGAAAATTTGTCGACAAAAACTCGTATTGTACTCGGATTTAAGTTTAAAAATAAAATTTTTTGACTCTTAAAAGAGGGGTTTTTTGGATGAGACACTTTTATAAAAAAAAATTAAATATTTGTTATATTTTTGAAGTCTATTTTGGAGTCCAAAGAGAGTTAGGATATATATTTTATATTTACATTAAAAAAATTATACTAAATGTCAACTGCTGGGTTAAGGCAGAGCGAAAAACTATCCCGTCACTGCTAAAAACGGGGCATATCACTGAAATGCCTTATAATTTATCATATGACAAAGTTTTTCTAAAAAAAAAATTTTTGAAAAAAAATCTTTAAATTCCGGACATAAAAATATTTTATTAACATTTTTTCCGTTTTGAATTAAAAACAAGTAAAGACGAAGGCAATGAGAGTTAACGCAACAAATTCCGATAAATTCACAGTTAACGCTCAAGAAATCGATGATGCTACCAGTTTTGAATATCTTGGCAGCATAATTAGCACAGATGGCGGGACGTTGCTAGATGTACAAAACAGATTAAAAAAAGCCAAGGGCAGTTTTGCAATGTTAAGCAAGGTAGATCCAACACAATCACCAATTCAACGAAAATTCGTATATTTGACTCGAGTGTTATTTTCAGGGGTCGTTTTAGTTCTTCAAGGGGGAACATTTTTTTCCCCTGGTCCGATTTTGCCCATCTTCGAACTTAACCTTACCAGTAAAATAAGAGATATTCTTGCCCAATCTCAGGGGTCTACTTTTTGGTTTGGACTGCGTCGTTATTTCTACAGACGGACGCATATCGCTAGAATGTCTTAGATTATATCATGGATCAATATTATATATACTTTGTGGGGTCCCCGACCGATATTTCGATGTGTTACATACGGAATTACAAAGTGAGTATACCCCCATACCGTGGTTGAAGGGTATAAAAATAATTAAAATGCTTTTAGAAAAAAAAAAACAAGTAAAAAAGTTAAATTCGGCCTTGCCGAATGTAGTGATACCCTCCACAATTTCTAAAAGATTATTGCAAAAACTTTATTTAAAAGGAAATTACTTTTGAAAAAAAAATAAAAAAATTTTAAAAAAAATTTGCTAAAAAAAAAATCCGCAATTTTTTTTTTTTTCTGTCCAAAACTATGTTTGTACTTGTTTAAATACCACTTGTTGTTTAATTATGTTCACATAAGTGAACCAGCAGCCGAATTAAAGCATTTTGTATTTTTAGGTTATATTGAATGTACTAAAATTTTTGAGGTGTCCTTACATTTTCGTTCATAACTTTGAAACGTAGAACCGATATCGCTCAAATGCAATACCAAACCTCTGTCACCTCTGTTTTGTATTTTGAACGTGATTACATTTTCCACAGACAGACAGACAGACAGACAGACAGACAGACAGACAGACAGACAGACAGACAGACGGAGAGACAGACAGACGGATTTCGGTAGAATGTCTTAGAATCGATCGGGCATCATGAATCAATATACTTTATGGGGTCCCAGACCGATATTTCGATCAGTTACAAATGGAATGACAAACTTATATATACCCTCTATCACTAACAATAAGTGGAGGGTATAAAAATAGTTTGGAAAATTTTTCTAAATTTTAGCATTTTTTAAGTCCCGAAAAAAACAGTGATGTGCTCTGTGACAAGTGATGTATCAAGGCTTGAGACATTTCTTCACAAAAGTGACAGGTGTTTTATATGTTAGGTGTTATGTTTGTGATAGATCATTTAGTTCCGTAATCTATCAAGGACCGGCAACCTTTCCTGCAGGGATGTAAACATTTTTTTATTATTATATTTTGCTTTCATAGTGGACAAAAAACAGCTATGTTATATGGACCATCATGATGAAAATCGCGAAAAACCGTTTTTTGTATATGGCAGCATCACTTTAGGAGATGATTTGAGGCTTCATCTTTTAGTATAAAATAATGGAACCTTAAACAATGAACTGACCCAAAATTTGTCCAAAAAAGTTTTCATTTGCAAAAGTTATCTTAACAAAGACTATAATTATTGTATCGCAACACTGGAATAATAGTTTTTGTTAAGATAACTTTTGCAAATGAAAATTTTTTGGCCGAATTTTTGGTCAGTTAGTTGTTTAAGGTTCCCACATTATATACTAAAAGATGGAACCTTAAATCATCTCGTAAAGTGATGCTGGCATATACAAAAAAACGGTTTTTCGCGATTTTTATCTTGATGGTCCATATAACATAGCTGTTTTTTGTCCACTTTTCGTATTGTTAGGGTTGCATTTTTGATTCATTAAAAGCAAGTTTTTTATCAAAGACCAATTTGGCTGTTAATTTCGCGAAAACCTTAAAAAATTAAGAAATTCGCGAATTTAAGTGCTTAAATTGAAAAGCTTTAAACCAAATTTGCATAAGAAATGTTGCTACAAGTCATATCTCTGTTTTCCATGTCATAAAATTTATAAACCATTTACTTTGAAAATTTTTTTGTTAAAAAACTCGCTCGAAATCAGCAAATCTTCAACGACATTTTGCAAGAAAACTGTAGCATAAATCGAAAAACGAAGTACGCCATTCGAATCAGCATGTCCGAAATATATAGAAATCACGGTCGTAACTCTTGTTTATCTTTTAGTGTTCCGCAGTGTAATTAGAGCCTGAGCTCGACTGTCTTTACAGAAACAATAATTTAAAAAAAAAAAAATAATTTCGAATAATTTGAAAATTAATTTCGTAATAAACAAAAATATTTTCGTAATAAACAAAAATATTTTCGTCAAAAAAATATACTTTAGAATTTCTTTTTTATGTTAATTAAACACCGTTTAAGTTTGACCTTAAACATTTATATACTGTTTAAAAACCCTTTCCTTTCCATTTAAATTCCTAATTTTTATTTATTTTTATAATCTACATAAAGTAAAAAAAAAAATCCTTAATTTCGTTTAATTTTAAAATTTAAAATAAATTAAATTAAAAAAAACATATTCGTGAAATAAACGAAACATTCGTGGATTCTAAGAAATAAAATGTTACGAAGGGTATTCTTAATTTCGTAAATTTTCAAAAATGTTTCCTAAACTTATTTTCGTAAAATAAACGAAACCTTCTTGTATTTTACGAAAGAAAAAGCTACGAAGTTTATTTCATAAAATGTTGCATGGATTTTTTTCGGTGTATACATAGATTATGATTCCTTAGTTTAGATTAGCATACAATTTGGGTGGCATTGCACAATGGCTTTTTCCGCCTCACGTATAGTCAAATATGTTTTAGTTCCAGAGCTAATAAATTTTCTTAACATCTTAAAAATCCTACTTTCCTATTAAAGTAGCCACGTACTGTACTAAGTAGTGGTTGTGGTAGTGTATGTATACATTAATTTCTTTTAAGAGGAAATGTGTCAGAGAAGCTTTTGTATTTATAATCATATTTTAACAATAATATGAAGGTTAGAATGTTTGTTTTTTGTGTTCAGGCAACAGTGCTCATAGCAGCAGTAGAGTTCTTATAAGTTTAGTAGTGTTAGTATTTTAGTTAGTAGATGAATGCATGCATGCATGCATCCAAGCATATTTAAGAAGTTTTAGTGTCATCATCATTATCATCATCAGTGTCATCATTATCATTAGTTTCTAAGAGCATAAAAGAAAAACTTGTGAAACAAAAGCACATTAAAATATGTGTGCACGCAAACTTTGTAGATTTTTCTACAAAAAGTTGATTTGAATTTACAAAAAAAAAAAAAAATGCAGATAAAAATTTCCACAAAAAAAAAAAAAAAAATAAACAAAAACGGTTAAAATTGTAAATCAAGGATGTTTCAATAAATATTAATTTTTTGATTTCCATGAACTCGATTTTTCCTGAATTTCCTGGTTTTCCCGTCAGTATGTTATTTTAACGCATTCTATTTAAAAAAATAATAGGAAAATGATAATAATAGATTTTCATGGAACTTTATGCTTTAGTTGAATTGGATTTTTTATAATTGATTTGTGTTTCAAAATTATGATTTTGCTGTTGCTAACAAAGTTTAGTTAGTTTTATAAATAGATATTTTATTCATAGAATTGATTAACAAGAACATTGTTTGGTTTAATTTTATCTTCCTGGTAGACAAATATAGATATAAATCATTCCACACATGTAATGTCAAATTTTTCTCACAAGGTTTTTAATAATAACACAGCCCCACCAAAAGAAAGGGTCTGACCCAGAAACTAGACCCACTAATCCTTACACACAGAAAACAAATTTGCTAATATCAAACTGAAATTCGGTTGGTACAACTAAACATTTGAGTATAGGTTGTCACAATATATAGTATAGGTTGTCACAATCGAAAATTGATAGTCACAACCGAATTCGGTATGTTAGAACCATAAAATTCGGTTGTCCGAGTAACTAAATAATGAGTTGGTACAACTGAAAAATTCGATTGAACATTTATTTTTCTGTGTTTATATTTTCACCAACTGAATTCGATTCCGCCATTACAATTAAATTCTATAGTTGGGTTTAAATCTAATTTACAAGTGAAGTGTACGTTCCTATTTTTTTGTAAATTTGAGTAAGTTAAAAAATTTTATAATTTTATTACAACAAAGACAATAAGCGATTTTTTATTAAAATCCATCAAAATCGTAGAAGTTACAATAAATCAGACTTGAAATTTACATACCGAAATGAAATTTTATAAAATTTTAAACCACAAGGGAAGTGTCTCAACCATTATGAACCGATTTGTCTTGAAACTTAAAATATTTATAAATGAGACGATTTTAAGGTTGGAGTGTATCGGCTTATCGGCCATATTAGTGTCTAAAAATTTCGTTGTCACCTTATGAAACAATGTGGACCTTAGGGAAAATTTCGATAACTCCCGAACAAGAAGAAATATCGTCTACACTCAAAAAAAAAAAAACTGTTAGCAAAAAAAGCTTGTAAACCTACAAGAAAATTTGATGATTTTGAACCCACAATTTTTTTGCTAAAGTTAGCAAAAATGTTTTGCCAAAAATTAGTAAACTGATTTTTTTTATTATACCCTCCACTCTAGTGATAGAGGGTATATAAGTTTGTCATTCCGTTTGTAACACATCGAAATATTGGTCTAGGACCCCATAAAGTATATATATTTATGATTCTCGATCGATTTTAAGTCGATCTAGCGATGTCCGTCCGTCGGTCCGTCTGTCTATCTGTCCGTCCGTAGAAAACACGCTAACTTTTGAAAGACTTTACAGAGGCTACTGAAGTTTGGCACATATGTTTGTCATTTACCTGGTCAGGTTGATATTGCAATCCAGCCAAATCGGTCCAGTGGTTCAAAAGTTATGTGCAAAAGAGTAAATTTCGGCAAGGGTGTTTCGCGAATTTACGAGATAAAAAACACGATAACTTTCGAAAGACAGTAATGAAACTACAAAAGCTTGCAACGTATCTTTGACGTTCCCCGGGTCTGTTTGATATTAAATTTCAGCTCAATCGGTCCAGTGGTTCAAAAGTTATAAGTAAAACCCTGAATTTCAGATTAGTTTCATTTAAATGCCACGTGTTTTAGCAAGTTTTAAAATCATTGGTGGTAACTAAACAATGCTTTTCAAACTTGTTTAATTTTAAAGCAATGCTTTTTAAACTTGTTTAGTTTTAAAAGCATTGGTAACTTAAAAATTTTCACTCGAAAAAATTTTTTCACTCAAAAAAAAATTTACACTCAAAAAAAATTTTACACTCAAAAAAAATTTACACAAAAGAAAATTTTTAGTTTTTTTTTTTACAAAAATGACAATATTTTGTGTACATACGTACGTGCATTCACTCAGAAATATTTGTACAGTACAAAAAAAACATTACACTCGAAAAAAATTTTACACTAAAAAAAAAAAAATATTATTTTTTTTTTTTTTTTTATGACAAAAAAAAGTTTTTTACTCAAAATAAAATATTGCTAATCAAAACTGTTAATTTTTGTTAATTTTGTATTGTGGAGGGTATTCATAGATTCGGCAAAGTCGAATTTAACTTAACTACTTGTTTCAACTTATTTCATATACATTTCAGGACCCCATTGGGTTCGGACCCATAGGTCCAGACCTCGATGGGACTAGACCAATTTGGGTTCCTTAAAAATCGTCATAGTTTATGATCCAAAATTTGTGTCCGTTTTGCTCTACCTTGCTTAGTTTTTGAGATACGTGATTTTAGGGGATCACTGGGGGTTTGAAAATTAAAAACCTCGATAACTTCAAAAATATTACTCGGAGAGCTTTTGTTGAGAGCTACAAAAATGCTTTAAGACTTTTTGTTGTGTCGGCAACATTTACCGAGATATGAGCATTTTAAAATTTTCGGGAATGATAACTTGCCACACATGTGAAGTGGACTGGCGATACTATACAAGAAAATGTGCTGATTTTGAACCCACAATTTTTTTGATAAAGTTACCAAAAATGTTTTGCCAAAAATTAGTAAACTGATTTTTTTTTTATTTCAACTTATTTCATACAAATTTGAGGACCCCATTGGCTTTGGACCCATAGGTCCAGACCCCGATGGGCCTAGACCTGTTTGGGTTCCTTAAAAATCGTCATAGTTTTTGATCCAAAATTTGTGTCCGTTTCGCTCTACCTTGCTTTGTTTTTGAGATACGTGATTTTAAGGGCCCACTGGGGTTTTGAGAATTAAAAAACTCGATAACTTCAAAAATATTACTCGGAGAGCTTTTGATTATTTTTCAGCCATGTTCTACGTGTTGAGAGCTACAAAAATGCTTTTGGAGTTTTTGTTGTGTCAGCAATATTTACCGAGATATGAGCATTTTAAAATTTTCGAGAATGCTAAATTTGTTTAATCCAAAGTTAGGACCCATTAGGGTCCACACATGTGAAGAGGAACCAAAAATGGCATCCATTTTGCTTTATCTGGCTTAGTTTCCGAGATAGCGCCATTTTAAGTTTAAAAAAAAAAAAAAAATATTTTTGCTAATATTAGCAAAAACGCTTGTAAAAATTTGGTCAACTCTGTTTTAAATTTAGCAAGAAAAATTAGTTCAAATATTGTTTAAAATTGCTAATGCGCTAAATGAAGTTTACAAGATGTTTTTGCTAACACGCTAATCTCAACAAAAAATTTGCTAAATGTTAGCTTACTAGCATTATTTGGTGTTCATATGTCTGTGTATTCAAACAAATACCGCCCAAAATTTACACATTTTAATGAAAAAACTTTTTAACGAAGCCGAATTTTTATAAGATTGTGCCTCCGTTGAAAAGGCATTAAAACAATTTTCTATTCATATGGAAGCATTATTAGAAAAAAATAGCTAAAAAATCAAGAAAAAACAAACAACTTTTTTTTAGGGGCCCATTTTTTTAATCCCTAAATCTCCGATATGGTATATAAGCAAAGACACCCCAACCTTAGAATTGTCTCTTATATTTATTTTAAGTTTCATGCAAATCGGTTCATAAGTGTTTAGAACTTCCAAGAATATTTAACTCCAACTTCGATTATCTTCAAACAGTTTTAGAATGATCGAAGTTTTGAATTTTCGAAAATAAAACAAAACAAGCAGAAAAGTTAAATTCGACTTGGCCGAATCTATGAATACCCTATACGATGTTCGGAGATGGGCAAAATCAGACAAGGGGGAAAAAAGTTCCCCCTTGAGGAACTAAACCAGCCTCTAAAAAACACCATATTTTTACATGATTTTTTGTGTTTTTGTTTAACAAATGCAACATTTTTATGCTTCAAGAAGCTTAAAGTTTTGCATTTGGACCCGGGGGATTAGTTGTAAAATAATGATAAACTTGTATTTATTTAGTGCGAAAAACATAACAATGAATTTTTAAACATATATTTCGAGGGGAAATTTGTCCCCGCAATGACCACTGCCGACCTCCCCCCCAAAAAAAAAGAAAACGACCCTGGATTTTGTTTTTGCATGTTGGATGGTATAAAAGATTCGGCACAGCCGAATTTAACACTCTTACTTGTTAACTTAAAAATCAAATTTTTTGAGTTATTTCACTATTGTAGTAAATAAGCGATGTCTATTTATATTTATAACTCATTATTATTTTAATCATTTTTTCTAAATACTTCTGTTTGTATTTAACGACATATCAACATAAAATTTAAAATTGAGTTCCATTTTTACCGTTCTCCAAGGTTAACGAGTGGTGTGGTCTATTAAAAACGAATGAAAGTAAAAATACTATGAGCCGCAAAAAAGCTTCATTCCATCAGAGTAAATAAAATGATATTTGAGATGAACAAATAAATAAATGAAGAAAAAAAGAAAACGAAAAATTCAACAACCAACAAAACCCAAACTGCTTTTTGCATCTTAACTGCTTATGTGGAAATTTAATTGCGGTACATGCATAATAGTGCGTTTACATTGGAATTCTAACCTAGTAAATTGCGATTTTAATCTACTTTGTAATCTGTACCGTTTACATTGGCATTTTTTGCATTTGAGAAGATTAAGATTGGCATTTATAATAACAAGTTGGTAATAAATGTGTGTGACTGCGTCAAAAGACAGCAACGGTAATTAGTCGTCGTATGATTAACAAGGACAGTGACGGCGTTTACAAATAACAATGTCAGCGGCATAAACATACTTAGCGGCACCATCAAAACGTCAGGCTTTGTGTCGGTGTTTTTCAGTGTTGAAAAATGAAAATATTAGAAATACAGAGTTGTATTTAACTTTACAAGATTGCGTTTGCCGATTAGAGCCTAAACTACTAGATTGAAAAATATAAATTTGTATGGGCAATCTAATAGATTGAAACTGGATTGGAGCCACAATCTACTTTAAGCTAGCTTAGAGGACCAGTGTAAATGCACTATAAGTCGTTTTGCCATTACTGCCACTCACACCAAACAGCGGGAAATGTTAAAGAGTAGGACCAATTCATGGTTGTGTTACTAACAACAATTGTACAGATGATGATTGTGACTCTGATGATGATGATGATGACGCTCGTGATGATGTGCATAAATTTCATGAGATTCCACCATAACACGTTCGCTACAAACAATTATTTAACATATACCTACTCAGTCATTCGCGTTCATCATCGTCATCATTCCTGTAAATATCATCAACAGCTATAGCCACAGTATAGTGTAGAGTAATCAGTAGGGTGATTCCAATGGGATATTTCAATTTTCACAAAAAAACTTGAAAATTTTTTCAGTTCATTTGAGCGGTAACCGAGGACAAGCAAAATGCTGTCACCGATTATGTTTTTTGTGTATTTGGAGTAGAGATGAGCGCGTGAGTGATTTTTGACTCACACTGACAACAGGAATTTTTCAATCAAGCATACTTTTACTACTTACACTCACTCACAAATTTACGTGAGTAAATTTAAGACAACTTATACTCACGTACACTCACACAAGCTTCACTTACAAAATTTTTTGTATACAAAAAAAATTAAAAAATTCAAATTTTCAAAATCTATTTAAATTTTCCATAAAAAACTTAATATTGATTGACTAATTTTACAATTTTTTGTTTCTTTTTTTTTTTTTGGAGGAAGTAAACATTTATCACGCAAACTCACGCGCACTTAACCACGTAAAAATATTACTAGCGCACGATCACGTTCATAAAATTGAGTTTAAATCGCACTCACTCGTGATCACACGTTTATCACGTATTTATCTGCTCATGTGACCATCTATAATTTGGAGACCTACAGAACACGATTAAAGTCAAAATTTACGCTCCTCTCCGTATTGTAAAAATCTGATACAAAAATTGTTTTCTTTCTTGTGAATCCCCCTACTACTTAGTCAGTCGAGTGTTATTTCTACTGCTGGTACTACATTCGTATTAACCGACCACATTCATACATACGAAACTGTGAGTGTGTGTTTGTATACCACTTTACCACACGGACTGACTGACTGACGACCACACAATACAACAACGACATCATCATGTTCATCATCATCATCATCTTCGTCATCATTCTACAGTATTATGGTTGTCAAATGTTTAACGCGCATCCAATTATGGCCCTTAAATGCTTCGAGTACTCAAACTACTCTTCATTGTGTTAAATATAAAATAGGATCTTATTGAACTGAGGGGTTCACGAGAAGACAAACGGCCGAAAAGATTTTGTTGCTTAAATATATGCAAAAGAGAATTGTCGGATTTTTATTTTCTCCTCTGATACTCCGTTCCCCCTTTATCTACAGCGAGTGCCATAGCATTTGCTATCCGTAGAATTATTAGCATGAGTAAATAAGTTGGCAAACATAACTTTTGCCTCAGTTACAATTATATGATGCATTTATATGTAGATTTTTCATTGCTTTTTGGTAAAATTTTATTGCTGCATGATTGACAAACAAGATAAAAAAAAAAGCAGAAGAAAATTACCACCCATCAGTCCGACAACAACAACTGTTACACTTTATGCTTACAATGCACAATGGGTTAAAAATTCGAAAATGTATTTATAAAACGGAAAATAGTAATACACTGATAGAAAAGTGGTTCATTTTATGAATGAATGGAATTCATTATATGTGTTTAATTACCTCTACGAAGTATTTTGGATGCTGAACGAAATTTCACACATTTTGTTAAAGAATTTCATAAAACTTTCTTCATTGGATTTCATAGTTTCATTAAAATTATTTATTAGATTTTCATAAGAATAAATAAATTGAATTGCAATTTTATTTTTACAAAGCATTTTTAAGGTATGTCAAGCAATAATGATCAATTGTGACATGTCCCCATAGAAACACAATCCATGCCGGTTTAATAGTGGCATGTCACAGAAAACACAAAAAAAAGTTTTGTGACTGGGACTTTTCAGAACTTTTTTCTAAAATCATATTAAATAATATTCTTAACTCCAAAAGGCAGAAAAAAATTTGTGTACGGGATTTATAAAATTTCGGGAACTGCAAAATTTCCTTAAAATTTAAAAAAGTGTCTTTGATTTGTAAAATTGTGAAAAATTTAACTGCAATTAAAATAATTTGTTCTTATTAAAGAAATAATTTTTCACTAATCTTATGAAACATTTTATGAAATTATGAAATCTTGTGAATAAAAATTTATGAAAATCTTGTACAATATGTATGAAATTTTGTTTGGCACATGGAATATAGCATTTTTGTAATAAAGTAATGTTAATGAATTCCATTCGTTAGTGATATGAAGCGTTTTTCAATCAGTGTATATGTTTACACACCTTGGCCACAGACTCGACAGTAGAGTTTTATAAGAAAAAATGGGGAAAAACTAAGCGATTTTAGGAGAAAACACAGTGGTTTTTAGTCCGTTTTACGCTAACATGGCAACACTTTCTACGACTTAGGAGTGAGTGAAACAACAAAATCCGATCTGGCATCCATTTTTCTAATGGCGCGTTATAATAGCTTTCTCTTTCTAACCTAATTCGTAGAATAATTTGAAAAAATTAACCATATGGTTAAGAACTACTTTTTTGACACCTGTCACTTATGTCGAGTCTGTATTAGTCTGTCCCTTGGCAATATGAGCGTTTGCCGTTTTTGCACTCTAGTTCATTTGTTCTTAAAATACTCATGGATTTAACCACATCTTTTCTGTAAGTTTTATATGTATATATTTTTTTTTTCTAATTTGTTCAATGTTGCTTCCCCATTGTATTCTGCTGCGAATTATATAACGTTTATGATTGTTGTCTTCCCCGCTGGTTGATGTGTTGTTGTTGTTTGTTGTTTTTTTTATTGAATGTTGCTGTTCCGGTGTTTATTACTGACTGCTCCTATAAACTTGTAATATAAATGTTGGTTTTGTTGTTGCTTCTGTTATATGATGTTCTCCAACGGCTGGTATTTAATGGTGCAAAAGGTTAAGGCGGATGTAAAAAGTTGTTATAACAAATTTATTGATATATTTTTGATGTGTGTGTAGTTATAATTTTTTTTCGTATATAAGACATTCTATACTAAATAAGCATCATAAATAAGAACATGATATGCAATATATACTTTTTCCAATCCGTTCAAAAAATGGGTATCTCTAGTGTAAATAGTCCATACTATAACTCTAAAACTCATTGTGTCTTTTGCACATTAAAGTTGCTTAAAATTTTCCCCTATCAATTTAGAACAATGCGAATTATTATTATTATTTTCAAAAAAAATCCTAATGAGATCGGAGTAAGTAATAAGATATTCTTAAGTAATCAGTTAAGTTTTGTTAATTCCACCCTGACAAGTCTTTCAAGTTTTTCTCAAACGTGACATTTTTTGTAGAATGCCTTATACGTATTTTTTGTAGTATACTACAAATATATATTTACTTTTTAAATATTATGGATATTATTAAATAATGGACAAGTGGCAGTAAGTATATTTTTATTTTATTCGATATTATTTTTCGAATGTTATTGACGTGAAAAGATATTATTAAAAAATTTGTTTCATTGAAATATCGTGTAAATATCTCGAAACAGCTTTGCGTAGTTTTAATAATTTTTGCAACTTTTGAAGTTGAATTTGAATTCTTGAAGCACAAAATATTTTTGAGACTTTTTGAAAGTCGATAAAGTTGAGACGTATTTGATTTTATCCTACATCTAAGGTTATAAACATACATATTTTTCTGTTTGTCTTTTTTTTAACAACGCGATATATGTTGTCAAATTGTTTTATTATGTTTTATAATGTTTTTTGCACTAAAATAATAAAATTTTACTATTATTTAAATTAATTTCTTATATTCCTGACCACAAAGGTAACGGCCCAAAAAAAAAAAATTATATTTCTTAATTCTTTGGTACCATGAGTCCTGAACTTGAACTTTTTTTACATAGAAATGTTTTTTTAACATGATAATGTTTTTAGGCTGGTGTCTAATTTTAAAAAAGTTGCAGGACGCCACCTCAGTTTGACTATATAAGCTAACAATTATCGAAAAAGAAAACAAGAATTGCTATTTTCATTTTCTTAAAACCAAAAATTTTAATAACTTGGGTTTGTAACATGGATAATAATTCACCTCGTGGTGAATAAACCTGTTTTCACCAGCTGGTGAATAAAAAATAATATAATTATTTTTCAACAAAAATTTTTTTTTTCATCATTTTTTTTTTCAATCAATTTTTTTCCATCAATTTTTTTTTTCATCAAATTTTTTTTTCATCAAATTTTTTTTTCATAATATTTTTTTTTTCATCAATTTTTTTTTTTCATAAAATTTTTATTTTTTAACAAACTTTTTTTTATCAATTTTTTTTTTTCCCATCAAATTTTTTTTTTCATAATATTTTTTTTTTTGCATCAATTTTTTTTTTTTCATAAATTTATTTTTTTTTTATCAAACTTTTTTTTCATAAATTTTTTTTTCATAAAATTTTTTTTTTCATCAATTTTTTTTCCTGAAATTTTTTTTTCATGAAAAATTTTTTTTTCATCAAATTTTTTTGTTTTTTCATCAAATTTTTTTTAATCAATTTTTTTGTTTTTTCATCAATTTTTTTCATCAAAATTTTTTTTCATAATTTTTATCAAATTTTGTATTATCATTTTTTCTCATAAAAAAAAATTTATTTTTTCATTTTTTTTTTTCATAATTTTTTTTATATCAAAAAATTTTTCTTTTCATCAAAAAAATTCATCAAAACCTTTTTTTCATCAAAATTTTTTTTCACCAAAAATTTTAGGTTCATTAAATTTTTTTAACATAATTTAGTTTTTCGTGAAAAAAAAATATTTTTTTTTCCAAAACTACTTTTTCACTAAGTCTAAGCTTTTCGCATAAAAATATTCCATTTGTTTATCAAATGTACATAAAACAAGTGAGAGTGTTATATTCTTTGGTGCATAATCTTTTATACTGTCCAAAATATAAAACCACTTTTGTGCACTTATTTTTGCGAAATGTACAGCTCTTTTGGTTTTTAATGGGGTCCTCGACTGATATTTCAATTCGTTTTGCATGAAATAGCAAAGTAATATAACATTATTTTTTCTAAAAAAAACTTTGCTTTGGTACACCCAAATCTACACCCAAATCTTCCGCAAAACATTATCATGATTTAATGTTTTGGGCAAGAGTACAAAATTCGCAGGCATTTTTTTAATTAACAAAAGGGAAAATAACATCTTTTAAATTTTTTTTCGTATGTCAAGGGGAAACTTTTCCCAAAGCTCCTAAATTGCCCAATTACAAAATTAGCCAGCCTTATTTGTCAAAGTAAATAAATCTGTGACAACACAATTTAAAATTGCATGAAAATTGCTCAAGACCACGATGTGTATGATTAATAAAAAATTTATACGCGAATATAAAATAACACTCATACGCCACTATGAACACAGAAGCAGCAAAACCAGTGGGTGTTCAAGTGGTTGAACCCCATTTTTTTTTTCTATATAAATAAGTTGTTCCCTTAACTATTGCATATAAAAACTCTCCTGAACACTAAGAGTACCATTTTATATAAACTGACACATTGTTTTGGAGTTTACCAAATTTCTTATCATCTTTACACGGTGTGGATTTAAAAGAGTGGATGTAAAAAAATTTTGGTGTTACTCCAATTTTTGAGTGGATTATGTTTAAGGCGATAAAAAGAAGTAATATTTTTACCCCTTTTGAAAGGGGTTCAAAAACTACTTTTTCCTGAATGTTTTTTCACTTACACAGCCAACATTCCAAATTTAAAGTTTTTTTGACCATTATATAAGGAAATAAAAAAAGTACCGAAAGTATACTTTTTTATCCCCTTTAAGTAACACTGGTAAAAGTCCAGCCCTAGTAGATCAATTTTCCGAGTTTTTATGACTGCAGAAAATAAAAAAAGGACCTAAAGTTAATTTTTTTACCCCCTTATAATTAACATTGGCAAAAACCCAGATTTATTGGATCTATTTTCCACGGGATGAACTTACATTTTAAATTTTAAGTTTCTAGGACCATTATTTAAAAAATATAAAAATTACCAAAAGTACAATTTTTACCTTTTTTACCCTCTTATAATCAACGTTAGCGAAAATCCTGCCATAGTGGATCAATTTTCCGGGAGGTGCACCTATATTACAAATTTCAAGTATCTATGACCATTATTTTAGAAAATATAAAAAGTACCACAAGTACTATTTAATTTTAAGTTTCTAGGACCATTATTTAAAAAATATAAAAATTACCAAAAGTACAATTTTGTACCCTTTTTACCATCTTATAATCAACATTGGCGAAATTCTAGCCTTAGTGGATCTATTTTCCGGGAGACGAACCTACATTCTAAATGTAAAGTCTCTTACATACATTCTTACAAACCGTACTTTTTACTAAAGGTATTTTTTACAGAAGGTACTTTTTACAAAGAGTACTTTTTACAAAAGGTACTTTTTGCAAAAGGTACTTTTTACAAAGAGTACTTTTTACAAAGAGTACTTTTTACAAAAGCTACTTTTTGCAAAAGATAATTTTTTACAATAGGTACTTTTTACTAAACATACTTTTTACATAAGGTACTTTTTACAAAAGTTACTTTTTAAAAAAGGTACCTTTTACAAAAGGTACTTTTTACAAAAGGTACTTTTTACTAAAGGTACTTTTTACAAAAGGTACTTTTTACAAAAGGTACTTTAAACAAAAGGTACTATTTACAAATGGTACTTTTTATAAAAGGTGTTTTTACAAAAGGTACTTTTTACAAAAGGCACTTTTTAAAAAAAGGTACTTTTAGCAAAAGGTACTTTTTACAAAGAGTACTTTTTATAAAAGGTTCTTTTTACAAAAGGTACTTTTTAAAAAAGGTTCTTTTTACAAAAGGTACTTTTTAACAAAGGTAGTTTTTACAAAAGGTACTTTTTGCTAAAGGTACTTTTTGCTAAAGGTACTTTTTACAAAAGGTACTTTGTACAAAAGGTTCTTTTTAAAAAATGTACTTCTTTCAAAATGTACTTTTTACAAAAGGTACTTTTAGGTCGTCATTAGAACGACTATTACGGAAGGCATATTGACGGTCGCTAAAGTTGATAATTGGACTCCAAGTAGTTGACAAGATGAAAATTCAACATATTCTCCGTTACATTTGAGAGAATATATCAGATTGCTTTGTGGCAGTAGTTGAGAGGGTTATTAGCTGCACTTTTCTTACACTAAAAAAACCTTGTAAAATTATAAGAAAAGTTTATAACAAGCCTTTTAACAATAAATTTATTGATTTTACAAGCGTTTTACCAATAAAATTGTAAATTTACAATTTTTTTTTTGACGCGATAAAACTTACAAGGAGGTTTCGTGACTTTACTAGATTTTTTGTTACCTCCTATTTTACTAGAATTCCTAGTAAAAATTACGAGCTTTTTTGTGATTTTACAAGATTTTTTAACCATAAAATTGTTAATTTACAGCTTTTTTGGCGAAATAAAACTTACAAGGAATTTTCGTGAATTTACTAGAAGAAAAACTATAAAATTACAAAAAAAAAATTAAATTTCAATCGAAAACAATTTGTTTAAAAACAAGGAAAACTGTAAAATATTGGTAATATGGAATTTCGAAACTTTTTCGAGTAATTTGATAAGGTTTTTTTAGGATTGGTTGGACATTGGCGACTTTCCAACGGATTGGAATTATACCCGCACGGTATGAAATGCAAAAGAGGTTACGTAGATACCGTTGATTCCGGAGCAAAACAGTGATATTCAGAATAATTTTTTGCGAATTCAACTGTTGAAAATATCGCTAAATACGCCTTGAAAACCCGTGCTAAGACACCAAAATATTTAACAAAATATTTCAGTCACACAAAAGAAATTTCGCTTAAAAAATTTTTACACTCAAAAAAAAAAATGTGCACTCGAAAATTTTTTTAACAAAAAGAACTAAAAAAAGTGTTCGGGAGTTTTTATTTCTATGAAATTTAATTTATTGTTAAACTGTGTAATTTCGAACCCTGTTTATGTTTGTTAAAATGTGTACTGCATTATCACTTTTTTTAATGTTAGATAAATTAATTTGTCTTTGTTTTATATTAGAAATTTGTTAGATGAGTTTGATTGTAAATCTCAAAAGAGACAGTTCTTCACCGCGGTACATTTCATCCTTCATATTTTATATGTTAGTTTTAATTAATGTTTAATAAAGTTTTAAAATTTAAATAAATCGTTTCACTCAGAAATTCTCGTTCATTTTATGGTGCCGAAACCCGGGAATCTATCCTTAGCTTGATAGAAAATCATTTATTAAAACTTAACTTTAACAATATAAAATCATCACGCCTTGGTTACGTAAATTTATTATACTCCTCCTACGTGGATATAATTTATAATTGTTCATCAATCATTCCATCCTGGTTGTACCGTCGGATTTGTTTTCCACAACAAGAAGTTTATTTCATTTATGGTAATTTCTGAACTTACTGGTTCCATCATATTAACAAATAAATATTCACTTGTTTGCTAAAACTAAAATGGAGAACATATCAACTCTCATCGAAATACAACAAAAAGCAATTTGCCATTTGCAAAAATTAAGCGCAAATTTTGTGAAAAAGAACAAAGAAGAATTAACAAATGGTTACATACAAACTGTTCTAGAAGAAATTGAAGAAACCTACAAAAACTTTAAACAAGATCATGAACAAATATGTGAAATGGTTCTTGAAAATTCAATTCAAGAAGAAGATGTTCCATATTTAAATAATGACGTTTTTTATAACTTTTTTGATGATTACTTAACTTTTAAATCTCAACTGCTGGACTTAACAGCTGGCTCCACAACATCAAACAGTCAAATGACTAGCACATTTGTTTCATCAAACATACAAAATTCATCCTTCACTTCTAGTGCAAAATTGCCAAAAATTGACTTACCAACATTTGATGGAGAATACATTAAATGGATTCCTTACCGTGATATGTTTCTGTCTTTGGTACACAATAACCAGTCTCTTAGCGGTATACAAAAATATTTTTACCTTAAAGGTTCTTGTAAGGGGTCTCCATTGGAAATTATTAACCAGTATCCACCAGCAGAAAACAACTATACAGCTGCATGGGAAGCACTAGAAGAGAGGTACCACAACATCAGAAAGATTTCTGATCAAATATTTAAAAAATTTATGGATATTCCAGCATTAAATGGTTCATTTGTGAGTATTAAAGAATTACTTGACACAACACGTTCAACTCTATCACAATTAAAGGCACTTGAAATAGAAGTCGGTGATGCCATACTAATTTTTCATATTACCCAAAAAATGGATAGGCAAACCAAAAAAGAATGGGAACAAAATATAAATTCAATTAAAACCATTCCTTCTATGCAAGTAATGTTAACATTTTTAGAAATGTCTTTTAGAACTCAAGAATCTGTTGAAGAAGCACCAATGACGTCATCAAAAATTGCAAAACAACCATATGTAGAATATAAAGCTCCTATTAAAGCTCCAACAAAACATGTATATCGAAGATCTCTGCATGTAAACAACGCCGCTGTCGATACTAACCTCTGCCCTTGCTGCCAACGTCGACATCCACTATACAAATGCTTTAAATTTTCTTCGTACTCACCAGCAGACAAGAAAGCTGTTATTAATAAAAATAACATTTGCTCAAATTGTTTACATAATGGCCACAGTGCAAATCAATGTTCATCAACAGCTCGCTGTCAAGAATGTAAACAACAGCATCATACTATTTTACATAGTTCGTACTTAACAGCGAATCAAAACAAACAGCAAAATACAAATGTTATGTCTACTACAGTAGATCATGTTAATGAAAGCTTTCATCCAAATGAAAATTTAAGTTCACACATTTCATCTCTTGCTGTTAATAAACATTCTCAAGTTCTTTTAGCTACAGCTAATGTATTAGTAAAGCACAAAACTGGAATACACACTGTTAAAGCTCTAATCGACCCTGGCTCTCAAGCATCGTTTATAACAGCAGAAGTAACACAATTATTAAATCTATCAAAAGAGAGAATAGAACAAACAGCTGTTAGTGGAATTGGGGGAAACAACAAAACGTCAATAAACTTTTATGTAAATCTGCAATTATTGTCAAATTATAACAAAACCTTTTGTCTTCAACTAGATGCGTTTGTAATGAATAAATTAACTTCATACAAACCAAATAATATAAAGAAAAGTGATTTGCCAAACTTACAACAGTATTTTCTTTCTGATCAATCGTTTTATTTGCCATCAAAAATTGATATTTTATTGGGTAGTGATGTGTATGGTGAGATATTGTTGTCAAATTCAATTAAATTTCCACACAGCGTTTATTTGCAGGAAAGTAAATTTGGTTGGCTGGTATCTGGACCTACTGGAAGTTATTCAACAAAACAAACGCTAAACGTAAATAACTGCAACCTTGAAAATCAACTGCGCCTTTTCTGGGAACAAGAGGAGCTAGTGGAAGAAAGAAAATTGTCGCAAGAAGAAGAATTGTGTGAGACTTTTTTTACAACAACATACAAAAGAGACAGCGAAGGTCGCTTTACAGTGCAGCTGCCGTTTAAAAATTTACTTTTTGGAAAAAATTTGCCGGTTTTCAACAATACTGATTACAGTGCTTTAAAACGATTCAAACATTTAGAATCAACTTTTAAATTTAGACCTCAATTTGCTACAGCATATAAACAATTTATGGAAGAATACGTGAAGCTCAATCATATGGAAAAAATTGGTAAATACCCACAAGACCTACCGTCTAGATGTTTCTTTTTCCCACATCATGGTGTTTTGCGGGAAAGTAGTGCTACCACAAAACTTAGAGTGGTGTTCGATGGCAGTAGTAAATCGCCCCCTCAACCCTCTTTAAATGAAGAGCTTAGCCCTGGTCCAGCACTGCAGAATAATTTGCCGGAAATAATTACGCGTTGGCGACGTTATAAAATCGGGTTCACTGCAGACCTTGAAAAGATGTTTAGGCAAATTAAAATCTGCGAAGATCATCAGCAGTACCAATGTATTTTGTGGCGAGACGAAAACACAAATGATATCAACATTTATAAATTAAAAACAGTAACATATGGTACAACGAGTGCACCATATCTTGCTATAAGAGTTCTTAAACAAATTGCAAAAGATGGAGCTGACAAATATCCGCTTGCTAGTAAGGTTCTTCAGGCTGACACCTACGTGGACGATGTTATATCCGGAGCAGATACTCTCAATGAGTCAATTGAATTACAACAACAACTTCGTTCATTACTAGATGGCGCTGGTTTTAACTTACGTAAGTGGAACTCAAATTCAACACAACTTTTAAAAAATATTCCAAATGAATACTTGGCAACAGCCAACAATTTTCAACTTCAAAATAACGAAATGGTCAAAGCTTTGGGTTTATCATGGGACCCTACAACTGACAGCTTTTGTTTTAAAATAAATTATACCTTTTCTGATAAAATTACAAAAAGTAGCGTACTTTCAGATTCAGCAAGGCTTTTTGACCCACTTGGCTGGTTGGCCCCCACAACAATCATAGCAAAAATCATGTTTCAACGGCTTTGGCGTGAAGGACTTGATTGGACGGATTCTTTACCTAAGAATTTAAGTAACGAGTGGTCAAATTATCGGGTTGCTTTGAAGGATATTGAAAGCCTTAGAGTGCCAAGATGGTTTCGGTGTCTTTCTACTGGCTCTACTGAGCTACATGCATTTTGTGATGCGTCAAAGTTAGCATTTGCTTCCGTTTTATACATCAGAGTAGAAGCTGAAGATGGTAGTGTTTGCGTAAGTCTTGTACAATCAAAAACTAAGGTAGCGCCGCTAAAGGTACAAACAATTCCAAAACTTGAACTCTGTGCTGCAGTTTTATCTGCCAAATTAGTGAATAAAGTCAAACGAAATATGGGTCTAAAAATAAATCAAATCACATATTGGTCAGACAGCACAACTGTTTTGAACTGGATTCGACTTCAATCGTCAGATCTGCCAGTTTACGAAGCAAATCGTGTAGCTCAAATACAACGTCTTACGAACGTTATTGAATGGAAATATGTTTCTACCAAAGATAACCCTGCAGATTGCGCAACAAGGGGCTTATTACCTCAAGAACTGAAAACTCATAAAATTTGGTGGCAGGGACCCAATTGGCTTGTAAAATCTCCTGAAAATTGGCCAGTTAAAAAGTTCAGAAATTCCATACAATCAACATCTACTGAAGTCACCCTACATGCAGCAGTTACATCAATGGTACAACCAGCAACAACAACAACAAATGCAGCATCATCAACTACAACAACAAATGCAGCATCATCAACTACATCACCAACTACAACAACAATTGCAACATCATCAACTACATCACCAGCAACAACAACTAAAACAAATCATGATAAATCAGCATATCCTGACTTTTTTTCAAAATTTTCAACATTTACAAAACTGCAACGAGTAGCAGCTTACATTTTGCGATGGTACGACAACTTGAGGGTTTACATTTCACGGAAGCAGAATGGTGAAATTATCACTTTAAAGAAAACATCCGACGTGAATTTATGCTCTCCTCTCTCAACATGTGAATTGAAAAGAGCAAAATTAGCTCTCGTGAAGCAATGTCAACAAGTAACATTTAATACCGAAATCAATTGTCTTTTAAAGAAGAAGTGCCTGCCATGTAGCAGCAGAATAATAAATCTTCAGCCGTTCCTTGATGAGGATGGTATCCTACGTGTCGGCGGTAGAATCAAAAACGCAGATTTGTCATTTTGCAAAAAACACCCTATTTTACTAACAAAAAAAGACCCTATTTCTTTTCTTATATTTACAGATACACATTTTAAAACCTTACATGGTGGTGTTCAGTTAATGCAATCGTATGTCATGTCTCACTATTGGATCATTTCTGCTAGAACCATTGCAACAACTGTAAAGAGAAAATGTGTAGTCTGTTTAAAATATACTGCAAAGGCCTCTCAACAAATCATGGGTAATTTACCAACAGTACGTATTCAACCTGCTAGACCATTCAAACACAGTGGGTTGGACTATGCTGGCCCTGTTATGTTAAAACAATCGACGTTACGTAGAAGCTCAACTAGTAAAGGCTATATTTGCCTTTTTGTGTGCATGTGCACTAAGGCGGTTCATTTAGAACTTGTTTCGAGTCTCACCACAGATGCCTTTTTAGCTGCCTTTAGACGTTTCATATCTCGTAGAGGACCCTGTACAGATTTATATTCAGATTGTGGTACTACTTTTGTAGGAGCTTCCAAAGAATTAAACGCACTACACAATCGGTCCAAATCCTCGCTGTCAAAAGATCTAGCTGAAACGCTTCAAAATGACGGTACCAGCTGGCATTTTATACCGCCTGCTTCGCCACACTTTGGCGGTTTATGGGAGGCAGGTGTTAAGGCAACTAAGCATCATTTACGTCGTATTATGAGAGACCGCGTGTTAACCTTTGAGGAGCTATCTACACTACTATGTGAAATTGAGAGCTGCTTAAATTCGAGGCCTCTCTCTCCACTTTCGTCTGATCCAACCGATCTTAATGTACTGACACCAGCCCATTTTTTGGTTGGTGAACCAACAACTTGTATTTCGGAAGAAGATTTGGTCGATACTAAAATCGACAGATTAACACGCTGGAAACAAATTGAAAAATTAAAGCAACACTTTTGGCAGCGTTGGTCTCAAGAGTATCTTAGCCGATTGCAATCCCGACCTAAATGGAATTCCATTAAACGAGAAGCTCAAATTGGTGATATGGTTTTAGTTTTACACGAACGTTACTCTCCAGGTTCATGGCCACTAGCTAGAGTGGAAAAAGTGCATCCAGGTCCAGATGGACATATACGTGTAGTTACCCTTTACTGTAATGGAAAATATGTCAAGCGTCCTATCGCAAAAATTTGTTTTCTTCCCGTTAATGATGATACTACTCCTACTACTACTGATGTTGTCAATGACGAATAATCCGGTTTAAGAACTATTGTTCTTAGTGGGGGAGAAATGTTCGGGAGTTTTTATTTCTATGAAATTTAATTTATTGTTAAACTGTGTAATTTCGAACCCTGTTTATGTTTGTTAAAATGTGTACTGCATTATCACTTTTTTTAATGTTAGATAAATTAATTTGTCTTTGTTTTATATTAGAAATTTGTTAGATGAGTTTGATTGTAAATCTCAAAAGAGACAGTTCTTCACCGCGGTACATTTCATCCTTCATATTTTATATGTTAGTTTTAATTAATGTTTAATAAAGTTTTAAAATTTAAATAAATCGTTTCACTCAGAAATTCTCGTTCAAAAAGTTTTTTACTTAAAATAAAATATGTCTGTCAAAAAAATGTTAAAAAGGGCATTGTGAAGCGTTTGGTCAAATCGAATTTAATTGTTTTCAATTTGTTTCAAATTGAAACTTTCAATGTTTTAATTTAAAATTTTTAGGATACAGATAAAAAAAATTTTATGTCTGGCTTTAAATAGAGAAAATTAATCAGAACTTATTTAATTTGATTTTTAATATTTTCAGTTCTATTAATACATCCGATTTACTAATATAGGGTGTTTTTTTTACTGTTACCGAACTTTAAATTAAAATAAAGTAAGGAAAAATATTTTTAATATCAATCAAACTGACTTTATTGGTTAGATAATTTTATGACATTAATGTTTAAAAATGATTTGGAGCCATATCGATACCAAAAAATGGCTAGCACATGGAGTCATCTGAACCTCTATTTTCACACAATTTTCACAGAATATGCGGCCGTTTTTCGAATTTCACCAACAACTCGTCGAAGGTTTATTTCCAGGTGTTTAATTGTCTCTAATTTATCAGAAAAGACAAGTTATTTTACATAGTCCCACAGAAAATAATCCAATAGGGTTAAATCAAACGATATTGGTAACCAATTAATAGGATCTTTGAATAAAATTTAAGTTCGACGAAAAGAACCATTTTTTTGATAAAAAATTTCTACAATTTGGAAGCGTTGCTCTGATGTAAGTCTTTGCATGATAAAATGTCAAACTATACTTAACAAAAAACAACTATCAGCATATAGATCGGTTGTCAAATAAAGCAGTGTTACCAATTCAAAATTGTGAACCTCTAAAAAAAACTTAAATATAAAAATAATTTTTTTGGCATCCGATAGCACACATATGCAAAATAAAATATAGAATAATAGTTTTAATTATTCAAATATGTTTCTTTTTATGACTTTCAAGCTAAATAATAAGTGTGTATACAAATATGAAAATAATTTAAAAAAAATATACTACTGCTACTATAAAATATCCTCTTAAATTTATTATACATATTTCCTTTTAAAAAATAGCTTTAACTTAAATCTGTTCATAAAAAAAGATTACCTACCTTAAAAAAAGAAAACATATTCGAGAAATGAAAACAAAATTCTTAAATTCTTTGAAGCAGATCCCCAAAAAAGCCACAAAAGAAGTCTGCTTACATGACGACTTATTATGAAATTGGCTTCAAAAGTGGAAGTCGTTAACGACCAAAAAAAAAAAAAGAAAACAATTTCTGTCATGACTTTATAACTAACTGCCTGTAAGTCAAAGAGAAAAAGAAAATACAATGAGTGACATCACTTTCAACTTGTCGCATGTTTTTCCACCACAGCACACAACAACAAACAACAACAGCCACATATTCGTCATATTTATTTTTTTGCTATTTTTTTTTTTTGGGCAAATCAAACCATAATAATCATCACGAATGTTAACAAAAAAAAAAATCCAATTTGCCAAAATTAAATTTTTTTGCATATCGTCAATTGAAATGCATGCGGACATAAATAGCAAAAAAAAATATATAGAAAAGGTCTCAGATTTTGGAACATTTTTCCACAGAAATAGTCTTAGATTCACGACATTTTTTTTATAGAAAAAGAGAAATTTTTGTGAAGAAAAAGTCATTTTCCAATAAGAAAGTCTCAGATTCTGAGTCCGTTTTTTTTCCATAGAAAAACACAGATTCTGAAATATTTTCTTTTCTTTTTTTGATAACCTTTTTCAACGAAACATTTTTTAGATTCTGAATCATTTTTCCTTTAGCGAATTTAAATCATGAAAAACACAATTTTTGGTTGGATATCCTCAGATAAAGAAAATTGTTATACGAGTCACTAAATTAAATAGTGATTAATTGAATATATTTCCAATTAAACATTTTTCAATTTTGATCACAAACTTGATACATTTTTTTATTTTAAATCAATCAAAATAATGATTGATTTAATGAATGCATTTAAGGCTTATGACAAAATTATGAAAATATTTTATTTTTTGCTTTCAAATACATATGTTGCCAACAATTTAAAAAAACCCGACTATTTTGTATATTTTTTACTTCATGTGTTTAAATAAATTAAAGTGAAAAAAAATCTGGTATCCCAATGAAACTAAAAACAATAAGTGATAGCGAAAATACACTCAAAATATCTTGTAGGCAAAAACAAATGAAAAACATATTTTAAACAAGTGATAAAACATTTGAAAACCATCCAAGTAATTATTCATTTGTTTTAAAAAACATCAATATTTATTTTTTACTGTTAACAAAATTTTCTAAAATAAATAACATTGGACATTAAAAAAAACCCTACACTTTCATTTTTTTACCAACAGATTCGAAAAAAAACCTACGAAAACATTAATAACACTGTGCTACAAAAAACACAAAATCGAAAATATTTTTAAAATGAGGTAGTTAAGGTTGTAGGTCTCGTCGAAAAGATCACAAAAATGCCCATCAAACTTGCCAGACACCCTCAAATTTTTAAGTTATTGTCAAAAAACGATTTTTTGGGACTTTTCTCACTAAACCACGTGTAACTTAAACATTTTTCAACCGATTTTCAATTTTTCAACTGTTTTGGATAGAAGAAGGATTGGGCTTTTCATGTGTTTGAATTGGTCTATACATATAAAAAAGATATGTATTGATTTTTTCAATAATATCTAATTTTTTTGATATTTTTTGAAAATTTTTTAAGTTTATCGATTTTTTTTCTGCTATAGTTCGTTCAACAACATTTATATTTATAAACGTAATCTTAAAGAAAATTTAATTGTGAATATGATGAGCTTTATGCCGAAAAAATCGGATAACAATTGACAGAGTTGTGATAATTTTTCTAAAAAAAGAAAATTAAGATTTTGCTTGAAATTGGCGTTCGGATAACCCAGGCAAAAAACTAAAAAAATAAACGAACATACTAAGAGGTCACGTATCATTATTTTAAAGTGTTTTGGTCTCCTGAAATTGAATTTGACCTTGAAATTGCGATATTTTATTAAGTTTTTGATATATTAATTTATGTTAAATATCTCAAAAACTTGACGAGATAGGGCAATTTAAAGGCCAGATTCGGACTCAGCACGCCAAAAACCTTTAAACATATTGTACATGATCTCTTTTGATAAATTTCTTATTTTTGCCTGGGATATCTGAACGGCGATTTCCTTCAAAATCTTAATTTTCTTTTTTAGAAAAATTATCACAACTCTGCCAATTGTTATCCGATTTCTTCAGGATACGGCTTATCGAATTCAGAATTAAATTTTCTTTAAAAATACGTTTATAAATATAAAGGTTGTTAAACGAACTATAGCAGAAAAAAATTGATAAACTCGAAAAATTTTAAAAAATAACAAAAAAAATAGATTTTATTGAGGGTGTCTGGCAAGTCTAATGGGCATTTTTGTGATCTACTCGACAAGACCAACAACATATACTATGTCACATCAGAAGTATTTTTTCACTGTAGCACAGTGTAATTAATGCATTTTTTTGTTATTTTTACCAAAAAATTAAAAAAAAAAAAATACTTTCGAAAACATTAAAAATTAATGATTTCGTAGGTTATTTTTACAATTTTTCCATTGAGTTTTATTTTAAAAAAATTTTAATATAATTTTTGGGGAATCGATCCCGCAATCCACTACATTCTGGCCAGACACTCTACCCATCGTGCCAAAGTCACTTGATATACTATTAACATGTTTTTCGATTTATATAAATATTTTTTTTTTTAACTTTTTGTCTACAAAAAAATAACCGACACAAGTAGGTAAAAACTAATGATTTATTTTTAAAAAATGCCAACAATTTAAAAAAACGTACATAAATCATTAATAATTAAAGAAGAATCACTTATTTTTATTTACAGAACAAAAATAAATTACTGGAAAAATTTTATGCTAATGAAAGTCTTTATTTTTTATGTTGTTATTTTTGAAACAATGAACAGAAATATTCATTTTAATAAACTTAATATTGAACAAATGTTTTTTATTTTAAAAACGACAAAACGTAAAACTTTTTAAATAAATTACAAACAGTTAATGACATTATTTTTAGAGTGTACAAAGTTGCTGAACATAGCCTACACCTCAGATGTATAGAAGACATAGTTTTATATACCGTTATGCTGCAAGAAGGAGCCAAAGCTGGGAAACTCTAAACACCTCTAAAACTAAATTCCGATGTTATCTCTCAAAATGTTGAAACACGTGTATTATTTTTTGGTCTCTTCTACTAGAATCAACCGTCGAAAACCCGTATTTTTTTTTTGAAAACTGTATAAAAGGCGTATACTTAACTTCTTAATTGCCTTTATATAATAATCATACGCAATTGTGCACAGTTGTTTATTTTTAGTAATTTAGCTATTCAGTAAGTAGGTACTGGACAGATTGCAGCGAAATTCATACCGGTTATAACTAACGTAATTATTGGACCCCACATGTAGGGCATCACCAATTCCCTCTAATGTAGGGCATATATAGTTATCAAATTCATTAAATGCTTTAAAATCACCAACTTTAAATGCCTGTAAAAAAATCAAGCTCGAATATAAAAAAGCCTTGAGGGTTTTGTCAACTTTCATTTGCGCTTGGTTGGCTCCTATTCCGATTCGAAAATTTTGTATCACTGTGTATTTAACAGTGAGTTGGCCTATTTTGAATACACCGTCCGACAAAAATGAAAAAAGGTCATTAAACGAACTGGATAATAAACGTCTTAAACTAGAGACTAAATGTAGTAAAACTGCATTTACAGTTTATTATTTCGTGATATTGTTTCCTTTTAAAAGGAATTTAAAAGTTTTAAAGGATTAAATTTTATAAAATATTTTTTTAATATTTGTACTTTTTCTAGGATGCCACTAGTGATAGAAAATAAAATAGGTGGATCTCTCCTAATTTTCATATATTGTTATTTTTACATATCAGGAAAAAGGAGGTAAGTTACGTCCTTTAAACATTTTATCCTTCAATACTATTCAAAATTTTCAACAAAATATTTTCATAAAGTTTTCAAATGACTTAATTCACATCCTTTTATTCTGATATGGCAAACTAAGAAAATTAAAAAATTATGGGAGATCCTCCTCTTTCATTTGCCATCACCAGTGGCATCCCAGGACAAGTACAAATATTTCAGAAATATTTTACAAAATGTATCCTTTAAAACTTTGAAGTCCATTTAAAAGAAAAGGATCACGATATGCAAACTTGTAAATGCAGTTTTACTCCATTTACCAGCTCTTTTGTAAATTTAACAAGAATTTTACCAACATCATTGTTAATTAACAAATTTTTTGGCGCAATTAAAATATCAAGGAATTATCTTGAGTTTACAAGATTTTGCGCTACCTAATATTTTTCGAGAATTCCTAGTAAAAATTAAAAGCTTTTTTGTAATTTTACAAACTTTTTACCAATAAAAGGGTAAATTTACAACTTTTTGACGCAATTTAACTTACAAGAAATTCTCGTAACTTTACTAGTTTTTCCTTTTTTTGTAAAAAAAATGGTAAAAACAAAAATTTAATTTCGATCGAAAACACAAGTAAAACTGTCAAATATTACTAGACTTTTTCTGATAGGTTTTTTGTGAGAAGTTCAATACTTACTCAAAACCCTCCTAAAGTAATCTGCAAATATAAAACCTTCTCCTCGAAATGCATGTTAATAAGATGCACAATTGTTGTTGCCATCTTCTTCTAACATATTTCTAAAGTTAAATTTAACTCCTTAGTTACTGTAATAACAGATAATTCTTTAAATCACAATTCATAAAAATCATACTTTGTAAATAAAATCTTTTTCCCCCACTTATAACTCAATATGGAAGTTTTTAGCAACCTATAAAGAAGATATAAACTTTCTGTTGCTATAAAAAAAAATATATTGCATTTCCTGTAAAATATTTCCATTTGTGTATTAACTATTCCTTTCTTTCATTGTTGTTTTGGTTTTTACTTTCTTTTTTTGACATATGAATAAAGAGTAACTGCT
Organism: Pegoplata infirma; assembly: GCA_963921195.1. Classification (NCBI taxonomy): domain Eukaryota; kingdom Metazoa; phylum Arthropoda; class Insecta; order Diptera; family Anthomyiidae; genus Pegoplata; species Pegoplata infirma. The sequence continues at coordinate 8,269,274 of OY992537.1, read as the reverse complement.
TTTCTAAAAAAGAAAAACATTAAAAAACTTTATATCTTGAAAAATTTTCACAATTTTTATGTTCAAGTTAAGATGTCATTGTATGTTTTAATGCTTTTTTGGGAACAGAAATATATAGTACATTGTGGTTGAAAAGTTTACCCAAATTAGACATAATTGTTTTTAATTTTGGAAAATTATAAAAGTGGATTAACAAATAATATTTTTAAAGCTTAATATTTTCCTGATCAAATTTAAAGTCATTGCTAAATTTTTCATATTTTATTGAAATTTTTCATTTAAATTTATTTTGGAACTTTGCACAGAGGTAAAAACCGGCCAAAACTAAAAAAAAAAATTTTTCTTTTTTTCCACATTGATGCCAAATGAGATCTAACACTTCAAAACATGCGATTACAAAATGTTGTGCCAATCCCTTGACTAATTTAGGTTTTATAACGAAGAAAATTTGAGTAATTGTATTTATTATTTTTTAAATTTAAAAGTTGTGATTTGCAACTTTGAAATCCAAGTAGACTGTAAACTAAAAAAAAAAAAAATTGCCTTGAAATTGATATATTTTGAAAATTTAGCATTATTTTTACATGTCATATGCATTTCGGCAATTTCGAGTGCGTGGATCAATTTAAACAGTGGTGGTGAAAATAAATCTAAAAAAATAAAAAAATTATAAAAAATACAATCTTTGCAAAGCCCAAAAAAATACTTTTTGCTCAAAATTGCTCTTAAGTCGCTATACCACAAATTAGTATAAGGGTTCCCAAGTAAGTACTAATTAACATCAGTACCAAGTTTAACCAAGTCTTTCAGTTATTATCTTATTATATTATATTATACTAGCTCGCCCGCCGGAACTTCGTTACCGGTTATGTTAAATACCGGTTAATAGAAGGATCAGGATTACCCTACCGATTTCAAAAAATGACTCATATATATTCTTTGTTTTATTTAATTGTGGACGTTAAAGTCTTTCATAAAATAATATTTCATTGAATAACTTAAACAATAAAATTTTAATAATTTCGGTGGTACGTTGTCATGTGCGTTCCGGTGAAAAAGATTTTGACAATTTTTGAGTCCTTATATCGGGATTTTGGATCTTAAGTGAATAAATATTTCAGTGAAAAAAGAAATTGGAATAAAAAAATGTTCGGTAAACATATAGAGAGAAAAAATATGGAGTTAAAAAGTTTAATACGAAAAATTTTAGTAAAAAGTGTCATTCTATATTGTTCCCCGCTCTATTCCATTTCGTTCCCCGTTCTACCCCATTTCATTTCCAATTCAATCTCCATGCAAGTTTCATTCCTCTCCATATAATATGCGTTACAGAAATAAAAAGTGTTATTGTATTTATCTTATAGATATAAATATACCATTTTACACCAATTGTACCAATTAAGGTATCCCTTTTTATCCTGTCCATCTCTTGGGTGTTATTTTGGCTGGAGGATACTGCACGTCAAATTTGGAGTTTCTAGGCTATAATAGTTAGATAAGTACAAATAACCATTTGCCACCTTTTCCACATAAAATTAAATTTTCCAAAAACCTTTTTTTTTCTGAACCGTTATTTCAAGAAATATAAAAAGTACCAAACTTACACTGTTTTATGCCCTTTACGACACTTAGAAACAGAATTTCCAAAAAGTACTTTTCCAAAATATTTTTTCATTAAAGAATACGGCATTCAAATTTTCACTGCCTAGGATCATTATTTCAAGAAGTATAAAAAGTATAAAAAAACACTTTTCTACACCTCAAGAAACGGAATCTTGTAAAAATACTTTAGCATAGAAGATTGTTTTTTTTCACCGAAGGACCCCACATTCCAAAATTCAAGCTTCTAAGGCAATTATTATAGGAACAAAAAAAATTAGTAGCAAAATTACACTTTATTACCCCCGTTAGAAACGGAATTTAAAAAAAGTACTTTTTCCAGTATGTTTTTTCTTCACCGAAGAATCCTACATTACAAATTCCAATTATCTAGGAATATTATTTTAGCAAATATTAAAAGTACAAAAAGTATACTTTTTAACCCCGTTAAGAAACGGAATTTCCAAAAATTTTGGTTCTCACCGAAGAATTTTACATCCAAAATTTTAAGTTTCTAGAACCATTACGTCAAAAAAAAATCAAAATTACAGGAAGTACACATTTTTTAGCCATTTTACCCTACTAAGAAGCCGAATTTCCAAAAAGTATTTTTCCAGAATGTTTTTTTACCGAATGATCCTACATTACAAATTTCAAGATTCTAGGGCCATTACTATCGGAAATTAGAACGTACTTAAAGTTTAAATTTTTACCCGTTCCACACCATTAGAAAAGGAAATTTCAAAAATTACTTTTTCCAGAATTTCTTTTCACTTAAGGATCCTTAATTCCAAATATCAAGTTTGTATGATCATTATTTCAGGATATATGTATAAAAATTACTATAAGTACTATTTTTATTTTTTCATTATTGATACATTTATTAAAAGATACTTTTTATAAAAGGTGCTTTTTGTAAAAGGTACTTTTTATAAATGGTACTTTTTATAAAATGTACTTCTTATAAAAAGTACTTTTTATTAAAGGTACTTTTTATTAAAGTTACTTTTTACAAAAGGTACATTTTGTAAAATGTACTTTTTAAAATTGGTACTTTTTATAAAAGGTATTTTTAATAAAAAGTACTTATAAAAGGTACTTTTTATAATAGGTTTTTTTATAAAAGGTACTTATATAAGGCACTTTTTAAAGAAGGTGGTTTTTATAAAAGGTACTTTTTATAAAGGGTACTTTTTAAAAAAAGTACTTTTTATATAAGGTACCCTTTTTTAAAGGGTACTTTTTATAAAAGGTACTTTTTATAAAAGGTACTTTTTATAAAAGGTACTTTTTTAAAGGGTACTTTTTATAAAAGGTACTTTTTATAAATTGTTCTTTTTATAAAAGGTACTTTTTATAAAAGGTACTTTTTAAAAAAGGTACTTTTTATAAAAGGTACTTTTTATAAAAGGTACTTTTTATAAAAGGTACTTTTTATAAAAGGTACTTTTATAAAAGGTACTTTTTATAAAAGGTACTTTTTATAAAAGGTACTTTTTATAAAAGGTACTTTTTATAAATGGTACTTTTTATAAAAGGTACTTTTTATGAAAGGTACTTTTTATAAAAGGTACTTTTTATAAAAGGTACTTTTAATAAAAGGTACTTTTTATAAAAGGTTCCCCCTAAGAAACACATTTTCCATAAAGAACTTTTTCCAGAATGTTTTTTTCACCGAAGGATCCTACATTCCAAATTTCAAGTTTATATGACCATAATTTTAAGAAATAAAAAAAAGTACCAAAAGTACACTTTTTACCTCTTTTATCCCTCTTGGAATCAAAATTTTCAAAAAGTACCTTTCCATATTGTTTTTTTAGCAAAAGATCCTACATTCCAAATTTCAAGTTTGTTTGACCATTATTTCAGTAAATAAAAAAAAAGTATTAAAAGTGCACTTTTTTTACCCATTTTACCTCCGTTGAATCAACATTGGTCAAAAAACCAGCCTTAGTGGATCTTTTTCTCGGGAGGTGAACCTACATTCCAAATTTCAAGAGTCTAGGACCATTATATCAGGAGATATAAAAAGTACCAAAAGTACAGTTTTTTACCCTTTTTACCCCCTTAGAATCAACATTGGGAAAAATCCAGCCTTACGGGATCTTTATTCCGGGAGGTGAACATACAGTTCAAATTTCAAGTCTCTATGGCCAATATTTCAGGAGATATAAAAAGTACCAAAAGTACAGTTTTTTACCCTTTTTACCCTCTTAAAATCAACATTGACAAAAATCCAGCCTTAGTGAATCTAAATTCCGAAAGGTCAACATACAGTCCAAATTTCAAATCTCTGTGAACATTATTTATGGTAACATAAGAAGTACCAAAAGTACAGTTTTTTACCCTTTTTACCCCTTTAGAATCAACACTGGCAAAAATCCAGCCTTACTCGATCTATATTCCAGGATGTGAACATACAGTCCAAATTTCAAGTCTCTATGACCATTATTTCGGGAGATATAAAAAGTACCAAAAGTACAGTTTTTTACCCCCTTAGAACCAACACTGGCAAAAATCCAGCCTTAGTGGATCTATATTCCGGGAGGTGAACCTACAGTCCAAATTTCAAGTCTCTATCTTCAGCGGTTTGGGCTGGGCGATGATGAATCAGTCAGTCATTCAGTCAGTCAGTCACTCGCTCACCCTACTCTTTTATATATATAGATTATATTCTCATGGATCTAAGAATTTTTCTTTAAGATAAATGTCTCAGAATTTGAGAAAATAAATTTTCTATACAAAAAATGTCACAGAATCTGAGAATTTTTCTGTACGAAAATTGTTCCATAATCTGAGTTTGGCACAACGGTTGATAGGGGAGGGAGAGTAGAGAACCTTTTGTTTGTTATCAGATATCTTAAAAATGTATATGAGGCATTCCACACCAAAGTCCGGCCACACTTTTTTCAATTATTTTTTTAAGTTTAGATGTTTGTCAATTCACACAAAAAAATCATTGCTTATTTTTAAAGTAAATCGAATTTAAGGGGCCTATTCACAAAAAAAGCCATAACTCAATCATAACTCAATTTTTTTGCATGTGGTTGTTGTAAACAATCATAAAAAAATTCAAATTTTGTTTGAAAATTTCAAAAAAATAAAGACCTGCTACCCACATCGTCTCAAAATTGACAAAAAATTTTAAATTTTGAGACTTTTTATGATTGTGTTTACAACAAACACAGGGAATATGAAGTTTGAAAATAATAAAATTAGTCATAACCAGTCATAACTGTGAATAGGCGTGTAAATATTAAATTTCATAAAAATTTTGTATTTCTCTTGTATTTTACTGTCTCAACATGGCGTATGATTAACAGAAATTTGCAAAATTCGATGGTTTCAAAATATTTGTTATACAGTAGAATCTCAGAAATTAGAACCACTTTGTTCCTCGGGTAGTTCTAATTTCTGAAAAGTTCTAATTTCTGGACATTTTTTTTTTTCAAAGAAAATTATAAAATAACAATAAAAACTGTTACGACTGCTTTATTTTAACACAAAACTATCTTTTTTTGTTAATATTTAATTGCTATAACACATTAAATTTGTAGAAAACACTTTTAAGGGCTTTGAAATGAGAAATACCAGGCGCTACATCGATTATGTCATCGTCACTGCTATTTAATCCGTCATTAAACCCATCTTCATTCCATTTGTCGATTTCTCTTACACTTATGGAATTGTGAAAATAAAAACAAAAAAAGTCCAGAAATTAGAACCACTGGTTCTAATTTTAAAGCGTTAACTACATATAATTCGGGTTTTCCCCTATTTAGTTTAAAAAAACTATAAAAAAAAATATTTTGTAGTGTAAATAAAAACAAGAAAAAAGAAACTTCCAGAAATTAGAACCGCAGGTTCTAATTTTAGAGCGTCCAATACATTAAAATAGCCGGTTCTAATTTCTGGACAGTTCTAATTTGTGAGAATTCTAATTTGTGAGATTCTACTGTATTACTCATACGCCACGTCGAGACAATAAAATACAAGAGAATTAAAGAATTGTTATGAAATTTAATATTTATATGCGATTTTCTCAAAAACTACGAAAAATGCTCTTCTGAATTTTTTTGTATGGATAGAAAAACATATCGATGGCCTATATTCAAATCCCAAAACTTTCAGGAGAGCCAAAAAACTTTTTATTTCGCGTATTGTTAGAGTTATTAAAATTCGATGTTCTACAATATTTTTTTAAATCAACTTCTGAATCTCACATATGATTCGTTTTTAACATGTTGCACTATTGGGGATTTTAGGGGATAGATAGGGGGTTTTGTTTCTGAAAAATATTAAGTATATGAATGAAAATGATCAGATAGAGGGGTTTGCATTTTAATAAAAATGAATTATTATGATTTCATTTACGACATCGGTTAATTTTTAACGAAATTTGTTAATGAAAACGGCTTATAAAAAATTCAGAAATCGCGGTTTTTGGTCCACACGTGTGGATTTTTAAGACAAAAATTATTTTTTTACCGAATTCGTCTCAAAAGTTAACAAACTGTTTAGTATGTTATGAAAAAAAATAGTAAAAAAAATTAAAAACGTGATTTTGGTCCACAAATGCTGACCAACATCGGGATTTTTAAGATTAAATACTGTTTCATAATGTACACAAGACATCCAAATTTTGAGCCTTATTAAAAACAGCAAAATGCGATTTTTCATAAAAACTGCTAAGATTTTTTGGCTCCAGATTAAAAGTATTGTTCAAAACATCTTTATTATTTTCACTTTTTTGAAAGCTAACATCGCGTAGGTCGAGTTATAAATATTGCACCCGCCAGTTTGTTTACTTTAACCCAATGGTTCCCAACCTGTGATTCTGGCCCCACTGGGGGCGATTTGAATGCTTCAGGGGGGCAACGAGCAAATTTTTAATATTTTTTTTTGTTAAATAAACTAAAAAAAAACATAATTTTAGTTAAATTATTAAGTTGAATGTTGAAAAATTTTTCTAAAAACTTTGTTTAAATGATGATTTTAACAAAAAGTTTACTTAACCACTAGTAAATTTAGAATTTTAAAACAAATTTGAAAATTTACAAATTTATCTTAAGTGTAGGGGGGACATTGTAGTTTTTTTAACTTAAAAGTGGGGCACGGCGCAAAAAAGGTTGGGAACCATTGATTTAACCCAGTTTGAAAAAAACGCACTCCTCGATGAACTCATAAAGGCAGATGTGGATGATCTATTTGTAGTTTACACCATGTGGCTTTTTTTAACACCGTGAAAGTGGCAGTACAATTTCCAAAGAATCATATTTTATTCCCGAGGAACAATTTTTAGCGCCATGAAATAACTCCCAATGAAATAAGTCCCAAGAAAAATAATGCAATAAGTCCCAAAAATTTCCATATGATTTGGGAGTTATTTCATAATGAAATAATTCCCAAATCTGCGGGGATTATTTAATTTTTTTTGGAAGTTATTTAATTTTTAAGTTTGGGAGTTATTTCATTATGCAATAACTCCCAAACTTTTTTAATGAAATAACTCCCAACAGTTTGAGAGTAAATTATGAAAATAAAAATTTAACTTATTGAATTTTCAAGTTTCTTTAATTTTTATTAAAAATAATAAAAATTAGATATTTTCTTTAGTTATTTTCAGGAAAAGTTAATTTATTACGGGGAAAGTAAATGACCTCGAACTAGAATAAACTCTTTTTCAATGCTTTTTGAATTATCTTGTAAATAAATTCTGAAAACCATTCACGTAGAAGTACATCAATGTCAATCAAAGTCCAAAAAATAATACGTTTGCTTTAAGGCGAAATGCATGCTGCGAGTAATTGTGAAAAATTTCGAGTTCTTCTAACAATGAATTTAATTTATGAAAATTAAGAGGTATTGTATGACAAACTGAAGATCCGCAACCGGTGTAATAAGAAGTTTTAAGATCCTGTTGGTTTGGCGGGCACATTAGATTATTTAAAGTGTAGGCGAAATGGACTATCGGTCTTTTACAACCCACTCACTCTTTTCTTTATTTTGAAATATATGTTGTTGGAATACGATTATATGTTTGAAAAGATCTGAATGCGTATTGGTGTGAAGAAAGCGCCGCAGGGGAAAAATTTTTACAAGAGATTTTTCGTCTGCGGCGCTTTCTTCACACCCATACGCATTCAAATCTTTTCAAACAAATAATCGTTTTGTTCCCACATTTATTATACAGAATCCTGGAAACTCTAAAAGGCTTCCAGGAATCTGCTTTCAAGTTTTATGCGTGGCTTGTTAACTGTTTTAACCAAGATGATTTATATATTTTTTTAATTTGAGTTCATATTTTAATGGAGTGTATTTTCTGTTCTTCTCGCAGCCGCTAGAGGGACCTGCGATAAGTTAGCTATTGCATGAAATATTATACTGATATCATTCAAACATTAAAAGAAATTTAATCAATGTGTCAGTGAGCTGCATCCCAAAAAAGTTGAGAAGGGATTGTAGGTACTTCAGAGATTTGTTTTTTAAAGAGATACAATTAAAGTGTTTTTGGGATTTAAACAGTTAAAAATTTAATTTAAAAAAAAATTGGGATTTATTTCATTTCTATTGGGAGTTATTTCGTTGGGACTTCTTTCATTTTTTGTTAGGGACTTATTTCATTTTTCTTGGGACTTATTTAATTTTTTTGGTTTGGGAGATATTTCATTTTATTTGGGAATTATTTCATTGGGAGTTATTTCATTGGGACTTATTTCATTGGGAGCTATTTCATGGCGCCACAATTTTTATCTTGAGTCATTTTTTCATATCTCTGTTCGTTTTCGAGATAACCTTAAAATGTAAATTCTGTTGACGTTTTACCTGACCGCGAATTTTTCAAAAACGGCTCGGCGAAGATTTTTATTTTAGTCGAAATATAATTATGAATCTGGGGCGTTCCAATAGACCCAGATTCATAATCAAGAAAGACATTTATAGTGTTCGCAACTTGAGGTTTAAGTTGGTTCGGCCGGGGCGTGATGGGGAGTAGGTTTGCTCAAACAAATTTTTGTGTAAAACTTAATGGGGGTCGGTCATACACTGCATACATGGCTATTCGTCGAAGTAGTCAAAGCAAACATTTTTTCTCAGCAAACCTTCTCCCATTCTCCACTCTCTAAGGAGGCTCCCATACAAAATGAAGTTTTTTTACATAGGTCTCTAATACTTTTCAATCATAGTGTTACAGTACATACCTAAATATTTTCATGTACTTATCAACAATGAATGAAATGAACTTATGTTAAAAACTTTTCATCTATTCTATTATACTCATTCTCATGCTATGTATGTGTATGTGTTTGTGTATTTTGTGGTTTTTATATCTCTTTATTTGCTTTGATTGCAGCTCTAATATTTTTTTTTTGTTTATTCTTTTTATTGTACGAACAAAAAACTACTACTAAAAGACATTCATCATTATTTGAACAAATACTACATATACAATTCGTATAACTACACACACGCACACATACACACAATAATACATTTTGTGGTCGTTTATTTTCAACTGTCCGTCTGTCCATTTGTCTGTATGTCTATTATTGTATTCTACTACTAGAACATTGGAACATTTTCATTGTGTGACAGTTATCCTGACATATTTAACATTTAACTGCAGGGTGCATAGCATAGTAAGAGTTTTTTTTTTTCTTTGCTATTTTTTTTATAGGTTGTTGAGCATTTTTTTGTTTTGTTTTGGTTTTTATATCTTATGAATCTTTTTCTATGCTGTTGCTTTTTTCTTTGTGTGTGTTTTTCTTTTTTTTTTATTCAAATAAAAAAATGAATAATACTTTTAGGAATTTGATTGCAAGTTTGATGATTAATAGCTTTTGTAGAACAAAACAAAATATTATCCTTTTTCTTTGTGGAGGTATTTTTAAATATACAAAAAAAAACTATCTTGTATCCATATTGAGGTTTGTAGCCATTAGAGAAAATGAAATATACAATATTCGATTTATGGATCAAATGAAAACTTTACTTTTAGGGTACTGTTACGATTATTCGATTCAAAAAGTCAGTCTTAAGGCGATCGGTATACCTGAAAGTATAAACGGGACCAATATTACTGTTTAACATAAAGATGTATTTTAAATGAAACAAAAAAAAAATGCAGTAGTAACTAGGGAAAGTACTTTCATGCATCTAAAATTGGAAAATTTGTGCCTGTAAAATGCATCTAAAATCCAAAATATGCACTAAAATTTACAAAATATGCATTTGAAAATTATTGTTTTCCGAATACTTGATGCCTTTTACAATTTTTAATTACCCAGCAACGAACGAATTTTGATCTTGCTGTTTTTTTATGACATTCGCTTACACAGCTGCATACCGTAGTAAAGTAAAGCAGTTACTTAAAAAAATACTAAAAATTTTTAAAAAAGGCATGATTTCAATTCATATTCATTGCGCCGATATAAGCGCTCGAAAGAAATGCTCTAAAGTGGGACATTGCGAACAAATACCATGCCATACGTCAGCAGGTTTGTAAGCAAACAACAAAAATCACTCCCTTACAAACCTGCTTATAGGCAAGCAGTATTTTTTGGTGGGTAGTAAAATATTATGTTTTGTAAACACATTATATAAAATTTTTACTAGAAAATCTTTATTTAGATTAAAAACTTTTTTTTTAGTCATTCGAATTCCATCGAGTCGGTACAAAAACAATTTTTGCTATTTTTTCTCCAAAATCTTTGCTGGAATTCTTTTAAAACTAATAAATGGAACAACAAATTCTGAATACCTATATCATGTCATTGATTTTGACACAAGTCTTGATAATGTGAAGCGGGAATTAAATACACTGTACAACAATTTCAAACTTTTTCCAAAATTACGGGGTTCCGACGATTGATTCTGGTAGAGGAGACAAAAAAAGATACACATCGGAATTTTATTTTAGAGACGATTAAATTTTCCCAGCCTTGGCCTGTTCTTTCAACATATCGGTATAAAAAATAATGGTTTCTTTACATCTGAGGTGTATGGCATGTTCAGCAACTTTGTAGAAACCCCTCTAACTCCCTCTCATAACGTTTTTTTTTGGCTCTATTCTAACAAATCGTAAAAAACACCCGGAAAAAGGGGGAGGGCGGGGATAAAATGTTCTACAAAAATGTTCCCCATAAAATTCTACTACATACGTCAAAGCACACCAAAGCCCAAAAATTATCAAAAACACCAAAAAAATAGTCAAGTTAAAGATTGGGCTTTAAAAAAATTAAAAAAAAAAAATTAACTTAATTAAAATTAAATTAATGGGGAATCTTGAATTTGACTGGTTTTTGGTGTTTCTGTTAAGTTTTGGGCTTTGGTGTATTCTGACATATACACTCTAAAAAACGCATGTAAACTTACTATTAGAAATTGGGTAAATTTTTGTTGAATAGCACGCATTTTGTGTTAATATAAGCACAAAATGCGTAAAATACTTTTAAACCAATTAAACACAGCAAATTATAAATATTATCCGTTAATTTAAATATTTTACACACAAATGTGGAAATAAAATTGTCAAACAATATACATGCACACATGTTAAATAAAACGCCAGATAAAAGTATAGGCTTCCGTAGCGTAGTGGTTAAGAAGTGTTCTTTCAAATCAGAAGGTGACGAGTTTGATGCTGGCTGGCGCCGCGGCTTCCGTAGCGTAGTGGTTAAGAAGTTTACTTTCAAATGAGAAGGTGACGAGTTTGATGCTGGCTGGCGCCGTATATTTTTTTTTTTTTGTTATATTTATTCACCTCTTTTTTATTTAAATTGACCACAAGTGGTCAATTTATTCAATTTACATATTCAGAGTAAAATTACCCAATTTATAGTAGGAGTGAGGGGGCCCCTGTAGGCTAGTTGGTAGCGTGCTAGCCTATGAAACAGGGGGTCGTGGGTTCGATTCCCACCAAAACCCTTGGGCGATTTCGCTACAACGAGACGACGGTCACTGTTACCAGTTCTCGGTTAGGTTAAAATTATTTAAAATTAGTTGTAAATAAAAATTGGAAAAATAAATAAAAATTGATCATTGGATCAAATTATTATTATTATTATTATATTAGTAGGAGTCCAGTTTCCTACTATAAATTGGGTAAATTTCAAGAAATTTTGATTAGAGTGCAAGTAACAAACATACATTTTTTAGTATTGCAAATATTTTGGTTTTTAAAGAAAATTTTTAATATTTTTTTATAAAAACTCTTGATTTTAATAAATTTTCGTTTTAAAAAAGTTATTTATATCGAAATATCTATAAAATATGTATCAAAAAAAACATCATATTGGTTTTGTTTAATGAAAATTATGCTTCAGGATCATGAAAACAGTTTTCTGTACAAAATTTCAAAATCTGAGGTTGTAACAGACTTTTGCTTTATTAAAAATCGCAGGTTCTGAGATATTATTTCCAAACAAAATTCTCAGATTTTGAAAATTTTTTTAAGGATATTAAATTTTTTAATGTAAAAAAATAACAATTTTTGATCAGAAATATTTAATTTTGAGTAAAAAGCTTTTTTTTGTCATTTTTGTAAAAAAAAAAAAATTTCGAGTGCAAATTTTTTTCAAGTGTAAAAATATTTCTGAGTGACCAAAATACTCTGTAATGTAATTTTGTGGGTTACAATTGTTTTTAAAGCTTGGTTTTTCAAAACTCGGGTTTTTCAACTCGTGAATTTGAGGTGAAACCAATCTGAAATTTATGGTGTTGCTTATAACTTTTGAACCACTGGGCCGATTTGGCTGAGATTTGAAACAAACCGGGACATAGGAACGACAAATATATATGCTACACTTCAGCACTCTCACAACTGTCGTTCGAAAGTTACCGTGTGTACCGTAAATTCATGAAAACCCCTTGCCGAAATTCAGTCTTTTGCTCATAACTTTTGAACCACTAGATCGTTTTCGCTGGATTACAATACCAACCTGACCAGGTAAATGCCCAACAAATATGCCAAACTTCAGGAGCCTCCGTAAAGTCTTTCAAAAGTTAGCATGTTTTCAACAGACATACAGACGGACAGACGGACGGACGGACATCGCTAGATCGTCTTAAAATCGATCGAGGATCATGAATATATATACGTTATGGGGTCCTAGACCAATTTCGAGGTGTTACAAACGGAATGTCAAACTTATTTATAAAAACGACTTAGGAAAATATTTAAACTGACAAAAAAATCTATTATTTTTTATGTGAATAAAAATAGATAAATTTTCAAAAACGAATTTACAGAAGCACCATAAAAAAATCTAATGACTTATTTGGGATCTAGAGATCCATTTTAAAAAAATCCAGCCCTAAAATGTTGCGCCAACGCAATAATATGTAAAAGTAGAGCCTTAAAATGCGCTAAGGAATTAATAAATTTTTCAAGTCTTAATATCTCGATAACGGAATGTTATACAAAAATTTGAATTGCTGTTTTGAAATCAGGTCCTCTATTATGGCTCTTACGTGAGAATACGTAACACATATCACTAAATGAGAATTTATTTAAAATTTTCAAACGTGAATACCTCTAACATGGAACGCGCTAACTTAAGAATACGTAACAGTAGAACCATAAACATGCCTAAATAAGCGGTTTTGAATTTTCAAAGGCAAATATCGATATATGTTAAACTATCAAAATATTTGGTAGTATAATTTGTAATCAGGAAAGCTAAATCAATCTTGTTCATATAATTTGATTTTTTTTCAAGTGCGTTTCTCAGAATATTTTCTATAGCAAACTTCTCAGATTTTGATAAAAGTTTTTCTATTAAAAAAATCACAGATTCTGACAAGTTTTGGTAAAGATTTTAATTTAACTAACAAGGGAAGTCTCCCTAGTGTCACCCGCGGATCTTTTTGGAATTGGTTTTATTTTGTAGATCAGAAAAAATAAAGGGACACGTATTTTTTTTTAGCGGCCCAAATTCATATTTAGGGGGTAAAAAGGAGGGGGGAAGACAAGGTCATTTTTCAGTTTTTTTCGTTTATCTCCTATATTATGCAAAGAAACCTAGTCATGTTACATACCAAATGAAAGGTCTTTGGAAAACCTATCTACGTGTGTTAAGAACGTGTCCAATCATGCAAAACTTTTCGTCATATTGAGTAAAATACCAAAATTTTAGGACATTTTTGTTAATAAGTCGTAAAATATTAACTTCTTTGGCCCGTTGTTAGCACCACGAGATAGGTATTTTTAATACCTTTAATCTGATACCACACATGCCTATATTAATTTTGTTTAAATAGGCGTAAATCGTAAAAAAATGAAAAAGGTCAATTTCCCCCCATACAAATCGACCCCCCTTAAAAATGAGTTTGGGCCGCTAAAAAAAAATACGTGTCGAATTAATTTTCGTTTTTAACAACATATCCAAATTTCATGAAGATCGGAGGGTGACACCAGGGAGACTTCCCTTGTAAGTATATGGTAAAACAAAAATCCACTAAGACTTTTGAGTAATTTAACCAAGTTTTTCTTCTAAAGCAATTGGCTAAATTACTCAAAAGTAAGTGATTCGTGAGTTGTACTTGTGACAAAAATTTGGAAAATATGTGTGTAAGTGTTGTTAGCGTGCAGATTCTTAGATGTTTTAAATTTTGACGAGATATTCTTTCTTTGGACAAACTCACCCAGTCGGCAAGAAAACCCACACCTGACATACTGCTGACTCTCCCTTTATAAAATTGCTGACATCTTCATACAATTTTTCAAAATGTCCCCAATGGCATGTCATCAGTTGGTCAGCGGTTGTTTAAACGAATTGGTAGTCGCCGCTGATACTGGTGAACTCTGCTGACCGACTGCTGACATGTCGTTTTGGACATTTTGAAAAATTTTATGAAGATGTCAGCGATTTCATAAAGGGAGAGTCATCAGTATTTCAGGTGTGATTTTATTTTGCCAACTGGGCAAATATTTTTGTATGGGGGAGCGGTGTGTTGTAGTCCTAGAAAATAATGTTATTGATTAACAAAAAAAAATTTTTGAGTTGGGCCCCCCTTTTCCAATTTCTATATACGTCGTTGTATACAACAAGGCCAAATTTTAAATTTTTTTTGTTACTGTTAAGAATTTTACTGAACAGTTATTAAAGTTTTGACTGTTTTACTTTTCAATCATGTAACTAGTACTTTCTAATCATATACCCACTTTTTTTTTAATATTGAATTTCTATGAATCCTAAAGCAAAAATGAAGAGGTAAACACAAATATTTTTCTTTCCTTTGACTGGACATATGATAAGGCATTGGAATGAAATATTTCATATTTATCTATGAATTCCAAAAAAAAAAAAAATGGTTAACATAAAATAGTTTTTCTTTTGGGCTTTTCTTTATAATTATACATACTGTGAAGAAATATTGCAAAAGAAAATAAGGATTAAGTTACAAAGATAGAAATTCCTATTAAAAGTAGTAATCAAAAATATTTATGTTTTCTTTATTTTATGGATGTGCAACAATATTTCTTTAAATTTCTTAAACATAAAAAAAAGAAAAATTTTTAAATCATAAAAATAATTTTAATCAATAGAATTTGCATTAGTTGCTCCTTGACAATTGTGTTTAATCAATTTTATTAACAATTATATTTTATGTATACTCACTACAATCACAGATACAGACACACACACACACATTCATCTAACTAGCTTTGTAAATTTAAATGATTTTTTTATCACATTTAGTGAGGAGACTTACACACATACATTAGTTAGTTAAACGTTTTGTTTTGTTATGTTTGTTTGTTAGTGAAATCTACAATGACAGTAAATCTATCAAGTCATGACTAAAACAAGTCACAAACATGACACGTGAGACATCTATTCACTAGTTGTGTGTATTGTTTGAAGTAGTAAAACATAAAATAGAGACTAAACAAAAAACCCGAATGTTGAACTTTACAAAACGAACGAACAAAAAAAAATGTTAATAGAAACCGGAGTTAAATAAAATATTAAAAGGAAATTGTACAAAAATAACCCACAAAATATATTTCATTTATATTCACCACAAAAAATTACCCCTAAATCACAATTGAGTAGAGCAATAAAGTGAGCATAAAAATAAACCAGTTCTCGTGTAATGTACTGACAGAAAAACAGTGTTGAATTTATATAAATTTAATGGTTATTCAACTTTTTATTTTTTTTAATCTTTTTGCAACACATAAAATTAAAACTCCTTCTTGTGTGGAATTTCTCGATTTACTTTTCGAAATTAACCAAACCCCATTTGGGTTTTACTAGTTTAGCTGCTGTTCGGATTTTATGGTCTTATTTAAATTTTGGCTTAAACTAGATTTTTCGAAATTTTCTCATGGCTGTAACTCGGAAAGCAATTTAATTTTCATGAATTCGGCACAATTTAAGCAATAATCTAGGAGAAACAAGTAAAAAAAGTTAAATTCGGCCTTGCCGAATGTAGTGATACTCTTCACAATTTTTAAAAGATTATTGCAAAAAACTTTATTTAAAAGGAAATTATTTTTGAAAAAAATTGTGTAAAAAAAATCCGCGATTTTTTCTTTTTTTGTTAAAAAAATATGCTCGTACTTGTTTAAATACCATTTAGTGTTCAATTATGTTGACATATGGCAACCAGCAGCCGAATTAAAGAATTTTGTATTTTTAGGTTATGTTGAATGTACTAAAATGTTTGAGGTGTCCTAACATTTTCGTTCATAACTTTTGAACCGCTGAACCGATATCGCTCAAAGGCAACACCAAACTTCTCGGGAGAACTTCCAATAAATATGTTAAGTTTTAATCATCTCCGTGTAATATTTTGGCCGTGATCACATTTTCCACAGACAGACAGAGGGACATCGCTAGAATGTCTTAAAATCGATCGGGCATCATGAATATATATACTTTATGGGGTCCCAGACCGATATTTATGGGGTCCCATACCGATATTTCGATGAGTTACAAACGGAATGACAAACTTATATATGTATACTAGGGTGGGGCGATTAGTAAGGAAGGAAAAAAATCTTAATGGGCGCTTCGCGTTTCTGATTCTTGGGATTGTACTGAGCAAAAAAGTCAACTAGACCATACGTCTACGGTGAAAATCGAGCCTCCCGATTTTGACTTGAAGTTTTTTCTCAGACTTTATTTTTTTTGGAAAATTTGCAAATTTTCTTGGGCTCATATTTCGTAAACTATTTGAAATTTTGACTTATTTTCAAAAGTAAAGTTGTAGCTATTGTCTCGGGCTACAATTGCTCTGAACATATTACTTAGCAAAAACTTCGTTTTCATGGTCAAAAAGTCAAAAATGTAGAAAATTCACCACTTTTTGTAATTTTTTTTGGATATTTTGGCCTATAACAGCCAAACCATTGAGATTTTCGATCCAATACTAAGACAAAAATTGTAGCCAAGACAATAGTTAAGAACTCTCTAGTACATCGCAAAAGCATTAGAACGCTCCTTCAGGCAGTTTTGGCCTTGTGACATACAGTTTAAGGATGAGCGAGGTGAAACCATTATCTATATATCGTCGAACTATATTCAATAAATGCCAACTCGTAAAAGCTTACTTTTCAGGAGAGCTAAAAAACTAGTTATTTTGCATATTATTGTAAAAATAAACAATGTACCTTTCATAAGATGGTTTAAATATTCTAAACAATTTTTACCTATGCCAAAAATTTCATATTTTGCACTGGTTTGCGTATTTTTTTGAGATGGCATTTATTACTATATCAAAAAACAAATATTTTTTTAGAGTTGGCATATTTTGTCGGAAACTAAAAATAAATTTTTTTTTGAAAAATTTTTATAATTTTTTTTTTTTTTTGGATTTTGTTTTCCTTAGTGCGGTAATTGCAAAAACTAAAACAAATTAAAAATCTTTGCATATTTTTAAAAGTTACTAGCTCCGAAAGCCTTTTAATTTCAGGGTGGTCAACTTTGGCACTCTGTAACTCACGCTTTATTGTAGAAGGCTTACTCCAAACTAGCTATTTTGAAAGCTTATATCATTGACTTTATTTGCCCCACTCATAATGTTTCAATCTGATAAATAGTTTGAAAGTTACATATGGGGGTTTTCGTGTCAACTGACACAACTTTTGAAACCGATGTCTTCCGATCGGGATGAAATTTGCACCAAGGTTAGTCCTATTGGATAGTAGTTCAGACACAATTTTTCAGCGAGATCGGTCAAGGACTCTCTGAGTTAGAGGGGGTCGAAATTTGACATTTTGGCCAAAGAGGTGTTTATTCTCATCCATGCAACTTCTTACTTATTGTTTTCAGCAAAATGTGTCCCAAAGAGTTTAGATAGCTATTTCTTCAGTCTTTCGAAAAAAAATTATAAAAAAAATAAAAAAAAATTTTTTGATTTTTTTTCTTAAAAATCTAAAACTTTTTTGACTTTTTCTTCAAACTGGGCCCTTTTTTTTTTTTTTTTTTTGATTCAAAAGAAAGCTTAGGTCTTTTCCTTTAAGAGCTATGGGGTCGCTTAGTGGGATGCGAGTGGGATATCTATGAAAAAATTATTTTTTTAACTTTGGAACACAAAAAACGGTTCTTCAATACGCACTATTAGGCATGGGAAAGCTAACCAGTTTTCGATTTCGATCCGCGATACCCTCTAATTTTTTTAGGTTCGAAAAAGAAAGCACGAGCCAAAAAATAAGGGCGGTGGGGTGGGGCTATATGGCCCCTCATCGGGGTCAAAGTTAGGCATAAAGAGGTAAAATCCTCAAAAAGCCCCAAAACTGCCCTAGAAACGCCCCTGGAGGGGTGCAATGTGAGACGAACCTCCAATAATTTTCTGCCCCCAACATTTTTCTTGAACATACCTTACCCCTATTTCCACTTCCTATGGGGGCTCCCATACAAAACATTTTTAAAAAATTTGATCCTACCATTCTAACTTACCCTAAAGTGCCCCAAGTGGAGCCAAATGTATGACCGACCCCCATTATTTTGTTAATTCCAACATTTTTTGCGAACACACCTACAATGTATCTTTAACCCTTAAGGTGGTCCCCATACATTTCTTTTATTTTTTATAAATTTGTTTTATTAAACCAGCTCCTTCCGCCCCTACCGTGCCTCCTAGAGAGGCAAAATTTATGACCAACCCCCATTATTTTTTAGTTACCAACATTTTGTCCGAACATAATAACACCCTATCTCCACTCCTTAAGGGGCTCCCATACGTTATAAAAACATATATTTTTAAAAACTAATAAAAAAATAAAAAAAATGTATGGGGACCCCCTTAAGAGTTGAAAATAAAGGGTAGGTATATTCTGATAAAACGTTGGAGATGACAAAATATTGGGGGTCGGTCATATATTTTACTTCTCTAGGGGCACCCTATGGACAGTTAGAGCGGTAGGAGCAAATTATATAAAAATGTAATTTTGTATGGGAGCCCCCATAGGAAGTGGAAATAGGGGTAAGGTATGTTCAAGAAAAATGTTATGGGCAGAAAATAATTGGAGGTTCGTCTCACATTGCACCCCTCCAGGGGCGTTTCTAGGGCAGTTTTGGGGCTTTTTGAGGATTTTACCTCTTTACGCCAAACTTTGACCCCGATGAGGGGCCATATGGCCCCACCCCACCGCCCTTATTTTTTGGCTCGTGCTTTCTTTTTCGAACCTATAAAAATTAGAGGGTATCGCGGATCGAAATCGAAAACTGGTTAGCTATCCCACGCCTAATAGTGCAAATTGAAGAACCGTTTTTTGTGTTCCAAAGTTAAAAAAATAATTTTTTCATAGATATCCCACTCGCATCCCACTAAGCGACCCCATAGCTCTTAAAGGAAAAGACCTAAGCTTTCTTTTGAATCAAAAAAAAAAAAAAAGAAAAGGGCCTAATTTGAGGAAAAAGTCAAAAAAGTTTTAGATTTTTAAGAAAAAAAATCAAAAAAATTTTTTTTATTTTTTTTTATAATTTTTTTCGAAAGACTGAAGAAATAGCTATCTAAACTCTTTGGGACACATTTTACTAAAAACAATAGATAAGAAGTTACATGGATCAGAATAAACACCTCTTTGGCAAAAATGTCAAATTTCGATCCCCTCTAACTCAGAGAGTCCTTGACCGATCTCGCTGAAAAATTGTGTCTGAACTACTATCCAGTAGGACTAACCTTGGTGCAAATTTCATCCCGATCGGAAGATATCGGTTTCAAAAGTTGTGTCAGTTGACACGAAAACCCCCATATATATAAGCAATTTTTTTTTTTGCAAACATTATTTACCGATATTTTCAAAATGGCAATATCTCGAAAACTAAGCATTAGATATCAAAATCTTTACCAGATTCGTGATCAGAAAGGCAAATGCAATAAGATATGTGGTCTAATTTTTTTTAAAAAAAATTTTGAAAAATTTTTGGAAATTTACAATGGGAGTTGGCATTTATTTTCACCAAAAAAATATGTACTTTGAGTTAGCAGAATAACAAAAATGGATGTAAAACGGCAACAAATTATTTTTTTGCTCTGAAATTTTTAGCACAGATGGGTATTGCATAGGGGAGCTATTTTCCATCGGAAACTCATTTCGGACAAATTTGAGTTGGCATATTTTGAATATAGGTTCACGATATATAAAAATGGATGTGTGTATGTATGTATGTATGTATGTATGTATGTATGTATGTATGTATGTATGTATGTATGTATGTATGTATGTATGTATGTATGTATGTATGTATGTATGTATGTATGTATGTATGTATGTATGTATGTATGTATGTATGTATGTATGTATGTATGTATGTATGTATGTATGTATGTATGTATGTATGTATGTATGTATGTATGTATGTATGTATGTATGTATGTATGTATGTATGTATGTATGTATGTATGTATGTATGTATGTATGTATGTATGTATGTATGTATGTATGTATGTATGTATGTATGTATGTATGTATGTATGTATGTATGTATGTATGTATGTATGTATGTATGTATGTATGTATGTATGTATGTATGTATGTATGTATGTATGTATGTATGTATGTATGTATGTATGTATGTATGTATGTATGTATGTATGTATGTATGTATGTATGTATGTATGTATGTATGTATGTATGTATGTATGTATGTATGTATGTATGTATGTATGTATGTATGTATGTATGTATGTATGTATGTATGTATGTATGTATGTATGTATGTATGTATGTATGTATGTATGTATGTATGTATGTATGTATGTATGTATGTATGTATGTATGTATGTATGTATGTATGTATGTATGTATGTATGTATGTATGTATGTATGTATGTATGTATGTATGTATGTATGTATGTATGTATGTATGTATGTATGTATGTATGTATGTATGTATGTATGTATGTATGTATGTATGTATGTATGTATGTATGTATGTATGTATGTATGTATGTATGTATGTATGTATGTATGTATGTATGTATGTATGTATGTATGTATGTATGTATGTATGTATGTATGTATGTATGTATGTATGTATGTATGTATGTATGTATGTATGTATGTATGTATGTATGTATGTATGTATGTATGTATGTATGTATGTATGTATGTATGTATGTATGTATGTATGTATGTATGTATGTATGTATGTATGTATGTATGTATGTATGTATGTATGTATGTATGTATGTATGTATGTATGTATGTATGTATGTATGTATGTATGTATGTATGTATGTATGTATGTATGTATGTATGTATGTATGTATGTATGTATGTATGTATGTATGTATGTATGTATGTATGTATGTATGTATGTATGTATGTATGTATGTATGTATGTATGTATGTATGTATGTATGTATGTATGTATGTATGTATGTATGTATGTATGTATGTATGTATGTATGTATGTATGTATGTATGTATGTATGTATGTATGTATGTATGTATGTATGTATGTATGTATGTATGTATGTATGTATGTATGTATGTATGTATGTATGTATGTATGTATGTATGTATGTATGTATGTATGTATGTATGTATGTATGTATGTATGTATGTATGTATGTATGTATGTATGTATGTATGTATGTATGTATGTATGTATGTATGTATGTATGTATGTATGTATGTATGTATGTATGTATGTATGTATGTATGTATGTATGTATGTATGTATGTATGTATGTATGTATGTATGTATGTATGTATGTATGTATGTATGTATGTATGTATGTATGTATGTATGTATGTATGTATGTATGTATGTATGTATGTATGTATGTATGTATGTATGTATGTATGTATGTATGTATGTATGTATGTATGTATGTATGTATGTATGTATGTATGTATGTATGTATGTATGTATGTATGTATGTATGTATGTATGTATGTATGTATGTATGTATGTATGTATGTATGTATGTATGTATGTATGTATGTATGTATGTATGTATGTATGTATGTATGTATGTATGTATGTATGTATGTATGTATGTATGTATGTATGTATGTATGTATGTATGTATGTATGTATGTATGTATGTATGTATGTATGTATGTATGTATGTATGTATGTATGTATGTATGTATGTATGTATGTATGTATGTATGTATGTATGTATGTATGTATGTATGTATGTATGTATGTATGTATGTATGTATGTATGTATGTATGTTTTTTTTTTTTTTTTTTTTTTTTTTTATAGAGGCAAAAATCATCAAAAGACTTGGCACACCCTGAAAATTGCCAGAGTGCGAGACTTTAACACGCTAAACACCCTCTCACAGATCCACAATCCCCGCGGTACCACCGCTAAGTATTTCCTCACGGAGGGGGGAAGGGATAAACCACCACTACTCTAACCTAGACTCTTCTTCGAGTCTCCTCTTGCCTACGAAGTTCTAAAAGAACCAATTTAACATAGTTACATACATGTTCCCAGTTACGCTCTGATGTTAACATTATCCCTACTATATTTCCAGGAAAAATTCTACTCCTGACAACCTCTTTGAGGTTCTCCCTCTCAACTGTAAAACGTGGACAGTCAAAGAAAACATGTTCGGCATTTTCGTCCACGTTACCACTACAATACGGACAAAACGGATCACTGTCATGTCCAAAACGGTACAAGTAGGCCTTAAAACAGCCATGTCCACTCAGAAACTGGGTGAGGTAATAATTTATATCACCATGTTTCCTTTGCAACCAGACGCTCACATTAGGAATTAATGTGTGCGTCCACCTACCCTTCGTTGATGATGACCAACGAGATTGCCATTTATCAACAGCTAAACCCCTCGCCGTAATACGATTTGCAGTATTATCAGACACACCCTTGAAGTCGAAGACATACTGTGCTTCTTCCGCCTGTAAGTCAATGGGTATAATACCACCAATGACCAACGCTGCTTCGTCTGACACGGTTCGAAACGCGCAACATACACGAAGAGTTGCCAATCTGAACACTGATGAGATTTTATCACGATATGATTTAAATTTAGTCGCGTCCGACCATATTGGAGCCGCATAAAGAATTATACTTTTCACTACATTCGCCAGCAATTTCCTTCGTAGGTATTTAGGACCCCTAGTATTAGGCATTATGCGGCACAGTGCTGTACATGTTGCCCTCGCCTTATCACCGACATACTCTAAGTGGTGTTTGAATGATAAACGGTTGTCTATCATTACACCTAGGTATTTAAGGTGCTCCTTTGTCTCTATTGAACAGCTACCAATATTTAGGGTAATGCTTTCAACGACTTTACGACTGCTGATTAGAACTGCCTCTGTTTTTTGTTCAGCAAGTGCCAACCCCATTGAATCTAACCATGACCGCACCAAGTATATGCTACTGTTTGCGACATTCCTCGCTTCCTCAGTGTGTTTTGCAGTAACTACCAGAGCTATATCATCGGCAAAGCCTACGATTCTAGCATTTTCTGGAAGTACCAATCTCAAAACACCATCGTACATCACGTTCCAAAGTAGTGGTCCAAGTACAGACCCTTGCGGTACACCTGCCGTAACTTTGTACTCTTTCATTCCATCGTCGGTATCGTATACAAGGGTTCTATTTCGGAAATAGTCCTTAATTATCGCTACCAGATATCGCGGTATATCTAAGTGATTTAGGGCATTCACAATCTTTTCCCAGTTCGCAGTATTAAAAGCATTTTTCACGTCGAGTGTTACAACTATGCAGTATTCTTTGGAGCCATTCTTCCACCTTTTACCTTCTATAGCATCGTTGGCAATGCCAACCACTAATCTTATTGCATCGACTGTTGACTTGCCTTTTCTAAAACCAAACTGTGTTTCAGATAGACCGCCCGTCGTCTCAATGCTTGCCTCAAGCCTTCCGCAAATTATGCTCTCCAACAACTTTCCACACGTGTCTATCATACACAGGGGACGATAGGACGATGGGTTGTTCAAGGGCTTTTGGTCCTTGGGTAGCAATACCAGCCTCTGTCTCTTCCACAATGTTGGGAATGACGCATTCTCAAAACAGGAGTTTATCAATTTAACTAGTTGTTCGGGGCAGCACTTTACAATCTCCTTCAGGACGATGTTTGGTATGCCATCAAGACCAGGCGATTTTCTGTCTTCAAACTTGGCTACAGCATGCTGTATCTCGTCTATAGTAGTCGTTGGGAAGCTGAATATTTCCGCAGAGATATGGTTTTCCCACGTGGTTGATCCTTGATAAGGAAAAAGATGTTTAACTATTTCGAGTAGAGTAGTAGAATCTCGTGGTGGTGTTGCACTAAAGCACTTCAGTTTTTTCGTTACTAGTTTATATGCCATTCCAAATGGGTTACTATCAACGTCATCACATATATTCAAAAAACATGCTCTCTTACTTCGACGTATTGCCAGCTTGAGGGCTTTCTTTTTGGATTTAAGCTCCTGGTGGTTAGCTTCACTTCCTAGCCTGCCTCTACCTCTAACGTAAACTCGTCTGGCCTGTATACAACATTTTCGCAATTGAGCAATCTCTTCGTTCCACCAATAAACCGGTGCTTTATTTGGACCTTGTCCTCTCCTCTTCATAGAGGCATTGCATGCATTTGTCACCTGGTTAATGAACTGACCTGCCATATTCTCTGGTGTACCATCAAGTGTTATGTCCTCAGCGTAAAGGTTAAATATCTCGCTATCAAAGGTATTTGTTTTCCAGCCCATCGCAGTACGGTTCTGTCTGCAAGCGATTGCCAGCGGAGCATCTCTTATTTCCATGAGGATAGCACTATGATCGCTATGTGTGTATATATCACAGATAGACCAATCAATACGATTTACGATACTAGCACTTGAAAAAGCTATATCTATTACCGAACCTCCACCATTGCGGTTAAAAGTACGCTGATTACCAGTGTTCAGTAAAACCACATCTAGCACAGCGAATAGCTCCAAAAGAATTCTACCTCTCTCATTTGTACTCGGACAGCCCCACTCTGTAGCCCACGCATTAAAGTCACCAGCTATCACCACCACGCTCTTATTAATTGCATCGGAGACCAGATTTTCGATTATAACTTCAAAATCGTCGTTGGAATATCTCGGTGGTATGTAGCAGCTGTAAATGGATATTCCAGATATATCTGCACGAACAAAACCATCTTGTTGCGTCGTCATCACATTCTGCAACGTTTGGTTACGCACAGACCAGATAGCAGACGTATTTGAACTATCAGCAACCCATCTTGGCGAATCCATATTGCAGTATGGTTCACTAAGAAGTGCGACGTCAATGTTCAGCTCACGGACACTCTGTTTTAACAAATCTTGAGCTGCTTGACAATGATTTAAGTTACATTGTAGCAATTTCATATTCGTTTACTTAGCTCCTGAAGCGCTTTTCTGTACTGGGGACAGGAAGTCGCTCCCGTTACATGGTCTCCTTTGGATGTAGTATCATTACACAGTAAACACTTTGGACTATTCGAACAGGTTCCAATCTTGTGTCCAACTTCCCCACAACGTATGCAGTTGTTTGTGTAGTCATTTGGACTCTTGCACTTAGCAGCTGGATGTCCAAAATTTAGACATCTGAAACATCTTTTCGGTGAGATTTTTTCACGTATTCGACATACCACCCATCCTATACGCAACTTTGCAAGCTCCAATAGTTTGCCTGCTAAGACAGCACTCATACCAATGGTGGCAGTTTGTGTACCTCCATAGGCTTTTCTCATGGATTTTATTGCCGTTATTTGCAGCTCTTTGAAGTCTTCGGATTGGTTCACGAGGGCCTCAAAAACTTCTTCCTTGGATGTAACCTCGTCTATATCTTTTATCTCAATAAATATTTCTTGTGTAAACGAACGCACAGCAGCGTCAGTACCAAGAACCTCTTCAACTGTTTGCCTAAACTCAACTGTGCTTTGGTGACCAGGTTTGTTAAGCTCAAGGAGTAACTCGCCTTTGGCAGTTTTCCTTATACCCTTGACGTTCTGACCAAGCATGGCTAACTTTGGGTCAGTTTTAACCTTTCTTAGGATGTCAGCGTAAGACGTTTCCCCAGATGTATGTATGACCAGGGCATCAGGCCTGGCAGGTTTTCTTCTCTTTTTTGCCTTCGGGCGAACTTCACTCCAGGCTCGATCCGTTACGACCTGCTCCGGCTTTCCACCTGTTGCAACAGTCGACGTGCTTGCCTTTTTAACATCTCTTGTTTGATTTACGGTAGTATTCTTCTTCTTCTTGGGCTTATTTCCCTTGGGGCTCTGAGAGACTGGGTCTCGTTTACGCTTTGGGGTCAGTAGCTGCGGTAGGTTAGGCCGTGCTATCTCATCAGTTTGAGTTTGCTTATCCTCCTGGGGTGTTGGTTCAATGGAGTTGATAGGTCCACTGTTTAACTCTTTAGATGCCTGCATAAATAATGCTTGGATCTCCCGCGACATTGAGACGATCTCCTTGTGCACGTTGCTTTTACTTTTCAAAAAATCTACCATTTTCGAAATTTTCTCTCCTAGTTTGACCATGCTATTAGGCTTATCAGCAATAACAGAAGGTGTTTGTTCACTTGTTTTGGGTGATCTTACAATCACCGAACTCCTCTCAAATGGGTTAGATATTTCACCCATTTCGTCCTGTTGTTTTTGTTGTTGTTGTTGTGAGTGTGCTTGATTATTGTTCATTCTAAAGTGGTCCCAACTCAAAGCCGCTATCTCCGCTCGATGTGCAGTCACGTTAAAGATCCCATGGGTCCCTTTGCAAGCAGTGAGGTCCATGCGAGGGTTGACGAAAGACCTTATGGGAACTTCCGCCAGTGCCAGATCCGTGTAAGTCGGGAGATAATCCTGCAACCGATTCCTGCACCGCCAACTGAATGGTGACGAGCATTGAACGTACTTTGAGACTTGCCAGGTTTTAACGGGACGGAGGCAGCTGTGGCATTAACCTGGAAGCCATTTCTGCAAAGTTTCACCTTTGCATACTCAGGTTCAAGAATACCACAGCCGTCAGCCCAGGGTTTCGTCAATTCCAAATCATATTCCAGTAATGCCATAATCAAGATCGTGCTGGGATTAATCTTGATGCCTTTCGGCGGGGGGGTCACAGGTATAAAAAACCACGGATGTATCGCGAAGATCACAGGTTGCGACAGATAGAAAATCATTCGATGAAACGTGGGGGAAACCACGGAGACGTCACTCTCCCAACTACTCCTCTCTTGAGGGTACCCCTGTGGTTGGATACCTAGTTAAAGGGCGGCATCCACTCGCCCTGACTCAGGACTTCTTTAAGCACATGTATCTACTTTAGATACGCTTTCCATACCTGTGACAACTCAGGGTCCGCGGGGTCGTCACTCCCGTTATCCTATAATAAGGATACCCATGCGGTAATGTATGTATGTATGTATGTATGTATGTATGTATGTATGTATGTATGTATGTATGTATGTATGTATGTATGTATGTATGTATGTATGTATGTATGTATGTATGTATGTATGTATGTATGTATGTATGTATGTATGTATGTATGTATGTATGTATGTATGTATGTATGTATGTATGTATGTATGTATGTATGTATGTATGTATGTATGTATGTATGTATGTATGTATGTATGTATGTATGTATGTATGTATGTATGTATGTATGTATGTATGTATGTATGTATGTATGTATGTATGTATGTATGTATGTATGTATGTATGTATGTATGTATGTATGTATGTATGTATGTATGTATGTATGTATGTATGTATGTATGTATGTATGTATGTATGTATGTATGTATGTATGTATGTATGTATGTATGTATGTATGTATGTATGTATGTATGTATGTATGTATGTATGTATGTATGTATGTATGTATGTATGTATGTATGTATGTATGTATGTATGTATGTATGTATGTATGTATGTATGTATGTATGTATGTATGTATGTATGTATGTATGTATGTATGTATGTATGTATGTATGTATGTATGTATGTATGTATGTATGTATGTATGTATGTATGTATGTATGTATGTATGTATGTATGTATGTATGTATGTATGTATGTATGTATGTATGTATGTATGTATGTATGTATGTATGTATGTATGTATGTATGTATGTATGTATGTATGTATGTATGTATGTATGTATGTATGTATGTATGTATGTATGTATGTATGTATGTATGTATGTATGTATGTATGTATGTATGTATGTATGTATGTATGTATGTATGTATGTATGTATGTATGTATGTATGTATGTATGTATGTATGTATGTATGTATGTATGTATGTATGTATGTATGTATGTATGTATGTATGTATGTATGTATGTATGTATGTATGTATGTATGTATGTATGTATGTATGTATGTATGTATGTATGTATGTATGTATGTATGTATGTATGTATGTATGTATGTATGTATGTATGTATGTATGTATGTATGTATGTATGTATGTATGTATGTATGTATGTATGTATGTATGTATGTATGTATGTATGTATGTATGTATGTATGTATGTATGTATGTATGTATGTATGTATGTATGTATGTATGTATGTATGTATGTATGTATGTATGTATGTATGTATGTATGTATGTATGTATGTATGTATGTATGTATGTATGTATGTATGTATGTATGTATGTATGTATGTATGTATGTATGTATGTATGTATGTATGTATGTATGTATGTATGTATGTATGTATGTATGTATGTATGTATGTATGTATGTATGTATGTATGTATGTATGTATGTATGTATGTATGTATGTATGTATGTATGTATGTATGTATGTATGTATGTATGTATGTATGTATGTATGTATGTATGTATGTATGTATGTATGTATGTATGTATGTATGTATGTATGTATGTATGTATGTATGTATGTATGTATGTATGTATGTATGTATGTATGTATGTATGTATGTATGTATGTATGTATGTATGTATGTATGTATGTATGTATGTATGTATGTATGTATGTATGTATGTATGTATGTATGTATGTATGTATGTATGTATGTATGTATGTATGTATGTATGTATGTATGTATGTATGTATGTATGTATGTATGTATGTATGTATGTATGTATGTATGTATGTATGTATGTATGTATGTATGTATGTATGTATGTATGTATGTATGTATGTATGTATGTATGTATGTATGTATGTATGTATGTATGTATGTATGTATGTATGTATGTATGTATGTATGTATGTATGTATGTATGTATGTATGTATGTATGTATGTATGTATGTATGTATGTATGTATGTATGTATGTATGTATGTATGTATGTATGTATGTATGTATGTATGTATGTATGTATGTATGTATGTATGTATGTATGTATGTATGTATGTATGTATGTATGTATGTATGTATGTATGTATGTATGTATGTATGTATGTATGTATGTATGTATGTATGTATGTATGTATGTATGTATGTATGTATGTATGTATGTATGTATGTATGTATGTATGTATGTATGTATGTATGTATGTATGTATGTATGTATGTATGTATGTATGTATGTATGTATGTATGTATGTATGTATGTATGTATGTATGTATGTATGTATGTATGTATGTATGTATGTATGTATGTATGTATGTATGTATGTATGTATGTATGTATGTATGTATGTATGTATGTATGTATGTATGTATGTATGTATGTATGTATGTATGTATGTATGTATGTATGTATGTATGTATGTATGTATGTATGTATGTATGTATGTATGTATGTATGTATGTATGTATGTATGTATGTTCCGTATGGACTCGAAAACGGCTTGACCGATCTTCATGAAATTTTCAGGGAATATTCAGAATAGCCTGGCGAGTAACACTGTCAAGTCGGATTTTTGATTTTCCGTCTGTGGGCGGAGGGGCGTGGCAAAATCCAATTTTTGCATTCCACCATTAATGACATCTATATATAAAAAACGGGTGGACCGATTTTGATGAAAATTATATCAAAGATAGCACTAACTGAGTACTCACTATGTGCCAAATTTGAGCGTCATCGGACAAAGTAGCGTAAAATGCCATGCAACTTTGTATTGAATTGAAAGTTATTTCAATAATGCAAAAAACGACTATATGTTTGTTCCTTATGGACGCAAAAATGGCTGGACCGATCTCGATGAAATTTTCAGGGAATATTCAGAATAGCCTAGGGAGTAACACTGTGCAGTCAGATTTTTAATTTTTTGCGTGTGGGCGGAGGGGCGTGGCAAAATCGAATTTTTACATTGCACCACTAAAGACATCTGGATATAAAAAACGGATAGACCGATTTTGATGAAATTTAAACCAAAGATAGTTCTAACCAAGTACTAACTATATGCCAAATAAGAGCGTGATCGGACAAATGGGTGTAAAATGCCATGCTTTTTTGCCAGTGGGCGGAGGGATGGGCAAAATCTAATTTTTACATTGCACCACTAATGACATCTATATATAAAAAACGGCTAAACCGAATTTGATGAAATTTAAACCAACGATAGTACTAACCAAGTACTAACTGTGTGCCAAATTAGAGCGTGATCAGACAAATGGGCGTAAAATGCCATGCCCCTTTGTATTGAATTGAATTTTATTTCCGCAATAGCGCAAAAACTGTTGATTTGATTTTAATTAAATTTTCAGCACTGATAGTATTAACCGAATGCGGAACTATAGGCCATGATATACTACGATTGGAAAAAGGGGCGTAAAATGCCACACCCCTTTGTACTATACTGGACATTGTCTGCCTGTTTCCCAATCACACAAAAACAGCTGAACCGATTCTCTTGACATTTTCACTACATACAGTGCTAACCAAGTGCATATGTAGGCCATATAAGATCGTTATTGGAAAAAGGGATCAAAATTGCAACGCCCTTAGTACTATACTGACCACGATTGAACAAAGAGTCGTAGATTGACAAGCCCCTTTGTTTTATACTGAACGTTATATCTGCCTGTTGTGAAATCACGCAAAAACGGATAAGCCGAATCTGTCACTACTGATAAAACTTATCGAGCGGGAACTGTAGGTCATATGTATAGCGCGATTCGGCAAAAGGGTTTACAATATCACTCCCGTTTTTCATAAATAAAAGTTATTTCCTCCTCTTGCGCAATCACACAAAAACGACAAAACTGATGTCAATGAAATTTGCAGCACAGATAGTACTAATCGAAGATGGAACTTTAGACTATCACGATTGGATAAAAATGCGTTAAATTACATGCCCCTTTGTACTATACTTAAGGTTATGTCTATATGTTTCGAAATCACGGCTGAACTGATTTTGTTGAGATTTCTCTATAGATAGTGCTAACTGAGGGTACTAGCTGGGCCCGGACCCGTGCTTTAATTTTGTCCGACACTATATTTAAATTAGGATGCAATATAAAATAGTTTTTTTCTTAGGGCCAGCAACGCGAACCGGGTATAGCTAGTTATGGATAAAAGAAAAGTGAGCCGAGAGCGTGAAAAATCGAGACACGATATTTTACAAGCAAATCACGATGGTGAATCGTTCATCGCTTTTTCGTTTTATGGTCGCAAAAATGATTCATTAACTCGGGAGAAAATTAATGAAGTATATCACACTACAATGCGAACAGAACCACACCTAGTAGTAATACGTGAACCATATTCGTCACTAATTGGCTATGTGAATTTATAAGCAAAGTCCAAAGCGAAACAAGCCGAATTGATTGAATTTTTCAAATCTAAAAATCTTTCACTTGAAAATTTAATTGCCGTCTGTAGTGACGGTGAGGTGGCAAACACTGGCACATCTGGAGGTGTATTGCGTCTCATCGAACGCTATCTAGATAGACCAATACATTGGTTTATCTGTTTACTTCATTTTATCGGAATGCCGTTCCGACATCTGTACAACGCTGTCGAAAAATCGGCCACTACTGGACCGACAAAAAGCACTGGATCGTTAGCTCAAAGGATAGATATTTGCAATACATTACAAGTAAATATCATAACTTTATGTACTTCTTTCTCTACACCCAAAAAAATAAACTGGTAAAACGCCTGGTAAAATGCCTTGTAATCCCGTTCTACCAATATTTAACAATTTTCCTTGTTTTTTCACAAAAAATCTTGTACTTTGCTCAAACGAGAACTACAGTTTTATTGGTAATTTTACAAGTTTATTTTCGTAATTGTATTCTACCATTTTGAAAGGTTATTTTACAAAAAAAACTGTAATTTTACAACAAAGTTTTTATAACGAGGATTTTAGTTGAATTACAAAAAAACTGTTATTTTACAAAAATTATGTTATACGAGGATTTATGTTGCTTAACAAAAAAAAAAACAATTTTTTTTTGTAATTTTTTTTTTTTTTTTATTTTAAAAAAAGTTAACAAAATTTTGAAAAATTTTGATTACGAGGATTCTAGTTAATTTACAAAAAAAAACAGTTATTTTAAATGATTTTATTATGAGGATTTATGTTGTTTATCAAAAAAAAAATGTAAATTTAACATTTTGGTTTGTAAATTTACCATTTTTTTAAACATATTTACCATTTTTTCTTGTAAGTTTAACATTTTATTTTTTTTATTTTTCCGGTTTTATAACAATATTTTTACCAATAAAATTGGTTATTTTACCAATTTATGGCGCATTCAAAATTACGAGGAAATCCTCGTAATTTTACGAGAATTTTACCTACGTCATATTTTACGAGAATAGCCTCGTAAAATCATGAGATTTTTTGGTAACTTTACAAGGTTTTTTTTTTGAGTGTATACTATATAGTTTTGTAATTTTTTTATTTAAATAATCTAAACATTTTTCAGGTTATCGAAAATTTTCAACTTATTCCACTTGAACACATTCCTCCAATGAGTACAGATGCTGAAAATCAACTTTCCACGGACGTTAAATATCTATACCAAATTGCCCAAGCCGTTTCAAATGGTAGTTGCTCACTTAATCTTGCAAACATCAAACCTGGACCAGTAGGACATTCGAGATGGATAACAAAAGCTAGTAGATTGCTCCGTGTATATATTGCGACAGAAAATCCATCACAAAATTTACAAATTTTAGCTTACATCATGAAAGTGTATGTTCCCATGTATTTCAATGTCAAATACTACAATTCGGCTGTATACGGTAGTGCTCTGCTTGGAAAATTCATCCAGTGGACGCAATATTTACCAGACAACTTACGTAACATCATAAATCCCGTAATACAGAATAATTCCTATTTCGCACACAGTGAAAATATTTTGTTGGCATGTTATACGATGATTGTAAAGAAATTCGTACATTGGCACTCAAAAAAATATTGTATATTCGCGACAACGTATGCGATTTAACTGAGCTTCGCGAATATGTAAAACCAAACATCAATTTTGATTGTACGCATTTCGTTCACATGATCGATTTAGAGGACAAAGCATTGTTAATTGAGCCGCCATTTAACAGGAAAATTCCGTATGAGCATTTACAACAATACCTCGAATGTGTAGATGATGAAGATCCACCATTTCCAGACCCACTAATACCTTGTCGTATTCAAGGTACGGAGCGTCATGTCCAGCTACTAGCTAGTGTTGCTAAGCGCTCAATCGACAAAAACCGTGAAGGTATAATGGCATCTGTATCTGAAGGCCGAAAGAAAGCGCCTCGTATGGAATCTCGAAAAGATTTGGAAGGCAATCTTTGAATGAAAAATACACTAAATTGGAATTCTTCTTGATTCATACCTTGTCTCTACCAATACAATTACTTTGTACTTTAAATGAATTTTCAAAATAAATATTGAACAAAAATATTGAAAAAAAAAAACATTATATTTTTGGATAAAAAAAGTGGAAAAAATAAGAAATAGAACATTTTTATGATTTTACGCTATGAACAACTGAAAATGGTAATTTATCAATATTTTCACAAAAAATTTTTTGCGATGTACTAGAGAGTTCTTAACTATTGTCTTAGCTACAATTTTTGTCTTAGTATTGGATCGAAAATGTCAATGGTTTGGCTGTTATAGGCCAAAATATCCAAAAAAAATTACAAAAAGTGGTGAATTTTCTACATTTTCGACTTTTTGACCATGAAAACGAAGTCTTTTCTAAGTAAGAGAGTAAGTAAGAGAGAAATTGTAGCCCGAGACAATAGCTACAACTTTACTTTTTAAAATAAGTCAAAATTTCAATATATTATATATACTTTATGGATTTTAGACCAATATTTCGAGGTGTTACCAACGGATTGACAAACTTATATGTACCCTATATCACTAGAGTGTAGGGTACATATAAAACAAAAACAAATACATAACAAGAAATCACAAAATTACAGTTAACTACTATTTTCGTTTAAAATATATAAACAATAACACTGCTCTACACGGTTTTGCACATACATATTGAATACATTTTCTAAAGTGTTTTGGCCTCCTTAACACGAATCTGTCATCATAAAAGTTGTGTCAAATCACCTTCTCGAGATATAGGCATTTTCATTTTTTGTGGACCAAACCCTCAAAACAGATTTTTTTTAACATTGAAAAAGTGTATGTTATGTTATTAATATTTTTTATACCCTCCACTGTAGTGATAGAGGGTATATATAAGTTTGTCATTCCGTTTGTAACACATCGAAATATTGGTCTAGGACCCCATAAAGTATATATATTCATGATCCTCGATCGATTTTAAGTCGATCTAGCGATGTCCGTCCGTCCGTCCGTTCGTCCGTCTGTCTGTCTGTCCGTTGAAAACACGCTAACTTTTGAAAGACTTTACAAAGGCTGCTGAAGTTTGACACATATGTTGACCATTTACCGGGTCAGGTTGGTATTGCAATCCAACCAAATCGGTCTAGTGGTTCAAAAGTTATGAGCAAAAGAGTAAATTTCGGCAAGGGTTTTTCGCGATATTATGTGATAAAAAACACGATAACTTTTGAAAGACAATAGTGAGACTTCTGTAGCTTGGCAAGTATCTTTGCCGTTCCCCAAGTATGTTTGGTATTTAATTTCAGCTCAATCGGTCCAGTGGTTCAAAAGTTATAAGCAAAACCATGAATTTCAGATTCATTTCATCATAAATGCCACGTGTTTAACAAGTTTGAAAAGCATTGGTGGTAAGTTAACAATGCTTTTCAAACTTGTTGAGTTTTAAAGCAATGCTTTTGAAACTTGTTTAGTTTTAAAATCATTGGTAACTTAAAAATTACACTCGAAAAAAATCTTACACTCAAAAAAAAATAGTTTTTCTTTTTTACAAAAATTACAATATTTTGTATACATACGTACGTGCTTTCACTCAGAAATATTTTTACAGTAAAAAAACATTACACTCGAAAAAAGTTTTACACTCAAAAAAAAAAACTATTAATTTTTATTTTTTAAATGACAAAATGACAAAAAAAAAATTGTTAATTTTTTTCATGTTAAAAAATGAACTATCCATTAAAAAAAGGCATTGTGGAGGGTATTCATAGATTCGGCAAAGTCGAATTTAACTTTTCTACTTGTTTTTATTTGAACTTGGTTCACAAAAATTAAAAATGGCTATGTCACGAGAAGGCGATTTAATACAATTTTTCTGATGACAAATTATTGTTTAGGAAACAAACATTTTTGGGAAATGTGTTTTAATCTTTTTTTTTTTTAATTTTACCAAATAAATCATAAAAATTGGTACACTCAAAAAAAAACCTTGTAAAGTTACCAAAAAATCTCGTGATTTTACGAAGCTATTCTCGTAAAATAGGACGTAGGTAAAATTCTCGTAAAATTACGAGGATTTCCTCGAAATTTTGAATGCGCCAAAAATTGGTAAAATAACCAATTTTATTGGTAAAAATATTGTTTTAAAACCGGAAAAATAAAAAAAAATGGTAAACTTACAAGAAAAAATGGTAAATATGTTTTAAAAAATGGTAAATTTACAAACCTAAATGTTAAATTTACAAAAAAAAAAAAAAAAAATTTGTTAAACACCATTATTCCTCGTAATAAAATCATATTTGTGAAGTAGCTGTTTTGTTTTTTGTAAATTTACTAAAATCCTCGTAATAATTTTTTAAAAATTTTGTCAACTTTTTTTTTAAATATTTTTCAATAAAAAAAAAGTCCGGGACATAAATCCTCGAATAACATAATTTTTGTAAAATAACAGTTTTTTTGTAATTCAACTAGAATCCTCGTAATAAAAACTTTGTTGTAAAATTACAGTTTTTTCTTGTAAAATAACCTTTCAAAATGGTAGAATACAATTACGAAAATAAACTTGTAAAATTACCAATAAAACTGTAGTTCTCGTTTGAGCAAAGTACAAGATTTTTTGTTAAAAAACAAGGAAAATTGTTAAATATTGGTAGAACGGGATTACAAGGCATTTTACCAGGCGTTTTACCAGTTTATTTTTTTGAGTGTACGAAGAAATTTATGAAAAAATATGCAAATTTAGTTTAAAACTTTGACTTCTTTTGCAAATATTTCTAGATATGTTTAATGGATTTTGGCAAAACACACAAAAATATAAATTTTCGTTTCCCAATTTATTTTATTTTGTTTTAATTTTAAATAAACACAATAAAATTGAGAAGTCGAAAGCAAAATATTATTTTTTGAAAAATTTCAAACAATTTTCTGATACGTTATACTTTTCAAAAAAAGTAAATTATACAAAATTCATTATACAAAGTGTGATAATGTAAAGCCTGCTTAAATATGGAAAATTCAGTAAATCAATTTTCAAAAAAATATTCATTATTATATAATGTACAATTTCTCAGATCATTATAACACTGAATAAATGCTTTATTCAGGGCTACATAATTTCAAAGTTGTCTGTAGAATAAGAAATAACAATTTTTGATTTAAGCGATTTTTGAAAAAACTATATTAAAAAAACGCTTTTTCCACATAAGCTTTTTTCACTAATTAAAATATTTATCATCAGATACCTGTACTTTATTCAGTATATCGAGGGCCTGTATTTAAAACCCTTTATCTTAAAAAACACACCTTTTCAGGAGAGCCAAAAAACTGATTATTTCGCGTATTGTTAGAGTAATTAAAATTCGATATTTTACAATATCTTTTTAAGTCAAATACTGAATCTCACATGTAATTTGTTTTTAAAATCTTGCACTATTGGGTATATTATGAAAGAAAGAGGATTTCGTTTTTCAAAAATATTAAGTACATGAATGAAAATGATCAGATAGAGGGTTTTGCATTTTAATAAAAATAATTATGTATTATGATTTCATTTGCGACATCGATAAATTTTTAACGTGATTTATTAATGACAACGGCTTATAAAGATTTCCGAAATCGCGGTTTTGGTCCACAGGTGCTGATTTGGTCCACAGGTGCTGATTTTTGACACAAAAAAATGTTTTTTACCGAATTCATCTTAAACGATGACAAACTGTTGAGTATGTTATTTAAAAAATAGTAAAAAATTAAAAACGCGATTTTGGTACACAGATACTGATCAGCATCGCAATTTTTAAAATTAAAATTTTTGTTTCATAATGTACACAAGACATCTAAATTTTGAGCCATATTTTCCAAAAAAGTCAAACAAGAATTTTGGGAAAAAATTAGCATCACTGGACCAAAATCGTGATTCTGGAATTTTGTTGACAAATTCATTTTCAGCATGCAAAACTTAGTATGAAAACATGTAATGCATGATGAAATTATTAAAAAAAATATTTATAAATTAATTATTTGAAAAGATAAAAGGTTTTGCATTCAGAAAAATTAATTGTGTAAGAGATAGAGAAAACCAAAAATGCCAATAAAATAGCAAAAAAAAAAAAAATATTTTTGTTCTGAATTTTACACCATAGCACAGTGCCACATTTGGACGACAAAAATCCAATTTTAATTATATTGACTTGAAATTCGGTATAAATGTTCGTTTTGACTTCGAAAATAACATTATGAAAAATGTGGGAGGGCCACGCCCACTTTTTTTAAAATTTGTAATTTTTGTTATAATTTCTTTAAATTTGGTATATATACTCTCAATGACTGTAGAAATAATATCACAAAAAAAGGGGGCGGTCAGACAAATGCCACGTCCACTTTTTTAAAATATGTTTAAAAAATGTGTAAAAACAAGGTTTACATATCGCCCCTCTGTAGTCGGCGTCGCAGACGGTCGCAAAAGTTAGCCGTTGAAATAAGTACTATGGATATTGGTCAATATATCTGAAAAAGTCCGGCGACCAATGCGGACCAAACACAAAAGTTCTATTCCATAAAAAAAAAATAAATATATAATTTTCTTTTCAAAAAATTGTATTTTGTTAAAAATTTAATAAAAAATAGAAAAATTTGTTTAAAAAAAAAAAAAAAAGACATGACTTAAAGCATTTAAATATCCTTAAAAATTACCAAAAAAGAGTGGATAAATATCTCTTTTTGTTCAAAAGTTACAACAGTTTAAACTCGACTTAACAGAATTATCGACCTTATATGATTATTTCCGTGCTATTAGGAATGTTCTATAATACATACAAACATATAATGAAAATCGGGGAACATTTTTTTTTTTTTGATTTTTGTCGTGCTAGATTGGCCAAATGTGGCACTGTGCATAGATGAGGGCCGATTTACTGAATATTTTGCCATCAAAAAGTAATTTTCGTGAAAATGGAAGATAGAGGGTTTTGAATATAGGCCCTCGATATGGTACGTATACTTTATTGTATTATGTATACGAATCATATGAAGAATTTTCAGTTTTTTTCTGTTTTCGAAATCGTCTGACAATGAGTCGGAATAGTTGCCTTTTAACACAAAAAATATTGGTTTTGTGTGACAAAGTTGTTTGGGGAAACGGAAAGTTCTAAACAATGTAAAAAAAAATATTTTCAGCAAGAAAATTTAAAATTATTTTCTTTAGTTATGTCCGAATATTTTCTTCAGTTATATCCCATTGACCTACTAAAAAAACAATATTCTGACGATTTTTAATAAAAAAAAAACGTTTTAATTTCCGGTAGTTATTCACAAGGAAAGGCAGAGGAGGAAGTGGAGTGTTACTAAACATTCGACGCAGCCAAATACAGCCTTTAACTTGTTTTTATGATTAAAAACAAGTAGTCTTTGTATGAAAATTTGAAAAAAAAAAAAATCAACAACTATTAAAGTATAAAAAAAAAAATAGAAAAAAAATTAAAAAATTTTTGCAATAAAAAAAAAAACAAAATACTAACATATTTGTTTATGTTAGTGTATGTATTTTAGTATAATAGGAAACGGAATAATGTGCCGGTATAAGTTATAGAAAATAATGAAATAGGAAATCAAAACAGTTGTAAAAATGTCTAAACAATGATAACAATAAACTCTCACTCTCTCGCATATTACGACAAGTTATAACACATTAAATTCTCTTATACGTATACTTAATAAAAACTCTCTCTCATTTTCTATATTCACCACTTACCAACTATGCTCATTGAGTAAAAATACGGGTTGGAAAAACCAGTATATTTTTACAGTTTATTATGTGATTTATATTCTACAACGAAAAATTCCTTTAGATGACGATGATGTTGTTCATGCCAAAACGAACTTTTACCGTTCCAAATCAGTTAACTCGGAAACGTGGTCATGTTAGTTGTGAGGCAAATAACGAAGCGGCAATTTTAATATTTGCAAAAATACTAAAAAAAAAAAAGATTTAAACAATATTAGCACAGAAGTAAAAAAAACAAAAAAAAAACGGGTTAAGGTTTATGGAAAAAAAAATTTTTAAACGAAGACAAAGTAATTTGTACGAAAATACGAAAAAAAATTGGTTTAATTGATAAAAAAAATTAAAAAAATTAAAAAAATAAAACGAAATAAAACGAAATTAAAGAAATTTTAAAAATTATTTGAAAAATTATTTAAATAAAAAAATAAAATATATTGAAAGCAAAAATTGCATTGTCAGCCAATCAAGTGAAATTATAAAAGAAGCTTTAGCAGTGATTTGTACTAATTTGCATGTGTAATGAATATAAATGAATGAATACAACAAATAGTTATAACGGTAAAAAAATATATAAAATTAAAAAAAATAGCAAATTCATTGTTGGTAGTAAAAACTACAATTATAATGGCCAATTACATACATACTGAAACCGATACAATTTGTTAGCAAGCAAGCACTATTATTATTATTGTTATAAAATACTAAATGTATACAATAACATATACATACAAATGTACACACATACATACATATATATTGTATTCTAGTGTATAAAAATATCTAATATTATACAAAAATAGTTTTATTTGTGTGTTGTGTTGTTAAATCGTTCGTTCGTTAGTACATTCTACACCTCAACGTGTATTTGGTTGTGTTGAAGTTTTTTTTTTGTATATTTTTGAAATATGTTGCAAAAAAATGTGCAAATGTTAACCTGGTTTTATGAAAATAAATTTTGATGTGTTAAATGTGTGTGTTTGTGTGTGGTTTTATTCTGTTGTTTATATTTGTACATGCTATAAAATATATAAGACACACAGAATAAATTCTACCTGTAGTCGTATGAAAATTAAAAATCTTTTTAAATAAGTTTTGCCAGTGTTTTTACTTACATGTGTAAAAGTTTAATTCTTAACAAGTTACACATATAAATTTAAAGTTTAAAGAAAGATTAACAAGAAGAAGAAAAAAATACAATATGCAGAGTTAAAGTGCTGGTATTGAAATAAAACTAAGAATATTAATGAAATATTCTAAACATTGTCCATGATAAACTATAATATCCACATCCACAAAGTTAAAACAGGTAAGTTTCTAAAAAAAAATCCGAATTGAAGACTATTTTTAAATTAAAAGAAATACTCTTGGATAATTACACAGTGCACCAAAGACATAACACTCAAGACTTTCTTTTAGTTTAGCGCTAGATTTTTACACGCATTTAAAGTTGGTAAGCTTTTATTATAATTATAATAATAATTGCTTGAAAACTGTATAAGTGGCGTATGGTTAATTTTGTAAGTTCCATTAAATAAAAATCATACGCAATGGTGCACAGCTGTTTGTTTTTAAAAAATTGGTTATTTAGTAAGTACGTACTAAACCGGTTGAAGCGAAATTCATACCGGTTGTAGCTAACGTAATTTCGAGCTTAAGTTTAGACGCTGAACTCCACATGTCCAATAGGGGCATCACCAAGGTCCCCTAAAGTAGGGCATGTGTAGTACACAAAAACTTTAAATGCTTTAAAATCACCAACTTAAAATGTTCACAGCAAAAAAAAAAATAATTGCTAATGAACGAAATTCATAGTATTTGTGAACAAATACATAAAAATTATGAACTTTTTAAATTTTTGAACTTTTTCATAGTATTTATTAAAAATATTAAATAGTTTTAAATTTCACATATTATGATTTATTCATAAATAATATGAAAAAGTTTATAAGTATTATGAAAAAGTTAATAAATATTATGAATTTGTTTATAAATACTATGAAAGTCGTTCATTGGGATTTTTTTTGTGTGTTTTAAAATCACCAACTTTAAATGCGCATAAAAAAAAAATCTAGCTCTAAAATAAAAAAACCTTGAGGGTTTTGTTGCGTAAAATGTCGACTTTCATTTGATTTTGGGCTTATCCCATTCCGATTCTGAAATTTAGATTTTTTTTTTTTTTTTTTTTTTTTAATGGAACTTGGGCTTGATTTGGTAATCCTGGTTCAATTATTTAAAACACCGTCCGACAAATCTTAAATTTTGGCTGTTTACTAGGGTTTCTAAATTCCCGGACTTTTTCAATTCCCGGGAAATCGTTTTAAAAAAACGAATTCCCCGGAATTCCCGGGAATTTTTTAATAAAAACAAATTTTGAACTTTGTCATATAAAAATTTTGTAGAAATATTGGACCTTATCATGGTTGTAGTATTTGCATTGACATATTTCCACTCCATACAAAATTTTTCACAATTCAAAAATATGTATAATTTTTCCGGTTTTGAAATTTTACAACAAATGTGTTTGTAGCAACTTTTTGGAAAATTTTTCTAATTTTGACTACGGCTTTATCCGTAAAAAGCAGTTTAATTATATTTTGAAGAAATATTTAATTAAACTTTCGAATATTTAAAATATTTCGGTTAAAGGCATCTCTGCCAAAATGAGAACACCAATATAATGTGGATATCAGACTTTTTACTTCATATATGAAATTTTAAGCTGAAAAGCTGAAATATATTCTTTAAAATATAGAATTGTTGATCTAAATATGAAATATTAAATTTCGAAAAGCAGAAATCATTGGAATTTTAGATTAAGAAAACTTTTGCCAATTTGCCAACCTTCGAAGTCAAATTCAGTTTCATTCCGTATTTTGCCACACTTCTAATATGCAAGCTGAAGCATATTCTTATTAGTTTTTCTTTAAAAATTAAAAAATTTTCAAAATAAAATGGTATTTTTAATAAATCATTTAAAATTGTGTTAAAAATGTGTAAATTAAATTTATTTTCTTAAAAAATTAGAGACGAATTCCCGAAAATTCCCGAAGAAAAAATCCCGGGATTTTAAGAAAAATATTTCCCGGAATGCCCGGGAAATTTTTCCCCGAATAGAAACCCTAATCACTACCCGCGCCAAATAAAAAAAAAACTTGACTACCATATCCGCTATTTTTAATATAAAACATGTTTTTAATTTCATCATAAAGTAAAATTAAATTTTTAATATTTTTTTGCCTAAAAATTTTAAAAATGTTGAAATTTCGGCTATAAAACCATACAATGGTCTGGGGCATGTATACGTAAAATTCTTATTTTTTATCCGATTTTAATTTTATTAGTCGTTTTGGAAAAGTTATTTAATACAATTTTCATATTATTTCACAAAAAATTTAACAAAAAATATGAAATACCAATATTTTTTCAAAAACTAGAAAAAAAGCGTTTTACGTTCATATAAGAATGTCCCAAAACTTCAATCCATTTTCGGCACGAGTTATTTTTAGCCGATTGTCCCCAAATTTTGGTTCACTCATTTTGAGATACTTAAGAACAGTATAGGACCCTACCAGGTATAAAATGGTCATTTTCGTTTTTAAGGACACCTCTAATGTACATTAGACCGGGTCGAAAAAAAAAGTTCCCATTGTGCGGTCTTTATTTTAAAGCTTACCTCGAAAAAGTTCCATAGCCAAAATATTAGATTTTTAGGTCGCGATTTGGTACCGCCGAAATCGTTTTTTGTTCATAGCTTTGTCATTTGATGTCCGATCGTTGTAAAAAAAATTTTTTTAGAAAGTCCTCAGCGAGTACTAAATTTTACCCATATCTGTTTTAATATTTTTATCAAAAGCACTTGTTAAAATCATTTGTGTGTTAAAATTTTTATATTTAAATACATTCGAACGAACAAGTATTTTTTTTTTTTTAATTTTCTTTAGATTTTATACGGAAAATTTAAATGCAGTGTAACTTTTTTGTTAATTAATATAAGACCATACTTCCAAAGCAAGAATTTATTGATTTTTTTAGTACTAAAATTTAATGGAAAAATAAAGATCATTTAGGTGGGTAGAAAGCTGAGAAACTAACACTTATAACACGAAGATGACCTCAGAGGTCAAAACCAGATATGGGTCAAATTTAGTACTCGCTGAGGACTTTCTAACACATTTTTTTTTTACAACGATCGGACATCAAATGACAAAGCTATGAACAAAAAACGATTTCGGCGGTACCAAATCGCGACCTAAAAATCTAATATTTTGGCTATGGAAATTTTTCGAGGTAAGCTTTAAAATAAAGCCCGCACAATGGGCACTTTTTTTTCTCCTTTATGGTCGACCCAGTCTAATGTACATGCCCGACTAAAAAAACATATATAAAATATTTTTTTATACCCTCCACTCTAGTGATAGAGGGTATATATAAGTTTGTCATTCCGTTTGTAACACCTCGAAATATTGGTCTAGGACCCCATAAAGTATATATATTTATGATCCTCGATCGATTTTAAGTCGATCTAGCGATGTCCGTCCGTCCGTCCGTCCGTCTATCTGTCTGTCTGTCTGTCTGTCTGTCCGTCCGTAGAAAACACGCTAACTTTTGAAAGACTTTACAGAGGCTACTGAAGTTTGACATATATGTTTGTCATTTACCTGGTCAGGTTGGTATTGCAATCCAGCCAAATCGGTCCAGTGGTTCAAAAGTTATGAGCAAAAGTGTAAATTTCGGCAAGGGTATTTCGCGAATTTACGAGATAAAAAACACGATAACTTTCGAAAGACAATAATGAGACTACTGAAGCTTGGCACGTATCTTTGCCGTTCCCCGGGTCTGTTTGGTTTTAAATTTCAGCTCAATCGGTCCAGTGGTTCAAAAGTTATAAGCAAAACCTTGAATTACAGATTAGTTTCATCTAAAATGCCACGTGTTTTAACAAGTTTTAAAAGCATTGGTGGTAACTAAACAATGCTTTTCAAACTTGTTTAATTTTAAAGCAATGCTTTTTAAACTTGTTTAGTTTTAAAAGCATTGGTAACTTAAAAATTACACTCGAAAAAAATTTTACACTCAAAAAAAATTTTACACTCAAAAAAATTTTACACTCAAAAAAAAATTTACACAAAAAAATTTTTTTTTTTTTTACAAAAATGAAATATT
Source organism: Pegoplata infirma (assembly GCA_963921195.1). Classification (NCBI taxonomy): domain Eukaryota; kingdom Metazoa; phylum Arthropoda; class Insecta; order Diptera; family Anthomyiidae; genus Pegoplata; species Pegoplata infirma. The sequence goes on along the minus strand of OY992537.1, from coordinate 8,224,560 downwards.
TTTACAGTAAAAAAAACATTACAGTCGAAAAAAAATTTTACACTCAAAAAAAAAAAATTAGTAATTTTTCTTTAAAAAAAAAAAATGACAAAAAAAGAGTTTTTTACTCAAAATAAAATATTTCTAATCAAAATTGTTAAGTTTTTCACGTTAAAAAATGTACTATCCTTTAAAAAAAAAAATGCATTGTGGAGGGTATTCATAGATTCGGCAAAGTCGAATCTAACTTTTCTACTTGTTTTATTATCAAATTTTCAAATTTATGGGTTCACAGGTTTTTTCGGGGGAAAAAATTGCCAACAAAAATTTAGTGTCCAGGACTTCTACAATTTTAAAAAAGTATCTCGAAACTTAGAAATTTCATTTATTAACAGCTTTGTTGATAAATTTATACTGCAAATCGCAAAAAATGTATCTAAAATATTTTGTGTAAGGGACTTTTAAATTTTCTGAAAATTTTTGGGGGATTTGTAAAATTTTTTAAAATTTGAGCTTTTTTTTAGTTTTAGCCCCTCTTAGAATAGATGGAATATTAAGAACATATATACTTTTTTTGGTACTAGACTAACATTTCAAAGTCATACACCATCATTTATTCTGTAACAGAAGATTTTAGTTAAAATATCCATTTCAGCAGAAAAATCTACTACAAATTTGCATAAATCGTTTAATATATTTTCGAACTGTGTTTTTCAATTGACTGTAACTTTCACTCTATGATACCATCCAGGGAGTCTTGGATGGGGGATACTCCGGGAAGTGGAGCTACCATAAATTTTTACACAGATGGATCGAGGCTGCACGAACAAGTGGGCTTTGGGGTCTATTCGGAAGAGCTTGGATTGAGCCTGGCTCGTAGATTGCCAGATCATTGCAGTGTCTACCAGGCAGAGATGCTGGCAATAAAGGAAGTGGCTGACTGGTTGAGCTGCAATGTCTTGTCTACAACCGCAGTCAACATCTATACTGACAGTCAAGCCGCGGTCAAGTCCCTGGATTCAATGTTTCTGAAAACAAGATCTGCCCTTAACTGCCGCACGTCTTTAAATGAGATGGCCAAGCAGTTTAACATACGACTCATATGGGTCCCAGGGCACAGAGACATTCCAGGGAATTGCAAAGCCGATGAGCTTGCAAGACTAGGAACTACCTTACAGGTTCCAACAGAATTGGAATGTGTTGGTATGCCTCTAGAAACTTGCAAGCAAAACCTACGGCTTTGTTCTGCGACGGAGACTAATCAAAGATGGGCAAATGGATGGACGTGTGAGACAACACGACTGATTTGGCCTTCTCTTAATCAGGGGCGCACAAGTGAGCTGATATCGCTTCCAAGAGGAGAGATTTCAACGGTGGTTTCTATAATTACCGGACACTGTCTTATAGGGAAGCACGCAGAGCGGTTAAATGTGCCGTCGAATGACTTTTGCCAAAGTTGCATGGATGAAGAGGAGTTGGAAACTATCGAACACTTTATTTGCCATTGCCCGGCACTTTCTGGTCAGCGACTTGCTTCACTGGGATCTAGGGAGCTGCACGATCTTTCAGATTTGTCGGATGTCAAAATTCAACATCTAAGGAGTTTCATAAGAAGCTCAAACTGGTTTAACGACAGGGACTAGTAGGGAAACCTATTACGATCCCGTGGTATCACAATGGACCTCAGAGTCTACGTGTGTTGACGTAAAACTTCAGCAGCCACTTACAACCTAACCTAACCTAACCTGTAACTTTCACTCTTATTTTTATGGAACTTTCATGGAAATTTAAATCAAGAAATTTACAAAAACAATTGCAAAATATTAATTGAAAAATTGTATTTGTAAACCAAATTTGCACCACAAATATTGGTACTAGTGCTCTTATTACTGATACACAGATATTTTTCAATTGAAATTTTATAGTAGTATATTTAACATGATTTAATGAAATAAATGGAAAATTAATATCAAAAATAAATGATTGGAAAATTCTATATAAAACCATATGTGGTTAAAAACTTGGTAAATTTTTGATGAATATGTAAGGTTTTGCTTGGCATTTAAGGTAATACTTCAAGCAAATATATATAATGCAAATATTTACTATCAAAAAGTAAATTTAATTAATTACTGTTGTGAAGATTGTTTTGTAGATTTTTTTTTTTTTTTTAATTTTTGTGTTGGAAAATTTTGGTAATTGATTTTAACAAACTAACCCGAGTAAAAAAGTATTATATATAATTATATATAATTTGATAATTTGATAACATTATGATAACATATGATATTATATAAAGTGGGGCAAGTTTTGAGAAAATTTTATCAAATTAGATAAAATTTTATATAATTTGAGAAAATTATATATAGTTATATCCGAATATTTTTTACAATTTATCTAATTTTGTAACATTGTATGAAGTAAGATATAATTTTATGATATTTATATTATATAATATTATGTGGGTTCAGTGGGTTCGATTCCCAAAAAACCCTTGTTTTTTTCGCTACAACGAGACGTCGGTCATTGTTACCAGTTCTCGGTTAGGTTAAAATTATTCAAACAAATAGTTTTAAATAAATAGTGTAACGACGAGTTTCCTCCGGTTGCTGGGGTATAGCTCACGGGGGCCAGGTTCGTCACAGAAATTTATATTCGCAGTGACAGAGAATGAGAAATGAAACGAGTTGTTTATTTTCTTTTGAAAATTAATATAATTCTTTTATTAATTCATTACTTAAAACTAGTAAAAAATGATAAATGGTATTGTATACGAAATAAATTAAAATATGGTTTGCTTCCCACTGGACAGCCGGTGACGGGTTAGCTGGATTGGAACCAAGTGTTGATATGGCAATTCCGCTTACAATTGAAGAGAGTTAAACTACAGTGTTACTATGAGAATCCAAAGTAAACGATGAGTAATTCTATTAACAAATCCAAGAGCGCAAATGGGAACCTGCGACGGATCTCCCTTAAAACCAAAGAGCACAAAAGGGTACTTACGACGGATCTCCCTTAAAACCAAAAAGCACCAAAAGGGTACCTACGACGGATCTCCCTTAAAACCAAAGATCACAATAGGGAACCTGCGACGGATCTCCCTTAAAACCAAAGAGCACAGTAGGGAACCTGCGACGGATCTCCCTTAAAACCAAAGAGCACAATAGGGAACCTGCGACGGATCTCCCTTAAAACCAAAGAGCACAATAGGGAACCTGCGACGGATCTCCCTTAAAACCAAAGAGCACAGTAGGGAACCTTCGACGGAACTCCCTTCAAAAACGCACTGAATCACTTGAGGTACCGAACGACGGAACACCTCTTAATAACACGACTCAACACTAGAGGTACCTAACGAAGGAACTCCTCTTCACTACGCGCACTAATCACTACGAGCACTGTTCACTTTGCCGGTTACCGACCGACTGATCATTTCTTCATTGTTGCGCTGCTTTTATATCATTTTTCTTTCATCGTTCTGCTTATGACGTTGGCAGAGGTTGTGTGTCAGATGACAGATATCAACTGTGTACATATCAGCTGTTGTGATGAGCTGTGTTCAGTTGTTTTAAAATTTTCCGTTAAATTCAAATTTAAATTTATAAGAACAATTTGTTGAATGAAAAAAATAAACTTGTGTTGACAAAAACAAGCGTTATGCGACTTTTGTCTTTACACTACATTCCCCCATCGGGGCGGTCTAATTTGTCAATGTCTATCTTAATGGAACATATACAATTTGTAGATTGTAGAGGAGCCATAATTTTCACACAAGAGGTATATTTGGTCAAAATTATTGTGGGTCCACACTAGCATCCGATTCTTCTATAAAACTCTTGAGTTCGCTTAGGTGTGCAGTTTTCGTATCGTTCCTTTCTTTGCCTTTGAGCTGGGCTATTACCGGTGACTTAAAGCTGATTACTTCGTATGGACCGATATATTTAGGGGCCAGTTTGGCCGCAAAGCTTTCCGCTGCCTTTGACAATGGGTGATGGCGAACCAATACTAAATCTCCTATTTTGGGCTTCCAGGGCCTTCTGCGAAGATTATAATGTCTACGCTGATCTTGACCTGCTTTTCCAAGTTGGTAACGTACTATTTTGAAGATTTCTTGAAGTTCCTTCGACTTTTCTACTGGGTTTCGCCTAACTGCTCCGGTTCCCGTGATAACTTCATCATAAAGTGCTTTTGGTAGCCTGGGCTCACGACCCTGCACAAGGTATGCAGGACTGTATCCTGTTGATTCTGATGTGCTTGTGTTGATGGCTAGACTGATTTCGGGTAAGTAGTCATCCCATTGATTGTGGTGATTGTTAGCAATTTGAGCTATCATAGTCTTCACTGTACGGTTAGCCCTTTCGGTGGGATTTTCCTGTGGGCAATACGGTGCGGAGAACTGTTGGCGAACTCCAATTTCCTGCAGGTATTTCTGAAGAATTCGACTAACGAATTGACTGCCATTATCTGTTATTAAAACCTTTGGAGTACCGAACCGTGCCATTATCCTCTCCCGAAATGCCTTCACTACACCCTGTGCGGTGGCCTTACGAAGAGGGATGAGCTCCACCCATTTAGAAAATCGATCGAAGAAGACTAAGAGCATTGAATTGCCGTGTTTGGAACGGGGCAAGGGCCCGACGAAATCGGCACAAACTGTAGACCATGGTTCTTCAGGAATTTGGATTAACATCTCTCCAGCTGGGGCTAGTTGACATGGCTTGTAACGCTGGCATGAGTCGCAACCCCTTACAAATCGGGAAATGTCCCGAAACATACCTGGCCAATAGTACCTGTTGCTGACTCTATTGATGGTTTTTCGGATACCAAGATGTCCAGCAGCAGGTTGATTATGATTTTCGAGGAGAACTCTTTGCCTTAAAGGTGTGGCAACACAAAGTTTCCATGGAGTGCAGTCCTCGTCATTCGGGTGCCTAGGAATATGTCGAAACAGTTGACCATCGACAATAGCGTAGTCTGAAAACTTTAACGGATTCTGTTTAACTTCCTTCATTTTCCCTTGGAGCCATGAACATGTTTGTAATGTAGTATCATCTCCTTCGACTGCTCTCTGTAGGCACTCCATTGGTTGTCGCGATAAAGCATCGGCTACAACATTGTGTTTGCCCTTGCGATATTGCACATTAAATGAGTACTGTTGTAGTTCGAGAGCCCATCTAGCTAGGCGACCTGTCGGGTTGTCTATGGAGTTAAGCCATTTGAGGGAGAGGTGATCCGTAATTACTTGAAAATGGTAACCCTCAAGATAGGGTCGCATTTTTCGTATGCCCCATACTATTGCCAGGCACTCCTTTTCCGTGGCGGAGTAGTTCTTCTCAGCTCCGTTGAGACTTCGACTAGCGTAGGCTATGACCCTTTCGCCATCCTCCAAATTCTGAGTAAGAACCGCTCCGAGCCCGTAATCGCTTGCGTCCGTCTGTAGTATGAAGGTTTTATTAAAATCAGGACAGGCCAGTACTGGTGCCTCTGTTAATTTTGCCTTCAATAGTTCAAATGCAGTTTGTTGTGCCTCCGTCCACTTGTAATGTTTACCCTTTTTAAGCAACGACGTGAGAGGTTGGGCTATGGTGGCGAAATCGGGTACGAAACGCCGATACCAGGAGGCGACTCCTAAAAATCGTCTTACCTCCCGCACATTAGTAGGTGGCGTCATTTCTTGTATAGCTGATACTTTATCCGGGTCTGTGTGTATCCCCCTTTCGCTGACGACATGTCCAAGATACTTAGTTTCAGCTTTGAAAAACTCACATTTTTCCGGATTTATTTTTAAATTTGCTGCTCGAAGTCTTCTAAAAACTTCAGCGAGATTTTTAAGATGTTCATCTAAAGTTTTTCCAGTGATAATAATATCATCAAGGTAGGCAAAGGCATATGGTTCCAACTCTGGGCTGATGATACTGTCAAGAGCCCTCTGAAACGTGGCTGGCGCGGAATGCAAACCAAAGGGCATGACACGCCACTGGTATAGTCCTCGTCCGGCTACCGTAAATGCTGTGTACTTTTTGCTGTCTTCTTCTAGGGGAATTTGCCAATACCCGTCTTTTAAGTCGAGGCTACTAACGTACTTCGCGTCTCTGAGACGATCAAGTATCGTTGATATCCGAGGGAGGGGGTAGGCATCTGGTTCCGATTTTGCATTTAGATGTCGGAAATCCATACAGAGCCTCCATGAACCATTTTTCTTTTGGGCAAGTGTAATCGGGGAACTGTAGGCACTTCGCGAAGGTTCAATGCAGCCATTGGCCAAAAGATCATTAATTTTAGAGTCAATGATAGCCTGCATGGCTGGATTACGAGGCGCATATCTTAATTTAAACGGACGATCATCAGTCATCCTTATGCGATGCTTGGCGGCCGTAGAAAGACCATGAATTTCTCTAAATTTTTGTAGTTCTTGTTCAATAAAGGTGTTAATTTTTAATTGATCCTCTGCGCTATGACGGTCTACTGGCAAATGGCTTGGGGTAGATTCAACATTTCCTGTAGAATTCGTTGGAGAAGGTCTGATAGACTGGTCGGGATTCATGCCCAATGACTCGTTAGAGGGGTTGGTTGCAGTTAGGCTATGGGTGATATGTCTGTTGGCTTCCTGGCGGTTTTGCACCGGTTTCTCATTAGTAACGGACTGTAATTTACACAAAAGACCCGAAATTTTAACCTCTGTTCCAAATTTCCTTAGAAAATCCAATCCCAGAATGATATCCTCGGTGGCATCTAGCATCACGAGCAGTTTTATGGTCATGCACTGATTTCCAAAGGTTATGTTGACCTCAATGAATGAATTTATTTGATGGCATGAACCATCTGCCAGGGTTACACTAGCGTCGTACGGCTGTAGGTCAGAGCTTCTAATAGTGCGGGACAAGTTTTCACTAATAAAACAGGCAGTGGCTCCCGTATCGACCGTGGCTTTTATTAATCGGTTTTCTAAAATAATTGTGGCAACCAGCCTGGTATTATCTAGATATAATGAAGTTTTCATTGGTAGTGAGGACCTTACGTGATACCTGGATTTTCCTGGGTCGTGGTTACCTCCTGTGTGCGGTGTGCGGCAACAATGGATTGTTCTTGTATTACGCCGTCCACAATCCCAGCAAAACTTAATTGGCTTATTCTTGCATTTGCTGCGTATGTGATCCTCCAGTCCGCAGTTGTAACACGCAGTCCTGGGATTGATATTTACTTCTTTACTAATTGAGACGCTTTCTTCCAGGCTCCTTAAACTAAACTCGCGGCTTGCTTCCTGTACGTCCGATGGTATTAGTTCCAGATCTTCACTTAAATCTAGAAGCTCGTCGAGTGTGGCAAAATCCTTTTTTTTGATATACCACTGGTATATTGGCAAGGAATTCATATATATCCGCTCCATTTTTTGTATTTCCGTGTAATTAACGTACCTCATTAAATTTTGCAGATTTAGGGTATAGGTCTTGAAGGTCTCTCCTGGTAGTTGTCGCTTTTCTTGTATGCGGTCTTCCAATAGTTGAAAATAACGAGGTGGCAGGAAAAATTTCAAAAAATCTGACCTAAATTCCATCCACGTGTTCCAATTCCGTTTGTAGTTGCGGTACCAAACCAAAGCCTGACCCATAAGTAATTGGGGCATCATAGCTGGCATGACATCTATTATTACGGAGTACATTAGGGAAAATTCCTCAATCCTTTCCAAGAACTCGATTGGGTCGTTTTTATCTCTAAAGTGGATGTCCCATTTCCGTACCTGATTAGCTATTTGTTGGAGATCCCGGACGTCTTTTGATAGCGTTGATTTCATCGTAAATGTTTATTTTTTTATTTTATTTTTTTTTTTTTTATTTTTTTTTAATTTATTTATTTAATTTATTTTTTTATTGTTTATTTTTTTCAAAAAAATTTTTTTTTTTAGTATTTAATTAATTTTTTTTTTTCTCATTCTCGTGTCCCTGCTCGGGCGCCACTGTAACGACGAGTTTCCTCCGGTTGCTGGGGTATAGCTCACGGGGGCCAGGTTCGTCACAGAAATTTATATTCGCAGTGACAGAGAATGAGAAATGAAACGAGTTGTTTATTTTCTTTTGAAAATTAATATAATTCTTTTATTAATTCATTACTTAAAACTAGTAAAAAATGATAAATGGTATTGTATACGAAATAAATTAAAATATGGTTTGCTTCCCACTGGACAGCCGGTGACGGGTTAGCTGGATTGGAACCAAGTGTTGATATGGCAATTCCGCTTACAATTGAAGAGAGTTAAACTACAGTGTTACTATGAGAATCCAAAGTAAACGATGAGTAATTCTATTAACAAATCCAAGAGCGCAAATGGGAACCTGCGACGGATCTCCCTTAAAACCAAAGAGCACAAAAGGGTACTTACGACGGATCTCCCTTAAAACCAAAAAGCACCAAAAGGGTACCTACGACGGATCTCCCTTAAAACCAAAGATCACAATAGGGAACCTGCGACGGATCTCCCTTAAAACCAAAGAGCACAGTAGGGAACCTGCGACGGATCTCCCTTAAAACCAAAGAGCACAATAGGGAACCTGCGACGGATCTCCCTTAAAACCAAAGAGCACAATAGGGAACCTGCGACGGATCTCCCTTAAAACCAAAGAGCACAGTAGGGAACCTTCGACGGAACTCCCTTCAAAAACGCACTGAATCACTTGAGGTACCGAACGACGGAACACCTCTTAATAACACGACTCAACACTAGAGGTACCTAACGACGGAACTCCTCTTCACTACGCGCACTAATCACTACGAGCACTGTTCACTTTGCCGGTTACCGACCGACTGATCATTTCTTCATTGTTGCGCTGCTTTTATATCATTTTTCTTTCATCGTTCTGCTTATGACGTTGGCAGAGGTTGTGTGTCAGATGACAGATATCAACTGTGTACATATCAGCTGTTGTGATGAGCTGTGTTCAGTTGTTTTAAAATTTTCCGTTAAATTCAAATTTAAATTTATAAGAACAATTTGTTGAATGAAAAAAATAAACTTGTGTTGACAAAAACAAGCGTTATGCGACTTTTGTCTTTACAATAGAAAGAATCAAAAATATTTTTTTTTATAAAAAAAAAACATTTATATATAATATTATCCAATATATTATTATATATAATTTTATCAAACTATATACAATTTTATATAAATTTTTTACTCGGGTAGTTATTGAAATAAAACACAAATTTTAGCGCCAAATTTTTCAAACATTTTCACTAATTTAGATAAAATAATTATTTTTAGTGTACATAGCTAAAACGAAACTTTTATTATCTTTATGAACGTATATAAAAATATTTAAATTAAAATTTTCTAAAAACATTTACAAACATAGATATCCTTATGGAATTAAAACCAAAGCAGCCTTATTTATATTAAAAAAAATATGTCCTTATTAAAAACCAGCATGACAAAATTAAGTAAAATATTTAATATTTGTTTAGAAAAATAACAAAAAAAAGAAGAAAAAAAAAGAAAATACAGAAATAATAACCGAAGCAGAAAAATATTCAACATTATAAAATAAAATGCTTTAAATAAAAATAACAAATAAAAAGCAAACAACAGAAATATATGGGTGAAATAAAAAAATGTCAGTGTACTTGACTCAAAATTGTCTGACCCGACAATTGCTGGTTTTGAGGGTTTAATCCGTAAAAAATGTAAATGCCCATATCTCGAGAAGATGATTCGATAAGACTTTTCTAAAAGTCTCAGATTCTGAGACAGTTTTCCTATAGAAAAAGTCTCAGATTTTGAGACAGTTTTTCTATAGAAAAAGTCTCAGATTCTTAGACAGTTTTTCTATAGAAAAAGTCTCAGATTCTGAGACAGTTTTTCTATAGAAAAAGTCTCAGATTCTGAGACAGTTTTTCTATAGAAAAATTCTCAGATTCTTAGACAGTTTTTCTATAAAAAGAGTCTCAGATTCTGAGACAGTTTTTCTATAGAAAAATTCTCAGATTCTGAGACAGTTTTTCTATAGAAAAATTCTCAGATTCTGAGACAATTTTTCTATAGAAAAAGTCTCAGATTCTGAGACAGTTTTTCTACAGAAAAAGTCTCAGATTCTGAGACAGTTTTTCATAGAAAAAGTCTCAGATTCTGAGACAGTTTTTCATAGAAAAAGTCTTAGATTCTGTACCCGGCCTTTAAACCACCGTTCTTTAAACCACCCTATACGAAAAAGAAAACAGTCTCAGATTATGAGACAGTTTTTCTATAGAAAAAATCTCAGATTCTGAGACAGTTTTTCTATAAAAAAAGTCTCAGATTCTGAAAGAGTTTTTCTATAAAAAAAGTCTCAGATTCTGTGACATTTTTTACCTTGCTACATAGTTTTGTGGACATTTTTCAAATCCTACCATATACATAATACCCGTCCTTTAAACCACCCTACACTAAAACACAAAAAAATGCAGCAAAATTATTTCATAAATTCTTAACAAAAAATAAAAAAAAACAACAAGGAAAATAAAAAATAAAATACTAACAACATAAAAACTGAAATAACAACAAAAAAAAAAAAATATAAATAAACAAACATGCAAAATAATTTTAAAATGAAAAGAAGAGAACAAAAAAAAAAAAAATATGGAGTGAAGTTGAGTGGAGTGGAACAACACAAATATACAAAACGTGCAAATTATGCAAATATTTGTAGAACCATTCCATACCACACAAACACCACCAGACCACACCACACATCAATGCCACAAAACCAAGCATCAACCAAATAACCATACCACATTCATCTAACTCCCACCTAAAATCATACTACCAGCAATTGTTAACATTTTCTTATTTTTTTTGTTTCCAACTCCTGATGTTTAATAAGTGTGAAAAAAATAATATTAAAATCCCTCGAATTGTTTGAAAAATAAAAGGAAAATTTATATTTTTTTTGGTAAAACAACAGCAACAAAATTCTATTTAGAAATGAAAAACAAAAAGCATTAAGAACGGAACGTTTAACTAATAAAAACTCTATTTATTCATTGAGTTTTTATATAATTGGCCTAGTCAGAAAAGAATATTTTTTGATCAATAAGTTTATTTTTTATATCCTGCAATCAAGAGAATTCAAAACGGAAAACTGGAACCGAAAACCAGGTTTTTTTTTTCAAAAACTCTACCAGTTTCAAAATAAAATCTGAAAACCGGTTGGTTTTCAAAAATTCGACCGGTTACGAATAATGTAAAAATTATATTTGTTTATTATTTAAATACCACAAGTACACTCAAAACAAGTAGATAAGTTAAATTCGACTTGGCCGAATCAATGAATAACCTCCACAATGCCCTTTGTAAAGGACAGTACAGTTTTTAACGTGAAATAAAAAATGAAAAATTTTGATTAGAAATATTTTATTTTGAGTAAAAAACTTTTTTTGTCATTATTGTAAAAAAAAAGAAAAATTAAAAATTTTTTTGAGTTTAAATTTTTTTTCGATTGTAAATATTTTTTTTAGTTTAAAAATATTTCTGAGTGACAATAATACTTTTTTTGGCTTACTAATGTTTATAAATCTTGTTTTTTTAAAGCTCGGGTTTTTCAACTTGTGAATTTAAGGTGAAACCGATCTGAAATTCACGGTTTTACCAAGACCTTTTGAACCACTAGAGCGATTTGGCTGAAATTCAATACAAACTAGAACAGGGGCCCCTGTAGGCTAGTTGGTAGCGTGCTAGCATATGAAACAGGGGGTCGTGGGTTCGATTCCCACCAAAACCCTTGGTCGATTTCGCTACAACGAGACGACGGTCATTGTTACCAGTTCTCGGTTAGGTTAAAATTATTTAAAATGAGTTGTAAATAAAAAATTGTAAAAATAAATAAAAACTGATCATTGGATCAAATTATTATATTATTATTATTACAAACTAGAACACTTCAATACAAACTGCCACACTTCAGCGCTCTGAGAATTGTCGTTCGAAAGTTAGCGTGTTTTTTATCTCGTAAATTCACGAAAAACCATTGCCGAAATTCAGTCTTTTGCTCATAACTTTAGAACCACTAAACCGATTTCGCTGGATTGCAATACCAACCTGGCCTGGTAAGTGCCCAACATATATGCCAAACTCAGCATCCGTTAAGTTTTTCAAAAGTTAGCGTGTTTAACACAAACAGACAGACGGACAAATCATCATAAAATGAATCGGGGATCATGAAGATATATTAAAAACCCTCTATCTAAAAAAACACAATTTTTCAGGAGAGCCAAAAAACTGTTTATTTCGCGAATTGTTAAGTAATTTAAATTCGATATTTTATATATTTTTTTTAAATCAACTATTGAATCCCACATATAATTCGTTTTTAAAATTTTACACTATTGGGGATTTTATGATAGATCGAGGATTTTGTTTATCAAAAATATTTAAAGTACATGAATGAAAATGATCAGATAGAGGGTTTTGCATTTTAATAAAAATTATTTATTATGATTTCATTTACGACATCGGTAAATTTTTAACGTAATTTTTTTAATGATAACGGCTTATAAAAATTTCCGAAATCACGGTTTTGGTCAACAGGTGCTCATTTTTAAGACAAAAATTATTTTTTACCAAATTCATCTCAAAAGTTGACAAACTATTGAGTACGTTATGTAAAAAATAGAAAAAAAAAATAAAAACGTAATTTTGGTTCACAGATGCGGATCCACATCGCTTTTTTTATGATTAAAATTTTGTTTTCATAATCTGCACAAGACATCCAAATTTTGAGCCACATTTTTCAAAAAAGTCAGACAAGAATTTTCAGCAAAAATTAGTGTCGGTGAACCAAAATCGTGTATTGCAAGATGAAATTATTCCAAAAAAATATTTATAAACTAATTATTTGAAAAGATAGAGGGTTTTCATCAGAAAAATGAATTGTGTAAGATAGAGAAAACCAAAAATGCAAATAAAAAGGCAAAAAAAAACTTTTTTGTTCTGAATTTTACACCAGTGATGAGGGCTTTGAAGGTTTTGAATATACACTTTCATGGGGTGCCTGACCAATATTTCGAAGATATTGGTCTAGGACCCTATGAAGTATATATATATTCATGATCCTCGATCGATTTGAAGACGATCTAGCGATGTCTGTCTGTCTGTTTAAAACACTGCGACTTTTGAAAGACTTAACGGAGGCTCCTGAAGATTGGCATATATGTTGGGCATTAACCTGGTCAGGTTGGTGTTGCAATCCAGCAAAAAGTTATGAACAAAAGACTGAATTTCGGCAACACAAAACAAAAGACTGAAAGTTATGAACAAAAGACTAAATTTACGAGATTAAATACACGCTTACTTTTGAAAGGCAATTCTGATGATGCTGAAGTTTGGCATATATATTTCCCCTTCCCCTGGTCTGGTTCATGTTGAATTTAGCCAAACCGGTATAGTGGTTCAAAAGTTTTTAGCAAAACCGTGAATTTCAGATTAGTTTCACCTTAAATTCACGTGTAGAAAGCCCGTTTATCAATGTTTTAAAAGCATTGATAAGTTACAAAAATATTTTACAACGTATTTTTGTCACTCAATAATATTTTTAAAATAAAAAAAATACACTCGAAAAAAATTTACACTCAAAAAAAGTTACACTAAAAAAAAATTAGTAAATTCTTTTTTTTTTTTTTTTAATTACTCAAAAAAAAAGTTTTTTACACAAAAGGAGGATTTTTGTGATAACGTGTATAAATTATCCCATACAAATTTGACATAAATTTGCCGTATATAGTTAAAAAACGTCAAATTTGTATGGGATAATTTATACACGTTAGCAAAAAAATTCAGCTAAAATAAAATATTCCTAATCAAAAATTTTATTTTTCACGTTAGAAAATTTACTATCACTTAAAAAGGGCATTGTGGAGGGTATTCATAGATTCGGCCAAGTCGAATTTAACTTTGCTACTTGTTTTGTTTTTTAATTTTTAAAATTTGTGCCAAAACTTTTGTTATGCAGGGTACATTGAGAAAAAAAAAAAAAGTTTACAAAGTTTTCGTGCAGCAATTTTGGTCCAGCGCATCGTTTTGAAATTTTGAAAATGTGTATTTTTGTATCTTTTTTTTTAGTTTTTGTTTAAAACGGAGTTTGTTAGAGTTTTATTAAGTTTTTGTACCAAAATGAGTTTAAATTTAATGGTGTTTTCTTTTCTGAAAAAAATGTTTGCCATTTTAGGGTATACATTTTTAAAATGTTTAACTCACACCTTCAAAAAAATTGCATTTTATTTGACTGGAATAGAACACAACATACCTCAATACTCTGCCTGTATTTTTTTAACAGCTGTTTTGAGAAAACAACACAGAAAAAGTCAGCTGTTGTATAAGGCAATTTCAACCACGTGATTTTTTAAGGGGTAAAAAGTACACGTTTTTTGCACTTTATAGGGCAGACATTTTTAGAAAAGAACACGATATTCTTTATAAAGGTTGACATTTTTTTAGAAAAGAACACAAAAACATAATTTTTGGGGCGAAATGCAAAAAAAAAAGTACATTTTTTGCCAGAAAAGAAAACATCATAAGTTTTTGTACAAAACGGAGTTTTATATAAAAACTTAAAAATAATATTTAGTAAATTACATGTTTTCTGAATATCAAAACGTTTGCTAATTTTGCTTCAATATAATCTAAATAACGAAACTTTAGGCACTTATTTAAAAAAAAAAAAAATATTTTGTTTTGACCAAATGTATGAAAATTTAAAAAATGAGCAAATAGTTTCAAATTCAAATTTCGCATCAAATTGAAAATTTTTTAAATAAATTAGAAGAATTCCGCATTTTTTGACCTGCAATTCTTTTGACCACTCATTTTTTGTAAACAAAAAAAAAATCGACATAAAAAAATATTTTTAAAAAATGTTCTAAATAAGGTCTTTCAATAATTTCGATTTTCATTTCGACCCTCGTAGCAGATTTAGTATTCACTCAATCTGGACTTCATAAAGTTTGAATAAAAGCTTGATAAATTACAATCACAGCACTCTTTACAATAACACCGCCCGACAAAAATGAAAAAAGTCGTTGAACTTGAAGTAAATAGTATACGTTTGAAACTAGAGACTAAATGTAGTAAGACTTCATTTACAGTTTTTCATTTCGTGTTCCTGTTTCCTTTTAAAAGGACTTCAAAGTTTTAGAGTATTAAATTTTATAAAATATTTGTTTAATATTTGTACCTGTCATAGGATGCCACTATTGACAGCAAATGAAAGAGGAGAATCTCCCCTAATTTTTCTATTTGATTATTTTTACATATAAGGAAAAAGGAGGTTAGTTACGTCATTTTAAAAATGTATCTTTCAATATCATTAAAAATGTTCAACAAAATATTTTGATAAACTTTTCAATTGACTTTATTCACATCCTTTTATCCTGATATGGCGAAATAGGAAAATGGAAAAATTAGAGATCCTCCTCTTTCATTTGCCGTCCTCATTTTCATCCTAGGACAATTACAAATATTTCAAAAATATTTTATAAAATGTATCCTTTAAAATTTTGAAGTCCTTTTAAAAGGAAAAAGGATCACGAAATAAAAAATTTTAAACGCAGTTTTACTCCATGTGATCTCTACTTTCAGACGTGTATCATCCGGTGCATGTTTAATATTGGCTGTCGGACGGTGTAATATTTAAAAATAATTGACCTCCAAGTCTAAAACATCTTTTTAATTTAAATTTTTTTGGCTCAATGAATTTTGCCTATGAAAAAATCTTGAATTCTAAGAATTTCCAATTTCCATTCAAAAATTTTTTACGAAAAAAAAAAATAACATGTGGTATAGCTTTAAATCTTTTAAATTACAACTAAATTTCAATGTCTTTTGGTAAGGACCTAGGAAGCTTATATTTTTTTAAAAACAAAAAAATTCTCCACAGCTGTATTAAAACTGATGAGTAGCCAATAATGAACAAGTTTTTTTTTTTTGTATTTTTCACTTTCATCCAAAAAATTTTCAAATTTTCTTTTATACATTTTACAAAGCAAAGTCTGCGGTTAAAGAATGTTGTTGGTATTAAACTCTATTTTAATAGTATTTTATGAAAATTTTATTGCTTAAGAGCAAAAATAAACAAGAAAAAGCAGAGAAAAATAATAAAAAAAAAAAGTTAAATACAAACAAAATAGGACGTGGCCATCATAAATGAAGTGTCTTATGCAGTACTGACAGTTAGGGTAAGATTAAATAACCCAATAAACATTTATGTGATATTTTAATAATGAAATTCAATCAGATACTTAAATTTAAATAAAAACGAATTTAATGTCGAAGCATATCTGCTAAATCGTAAAAATTTTTCATCGTATTTTTCAAATTTTTTGTCATAATAAGATTATTAAGTAAAATAATAATTAACAAAAAAAAAAAAAAAAAAAACAAAAAAGTAATTTTTGGTTTATATGGAAAAATTAATGCCTTGTTCGTTAAGGCACCGTCGCACAGTGGGAAAAAACACCAATCTGGCAGGAAAAAAATCATATCTTCTAAACTATTGGTCTGATCCGATAACAATACTTGGAGATTTTAAAGCTAAGGATATGAGCTTTTTGTGTAATGAATAATAAGAAACTGTTTTTCAATACAGGGTGCCCCAAAAGTTGTTCGATACGACTACCTCAGGAATATTTTTTTTTACCTGTTAGCTGTGGAAAATTATGTTTAAAATAAGAATTTTATATTTTTTTGAAAAGTAAATGGGGTTATCAAATATTGTAAGTGAAATCTGATAACATTTGGACATATACCCTACATCCGGCATATAACTAAAATAGGAGTCCTAGCACCTGATTGCATAAGCATATACGAATTTTTAGTTAACCTTTTGTCAATGTATAGTGCCATTGCCTCTTCTGGTGTGTATTATGTCGGTGCTTCAGAGGGGTAACATACGGCTTTTTTCATCTTTGTAGCCCTTTTTGGTGTTTTTTTTTTAATTTCATATAATAATTGGGCTGCATCTCTCTTTCCAGATTTGTACAGACTTACTTTCGTAGCGACCAATAATTATTCCTTGATGTTATTTTGTACAAGATCCGAAACACGACTCCTCTTGGATTTTTTGTCGTTTTCAAAAAAGTCTTCAAAGGACGCCCTCGAGGTTGTGAAGGTCTTGGTTCTTCGTCTTCTACTAGAAAATCTATATTTTCATTCAACCATATATTGTAATGATTTTCAAAACTATATAAATTGCGAGAAACACTGGCCCATCTACATTTGAATTTACTACATAAATCTCGCACACTAACAGTTAGTTTTTTATAGCTATCATTCTCGTTGCAGATGTTATTTCCAAGTTTGGACAAAATATAATTGATAACTGTTGAGTTCCGATCAGAAGCACTGTCGCATTTACGCCAAACATCAAATAACTCTCTCCGTTGAAATGACATGTCAAACAATTTAAAAAAAAAACCAAAGAGTTTATTAAACAATTCAAATGATAGTATTAAATTTATTATTTTTTATAACAATATTTTTATTAAGAATTTTTTCACCAACTGAATGCGACTTAAATCGGTTATTTAAAAATCATAAAATCAAAAATATTTTTAATTTTAACTTTTTTCAAGATTTCGACGCTCTACTATGTTGAAAACAAATTACTAACAATCCTTCGCGATTCTCAACATATACGTGAGTCGCGTTCATCGCTGCCTAGGTTTAGAATTATAATTATTGAAAGACCAAAATTACAAAAATAATTTTAAAAATCGCTACGCAGGCCTACGCAGCTAATTTTTTTAATAGTAATACTTCATTATATGTAGAATAATCTATAATTAATGATTAAGCAGCATCTGACAGCGTTTTTTTTTTTGTAGCTCCATAAGAATTTAAACAAGTTAAAAAAAAACGTTGTTTATGTAATTCGTTACGGGGGAGCCTTCGCAAATCAGATAACGTATGGAAATTTATACATAATATACCTAATAGCACCCTTTAAAAGAAATCAAACACTTAATAGGTAACGGCTTACCCCTTCCGATACACGGCGATGACAAGTTTACTATTATAAACAACTAACTGTCAGAGCCCAATAAATTGTCAACATTTGATAGTGTGTAATTCCCTAATGGGTTAACTAAACTTTAAGTTCTTAACGGATTAAAACGCAGTCACTATCCCACTTTAAAATCGCATTATAACTTTGTTAAAATCTGTTAGTTATATTTTGAATTATTTCCCGCTAGATTGGCACTTTTTTCCACTGTGCGTCGTAGGGACGTAGAATGGCTCATGAGATATTTTCAAGTCAAATATGGAAAAAGGGAAGCTCTAGTATCCACACTCAAAATAAATTCTCTGTCCAAAAAAAAACAACCATTTTGAGACACATGCAAATCTGCTGATTTTTGCAGAAACGGTTTACGGAAAATCTGTCATTATTATCTAGGTGAAATCAGCGAGAAATCTGTCAAAACAGCAGAGAAATCTGCAAATACATTTTCTAGAAATTTATTGTTTTAAGAAAATTTTTTTTCATGAAAACTTTTATAATTTTTTTTTTTTAATATAAAATTTTAAAAGAAAAATAAAACAAAATGTTTCTGTAAATTTAGCAATAAAATCTACTGATTTTTTTAGTTTTGTCAACTATTAGTCTCAATGGTTTTAATTTTATAAAAGACGAAAAAAATATTAACACTTTAAAAAAAAAAAAATTAAGAAAAATTTCTTAAAAAAAGGATGACATCAAATTATTTCTAAAAAATTACAAAATAATCTGCTGAAAAATATGCTCAAAAATATGTTTAAAAATATTTGTTTTAATTGTATAAAAAAAAAAAAAAATAAAACTTTGAAAAAAAAAACAAGTAAGAAAATTATAGTCGGTCAAGACCATAATATATATACCATATAATACCCCACACCAGAGTTTCCCGGAAAATGGGTCCCATGGACCGGTTAGATATATATGTTGTGAAATCTTTAATAAGTGTAAAAAACACTCACAAATCAAATTTGAGTGAAATAGTCTTCTATAATAAACAATAAACCGCTTTAACTGAATATCGGGCGAATTTTTCACAAGGGGCCCAAAACTGGTCCGATGATTATCAGGTTTGATAAGGTTATTTAGGTACGCGTTTAACATACACCAACATAATTTTAATTAAATATTTTCTGTTTATATGAAATTTGAGAGATTTATGTAAAAATCGGGAAGGTCGTTTGTATGCTAAAAGAAGAACTGGTCCGATTTCTTTAAAATTCGAAATGGTGATTTGTATGGATAAAACATGATTACCTGCCAAATTTCGAAAAGATACCTATTAAAATGCGGCTATTAGAGTCATTTGAGCCAAAACTAAAGTGGACCTTTGTATGGGGACTAGGGCTAAATATGGACCGATTTTTTCCAATTTCAATAGGGTTCGTCCTTGGGCCAAAAGAGTCTAAAGTTTCAAATTTCAAGTCAATTTATTAAAAATTGCGACCTGTACAAATCGACTCAAAAAGTGATTCTGAGTCGATCGGTATACTTACAGGTGGGACTAGGACCAATATTTCAGTTAGTTACAAACATTAGCACAAACTCATTATACCCTTTGCCACAGTGGTGTAGGGTATATAAACTTTTCTTTAAAAAAAAATGAAAGCAAATTATTTCTGTATAACTAAAAAATAAGCTGCTAAAAATATGTTCAAAATATTTTAAAATTCAGCAAATAGAATCTGTAAAAACACAGTAAAATTTCTGTTATTTTCTAAACCTGAATGACAGGGATTTTAGCAAAAATATTAATTTTGCAGAAAAATCTGCTGAAAGTTTGCTAAATTAAATTGAAGGTAATTTTACAGATTTTTTGACAGAGTTTTTCTTTTGAGTATAGGGACGTAAAATGACTCATGAGTTATTTTCAAGCCAAATATAAAAGAATGAGCGGGTACCGCCTCAATATTTCCCACATTTCCAAAATAAGGGACACTTTCAACTTTAACTTTCATTCATTTCAAATATAAATCCAAACACGATCAAAAGCAACTTTATTAAAATTTCGAGAGGACAACGTGTGTCGGGCCCGCTGCACCCAAAAAAATCTTGAAAAATGACAAGAAAAGTTTGTAGCTTTTTTTTGCTACCTCGTACTTGACTAGAATTTCTTGTTATTTTACAAACTTAAAAAATTATGTCATTAACTGTTTGCAGTTTATTTTAAAAATTTTACGTTTAGTTGTTTTTAAAAGAAAAAACATTTGCTTGATGTTCAGTTTTTATTAATGAATACTTCTGTCCTTTGTTTCAAAAATAACACACTAAAAAATAAAGACTTTCATTGACATTTAATTTTTAAAGTCATTTATTTTTGTTCTGTGGGTAAAAACTACTGAATATTCTTTAAATTTTTAATGATTTGTCTAAGTAATTTTTTTTTTATTGTTGGTTATTTTTTTGTATAAAAAAAAGTTCAAAAATCAAGTGACTTTGGCACGATGGGTAGAGTGTCTGGCCAGAATGTAGTTGATTGCGGGATCGATTCCCCAAAATTTTATTAAAAATTTTTAAAAAAATATTTCAATAGAAAATTGTAAAAAATAACCTACGAAATCATTAATTTTTAATGTTTTCGTAGGTTATTTTTTTCGAATTTGTTGGTAAAAAAAATGAAAAAAACATAACGTTTTAATGCTTAATGTTATTTATTTTAGAAAACTTTGTCAGCAGTAAAAAATAAATGTTGCTGTTTGTTAAAACAAATGAATAATTACTGGGATGGTTTTCAATTGTTTATTCACTGGTTTTAAATGTGTTTTTCATTTGTTTTTGCCTACAAAATATTTTGAGTGCAAGCTTTTTACCAACAATTTTGTAATTTTAAAAGATTTTTACCATTTAAATTGTAAATTTACAATTTCGTGATTTTACTAGAGTTTTTGCTACCTCCTATTTAACCAGAATTCCTAGTAAAAATTACGTGCTTTTTTTTTAATTTTACGGGATTTTTATCCAAAAAATTGTTAATTTACAACTTTTTTGGAGAATTAAAACTTACAAGGAATCCTCCATGAATGAACTACATTTTTTCGTAAAAACCCTTGGAAATTTGTAAAGTTACAAGAAACACTGTAAAATTACAAAAAATAAAATGTAAATTTCGATCGAAAATTGTTTGTTCAAAAAAAGGAAAACTGTCAAATGTTGGTAAAATGGGATTACGAGACTTTTTCTAATAATTTGACAAGGTTTTTTTGAGTATAGTTACACAAATAAATATAAAAGTATTAAATTTTCAAGGTGATCTTACATTTTTACACAAATCGCTGAATGAATATATCTGAAATACAAAACCATGCTGATCGGGACTATAGCAAATTTATATGCCAAGGTTTACCAACCTCCAACATCCTTATTGAAAGTTCGCGTGTTTTCAACAGACCGACTTTTTCAAACATGACAAATGTGGCCCTGAAAATACAATTAATTATTTAAACATGATTATTTTGAATTATTAGTAGAGGTAGAGATTTTTAAAGAAAGAGAAAAATTATATACTCGTAAGTCTTTCCATTAGTATTAATGCACTCATCATTAAAATTTTAATATTTGACATTTTGCCAAAGAACCCCTTCAGCTGCGCCAATATGGAATGTTTGTTTACACAAAAAAAATATTAAATATTTACCAAAATGCTTTTAACCTTATTATAATATGTTTAGTTTTTTATAGAAATTTCAAACACACTCCCTAAATACGTCATATTTTAAATATGTCAAATTAAATCATTTTTAAATAAATCTTAAATAAATAAATAAATTTATTTATTGGGTTGAGTTTAAAAGCCCACTCCTACAAAAGGGTCGACACATTTATAACAAAAAAATATATAATCATAACAACAAAAAATAAACAAGAAAAAGTAAAAATAATGAACTCTGATTGTACGAACTCTGGAATACCTTACACATTTTCAGGAGTAATGACAATTTCTTCACTTAAAATTAAATCTATAGATTTTAGCAGTTGTGAAAATCTTTTTTTTAAACGACAGACGATTTTAATAAATTTATTTTGCTCCAACCGCTCTATCTTCCATAAGAGTGTTCAAATGTCAAATGTATGACCGACCCACAATATTTTTTTATTCCAAACATTTTCTCAAAACTTACTACCTCTACGTTCAACCCTTAAGATGGTCCCCATAATTTTTGTTTGTTTTTATACCTCCACTCTAGTGATGGAATTTGTCATTTCGTTTGAAACACCTTGAAATATTGGTCTAGGAACCCATAAAGTATATATATTCATGATCCTTGATCGATTTTAAGACGATCTAGCGATGTCCGTCCGATAGTCTGTCTGGCTGTTGAAAACACAATAACTTTTGAAAGACTTTACGGAGGCTCCTGAAGTTTTGGATATATGTCGATCATTTACCTAGTCAGGTTGGTATTGCAATCAATCGAAGTAGGTCCTGTGGTTCAAAAGTTATGAGACAAAGACTGAATTTCGGCAAGGGGTTTTCGTGAATTTACGAGACAAAAAACACACTAATTTTCGAAAAGCAATTCTGAGTATGCTGAAGCTTAGAATATATATTTGTCGTTCACTGGCTTGATTCGTAGTGAATTTCAGCCAGATCGGTGCAGTGCACAGTGCCACATTTAGCCAATCTAGCATGACAAAAATCAAAAAAAAAAAAGTTCCCCGATTTTCATGATATGTTTGTATGTATTATAGAACATTCCAAATATCACGGACATAATCATATAAGATCGATAATTCTGTTCGATACTAATAGGTGGGTGCATAAAGTTTCATCTTGTAAAATCCTGCAACTAGTGTACATTATTTCGCAAAAATTAAGTAGAGTTTAAACTGTTATAACTTTTGAACAAAAAGAGATATTTATCCACTCTTTTTTTGTAATTTTAAAGGATATTTAAATGCTTTAAGTCATATCTTTTCTATTTTTTTAAACAAATTTTTCTATTTTTTAATTAATTTTTAACAAAATACAAATTTTTGAAAAGAAAATTCTATATTTATTTTTTTTTTGATGGAATACAACTTTTGTATTTGGTCGGTATTGGTCGCCGGACTTTTTCAGATATATTGACCAATATTCATAGTACTTATTTCAACGGCTAACTTTTGCGACCGTCTGCGACGCCGACTACAGTGGGGCGATATGTAAACTTTGTTTTTACATATTTTTTAAACATATCTTAAAAAAGTAGGCGTGGCAGTTGTCTGACCGCCCCCTTTTTTGGGATATTATTTCTACAGTCATTGAGAGTATATATACCAAATTTAAAGAAATTATAACCAAAATTACAAATTTTAAAAAAAGTGGGCGTGGCCCTTAACCGGCCTCCCACATTTTTCATAATGTTATTTTCGAAGTCGAAACGAACATTTATACCGAATTTAAAGTCAATATAATTAAAATTGGATTTTTGTCGTCCTAGATTGGCCAAATGTGGCACTGTGCAGTGGTTCAAAAGTTGTTAACAAAACCGTAAATATCAGATTCGTTTCACCTTTAATAAGGGTGTTGAAAACCCGTTAAACATGTTTTAAAAACATTGGTAAGTCACAAAAATACTATACAACGTATTTTTGTCACTCAAAAATATTTTTATACTTAAAAAAAAAAAAAAATACACTGGAAAAAAAATTTGCACTCAAAAAAAAATTTTACACTAAAAAAAAAAAAAATTTTAATTTTCTTTTTTTTTTCAAAAATTCAAAAAAAAAGTTTTTTTTACACAAAATAAAATATTTTTAATCAAAATTGTTATATTTTCACGTTAGAAAATTTATTATGTCTTAAAAAGGGCATTGTGGTGGGTATTCATAGATTCAGCCAAGTCGAATTTAACTTTTCTTCTTGTTTTATTTTAAAAAAAATGAAAACCTCTGATAAAAAACATAGAAAACTTTCTTAAAATCAGCACAAAATATTTCGGTAAAACTAGCAAAATTATTTACAAAAAATTTACATTTTGACAAATTTTATTTTAAATCGTTTAAAAATTCACAAAAATTAAAAAAAAACACATAAAAAATGCAAAACTTATAAAATTTCATTAAAAAAAACCTAAAAAGAATTTCTGTAAAACTACAAACATATTTTTTAAAATTCAACAAATATAATCAGTAAAATTACAGACAAATTCTGTTATTATCTAAAACTGAATGAGTGCGGGAACAGAAAAAAATGTAATTTCCGCCATTTTTGAAGAAACTATGCGTAAAAGAAGTTTGAGCACAGGAACAAGATACGAATTTTTGAAAATGTAATATCTTTTCAACGGGTCATGAAAAAAAAATCTAAAAAAACTTACAACGAAGTAGTTTTCCAAGGATACCAACTTGTAAAAAAATTGGGAAAGTCAAAAAAAAAAAAAATTTAAAAGTGTCCGATTTGGAATGGAATGCAACATTTATACTTTCTGGGGGCAAAGACCGACATTTTTATGAGTTACAAACTGAATGACAAACTTATATATACCCTCTATCACTTTTTGTTAGTAGAGGTTATAAAAATAAGAATCAAACTGACGCATCTGCTGTAAGTACCGTACTTACTTAGGATGGAATAAGAATAACAATTTATTATCAAAATATTTGCATTTATTATCAGACTTATTTACATTTACATTTTTTTTTTGTTTTTACTTTTTTCTGCTTCAATTTTCAATGTTTATCCAGTAATTAACCTTAACAATAGACAGTGAAGTAAACAATTTTATTATTATTTTTTCATTTTTTTTTTTGCTGTAATGCTTATTGTGGTTCATTAAAACGAGTGTCTACAAGAAAATAAAACTTAAATGGCCACAGGGTTCAGATATTGAAGATAAATACTCATCCAAATTGTGTTAAAAGAAAAGAAGAAAGAACTTGTGTATGAATGACCCTAAATATATTTAAATATATTTTTATAAAATTGTAAAAAGTTCAAATTCCTTTTTATATTACTGTGCCAGACATTTTTGTTAAAGATTATAATCTAGTTTATTCACATACATAGTACATACATCCCACATGCAATTCTAAACTTTAAGTCAAGACATTTTTCTCAAAAATATTTAAATCTGTCCAGAGACTTATCTTTATAAAGAACAAACAACTCATCTTTATAATAACTTATATATCTAATAATAAGGTGCTTTAGAATATTTAAATTACGTTTCAAAAATGTATTTAAAATAAATTTAAAAGAAAAATAACATAAACTTACAGTGGTTCTCGTATTTATTTTTTGGTCAAATGTAAATCCCTCTACATTGAATACCCTCCAGAATGCCCGTTTTAAGTAATAGTTAATTTTCTAATTTGAACAAAATAAAAATTTTGATTAGAAATATTTTATTTTGTAAAAAACTTTTTTTTTTAAGTTTTGAAAAAAAATATTTTTGAGTGACAAAAATACGTTGCAAAATATTTTTGTGATTTACCAATGTTTTTAAAATATGTTTAACGATTTTTCAACACGTGAATTTAAGGTGAAACTAATCTGAAATTCATGGTCTTGCTAATAACTTTTGAACCACTCGACAGATTTCGCTTAAATTCAATATTAATCAGACCAAGGGAACGACAAATATATATGCCAAGCTCAAGCAGCCTAAAAACTATCTTTCAATACTTAGCGTGTTTTTTTATCTCGTAAAAAAACCTTTGCCGAAATTCACACTTTTGCTTATAACTTTTGAACCACTTTTCCGATTTGCAACAGCCTCAGTAAAGTCTAACAAAAGTTATCGTGTTTTCAACTGACAGACATACAAACAGACGAACGGACGGACGGTCATCGCCAGATCGTCTTAAAATCGATCTAGAATCATTAATATATACACAAAAAAAAAATTGTGAAATGACAAAAAAAGTTCGTAATTTTTACCTCCTACTTTCCTTGTTGTTTTACAAGCTTTTTACCAATAATTTTGTATATTCACAAGCTTTTTACCAATAAAATAATAAATTTACAATTTTTTTGACGCGATAAAACTTACAAGTAGGTTTCGTAACTTTACTAGATTTTTTGCTACCTCCTATTTTACTAGAATTTCTAGTAAAAATTACGAGCTTTTTGTAATTTTACAATCTTTTTAACATAATAATGTTTTTAGGCTGGTGTCTAATTTTAAAAAAGTTGCAGGACGCCACCTTAGTTTGACTATATAAGCTAGCAATTAACGAAAAAGAAAACAAGAATTACTATTTTCATATTCTTAAAACCGAAAATTTTAATAACTTGGGTTTGTTACTTGGATAAAAATTCACCTCGTGGTGAATAAGACCGTTTTTCACCACCTGGTGAATAAAAAGTAACATAATTATTTTTCAGCAAAAAAAAAAAAATTTCCATCAAATTTTTTTTTTCATCAAATTTTTTTTCATCAAATTTTTTTTCATCAAAAAATTTTTTTTTTCATAAATTTTTTTTTCATCAAACTTTTTTTTTCATCAACTTTTTTTTCCATAAAGTTTTTTTTTTCATCAAACTTTTTTTTCATCAAATTTTTTTTTTCATTAATTTTTTTTTCATCAAAATTTTTTTTCATCAAAATTTTTGTTTCATAAATTTTTCATTAATTTTTTTTTTCATCAAATTTTTTTTTTTTTTTTCATCAAAATTTTTTTTTTCATAAATTTTTGTATTTTTTCATCAAATTTTTTTTCATTAATTTTTATTTTCATCAATTTTTTTTTTTCATCAAATTTTTTTTTCATAATAATTTTAAAGGGTAATTTTTGTCCTTTTTTAAAAGAAATTCAAAGAAGTCTATAAAAAAAGGCAGTTAGAGGGTTAAAATGTTTTACAAATATTTTTTTTTCGGCCAGAAATATAAAAAAAAACAAGTAAAAAAGTTAAATTCGACTTTGTCGAATGTATTGATACCCTCCACAATGTTAAAAAGTTTATTTGCAAAAAAAAATAAAATTTAAAAAAAAATCCGCGAAAAATATTTTTTGGTAAAAAAAAACTTCAACGAAAATGTTTTTTTTAAATATGTTTGTACCATTCGGTGATCAATTCTGTTCACATGTGTCAACCAGCAACCGAATTAAAGCATTTTGTGCTTTTAGGTTATGTCGGGCCCTTTTTTTGACTCAAAAGAAAGCTTAGGTCTTTTCCCCACCTAATTCTTCTTCGTCCTTAAATATATTTTTGCTTCACCAAAAAATTTCCTCTAGAACGGCATCACGCGACTTTTTCCCAAGATATCTGAAATGGTGATCACGACCAAAGTATTAAACAGATAAAACAGATATATCCCAGTATGCAAAATGAGTCGATATCGATTCGAAAAAGAATCGTTTTCTCTAAGAATTTCATCGATATAAAGCGTGTTTTCCTATGTGGCATGCAAGGTGATATAGAATCGAGTATTGGTACAGGATTCGATTCGATTTTTAATCGAAAAATTTCATGAATTTCGATACATTTGTTTTTTAATAATTTAGTTAATTGTTTTAAAAACGGTAAGAATTAAAAAAAATATTTTTTTACCTACTACTACTTACTTACAATTAACTAATTTTTACTAATTTAATTTATTTGTTCTTTAAATTTAATTTTTACTAATTACTATTTTTATCTGCCTCACTTGAGATTTGAACTCAGAACTCCCAGTTTACTGGTTGAACGCCTTACTCCTACAGCCAAAGTTTGATAATAAAAGTAGTTTTTTAAAATTAATTTTACTTAAATTTGAATTTTTTATTATTATTTGAATTGCCCTTAAATTATAATTTGTATTATTATTTGAATTACCCTGTTTATATATTGATTTTATTTTGTTTTGACATATTTCTCCCAATTTGAAAATATTTTTATTTCAAAATATATATTAGTACAAACAAATTTCAAGTTGTGTATGGCCTAGTTGGTTAGCAGGTTCGGCAGCTTATGATTTGTAGATTTTTGGCCTTGGTTCAAATCCCGGTCGCGGATTTTTTTTTTTATTTTTTTTTTTATTGTTCTAGTGTTAGATATTATTTTTTTTTAATAATAAAAGTAAAATTTGTGGAATTTTTCTAAAATTTAATAAAACTAAAACTTGATGTTATATTGAAAACAAATATTTTTTTATGGAACAACAAATACGAGAATTCCTAAAATGTAGATTGGAAATCATTTCGAAATCGATTAATTTTTCAATAAAAATATGAGTTCGAGAAACGTTAAAATATCGACTGTATATAATATCGACTACGAACCGTTATTGCGGAAAAGCCCCGAAAAAACTTCGAAAAAATTGTCGCCTCGAAACTGTGCAGACTGGGATAAGACTTAGCATATTTACTTATTGTTGCCCTAAGTAGTTTGATATTGCATTTGAGCGAAATCTTGTTGTTGCCCTAAGTAGTTTGGTATTGCATTTGAGCGAAATCGGTTTAGCGGTTCAAAAGTTATGAACGAAAATGTAAGAACACCTCGAAAATTGTAGTACATTCAACATAGCCTAAAACACAAAATGCTTAAATTTGGCTGTTGGTTGACACATGTGAATAGAATTGATCACCGAATGGAATTTTGATAAGTACATACATATTTTTTTATAAAAAAAAACATTTTCGTCATTTTTTTTTTTACCAAAAAATTTTTTTTTTCTTAAAATTTTTTTTTTTGTTTTTTTTTTTGTTTTGCAAATAAACTTTTTTACATCGTGAAAGGTATCAATACATTCGACAAAGTCGAATTTACCTTTTTTATTTGTTTTTTTTTTTATATTTCGGCCCAAAAAAATATATAAAAAAAAAATTTTAATATTTTAAAATGTTAAAGCATTTTCTATATACTGGACTAACTTTCTGTCTTAGACGTGCCCAAGTAAGATTTGATGCAGAAAATTTTTGTAAAACATTTTAACCCTCTAACTGCCTTTTTGTCATAGACTTTTTTGTATTTCTTTTAAAAAAGGACAAAAATGACCCTTTAAAACGGGAGCTAGAGGGTTAATTTGGTCAAAGAAAAGAATCACCATAAAATTTTATAAAACACATCAGAACATCATTTTTAGCTTAAAAGAATATTTGCACTGTTTTTTGTCGATATTTTTTAACACTGCTTTGATAAAAAAATAACACACATTGATTATTTATAATTGACCCTTTTTAAGCATTTTGCGCATGTCGCACAAACTTTGAACATTTGACAACCCCTAGTGAAATTTTATGAGGAAAATAATTGTAGAACATTTTAACCCTCTAAATGGACGTTTTATTAAACTTCTGTATTTAGTTTTTGAAAAAGGACTAAAATGACCCCTTAAAATGGCAGCTAGAGGGTTAAAATGTTCTAAGAAAAGAACCGCCAGAAAATTTCACTGCAGACATCAAATCATATTTTAAAGCTCAGATGAGTTCTTATTATAGTATTTTTGACGTTTTCCAAACGCCTTTGATAAAAATATAAAAACTTCAGTGGGCTATAAAAAAGAAATCCGAACTGACTTTGGAAAACCCTTTGGTGATTTTGTTCACTTGATGGTCTACTTTCATATGGCGTTGAAGCCATTGAGGCTCATTTTTCTTGTTGCACAGTGTAATTTTGTTTTTTGTGAAAAAAATCAATTTTTTTTACGAAAACTACTTTTTCACCTAGTCTAAGCTTATCGCATAAAAACTTTCCATTTGTTTATCAAATGTACATAAAACAAGTGAGAGTGTTATATTCTTTGGTGCCGAATCTTTTATACTCTCCAAAATGTAAAAACACTTTTTTGCATTTATTTTTGCCCTCACTTACGAAATGTACAGTTCTTTTGGTTTTTTAATGGGTTCCTCCACTGATATTTCAATTCGTTTTGCATGGAATAGCAAAGTAATATAACATTATTTTTTCTAAAAAAAACTTTGCTTTGGCAAGTACACCCAAATCGTCCGTAAAGCATTATCATGATTTAATGTTGTGGGCAAGAGGCATTTTACCAATAAAGTTGTAAATTTACAGTTTTTTTTGGACACAATACAACTTCCCGAGTAAAAATTTTTATATGATGCAATATATAATGATATGTAATGCAACAAATAATTAAACGCAATTTGATCCGAAAAATGGTGGATGTTTTTGCATTAAAAAAGATCAACTTGTATAAAATATGATTTGATTTCATCCGAGTTTTGACCAGACATTGCCATATATTGGTGGATCTAATTAGATCTAATTGCATAAAAACATATAAAATCCTGGTGTTTTTTGGTTTGGGTTGAAATACACCACAGGTCAACGATACATTCACCAAACATATAATTTTCTAAAACAAAAAAAATGTTTAGGTACGCTTCGAACCAGATAGGTGATATACATAACCCTAAAAAGGAAATGTTTAGGAACATTTTAAAAAGTTTTTTATACTTTGCCTAAAAAACTTAGAAAATTGTTGGTTAATTAGAAACATTTATAGTTATATATGGAACAAAATGAGAAATATATAATTTTATATTAAATTATACAGAAAAACAAATTTTGTATTGACCCTCATATAATTAAATATAATTATATCAACCGAACGCATTTTAATCCGACCCGAATAAAAAAAAGTTATATGACGCAATATTTAATTATGTATGAACAGATATGCTTTTATGTAAATCCATATTAATTTTGATCCGAAAATTGGCGGATCGAATATTATACGATTATATCAAATTCTATTATTTTTGATAAAATAATATCATATTTGATTAAGTTTGATCCCAAAAATGGGTCTATCTAATTGTATTAAATCATATCTTATCTGTTAAAATTAGATAAATTTTTATATAATTAGATGAAATCTGGTAAAATTTTATGGAATTTTAAACGTGAAATTAGAAATTATTTTATCTGATTGGATACATTATCAATTAGAAGAATTTTTATTGCTCTTCTGAATTTTTTCGGGACTTAGCAAATTATTAAAAATTTGTCAATTTTTTTTTCTAAAATCATTTTTACGGGATTTAAAAACTCCCAAAAATGTTTGTGTCTTAGAAAATTTAAAAACATTTTTTCAGAACTACAAAATTTTTCAAAAACATAAAATTTCTCCGAAAAACATTTTCAATGACTTTTTTTACTCCAAAAAAATTGCCAAAAAAATTTTGTGTCCGGGACTTTGGAAAATTTTCATAAAATTTTTTAGGACTTGAAAATTTTTTAATTTTTTTAATTGTCCGGGACTTAGAAAATTTTGAAATTTTTTTTCGGGATATAATTATAAATAAAATCATATATCTTTTTATCTGCCATATCCAAAAATTCCCGACCTTATATGTCATATCTAATTTCATATTGATCGGTATATAAATAGATATGAATATGTATGTTATCATATTAAAAAATAAGGAAAAATACAATGCTATACATAAACTTATATGTCCATATCAAAGTTCATGCATAACCATATATAAATTTAAATAATTATACATTAGCATATATGATTATATCATATCTTTTTTACTCGGGGAATCATGATTAAATTATATATAACTACATATGACTGCATTTAAAAAATTTAGAAAATAGCTCACGGAATATATGATCATATATGATTCGTTAGGTTTGTATCAAGTTATATATTGTTATATATGTTTATTTTTACTCGGGTATATAAAAATAAGTAAAATTATATATAATCTTTTTTACTCGGGCATTTATATATGGAACAGACTAAGCTATATATAATTTTATATTAAATTATACAGAAAAACAAATTTTGTATTTGCCCTAATATTATTTCATATATTTATATCAACCGTATACCTTTTAATCCGAATCATGATTAAATTATATATTACAGCATATGACTGCATTATTAGAAAATACCTCACGGGATGTATAATCATATATGATTTATTATGTTTGTATCAAGTTATATATTGTTATATATGTTTATTTTTACTCGGGTTGCAAGGAATTCTTGTAAATTAACTAGATTTTGTTTGTAAAAAAACCTTGGAAATTTTAAAAATTACAAAAAAAAAATTTTAAAATCCCGAGTAAAAATTTTAATATGATGCAATATATAATGATATGTAACACAATATATATTAATACGCAATTTGATCCGAATAATGGTGGATGTTTTTGCATTAAAAAAGATCAACTTGTATAAAATATGATTTGATTTCATCCGAGTTTTGACCAGACATTGCCATATATTGGTGGATCTAATTAGATCTAATTGCATAAAAACATATAAAATCCTTGTGTTTTTTGGTTTGGGTTGAGATACACCACAGGTCAACGATACATTCACCAAACATATAATTTTCAAAAACAAAAAAATGTTTGGGTACGCTTCGAACCAGATAGGTGATATACATAACCCTAACAAGGAAATGTTTAGGAACATTTTAAAAAGTTTCTTATACTTTGCCTAAAAACTAAGAAAATTTTTGGTAAATTGGAAACATATACAGTTTTATATGGAACAGAATAAGCTATATATAATTTTATGTTAAATTATACAGAAAATCAAATTTTGTATTAACCCTCATATAATTTTATATAATAATATCAACTGTACACCTTTTAATCCGAATCATGATTAAATTATATATAACTACATATGACTGCAGTTAAAAAATTTAGAAAATATCTCACGCGATGTATAATCATTAAAGGTGTCCTAACGACTAAGGTAATTTTTCAAAATCACTTTTTAATACGTGGTAGGGTCCTAAATTGTAGTTTTGTATCTAAAAATGAGTGAGCCAAAATTTGGAGACAATCGGATAAAAATAACTCGTGCCGAAAATGGATTGAAGTTTTGGGACACTCTTATCTGATGAAAAATCACGTTTTTTCTAGTTTTTTGAAAAATATTGGTATATGCTATTTTTTGTTAATTTTTTTGTTAAATAATATGAAAATGGTAATAAATTACCTTTCCAAAAAGCTTAAAGAAATTCAAATCGGATGAAAAATAAGCATTTTGCGCATACATGCCCCAGACCATTGCATGGTTTTTAAAGCCAAAATTTGAAAATTTTCAAAATTTTAAGGCAAAAAAATAAAAAAAATTAAATTTTACTTTATAATTATATTAAATACATGTTATAGATAAAAACTAACAGATATGGTAGTCTAACTTTTTTTTCATTTGGCGTGGGTAGTGATATAATTTCCGCGGATTCCAAAGAAAATTAGTTTTTCTAAAATAATTTAGCAAATATGGGAAACAATTTTCTGTATTGTATTATACGAAGTGAAATACATAATTTCTGTAAATTTTTTGAGAATTCGGGCATCTTTAACCCCTTTTCGTCGAGGTGAAATTTCAAATTTGAGACGTTATACATTTCTATAATACAAAATATCTGCATATATCCGATTTCTCAAAAGTTACAGAATTTACGTTTTACACTTCGATCCGCACAATAGAGCACAAATTTTCAAGAATTTGCTTAATTATTGTAGAAAAACGCATTTTATTTGGAATCCGCGGAAATTTTATCACTACCCGCGCCAAATAAAAAAAAAAGCTTGACTACCATATCTGCTATTTTTAATCTTAAACATGTTTTCAATTTGATCATAAAGTAAAATTAAATTTTTACTATTTTTTGCCTACAAATTTTGAAAATTTTGAAATTCTGGCTCTAAAATCAATGCAATGGTCTGGGGCATGTATACGTAAAATGCTTATTTTTCATCCGATTTTAATTTTATTTGTCGTTTTGAAAAGGTAATTTAGTACCATTTTCATATTATTTCACAAAAAATTTAACAAAAAATATCAAATACCAATGTTTTTCCAAAAACTAGAAAAAATGAGTTTTTCGTTCTTATAAGAATGTCCCAAAACTTCAATCCATTTTCGGCACGAGTTATTTTTAGCCGATTGTCCCCAAATTTTGGCTCACTCATTTTTAGATACTAAAGAACAATATAGGACCCTACCAGGTATAAAAAGGTGATTTTCGTTTTTAAGGACACCTCTAATAACACTGTGTCACAAATTTTCAACAAAGTCGTGACCAAATGAATCTGACACCTAATCTTTATGTAAATCCGAACGCTGAATCCGAATATGAAGTCAGAATGGTCAAAAGTAGAACAGTTTTCGAGATATTTACGAGAAAATCAAGAAAATTACCGTTATTTGCTCTTTTCAACTTATTTTTTTAAAACCAAACAATAATTTTTTTTTTAAATTTTATTACATAAAACGTTAGTTTATTTCAATACGAACATTTTGTGCCCAATAGGATCCAGATCGGTGCAAAAATGACAAAGTTACAGTAGATTAATTGAATTATCCCACTTTTCGATTTTTTTTTTAAAAACACAAGTAAATATACAAAGCTAAATGTTAGTAATGAAAGGTGAATTAATTCACTAAATCTTCTGTAGCTTTGTCATTTTTGCACCAATCTGGGTCTTGTTGGGCGCAAAATGTTCGTATTGAAATAAAATATTGTCCTATGTAATAAAACATTATAATTTTTAATTGTTTGGTTTAAAAACAATAACTTGAAAAGAGCAAAATTGCAAAAAATCATCAAATTTTTCATGAAGTTTGAACTTTTGTCCACTGTAACTCTGTCATTTCTTAACTAATCTTCACAAGCGACCCATGGTTATTTTAGTAATTTTATTATCTTTCATTAAAAAAAAAAGAAATACATAAATCGACGAATAGCTTTGAAGATATTTGCATTTAAGTGACATCATCTTTTTTAAAAACACAAAAAACGCTTATTTTCGAATATCTCGAAAACTGTTCTACTTTTGACCATTCTGACTTCATATTCGGATTCAGCGGACAATTGTACATAAAGATTAGGTGTCAGATACATTTGGTCAAAAAACTGTCACGTAGTGTAATCATATATGATTTATTATGTTTGCATCAAGTTATATATTGTTATATATGTTTATTTTTACTCGGGATTACAAAAAAAAAAAAGTTTAATTTCGATCGAAAATTTTTTGTTCAAAAACAAGAAAAACTGTCAAATATTGGTACAATGGGATTACGAGACTTTTTCTAGTAATTTGACAAGGTTTTGTATAGAAAAAATCATAATAAACAAACAATAAAAAACCTGCAAAAAAATTTTTATGAAATTTTTTATGAAATTTTTTGTGTAAAACTTCTATAGATTCTACAAAATTTTTTTCCAGTAATATTGTATGATTATGATTATTATTATTTTTTTAGATTTTTTGAAAACATTGTATTGCAGTTTTCCAATATTTATATCAGACACACTGCTCCAGTGGTGCACCCTAAAGGGGTCATTACCAAGACTGACTCCATTAATTTTTACCCCTTAAAATTTTATCTAAATAAACTTATACACTATTTCAGTGGCGGGTACAGCTTTTGGGTTTGGGGGGGGAAATTTTTTTTTTTACTTCGAATAAAAAAAAAATCATTATGATTTTGCAAAAAAAGTGTTGGGAGAGCTATAAAATCATCAAATTTATTTGTTTTTGCCAAAGGAGGTTG
This sequence comes from Pegoplata infirma, assembly GCA_963921195.1. Taxonomy (NCBI): domain Eukaryota; kingdom Metazoa; phylum Arthropoda; class Insecta; order Diptera; family Anthomyiidae; genus Pegoplata; species Pegoplata infirma. The sequence goes on along the minus strand of OY992537.1, from coordinate 8,189,156 downwards.
GTTCATACTCACTTTGTCATTTCGTGTGTAACGCATCGAAATATCGGTCTAGGACCCCATAAAGTACATATATTATTGATCAGTGATCGATTCTAAGACATTCTGGCGATGTCCGTCTGTTCGTCCGTCCATCTGTCCGTCTGTGGAAGAAACGATACAGTCCAAATTAAAGAGCTAGACTCCTGAAGTTTGGTACTAACATGTCTTATGGTATTGTGCTGGTTAAGTTCGAACATGTGCAAAATCGGATCAGGAAGAAAAAAGTTCCCCCTTAAAGAACTAAAGCAACCTCTGAAAAAACGAAATTTTTTATAGGTTTTTTGTGCTTTTGCTAAGCAAACGAAACATTTTTATGTCAAAAAAAGTTCAAAGTCCTGCAGTTGGATCCAGAAAGGTTGTTTCCCATCGCCAAAACCCCCACCCCCAAAAAAAAAAAAAATACGCCCCTGTTTTTTTTTTGACGTGTTGGAGGTTATACAAGATTCGGCACTGCCGAATTTAACACTCTCACTTGCTTTTTTTTAATTTTCCTAAATCTGAGAATTTTTCAAATGTAAATAAAAAAAATTTTTGATTCTAAGAACTTTCTTCCACAGAAAAAGTCTCAGATTCTGAGACTTTTACTACAGAAAAAGTCTCATATTTTACAGCATTTTTGAGATATTTTTACTATAGAAAATGTCTCATATTATTAGATTTGTTCGTACTAAAAAAATTTAGATTCCTAGACCTTTCTTTCTATAGAAAAAGTCTCAGACCTTTTGCCTATAAAAAAATTGGAAATTTTGACACTTTTTTCCCAAGAAAAAGTCTCAGATTCTCAGACCTTTTCCTATAGGAAAAGTCTAAGATTCTGCGACCTTCTTCCAATTGAGTAAGTTCCAACTTCCAAGACTTTTTTCAACAAAAAAGGTTTTTTTCAACAAACAAGAAAAGACTTTTTCTTATTAAAAAAGATTTAGATTATGAGACCTTTTTTCTTAAAATGAATCTCAAATTCAGACATTCTGAGAGCCTTTTCAAATAGAAAAAGTCTCAGATTCTTATACCCTTTTCCTATTGCAAAAGTATCAGATTCTGCGACCTTTTTTCCTATAAAAAAGTCTTAAATTTTGTCACCTTTTTCCTATAAATAGTCTCAGATTCTGAGATATTTTTTCTAAAAAAAAGTTGCATATTCTGAGACTTTTAGAATTCGGGAATTCTTCTACAAAAATTCGAAAAAGCAAATGTTTGAGGACGTGAAAAATTTTAGAGTTTTTTGTACCTTTTGCTATTGAAAAAGTCTCAGACTCTGTGACCGATTCTAAGAAATTCTGAAAAAATTTTCCAAAATAGTTAAACTTACCGAAGACTACCAACATTTTTAAGATTTTAAGATATTTTTCTTATTCATACATATGTAGTAGACAAACATTTTTTACATAAAGAATATTTTTTCTATACAAAAAAATAACAAATTCTAAGTCATTTTTTTATACAAAAATTCATAATAAGTTTGACAGATATTTTTTTACAGAAAATTTTCAGATTAAGTCACATTTTTCCTTTAAAAATTTTCCTATAAAATTTTTCGGATTTTTTTCTTTAAAAAATTTTTGGATTTCGAGATTTTTTTCTTTTGGAAAATTTTTTAGAAAATCTCCGTCTTCCTCCTTTCTTTTTTTCTTCTTTTTCTTTCTTTTCCTTTCTTTTTTTTCTTTTTCTTCTTTTTTTTTCTTTTTTTTTCCTTTTTGAAATTTGGTCTGGGGGGGGAAATTTCCCCTTTCCCCCCCCCCCCCCCCCTTGTACCCGCGCATGCACTATTTTCAATTCCTTAGGGGGCTGCCCTACAAAATCAAATGTATTAAAATTTGCGCTAAACGTTCTAACTGCCAAAATAGTTCCCCTTGAGGGGTCATATGATCGACCCACAATACTTTTTCAAATATGTCATGGAATGCCCCATATATACCTTATGCTTCCAAAGACCAATATTTAAATGCGCTACATACGGAGTGGCAATTTTGTTTATACCCTACGTAGGTTCTAAGAAAAGTTAATTCGACATAGCGTTAGTTGCGCTTAAACCTTTTGATGTTAAATGAAATTTCGTCTAGCCAGACCAAATTTTTCATACGTGTTCTTATAAAATATTGATAAAATTGTTCATATCCATTAACTTCTTCGTGACACTGTACCTTAATATTTATACAAGTACATACTTAGAATATCTTAAATTTGACAGAAAATCGATATTCAAAAGAAAATCTTATGTTTTTTCAATGAATATTTGATTGAGTCTGTGAAAAACAAATATAAATAAAACTTACCTGTGGGTGGGTGGATTGGTTGTCCAAGACCAAGTGTTTTTTTTTATGCAAACAAAGTCATTTTTCATGTCGTATTATTTTAAGATGAATGACAAGAATTTTGTTGAGAAAATGTAAAAAAAGCAAATTAATGAATAAAACAATATATCTAAATTTGAATAGAATTTTCATTCGTTTGATATACTTAAATAAAGGGGGCGGAGGGTGACAAGATTATTATAAAGTTGACTATAAAACAAATTGCCAGAAAATGTCTTAAATATTTGAATTAAAGAAATTTTCTGTTTAACTTAAAATTTATTTTAAATAACGTTTGTGCTTTAAAAGGCTATTGGAAATATAAGTTGAAATTCTGAGCATGATTTTTTATACCTACCTTTTAACCATAGTTCGTTGGTATAGTCACTTTGTCATTCCGCGTGTAACGCACCAAAATGTCAGTCGGGGACCCCATAAAGTATATATGCTATTAATTTGTGATTGACTCTAATACATTCTATGAATATTCGTTCTTCTGTATGTAGTTAACAAGAGCTGTCTAAAATAAAAATGCTGTCCTCCTCAAGCTTGAAACGAAAATGTTTTTCGGTCATAGGATGGTTAAGTTCGCAAAATCGGAAAAGGGAGAAAGTGTATCTAAGTCCTGCACTTGGAATAATTGGACGTGTAATGATAATGTCTTTTTCTTCGGTCCGCGCCTTTTGTGTGCGTGAATTAAAAAAAAAACACAGTTTAAATAATGAAAGAATTGTATTACTTTAGTGTAAAAAGCATAAGGAATGATCTTGCTAAGATTTGACTGGAGGGTAAAATTGTCCCCAATTAACCTCTGACGACCCTCCCTCGAAAAAAAACCCAAGAGTTTTTTTTTTCAGATTTTCCCAATTTGTTTGTTTTCAGTTTTTAGTGCCCCTAAAACTCCTTCGTGGTAAATTTTTTAGAATTTTGTGATGACCTATTCAAAATATATTGAACTTTCAAAAATTGATAGCTTGTTCGTTTACTCAAACTTCATTTACTCATAACTTCTTCTTAAGAAAATGGTCCAAATTCCATTTTTTAAACCCTACACCACACTGTAGTACAGGGTATAATGAGTTTGTGCTGATGTTTGTAACTACCGGAAATATTGGTCCTAGACCCACTTTTAAGTATACCGATCGACTCAGAATCACTTTTTGAGTCGATTTAGCGATGTCCGTCCGTCTGTCCGTCCGTCCGTCTGTCCATGTAAACGTTGTAAACACGATACATGTCGCAATTTTTAATCAATTGACTTGAAATTTGAAACTTAAGCCTCTTTTGCCCAAGGACGAAGCCCATTGCAATTGGAAAAAATCGGTCCATATTTAGACCTAGCCCCCATACAAAGGTCCTCTTTAGTTTTGGCTAAAATGACTCTAATAACCGCATAATAATAGGTATCTTTTCGAAATTCGGCAGGTAATCATGTTTTATCTACACAAATTACCATTCTGAATTTTAAAGAAATCGGACCAGTTCTTCTTGTAGCCCCCATACAAACCACCTTCCCGATTTTCACATAAATCTCTCAAATTTCATGAAAATAGAAAATATTTAATTAAAATTCTGTTTGTGTATAAAAAACGCTTACTTTAATAAACTTATCAAATCTGATTATCATCGGAACATTTTTGGACTCAGGCCCGCCCCATGTGAAAATTTCGCCCGATATTCAGTTAAAGCGGTTTATTGTCAACAAAAAGAAGTCTATTTCACTTAAATTTGATTTGTGAGTTTTTTTACACTTATTAAAGATTTGACAAAATCAGTCCATGTTTGAACATTGGACCCATTTTCCGGGAAACTCTGGTGTAGGGTATTATATGGCCGGTCTTGACCGACTATAATTTTCTAACTTGTTTTTACTTACTTTAAAAGAAAAAAAGACAAAACAATCCTTAAAGTGTTCTAGTATGCGATTTTTAAGATTTGAAATCAAAATCTCATTTTTGAAAATGTGTGTACTCTTTGATTTTTTTAAAATTTTTTTGTGGAAATCTTCTATCGATTTTACAAATTTGCACCAACGGCTCTAACTGCCCTAAAAGTGCCCATAAAACAGTCAAATGTATGACCGACCCACAATATTTCTTTAATCTCAATAGACCGACCCGCATTTATTTTTCCCTCCAACATTCTTTCAAAACATACAGTCAAAATAATTCTACAGTAAAAGGTTTAGTAAGTTATATTGTACCCAAATCTACTAATTGGTTACTAATTTTAGTATCTTCAAAGTACTAACAGTAGTAATTTTTACTGGTTTTGACTAATATTAGTTAAAAATTCTAGTATTGGTTACCAATTTCTGCACTAAAATTAGTTAAATTTTTAGTATTGAATACCCACGTTTTTTTTGGGTGTACCTACGCCCTATCTCCACTCCCTAATTGGGAATCCATACAAATTACAGTTGGAGGACATTGTAAAAAAATTAAATTTTGAATGGAAGCCCACTTAAGTAGTAAAGATAGGGCGTATGTATGTTTTGAAAAAGTGTTTGAGGATAAAGTGTTGAGGAAAAGAGGATAAAGTGTTCTAGGACGCACCATTGGACCAGTAGAAGTTGATTAAATAAAACAAATTTATAAAAATATTAAAAATTGTATGGGGACCACCTTGAAGATAGAGGTATGTTCTGAGAACCAATAAAATTTACAATTTTATTGGTAAAAATCTTGTAAAATTACAAAAAAGTTCGTAATTTTTACTAGGAATTCTCGTAAAATATGAGGTATTGTGTTGTATTTCAGAACTTATCAAATGTATTTCAGATGTTATCAATTGTATTTTAGATATTTCAGAATTTATCAATTGTATTTTAGAAATTATTAATTGTTTTGTAGAACTTATCAATTGTATTTCAGAAATTATCAATTGTATTTCAGAAATTTTTAATTTGTATTTTAGGAAATATCAATTGTATTTCAGAAGTTATCAATTGTATTTCAGAAATAATCTATTGTATTTCAGAAATTATCAATTGTATTTCAGAAACTAACCTTTGTAAAACAATTGAAAATTTTTGAAATAAAATTTATAATTTCTGAAATACAATTGATAAATTCTGAAATACAATTGTAAGTTTCTGAAATACAATTGAAAATATCTGAAGTACAATTGATAAGTTCGGAAATACAATTGGTAACTTCTGAAATACAATTGATAATTTCTGAAATACAATTGATAATTTCTGAAATACAATTCATAATTTCTGAAATACAATTGATAATTTCTGAAATACAATGGTGTACAAAATTTTTGTCGTTGATAAATTTGTTTTCATGAAAACTTTAACAGTTTTTTTAATTCAAACTTTAAAAAAAAAATGTTTCTGTAAAATTACACCGTCCGGCAAAAATAAAATAAATGTCGTTAAACACGAACTGGATAATATACGTTTGAAACTAGAGACTAAATGTAGTAAAACTGCATTAAAAGTTTTTCTGTTCCTGATCCTTTTTCTTTTTACAAGGACTTTAACGTTTTAGATGATTGCATTTTTGAGCAAACAATTTCTGTAAAATAACAAAATAATCTGCTAAATATATGTTCAAAAATATGTTTAAATATATCGTTTTTATTGCATAAAAAAAAAATTACACTTTGAAAAAAAAACTTAGAACGTTTACTTGAAAAAAGAATGACAGCAAACTAGTTCTGTATAATTAAAAAAAATCTGCTAAAAATATGTTCAAAAATGTTTTGAAATTTAGCAAGCATAATCAGTAAAAACGCTGTAAAATTTCTGTTATTTTGTAAAACTGAATGACAGAGATTTAAGCAAAAAGTATAAAAATCTGCTGTAAGTTTGCTAAATCAAATTGAAAGTCGTTTTACAGATCCTTTGAAAGAGTTTTTCTTTTGAGTGTAGGGTCACCTCTGTGTAATATTTTGACCTTGATCTCCATTTCAGCAGACAGAAAGACGGATATAGCTATATAGCCTTAAAATCGATCAAGGATCAGGAATATATATTATTTCTGGGGTGCCAGACCGTTATTTCGATTACACTCTACCTTGAACAAAAGGGTATAAAAATAATGTCAACAAGTTTTAAACATTGCTAACTTTTTGTACTTTAAAGTTGAAATTCAATAAGAAAACAATTTTTTTTTTTAATTTAATTTAATTTCATTATTGTTTTTCTTTTTTTAACTTTTTGTTTCTAACAAATAATTTCGAAAAATAGATTCTTACATTTCTTGTAATTCCGCATACAACGTTGATATATGAACATTAGTTTCATCATATTACAAATTTATATATTTTTTTTTTGTACTTTTAAGAGCATTGTGAATTTCCTCTTTTGTCTGCTGCTACTGCTGCTACTGATGATGATGATTACTATTGAAAGTGTGCTTCAAACAAAGTTTTCCGATAAATGTTTTCCTCTTCCTCCTACAAAACATATTTTACTTACTTTTGTTTTAATTCGTTTTCATAGAAGTTTGTTTTCCTTCAAATACAACAGAAGTTTTCCCCAACATATTTTTGCCATTTAAACTGACAAAAATACACACACGTTAGTTCATCCACACATACATTGCAGCAGCATCATCAGCCACATTTTGAAATCGATATTTTCAACATATGTTTGTGTGATTCGTATAAACTAACGATACCTAGAACAACTACTGCTCCTAGAAAGCAAAAAAAAAGGCGGTAAAATTGTAACCAGTAAAAATCAGTCGTGCTTGTAAATAGGTTTCACACAAAAATAACATTATTCATCCATATGTTACTAAAAATATATATGTACGTATGTATGAATGTTTGTTCCATATATAATAATCGCACATATACATACCTAGGCTACATATTTTTCCGTATTTTTTTCATCTATTTTCCACAATTTTCATATGAGTTTATGTGGGATTTTGGTAGTGGTGGTATGAACAAACAGAAAATCATTAAAACTTTTGTACACCAAAAAAAAAAAAAATAGCATACATTCATTTATTTATGTCTACTATAACATATAAAAAAGATTGTACAAAAAAGCATTTTTACATCTATATTGATTAAGGAGATCGAACAAAATTTTTAAACATTTTTCGATTGGAAAAAAAGTATAACAAACATTTTATTGAAAAAAGAAGTTTGAATGAAAAAAGATTGAGTGAAAAAAAATTTTGAGTGCAAAAATTTTTGAGTAAAAAAATTGAGTTAAAAAAAATTTTTAGTGAAAAAATATTGAGTAAAAAAAATATTGAGTAATAAATACTTAATTTTATTCCATGTGGTTTCCTGTTTCATTCTATTTGGTAACCCTTTCTATTAAATTTTGTTCCCCGTCTCATTTTGGTTTCATTTCTCTCCGTATAAAATGCGTTTAGCTATAGACGTATACAAACGCGCCCTCTGTGCCCTTCCTCTTCTGTTTCGAAATTTTAAAAATTTAATACACTAAAACGCATTATACAAAAAATAAATATAAGTTTTTTAAGTATTGTTAATATTTAAGTTCGACTGTTGAACGAATTTAGAGAAATTTGAACTCCCATGAATAAAAATACATAATTAAGATAGATTTTATTCACGTGATTCAAAGTCGGCCGTCCAAATTTTTCTATCACATGCCGTTTTTAAGATATTCGGGTCTGAATATTGAAAAAACGCTAATTTAACACTTTAAGGGTATCCGTAACGTATTTTAACGTTCCTCATACAAAACAGCATTTACGATTTCTGGTTTGGGATCAGAATGTCGATTTTTTTATAAATTTAAGTCCTCTTATGTGGAAAAAACGTAAGAATATGTTACTGTGGAGTCCCAAAAGTGTTATTTAATAGCTTAAAATATATAAACAGGTACTTGTTCATTTTTTCATATTGAAAATTCTCATATTCTGAAACTTTTTGTACACAAAACTTTTCAGATTCTTACTCAGTTTTTATAAAAAAAAATTTAGATATAAGAAAAATCTAACAATTTTTCTAAAGGAAAATATTAGAGATTTTTTTTTGTAGAAAAAGTATGAGAATTTTTCTTTAGAAAAAATATGAGATTTTTCTATAGAAAAAATGTTCTAGAATCTGAGACTTTTTCTAAAATAAAAATGACTCAGAATATGAATATGAGACATTTTCTATAGAAAAAACTTCAGAATCTGAGATTTTAGGACAATTGTACCAGAGTCGAATAAAATATATTAAATTCTGAGATTTTTTCTATTTGAAAAATGTCCCAGAATCTTTTTCTGTAGGAAAATGTCTGAGACTTTTTCTATGGAAAAAATGTCTCAGAAGCTCAGACATATTCTGTAGGAAAAACGTTTAAGAATCTAAATTTTTTTGGATGAAAAATTTCTTATATATCTCAGAAAATGTTTGCGAATAGATTTTTTTTAGATTTTTTCTAAGGAAAAGTGTCTCCAAAACCTTTACGTTTTCTTTAGAAAAATTTCTCAGAATCTTGGAAATTAACTCTTAAAATTTGTAAAGTCATTAAAGTCTTTAATATTTCTTAACTCAGGTACTTTCTGGTTTTAGTTTTTTGAAACCTGAAAATTTTGGTGAAGAAAGAACGTTTCGGTGAAAAAATAGAATAGACAAACTTCTTTCAACAACTTAGCGGTTTTCTGTGGGGAAAAAGTCACTAAATTTAATCAAAATTTTTTTCTTAACATAGGAATTTTTTAGTGGGAAAATTGCCTAAGTTTCTGAGCATTTTCTACACTCAAAATATTTTGTAAGTAAATTCAACTGAAAAAACGTTTAAAACAATCGTTTTTCCTTTTAAAAAACGGACTACTTATATTTCAGTTGAAACAACATACTTTATCAGTTATTTTTAAACGTTAATAAATGACTAGACATTCCGTAAAAACAAACGATATTTCAGTTATTTTAACTGTTTACAATTTTTTATTTTGTGAAGAAAAAATAAAATTTTTTTGAATAACAAACTACAAAAACCGTACTTCTTTAAAATTATACGGTATAATCAGTCACAAATAATTTAACTGATAACAAGTAGAAAAATTAAATTCGACTTGGCCGAATCTATGAATACCCTCCACAATGCCCATTTTAAGTGATGGTAAATTTTCTAACGTGAAAAAAATAACAGTTATGGTTAGAAATATTTTATTTTGTGTAAAATTTTTTTTTTTTGTAATTTTTGAAAAAAAAATACTAATTTTTTTTTTGAGTGTAAAATTTTTTTTGAGTGTAAAATTTTTTCGAATTTTACATTCAAAAAAAAAAATTACTAATTTTTTTTTGAGTGTAAAATTTTTTTTGATTGTAAAATTTTTTCGAATTTTACATTCAAAAAAAAATTCACTAATTTTTTTTTTGAGTGTAAAATTTTTTTTGAGTGTAAAATTTTTTTCGAGTGTATTTTTTTTTGTTTTGGTATAAAAATATTTTTGAGTGACAAAAATACGTTTTAAAATATTTTTGTGACTTACCAATGGTTTTAAAACAGGTTTAACGGGTTTTCACCACGTGAATTTAAGGTGAAGCTAATCTGATATTCACGGTTTTGCTAATAACTTTTGAACCACTGGACCGATTTGGGTGAAATTCAATACGAACTAGGCTGGAGGAACGAAAAACATATATGCCAAGCTTCAGCATCCTCAGAATTGATTTTCGAAAGTTATAGTGCTTTTTATCTCATAAATTCACGAAAAACCCTTGCCGAAATTCAGTCTTTTGCTCATAACTTTTGAACCACTGGACCGATTTCGCTGGATTGCAATACCAACCTGACCAGGTAAGTGCCCAACATATATGCCAAACTTCAGGAGCCTCCGTAAAGTCTTTCAAAAGTTAGCGTGTTTTCAACAGACAGACAGACAGACAGACAGACAGACAGACAGACAGACAGACAGACAGACAGACAGACAGACAGACAGACAGACGGACAGACGGACGGACGGACGGACGGACGGACGGACGGACGGACGGACGGACATCGCTAGATCGTCTTAAAATCGATCGAGGATCATGAATATATATACTTTATGGGGTCCTAGACCAATATTTCGAGGTGTTACAAACGGAATGACAAACTTATATATACCCTCTATCACTAGAGTGGAGGGTATAAAAATATTTTTCCGTAACTTTTGTAGTTTATCAACTGCATAAATCGTTCAATATTTTATTTTCATTGAAAAACAAACGACAAAACGTTTAAAACAACTTTAACTAAAAACTTTTTGAATAACTGTAAATAGTTACTGTAAATTTTTTCTAGGTGTATGTGTATCAGAATATAAAAACATTTCAAAGGCAAGAAGTTTCTAAATTCCTTAAACTTTTCTGTAGCAAAATGGTTTAGAACCTTAGAATTTTTCTACTGGGATAATGTCCCAGACTCATAAACTTTCTCTTTAAGAAAATGACTCTAAAAAAATTTAGAAATCAGGAAACTTTTTTGAAATAAATATGTAGCAAATCTGATATATTTTCTAACGAAAATTTTTTTCAGAATCTGGGTCTTTTGCTAAGAATTTTTTGAGAAAACATTTTTTTAAATATCAAACATTTTCTTAGATTGTAAAATCTTTTTTATAGGAATACATTTTTAAAAATTGGAAATGTTTCTACAGAAAAAATCATAATAAACAAGAGGAAAACACTGAAAAAACCTTAACTAATGATTCAAATCCGATCTGACACAGAAAAAAAATCGTCAAATTTAAATCAACAAACATCAATTGTTAATCAACCAAACATGATATCAACCAAACATTTAGTAATAACGCCCGCCTGTTAATTCAAAATACAAAACTTTGATTTTGTTATTTTATTTCAAAATTATTTTATCATGTCAATAAAAGTGTTTGTGTTTGTCAGATCAATAACACAGCGTGACAAAATCGAGGACTTTGAAAGTAACCTGAGGTTTGACCATTGATTTTATATATTTCGGGGATGCTGATTCCAATGGTGAACTCCGTTTTAAGTTCTAAGGTACAGATTTTTCTTAAAATGTCTTCAAAGTTTTTCATGTCCCCGCGAAGTTTTTATACCCTCCACTCTAGTGATAGAGGGTATATATAAGTTTGTCATTCCGTTTGTAACACCTCGAAATATTGGTCTAGGACCCCATAAAGTATATATATTCATGATCCTCGATCGATTTTAAGACGATCTAGCGATGTCCGTCCGTCCGTCCGTCCGTCCGTCCGTCTGTCCGTCTGTCTGTCTGTCTGTCTGTCTGTCTGTCTGTCTGTCTGTCTGTCTGTCTGTCTGTCTGTCTGTCTGTCTGTCTGTCTGTCTGTCTGTCTGTCTGTCTGTCTGTCTGTCTGTCTGTCTGTCTGTCTGTCTGTCTGTCTGTCTGTCTGTCTGTCTGTCTGTCTGTCTGTCTGTCTGTCTGTCTGTCTGTCTGTCTGTCTGTCTGTCTGTCTGTCTGTCTGTCTGTCTGTCTGTCTGTCTGTCTGTCTGTCTGTCTGTCTGTCTGTCTGTCTGTCTGTCTGTCTGTCTGTCTGTCTGTCTGTCTGTCTGTCTGTCTGTCTGTCTGTCTGTCTGTCTGTCTGTCTGTCTGTCTGTCTGTCTGTCTGTCTGTCTGTCTGTCTGTCTGTCTGTCTGTCTGTCTGTCTGTCTGTCTGTCTGTCTGTCTGTCTGTCTGTCTGTCTGTCTGTCTGTCTGTCTGTCTGTCTGTCTGTCTGTCTGTCTGTCTGTCTGTCTGTCTGTCTGTCTGTCTGTCTGTCTGTCTGTCTGTCTGTCTGTCTGTCTGTCTGTCTGTCTGTCTGTCTGTCTGTCTGTCTGTCTGTCTGTCTGTCTGTCTGTCTGTCTGTCTGTCTGTCTGTCTGTCTGTCTGTCTGTCTGTCTGTCTGTCTGTCTGTCTGTCTGTCTGTCTGTCTGTCTGTCTGTCTGTCTGTCTGTCTGTCTGTCTGTCTGTCTGTCTGTCTGTCTGTCTGTCTGTCTGTCTGTCTGTCTGTCTGTCTGTCTGTCTGTCTGTCTGTCTGTCTGTCTGTCTGTCTGTCTGTCTGTCTGTCTGTCTGTCTGTCTGTCTGTCTGTCTGTCTGTCTGTCTGTCTGTCTGTCTGTCTGTCTGTCTGTCTGTCTGTCTGTCTGTCTGTCTGTCTGTCTGTCTGTCTGTCTGTCTGTCTGTCTGTCTGTCTGTCTGTCTGTCTGTCTGTCTGTCTGTCTGTCTGTCTGTCTGTCTGTCTGTCTGTCTGTCTGTCTGTCTGTCTGTCTGTCTGTCTGTCTGTCTGTCTGTCTGTCTGTCTGTCTGTCTGTCTGTCTGTCTGTCTGTCTGTCTGTCTGTCTGTCTGTCTGTCTGTCTGTCTGTCTGTCTGTCTGTCTGTCTGTCTGTCTGTCTGTCTGTCTGTCTGTCTGTCTGTCTGTCTGTTGAAAACACGCTAACTTTTGAAAGACTTTACGGAGGCTCCTGAAGTTTGGCATATATGTTGGACATTTACCTGGTCAGGTTGGTGTTGCAATCCAGCGAAATCGGTCCAGTGGTTTAAAAGTTATAAGCAAATGAGTGAATTTCGGCAAGGGGTTTTCTGGAATTTACGAGATAAAACACACGGTTACTTTCGAACGGCAATTCTGAGGGTGCTGAAGTGTGGCATATATATTTACCGTTCCTCTGGTCCGGTTCTTTTTAAATTTTAGCCAAATCGGTTCGGCGGTTCAAAAGTTATTAGCAAAACCGTAAATTTCAGATTAGTTCACCTTAAATTTACGTGTTGAAAACCCGTTAAACATGTTTTAAAAAGATTTGTAAGTCAGAAAAATATTTTAAAAGGTATTTTTGTCACACAAAAATATTTTTACACTAAACCAAAAAAAAATACACTTAAAAAAAAAGTTTACACTCAAAAAAAATTTTACACTCAAAAAAAAAAAAAATTGGTAAATTATTTTTTTTTTTTTTTCAAAAATTAACAAAAAAAAGTTTTTTTACACTAAAACAAAAAAAAAAAAAAAATACACTCAAAAAAAATTTTACACTCAAAAAAAAATTTGTATTTTTTTTTTTTCAAAAATTAATAAAAAAAGTTTTTTTTACAGAAAATAAAATATTTCTAACCAAAAAAAAGTTAACACTCAAAAAAAATTTTACACTCAAAAAAAAATTGGTAAATTTTTTTTTTTTTTTAAATTAACAAAAAAAAGTTTTTTTACACTAAAACAAAAAAAAATACACTCAAAAAAAATTTTACACTCAAAAAAAAATTAGTATTTTTTTTTTTTTTTTCAAAAATTAATGAAAAGAAGTTTCTTACAGAAAATAAAATATTTCTAACCAAAAATGTTATTTTTTTCACGTTAGAAAATTTACTCTCACTTAAAAAGGGCATTGTGGAGGGTATTCATAGATTCGGCCAAGTCGAATTTAACTTTTCTACTTGTTTTAATATAATTTTTTTTCTATTTAAAAAAACTCATATTTTTTGGTTGAAATTGAAAGCCTAGATCAGTAGCTACACTTTAAGTACAAACATGGCAGTTTAATGTTACAAAATTTGGTGGTACTTGGAGTTTATACCAAGTTTTTCTCATATTTTAACATTTTCGCGATTTTTAGCGATTTATAAACAACTAACCTAAGCAGCCGTTTTGTCTAAATATTGATGAATAAAAAACAGTATGTTTCATTAAAAAATATGTTTTTTTGTTAAGTGTCTTATTCGAAAATTCCGCGAAGGGAAGAAAATCTCTCTATGAGAAGATCCCTTTCCAAGATGACCACATGATCCAACTTTTTGTATAATGTGTAGAAATCTCTAAAAAAATTTAGTTCCGAATTTCAAGTCAAAATGTTTTCATTTGCAAAAGTTATAGATAAAAAACTTTTATTTTATAACATTAAATTAAATAAGTGAGGAGTTAATTAAAAATTAAAATATAAATACAAAAAAAAATAAAGCATAATGTTATGAGTTCCTTGACACTGTAAAAAAACATCAAATTGAAAAATTTAAATATTTTACGAGTTTTTTGAAATTGACTGATTTTATTTTTTAATTAAAATGTATGAAAAATGCATTGGTTCCTCATGGAAATGCAATACTTGTTATGATTTGACATAAATATATTGGAGTCCATAACGTTGAAAGTAATAAATACGTAATATGTACGTAAAAAAGTAAACAAAATAACGGATAAAATTTTTTTAAGAACTGGTTTCTTGGTTAACCGTTAGTCGGTTAATGGGTTTTCTCGGTAACCCGGAAATTAAAAACCGAGTTTCTTCTTTAACTAAAACTCCAAAATAAAATTGAAATAATATCGCTCAAAACAACTGAATTGCCCAGTTGTTTGTTGTGACGGCTGTAGGCAAAATCGGCCAAAAAATTTTATGAAAAATCGCCCAAAAAATATGAAAAATTACCCAAAAAGAAAAATACGAAATCTCGCCACAAATTTAAGAAAAAAATCCCAAGAAAAAATTAAAAATGAAAAATGAACCAAAAATAAAAAAAAAATCCGAAAACACGTTTTCCTAAAACACGTTTTCCTCAAAACACATATTACCCCAAAAGTTTTATTTTGCGGAGAGAGAGTTTTAAGGCATGGAGTTTGTAATCACTAAGCCCGGCCATAGGCCGGATATGCAGAAAAACTTTTTAAAAAAAGAACAAATTTTAAGACAAGACGTGTTATGTATCCTTACTAATATTTTTGACATATCGCTCATTTACTTGTATAGTGTCATAACGCAAAATGTTTGCACTCAAAAAAATAAAGCTGTAAAGTTAAAATTTTTTTTTAGTTAAGTTGAGTTTACTGGCTTTTTATCAAATTTTTAGTTAAAATCAGCGTTTTAATTAATTTTTTTAGTTAAGTTCAATTTACGAAAATACTAGTTTTGAACAAATTTTGAATTAATTTTTTTTGTTGACTTTAAAACTGAGTTAACGAATTTGTTAAGTGAAAAGAGTGATTACGATTTAAGAAATTTCTTGTGTAGCCTCCTATGCAAATCTCATAAGTTTTACTTAAGCTGAACTTAATGCTGTGAAAAAAAAAAATAAGTGAGAGAATAATCACAATTGGAGCGGGAAGCGGTTTTCCGCAACTCTCCCCATACATTTTGTATGAAAACAAAATTCCGCTGCGGTTTTCTGCCGAAATAGATTCTATTATATTTTCATGGCGTTTTTTTCATCGCTCCCATTTTTCCTCTCATTTTTATTTTTGGCGTTGCCATATTTTAACCCCAAAAAGGTTGTGTATTTCTGTACATGGTTGTAAAATATAGTACTAGGTACAAGTTTTTTGACAGATGGAAATAAACAACAAAGCAAAACCAGAAAATATTGCCGCATTTTTTAGAAAAATATATAAAACAAATAAAAAAAATGGCGTTTGCTGAACAATTAATAGAAATTGTTAAAAAATGTGATTTTGTTGTTTATTCCCATCTGTCAAAAAACTTGTACTTAGTACTATATTTTTCAATCATGTACAGAAATACACCACTTTTTTGGGTTTAAATATGGCAACGCCAAAAATAAAAATGAGAGGAAAAATGAGAGCGATGAAAAAACGCCATGAAAATAAAATAGAATCTATTTCGGCGGAAAACCGCAGCGGAATTTTGCTTTCATACAAAATGTATGGGGAGAGTTGCGGAAAACGGCTTCCCGCTCCAATTGTGATTATTCTCGAACTTTTTTTTTTTTGCACAGCATTAAGTTCAGCTTAAGTAAAACTTATGAGATTTGCATAGGAGGCTACACAAGAAATTTCTTAAATCGTAATCACTCTTTTCACTTAACAAATATGTAACGAAAAATCAGCAAATTAATTAATAAAAATTCGTTGACTCATTTTTAAAGTCAACAAAAAAAATTAATTCAAAATTTGTTCAAAACTAGTATTTTCGTAAATTGAACTTAACTAAAAAAATTAATTAAAACGCTGATTTTACTAAAAATTTGATAAAAAGCCAGTTAACTCAACTTAACTAAAAAAAATTTTAACTTTACAGCTTTATTTTTTTGAGTGCAAACATTTTGCGTTATGACACTATACAAGTAAATGAGCGATATGTCAAAAATATTAGTAAGGATACATAACACGTCTTGTCTTAAAATTTGTTCTTTTTTTAAAAAGTTTTTCTGCATATCCGGCCTATGGCCGGGCTTAGTGATTACAAACTCCATGCCTTAAAACTCTCTCTCCGCAAAATAAAACTTTTGGGGTAATATGTGTTTTGAGGAAAACGTGTTTTAGGAAAACGTGTTTTTGGAATTTTTTTTTTATTTTTGGTTCATTTTTCATTTTTAATTTTTTCTTGGGATTTTTTTCTTAAATTTGTGGCGAGATTTCGTATTTTTCTTTTTGGGTAATTTTTCATATTTTTTGGGCGATTTTTCATAAAATTTTTTGGCCGATTTTGCCTACAGCCGTCACAACAAACAACTGGACAATTCAGTTGTTTTGAGCGAAATTTTTTCAATTTTATTTTGGAGTTTTAGTTAAAGAAGAAACTCGGTTTTTAATTTTCGGGTTACCGAGAAAACCCATTAACCGACTAACGGTTAACCAAGAAACCAGTTCTTAAAAAAATTTTAATCGTTATTTTGTTTACTTTTTTACGTACATATTACGTATTTATTACTTTCAACGTTATGGACTCCAATATATTTATGTCAAATCATAGCAAGTATTGCATTGCCATGAGGAACCAATGCATTTTTCATACATTTTAATTAAAAAATAAAATCAGTCAATTTCAAAAAACTCGTAAAATATTTAAATTTTTCAATTTGATGTTTTTTTACAGTGTCAAGGAACTCCTAACATTATGCTTTATTTTTTTTTGTATTTATATTTTAATTTTTAATTAACTCCTCACTTATTTAATTTAATGTTATAAAACAAAAGTTTTTTATCTATAACTTTTGCAAATGAAAACATTTTGACTTGAAATTCGGAACTAAATTTTTTTAGAGATTTCTACACATTATACAAAAAGTTGGATCATGTGGTCATCTTGGAAAGGGATCTTCTCATAGAGAGATTTTCTTCCCTTCGCGGAATTTTCGAATAAGACACTTAACAAAAAAACATATTTTTTAATGAAACATACTGTTTTTTATTCATCAATATTTAGACAAAACGGCTGCTTAGGTTAGTTGTTTATAAATCGCTAAAAATCGCGAAAATGTTAAAATATGAGAAAAACTTGGTATAAACTCCAAGTACCACCAAATTTTGTAACATTAAACTGCCATGTTTGTACTTAAAATGTAGCTACTGATCTAGGCTTTCAATTTCAACCAAAAAATATGAGTTTTTTTAAATAGAAAAAAAATTATATTAAAAAAACTTCTCGGGGACATGAAAAACTTTGAAGACATTTTAAGAAAAATCTGTACCTTAGAACTAAAAACGGAGTGCACCATTGGAATCAGCATCCCCAAAATATATAAAATCAATGGTCAAAACTCAGGTTACTTTTTCACCGTCACACAGTGTAATTTGTGTTTGTTGAATTTCTTTGTTGAAAATAAAAATAAGATATTTTACTTTTGTCAGATCAACAAATTGTGTTGGTTTTTGCTGAATTTCTTTGATGAAACCAAAAATAATCTTTTCTCAACAATTAAAATTTACAAGCGTTTATAGGAAAAAATCAGTCTTACCGTGAGCAATTTTTTAACAGCTATAAAAATATAAATTCGCAATATTTTTTAATTCGGTTTTTTTTATTTTCTGAATAATTGTAATACAAAATCGGCTCAGTTGTACAGCAAAAACTACTGAACCGATTTTGATGTTTTGTTTATATTTGTAGTTTATTTAATTTTCTAGTAATTACCGTGGTTATTTTCTAAAAAATATTGATTTTTGTTGATATTTTGCTAATATAAACATAAAAAATTAAAAAATCTACTTTTCTTCTTTCATAAAAAACCAGTGTTGGCTACCGTTACCCTTTCAATACCATTACTGATTAAAAACCCTTTAATATTAACTACCGTTACCGTTACTGAAATAAAAAATTTTAAATATTGTTACCGAAAAAAAAACATTACCTTTATTCGGATTTTTACCGGTATTATATCAGTTTTGTTTCGGTTGTCTTAATATTACTTATATTTTGCAGATAAAAAACAAAGTAAAATATTTTTAAGGTACATAAAATACAAAAAAAAACTGATTTTTGTTCATTGTAAATCGGATGAAAAAATCTGTCCAACCAATGATCACATTCGCAATTTATTAATTTACTTCCGAAAGAAGCATCACGGTTACATTAGTAATTGATACACAGCATCGCCTGAGTGTTGCTTCTTTAAAAAATATAAAAAAAATAAAAAAATATTTATAAAATAAATCGGTCCAACCAATGATCACATTTGCAATTTAACTACAAATTTCTGAAGAGAAAAGTAAGTGCCACATAATGAAAGCATTTTTCAGCGGGAATATATCAGAAGAGACAAACCTGAATTGCTCAAGTGTTGCTGGTAAGCGGGCAGAGGTGGTTCTCTGGAGTTATATACATAATGAGCCCAAATCGTACAGTCTAAAGAAAAACTCTGTCGAAAAATCTGTAAAACAACTTTCAGCTTGAATAAGAAAACTTTTAACAGATTTTTCTGCTAAAATTTATACTTTAACTTAATTCTCTGTCATTAAATTTAAAAAAAAAATGCTGATTTAAAAAAAAAAAATTATTTTTGTTAAAATTTTAGCATATTTTTTTGTAATTTTACAAAAAAAAAAAATTGTAATAATTTTTTTTAAATTTTGTCGAGTTTTAACGATTAAAAATTGCTCTTATGTGAAAAAAATCAGATGACTATTTTAATAATTTTACAGAAATTGTCCTGTTTGTAAGAAAATTTCTTGAAAAAAAATTAAAAAATTTTATTAAAAAAAAAAAAAAATTAAAGTTTATTGAAAAACTTCGCATCTTTATAACATTTTTACAAAACAAGTATTTTTTACTTAAATAAAATACAATTTCGATGGTCAGGCAGTTTATCTTAAATAAGAAGATTTTCATCTTAAATCAGCAGATTTATCTGCAGTCTTGACAGATTTTTCTGCAAACTCTACCTGGTTTATCCAGACAGCAATTTAGCAAATCGAGTCGGCAAAAATCAGCAGAATTCTTAAATGGCTCAAAATGCAGATATTTCTGCTGATTAGACAGACATCTTATAAACACGTAAAAAATCAATATTTTATTTGTTGAATTACAATATTGGGTTAATATTTTAATTAAATTCTGAGTTAACTAATAGTCTAATAATTATATGTTGAAAAATGCACTAAATTTATCAGTTTTTTTCAATTTTATTAAATAAATTCTTGATTTTTTACGCGTTTTTAACAAATTTGTGATTTTTAACATGTTTGGTAAATTTTATTTATAATACCGGTACGTACCGGTATCGTTGTTTCGGTAACGGTTAACCGTTTTGTTAGAAGGAAAAAAGCATTCTACAATTGATTCTACATTTCAGTTAACCAAATTTTGTGTTCTAAAAGGCTTTTTTATCTTTAAGCCCCCCTAATCAATATATCTAAATGTCGTGAAGATCAGAGACTGACACCAGGGAGACTTCCTTTGTAGGCGTAGGGTAAAAAATTTCTTTTTTAAACACCCATGTCTATCAAAGTAGTGTTCGAAAATTTTTTTTTTTTTAATTTCTCAAGATTTATTGAATACCTAAAAATTAACAAAACCTACGCGTTTATAAAAGGTTAAGTTCTTGCACAGAGAAAAATAAATTTCCAACTGAATTTTTCAGTTGTATCAACTCAAAATTCGGTTGCTGCTACTATATTTCGCTGTGGCAGACGAATTTTTTAGTTATTTCAATTAAAAGACAGTTGTATTAACAAAATTTAGTTGTAACTACCGATATTTAGATGTTACAACCAAAATACAAATGCGTCAACCGAATTTTTGTTGCAACAACTGAACTTCAGTTGGAAATTAGCAAATTTGTTTTCTGTGTGTGATTTTGTGTGTATTGCCGTAAATCGTTACCAGCCACTTTAAGCCCAACTTGACCTACTCAAAGCTAAAAAAATTTAAGAAAACATATTTCTGAACTTCCTTTTGCACATACAAAAAGTATGTGTGTGTTTTTTAAAACACTTGTTTTGTGGGTCTTTTTGAGAACTGAACATGTTTTTTAACTTAAGCATAGTAAAGTAAATCAAACATGTCCTTATTTTGGAAAATAAACAAAAAAAAAGTAAAAAAAAAATCTTTCTAAAATCTATGTTAACCATTAAAATTTATAAACTCAAGAGTCTGTTGGAAAACATACAAACTTATTCACTGACTCTTACAGTTAAGTTGTGGTAAAAATAACTGGGAAATTAAAAATTTTCCATAGAAAAACAAAAATAAAAGCTATAAATATTTTAACACAAATAGGCTGTTTGTAACATAGAAAATAAATTTATAAAAGTCTGATGCTGAAACGTTTGATTTTTTTTTTCCAAATCATTTAAGTAGAAAATTTGTTAAAATAAATGAACGTATTGAATTTCGTTTAATAAATCTTTCCAAATGACTAAATATCCTTTAAAACTTAACAACAGTCAAATGTATAAATGGAAGCATAACAAATATTTACACTAAAGCCTTGAATAACAATTTTAAAGATACTGAAATTAAAATAGAAAATTTATAAAATCGAAAAAAAAATAAATATTATAAAAAAATTTATTGAAATTTGTTCATTTAAAAGCTTTAAGCAACTGTGCTGATCCAGGTTAAGGTGTATTTGAAAACCCTTAGTTGATTAAAAAAAAATTTATTTGATTTTCATTTCAAACAAACGCACAGTTTAACAAACACACAATTTTATGTTTCAAACATTTTTATATTTAGCTTTGGTTTATTGTATGTATTTGTATTTGTTCATTTTTCAAAGTGTTTCGATTTTATGGTTTTGGTACCATTCCGATGATGACCACATCAATTAGTTTAAGCTTGTTTTGATTAATTTATTAGTATTTCGCATTCGTTTCTATGGTGTTTTCTGTATAAGAATCTATGATGATATAAATTACATGATATTTAAGTCTTTGCTTAAATATTTGCACAAAATTGTGATATTTCATTGAAGGATAATTTGGTGGCAACGTAAAATAATATTGCTTTTGCAATTAGTAATACCAACAAAATGTAGTTTCAATTGACTTTTGAAAATCCCAGGTGTATGCGGCCATTTTAAATTGGACAGTTTAAGCTGGTAATAAAATTTTGTGAAAAATGATGTCAATGGACAAGAATTTGTTATTTAAACAAATAAAAAAAATTAAATCAGTCTTGTTGAATTTATTAATATCCTAAACAGAACACAGTGAGAATGTGAATATTTTTTTTGGAAATAATTCAACCATTCAGTAAGTATTCAGTTAAATCCGACTTCTTATATATCGTCGAACTATATTCAATAAATGCCAACTCGAAAAAGCTTACTTTTCAGGAGAGCTAAAAAACTAGTTATTTCGCATATTATTGTAAAAATAAACAATGTACCTTCCATAAGATGGTTTAAATATTCTAAATAATTTTTACCTATGCCAAAAATTTCATATTTTGCACTTGTTTGCGTATTTTTCAGAGATGGCATTTATTACTGTATCAAAAAACAAATATTTTTTTAGAGTTGGCATATTTTGTCGGATAATAAAAATAAATTTTTTTTGAAAAATTTTTATTATTTTTTTGGATTTTGTTATCCTTAGTACGGTAATTGCAAAAACTGAAAAAAAATTAAAAATCTTTGCATATTTTTAAAAGTTACTAGCTCCGAAGGCCTTTTAATTTCAGGGTGGTCAACTTTGGCACTCTGTAACTCACACTGTATTGTATAAGGGTCACTCCAAACTAACTATTTTGAAAGCTTATGTCATTGACTTTATTTGCCCCACTCATAATGTTCCAATCTGATAAATAGTTTAAAAGTTACATATATTTATATAAGAAATTTTTTTTTCGCAAGCACTATTTACTAGGGATGTGCGATTAATCGATTAATTAATCACTTCGATTAATCGAAATCCTGATTAATCAATTAATCGATTAATCATACTTTCTGATTAATCAGAACTATGATTAATCAACTAATTTGAATTTTGATTAATCGAAAACGAATAATTTTATTCAATTTTTAAAAATTGTTGGCAAAACAAAATAAAAGACAAACAAAACAAAAAATATTTAAAAATGAAAAAAGAATTTATAAATTAATAAAAAGAGCAAAAATTAATATGTCAAAACCCAACAATATAGTCAACCAAATTTTCCAAAATTTATGACGAATTGGATCTATAATGGAAGACTGGAGATTATATGAATAATATGCCTCTAACCATGCTCAAATCTAGAAATGAACATAGATATCGTCGGTGTGCCAACCAGAACCGCTATATGTATCAACATTTTTTGAAGAGACTTTAATAACAGCTATATTTGGTACTTTTGCGCTGTTTATTTTGAAAATAGAAAATGTCCAATATTACTTACATATATATTTATGAAAGAAATAAAAGCACCGCGAAAGGTCAAAATAAAGCTGATTTGTAAGCCCCTTCAAAACATTTTGAAAAAAACATAGCGGTTCTGGTTGGCTCACCAACGATATGTACATATGTAAGACGCCCAATAACACGCATTCATGTTCCATCCCCCTAGAAATGCTTCTCTCTGCCAACACTTCGACGCCAACTGGTTGTATTGTACATGAGTTGGAGATCATTTACAATACAACAAAATTAATTTTCTACACGGGCTCAAAAAAATGCTCCTCTGTGTCAGCACTTCGACTCCAATTGGCGTTGAATTGTGCATGAGCCGGAGATCATGTGCAATACAACAAAATGAATATTTTTTTTTAATTTTAAATGATTGGAGGCACATCCATTTTTTAGATTATGTAATTTTGTAATGTAAAGAGACCGTGATAATATCCGCATTGTGAGCTGAAAAGAACCTCTAAAAGTCTATTCCATGGACTAATTATACATCTTCCTTGGTCTATTCGACTAAAATTTTCTAAATTGTCTAAAAAATGTTCAATAGTCATAGAATTTTAAATATAAAAACAAAATAAAAACAAAACAAAATATTCAATTATTCAAATTTTGAATATTCAACTTCCTGATTAATCAATTAATCATGAATTTTGATTATTCAAAATTTAAATTAATTGATTAATCGTAGTTCTGATTAATCAGAAATTATGATTAATCGAATAATTGATTGATCAGGATTTCGATTAATCGAATTGATTAATTAATCGATTAATCGCACATCCCTACTATTTACCGATATTTTCAAAATATCAATATCTCGAAAACTAGCCATTAGATATCAAAATCTTCACCAGATTCGTGTTCAGCATGACAAATGCAATAAGATACATGGTCTAATTTAAAAAAAAAAAATGTTGAAAAATTTTTGGAAATTTACAATGCCAAAGGAGTTGGCATTTATTTTCACCACAAAAATATGTACTTTGAGTTAGCAGAATAACAAAAATGGATGTAAAACGACAACAAATTATTTTTTTGCTCTGAAATTTTTACCACAGATGTGTATTTCATAGGGGAGCTATTTGCCATCGGAAACTCATTTCGGTCAAATTTGAGTTGGCATATTTTGAATATAGGTTCATGTTTTTGTTGGAATTAGGAGCTTTAGAGTAGCTGGAAAAAAACTCTTAGTACGAGTAATATTTGTTGATTTTATTACTCATGTAATAAAATATCCAATGAAACGAAATAAAGAATAGAAATAAAACGACAGAAATTAGGATTTTGAATATTTTATTGGACCAGGATTTGGAGTACGATCTTACCAGTACGACAGTAGAAAAAGAACAAGAGCGACTTAATAATAAGTTGGACGGAAATAGCATCTACGACATATTTTCGGACTTTTGACATTACTGTTCGAATTTTCGGTATAAAAAGTGCTTACAACGTAATGTAAGTTAACAGAAGTTGACGATTTAAAAAGTGTAGAAAATTACTAACGATTTTTAATGCCAACACGATTTTGGCATTAACATTACCGCCCGCCTTGCAGTATATGCAAATAATGAAGGAAACGATAACGGAAAATGTCGTAGATACTCTTTGTCCTTAATTAATCAAAAAAGTATATAAAAATAAGTAAAAAAAATAATAATATACGATAATAAATTTCAATTAAATTTTTTAACATTTCATTATTGAGTTTAAGTTGAATTCATTAAAAACTTATATGTAGGTATAATTAATATTACGATTTGCTTGTATTTTGCTTAAATATATGTGTTTGATAGTGAGTTCATTTGTTTGTGCTGTATGGAAATGAAGCCTTAAACTGGCTTGACAAATATAGCGCGGATTTAGAAAATATAGCTTAGGATTAAATAAAAACGCAAATACAATAATTGCTAAAAGTGGTTTTCATTAACTTTGTGCAAGAATTCGGAGCAAATGTAAATATTTTTACTTCAACTAGCTGTGGAAGAGTTGAAAATAGATTCCGCTGAAAACAGTCTATTTTTAAAACGAACAGGACTGCATGTGGGGAGTCGTGGCGGAGTAAAACGAGGACTGTATTTCAAAAGAAACTTTTCTTTAAGATCGCTATAATATGGATGTTTATAATTATTCGTAGGATAATTGGCATTTCTGATGAACTGAACGAGGATCGATTCGAACTGCGCTTCAAGTTGAGGAGATCGAAATCGTCTTATCATTCGGAATTTTAAACGACCAATTTTGCTATTGGCCATGTATTTTTTCTTCGTGGAGTGAAGATTTTTGGAATTTAGGAAAATATTTTTAACCCTGCCAAGGTGCCTGGATATTGGAAAAATATTTTGATGAACAAAGGAATTGAATCGAGCTTGGAAATATTTCTTTTGGAAAAATGTGTCGGGAGTAAGGATATCATCCCAATCATTAAGCTCTATATAAAACTTCTGTATAATTATAGGATCGAATGGCTTGCCATGCTGAGCGAAATTTTCTCTTTTGGAGATCTGACCGGATTTCGGAATAAGTTTTAAACTGATATTGGAAGAAATCGGCGGAGCATTAGAACGGATTAGAAACAATAACGCTTTGTTATTATCCTCACCAAAATTTTGAATATCGGAACATAGTAAACGGTGAGGCAAAATATGAGAAAATAATTCTTTGCAAATAAATGATTCCTTATCATAGGAGAAACCTACATAGCTCGGAGCACTAGTAGGTATATTCGTACAATTGATTTTTATTGCGAATATGGAATTCGAAACGATTTTCTTTGCAAAGTATGAGTCTATAACAAAGTGTGATATATGTACAGTTAATGTTTCTGTTCTTAGCTCACAATAAAGAATTTTATATCGCGGATCCGGTTGAAAGTTGGCTTTCTGTAAGGATATATTTGATGAAACATTTGGATCAAACAAAATTAGCCGATATGTCTTCAGAGTATCTTTATTAGAACCACTTTCTTGGCTTAAAATGGATAAATTGCCATGGTGGCCTAGACCACTTAAGCATGAAGACGAATCATTAAATACTACAAATAATATTGTAGTTGCTCTTTTCGGTTGAATAACAGCATGTGGAAACAAATAATGCCATGGAGCTATGGAACAACTAGAAGTTTTGGAATAATCCGGAGGCTTGGAATAATATGTGCATTTGTCGCGTTCTTCTTCAAAATCATTAGAAATAAATAACAGAATATGAATATGCTCGATTGTAAAAATCTGTGTCAACGAACTCATTTTAGGCTGACCGATTCTCAATTGATAAATGTGTTCCTTTGCTACTCGAGTCGAATAAAAAAAATCATTTTTATCTCTCACTGTGGTATTCACGAACAAATTTTGGCTTAATTTTTCGGATTGTGTGGGTGTGTTCTTCCTAGGAAGATTCTCCACCCCCCAACAACATGAAATGTCTTGGGACGACAATATTTTACAGCCAAATGAAGCCACTGTGGAACAAGGGAGTGTTGATGCAGAAGAAACTATGTCAGAACACTTGTTATATTGAGCACAAGCTGTTGGAATTTCAGAAAAAGAAGAAGAGCCGACGGAATTTGGTGGAGGATTACCAGCCAAACGAGATAAAACTTGTACAGTTGCAGATGTCTTAACGTCCTCATGGAACTCGAAAGAATGCACATATGAACGAATTTGTTTATCCTTGGCAAGAATATAGCTATTTAACTGGAAAACTTGAGCTATTGTGCTCTCGAACGAAAGTTGGAATGAATTAAATAGCAGCGCGGAAAAAGTGAATGATTTAATACGATCTAAATGAAACGTATTAGCAAAAGCTGTACCTAGTAGTACACCGCTGGAACTGGATGTAAAACGAGAGTGAATTTTCTCGGCAGCCTCATTTTCAGTGGACTGTATTTGCAGAGAATTGGATTCATGATCGAATGAAGCTGAGTTCGAATACAATTTGGAATTGGTATCACTACTAGACTGCTTTATAGGAATAGAACTAGGACTATCTTTATGGAGTAGAATATTATGGCGTTTGCCACAAGTAGAACAACTATTTTTACTTGTGCAATTTCTAACGCCATGGATTTTGGAAAAACAATTGAGACATAAACGATGCTTTTTAATTTCGGATATTCTCTGATCATAATTCATGTTTATTAACCGTGGACATTGACGAACCATATGAGATCCACGACATAATGGACAAATTGGACCAGATAATCTGGATTTCGAAATCGAATCTAATCGAGGTGCATCGATTGCACCGAAATAATCCATTGGATCGAGATTATCAATGAAATCATCGTGGGATTCGACGAAATCATCTTCTATGCTAGTGAATTTATCAAAGTACATTTCGAAACCAATTTTAAAAAATGAATATGATCAGGAAAAAGTATTTTTCAACTCGAAAAGTAAAAAATGAATTTTGATCAGGATTAAATTTTATGTCACAATTGGAGAATCAGGAGCGAGATGGAAAGAAACGGAAAAGAAAACAATATCGTTTAAAAGTTCGAAATTTGGAATATTTTTGGTTGAAAATTAAAATTGAAAACCAAAAATTAACAATCTATAAATAGAAAAAACTAACTAAAGAGTCAACAAACACACGAAATCTTCTTGATAAAAATATTTTTGGTTGAAAACGAAAATTGAAACCAAAAATTAACTATATGTGGAACAATGACTAAAAGGTCGACCAAACACAGGAAATCTTCTTGAATGAAAAATAATTTTGGTTGAAAATTAAAATTGAAAACCGAAAAAAACGAACTATACTGTTTGACAAGAAAAACATTCTATCCCAAATTGGACAAAATACTACGAAAACCAGGAAATTTTAAGCAACACGAAAAAAGAACCAGAAATTTGCTTGAAAATTTAGATGCCAAACAGTTATTTTGGAAAAAAGAATTTTGAATCCAGAAACTAGAAATTTGTTCAAAAAAACTGGAAAAAGAATTTTGAATCCAGAAACTAGTAGTTTGTTCAAAAAACTGGAAGTTTTCCAAAAATTTTCAAGAAAGATATTGCAAACTAAACATTTTTCAATGGACCGAAAATGTTGGATGTAAGGATTGTCAACCTATAGAAACGAAAAAAAAATGTTTTTGAAAATGTATCAAGAGAGATATCTATGTCTAAATAGTTGAACATTTTCCCCTATGGAAAATGTTGGATATAAAGATTGCCGACCTATAAAAACGATAATGTTTAGGAAAACTTTTACTGATAGAGATGGTGAGTTCTTCCTAGGAAGATTCTCCACCCCGCAAAACGTAAAATCTATTAGGGAAAGTATAGCCGGAAATGTGCTTTAACAGCTTTGGAACCATCTATTGAAGTTATAATAATTCATTAGAAACAATAAAAAATTAAATTTTTAATTGAATAAGTTACAAGAAACCAGAAAATTTTTCGAAATATTGACTTTTTAGAACTTAATTAGTTAGTTTCTAGAACTTTTAATTTTGAATTTATAAACGTCAAAATTAAGCGAACATAAATGAATAAGTAGGCGATTTATTTTCTTTTAACGGAAAAATATTTGGCTTTATAAAAAATCTCGAACAAAATGTAGAAACAAATGCTTATATTAATCTCAGAAACAATTTTCCCTTTAACCTTTTGATAAATTTCAATTTTTCACTTTGCCCGTTTATCTTTTAGCAAACTATACAATTTATGAAAATGCCCTTTTCTATTCCAGCGTACGAGAGATTCTTTTATTCTTCCAAAGATATAACAAAATTGGGAATTTTGGGGATTTCACAAAATATTTTTGGGGATTTTCAAGTTGTGAAATCTGGCAGCACCGGTTGAAATCACTGGAATATCAGTGATGGTATGTACAAAATCTGTGCGGTACCAAATTGACTGATATAAAAATGGAATGAAATCGGGTAAAATTGCTTATTTACTCTTAAGGAAAGTAAAAAATGCTCATAAATAAGAAAAGTATCAATTTTGTATTGATTTTTTTTTTTTTTTAAATTGCATTGAAATCAAAAGGAAAATTGAATGAATGACGTTTAAAAAAAAATTAACCAAATACGGAAAAAATTGGTGTGTACTAAAAAAAATAAACGTAAAGAGTTGCCAAAAAATTATCAATTTATGTTTTCAAATTCTGGAAAACTTTATATTTATTTGGTTGAATCTTCAGAGAAAAAAAGAAAATCTTCATTACTGGAAATAAATCAAATTGGGAAAAATTAACATGAAAATTACACCGAGACTTTGCGCCGTGTTTACGAGTCTTATGTTGCATGTAAACCTTCATTTAATAAAAGTAAATGAATATGCAATTTTCGTTTTCAAATCTTAGTGGATGAATGCATGGATAAAACCAAAATAGTTCTGTATTGTATTAAATTACAATAGTACCAAAAAAGTTGTACTGTTGTGCCACTGTTTCCAACACTAAATAAGTCTGTGTCAGGGATGGAAAATCGGATTATCAGTATGGTACTAAAAATACAAAAAGTACTTTTCCAACATGAAGGTACTGAAATAGATTATTTAAAATGTTGTAAAATCGATGCTATGTAATTGATTTATCTTCAAGTGTGGAGAAAAGGTCGAACTCACATTGTACTTATTGGTTAAGTAAAATCTAAGATTTCTTCATTTTGAAAGTGAGATAAAAATTGAAGTGTTTCTTCGTTCGATAGAAGTTTCTTTGATTTATGAAGAAACCTTAGATTCTGAACCATTATTTGCGGAAAAAATTGAATTAATAAAATTTTTTATTTTATCCTTTGAATCTGTAGTATGAATATACAGTATTCTCTTCTCCCTTTACTGATGATTTGTCAAACAACTCGTTTGAAAAATCAATAACAACGGTCAATGTTCCAAATCTGTAGTAAAAAGTGAGTACCGAAAAAAAGTACTAAAGTACTGACCTTGTCATCCCTAGTTTTAAGTATGACTTCAGGGATGGGCAGTCGGAATTTCGAATTGGTACTTTTTGTAACAAGAATGTACGAAGTGTAAATAGTCAATATAATTGTTGTAAATCGAGGTTATGATTAAAAATCAATATGCAAACGTACGATACATCAGTTGCTAAAGTTTACTCTTATTGACCATGATCGCAGGAAAACACGAGACTTTAATTTAAATATTCGCTATCAAAACTAAAGTAGTTTGAAATGTGGTTGAAGTTGTTGTGTTCTATGAACAGTAACCCCAGATTCAAAGACATTAAAAAACTTTAGAACTACTTTTGTTGTAAAAAGATTTTTAAATTTTATAAAATTCCACTTTGATATTGTTAAAAAACATTGAACATATGATTGGTGTTTAAATGGTACTAAATCTAAAGTAAAAGTTAAAGTACCAGAAATTGTACTAAAGTTCTGATATTATCACCACTGGTTTTTAGTGGGAGATCAGGGATGATATGCCGGAATTTTGTAGTGGTACTTTTTGGAAATCGACGGTACTAAAACTTAATTGTTCTGTATATAATTTTTTAAACTAATAAGAACCAAAAACTTTTATGTTTTAGGAACAATATGCATAAAAGATTGGATAATGCATTTTTTCGTAAGAAAGTGCGGAAATTCTTTCAAATTTTGTTGAACAAATGTATAAAAGGTTTGAAATAGGAAGTGTACTAAATATGTACGGGGGTACTATGGTAGTACGGAAAGTGAAAATGTACATAACAAAAGTACTTAAGTACTATAATTTTCATCATTATTTAAATTGGCAAAATATATGTACAAACGAATGCAAAAACATAAATAGGAGCGCTTATTATGTTTGTGTAGATGTGTTATTTTTAAGCAGAGCTTTATGTAAATACGGTAAGTAAGAGTTTTTTTTTTTTTTTCAAAATAGAAAGAAGGTAAGTAAAAGAAAATAGATCAATGGAAGGGATCTAACAAATTGGAGGGGAAAAGAGTAAGGTAAGTAACAAAATTTTAAGAGTGATTAAAGTAATTAAGAGAAATTAACGGTGAATTGTTAAGAGCTTTGAAATTATTGCAATCAATAAAGGGAACAAAAAAGGAATATGTGTAAGTATGTTAAGAATTAATTTAATTTGGATTAATACATTAAATCTGGAAAAAAAATAATTTAGCTAATGTTTGATTTAAATGTTATATGCCATTGAATCATGAATACACTTTATGGAACCAATTCTATTTTAATGTCCCGAATTATTAACATACGCACTATAGTGACAACAATTTTATTATGTTAACTTTCTCTTCTTTACAGATGCATTAGGGATTTTTAGCATGAACCTTAATAATTTTTTCTAATAAAATGTTGTATTGACTTCCACTTCTTTTTGCACTTATTTTAAATTTTTTAATTTAGGATTTGTTTTCACTTTTTTTTCAGAATTGAATTGTAATTTATTTTTTAAATTTAATTGATTAGAATTTTATTTATTGTTTTGAATTTAAATTTAATTATGTTGGTTACATGCGGTGTAACAATTAATAGAAGAAATGACAATGAAGTATGTACGAAAGAACTGAACTATTTGCACTATCAAACACAATATATGGAATTTAGCAAAAAACAAACCTGTTTTGTATATTGTTGTTATGATGTGCCAATGAAAATTTTCGTAGACTGGTGTGTACTCCAACAGGAAATCTCAGAGTGTATCCAATTACACTAACAATCCGGTTCGAATGGGACCAATGTTTTTGTTGGAATTAGGAGCTTTAGAGTAGCTGGAAAAAAACTCTTAGTACGAGTAATATTTGTTGATTTTATTACTCATGTAATAAAATATCCAATGAAACGAAATAAAGAATAGAAATAAAACGACAGAAATTAGGATTTTGAATATTTTATTGGACCAGGATTTGGAGTACGATCTTACCAGTACGACAGTAGAAAAAGAACAAGAGCGACTTAATAATAAGTTGGACGGAAATAGCATCTACGACATATTTTCGGACTTTTGACATTACTGTTCGAATTTTCGGTATAAAAAGTGCTTACAACGTAATGTAAGTTAACAGAAGTTGACGATTTAAAAAGTGTAGAAAATTACTAACGATTTTTAATGCCAACACGATTTTGGCATTAACAGTTCACGATATAAAAAATAAAACAAAATTGTATGGGGACCTTAAAGATTGAAGATTGAGGGTAGATTTGTTGTGAGAAAATGTTACACTCAAAATAATAACTCTGTTAAATACTCTGTATATATATATTTAATCCTAGGGTTCCATGGAGGAACATAGGGCCACAACAAACTTCTTACATTCTGATCTGTCTTCTGCCAAATTTTTGATTTCACGCCAGCTTTTTCGAGTTGATTGTATTTCACTTTCAAGCATCCTTCTCCAAGTATGAGATGGCCTTCCTGGTCGCCTACTGCCTTGTGGATTCCAGTCAATTGCCATTCGTGCAATATCTTCTTGTGGTCTTCTTAAGATATGACCCAACCAATTCCATTTTCTCTTGAGGATTTCACTTTGAACAGGTATCTGGTTTGTCCTTCTCCACAGCTCAGTGTTTGATATTGTTGCTGGCCAAAAAATGTGAAGGATTCTTCTTAGGGATTTATTGACAAAAACCTGCAGGCTGTTAATCTGGCGTTGAGAAGTGTTCCAGGATTCACAACCATATAGAAGGGTGGATGTTACATTTGAGGAAAAAAGCCGTAATTTTGTTTTTATTGAGTACTGAGAGGATCTCCATACGGGTTGTAGAGCTCCAAATGCCTGCTTAGCCTTATTTATACGACTTTTGATATCGTCATCAGATCCTCCAGAGGTAGAAATTATGCTTCATAAGTAACAAAAGCTGCTTACATCTTCTAATTCATTTTCATTTATTTTGAGCTTTGTTGTATTGTTGGTGTTAATTCGCATTACTTTTGTTTTTGCAAAGTTGATCTTTAAACCGACTTTCATTCCCAGTTCATGAATCATGTTGAGTTTGGTCGACATATCCTCAAAGTTATGTGAGAGTAAGCATATGTCGTCTGCAAAGTCCAAATCCTCTAATCTACCCTGTAAGCCCCACGTAATACCTCTTCTCATAGTCGTTACCTGTCGCATCACTGTGTTTAGAACGATATTAAATAGGAGTGGTGATAAAATGCAGCCTTGTCGTACACAAACGTTTATGGGAAGATTTTCACCTAGTTGACCTTCGTGCAAGACTCGACAACAGGCAGTATCATAAAGCTCTTTGATGAGTTTAATTATCTTTTCCGGCACACCTCTACACTTAAGTATTTTCCATATAGCATGATGGTTAAGGGTGTCAAAGGCTTTTTCAAAATCTAAGTATAGTGGTGAGCGCCATTCAACAGATTGCTCTACGATTACCCGGAGACTATTTAGTTGGTCCACACAGGAGCGGCCAGGTCTAAAGCCAGCTTGTTCACATCTTAGGTCGTTCATAAATGTAGGTGACAACCTCGTGTAGATGATGCGTGTTATGGTTTTGTTGATCAGACTTAGAAGCGTTATTCCTCTCCAGTTTTTGCATTTTGAAAGGTCCCCTTTTTTCGGAAGTTTGATAATAACACCTTCTTTAAGCTCGGATGGCAAACACTTTAGGTTCCAAAAGTCATCAACGATCGGTTTAATGATAAGTGCACTAGTGGAAGGGTCGACTTTTAGAAGTTCTGGAGATATAGAGTCAATACCAGCTGCTTTATTGTTCTTGAGGGATTTTATTGCATTTTCAACTTCTGTAATGTTGGGACAACTCACATCTATATAAGTGCTATAATATAAATACTCTGTAAAATGACTGTAATCTCAATTCGTCAGATATTTGGAAGAGTTTTCTGTCAAAATACAGATTTAAAGAAAATACTTTGTATTATGTTGTGACAAAAAAACAAAGTAACTGAAGTTTTTATTTTTTATTTCGGTTTGAGTCCATATTAATTACACAGCTCAACAAGAAAATGCGTATTGGATTCTGGTTAGTGATTTGGATGGTGTCTGTTGCGCTGATTCCAAATCCGGAGCCCAAATTTGTCTATCACATCAGGATTTTGAGTAATTCGCGGTTAAAGGGCCGAAAAAGCGCATTTTTGACCCTTTTTTAAAGCTTATAAAATAATATCCTGACATTCAAATGACTTGGTATCAAGCTCATTCGAAAGCCTGTAATTTTCTCTTAAAGATAAGATAAAATTTTCTAAAAATTTAATTTTCTAAAATGGTAAAAAAATCATTAGCAAAAAACCTTCCATTTTTTCAATATTTAGTTTCCCAATTAGAAATGTCGTTAAGACATCTCAAAGACTTCCTTATGACAATGTCAGTGTACCTGCTGACTGAAAAATCTCTGACCATACAAAAAACCTCATGACATCTCCTGACTTTTTCAAGTATTTTGTCAAAATTCCTCGCCGACAAGTATTCAGGTAGTCAATAGTGCTGACTACATTATGACATGTACATAGTACGTCTGAGATCGTCCAAAAATTAAAAATTTATTAATCACGTCTTTTAATTTACACTACTTACTATTTTTATCTGTCTATTTGTTAAATTTAATTTTTTAAAACTTACTATTTTGATCTGCCTCACTTGGTCCGCGAACTCAGAACCTTCTGTTCACTGGTCTAGCACCTTACCCCTTTAGCCAAACTTTGATAATAAATGTGTTTATTTAAAAACAAATTTAAATTAATTTATTATTTGAATTGTCCTGTTATATATATTTCGTCACCTGAATTGAAAAATGCTACAATATGAATTTTTCTTCCTCAAATATAACATTTTTTTAAATACTAATTGGAATTTGGTTTCATCCAATTTAACAAGATTTTGTTAGAGTTATTTAGGCGTAATTTAGTTGTTTTTAATATTATTTATAAAAAACAAAAAAAAATATTTACAAAAAAAATATTGCAGGAGCCCTTTACAATTAAGGTGACGATATATTCAATTTATTTTGTTTTTGACAAATTTGAAAATATTATGATTTCAAAATATATTTTATTACAAACAATTTTAAGTTGTGGTTGGCCTAGTTGTCTAGCAGGTTCGACAGCTTACGTGTTGTAGATTTTTGGCCTCGGTTCAATCCCCGGTCGCGGATTTTTTTTTTTATTTTTTTTTTATTGTTTTAAGACCAATTCAATTTTATTTTTTTAATTACAAAGAAAATTAAAAGAGTTTTAAAGGATTAAACAAAATTACATCGATTTTACATCGGAAAAAACATTTTTTAGTGATGGGTCGGATTTGCTATATAATTGTCAGCATTAAAGACATGATTTTTCTAAATTGATAAGACAACTTATATGACAAGTCAGTACATTTATAGAACTTAGGGAGCTCCGACAAAAATTATGACATGTCCTTAAGTTGTCTTTAGTAAAATGTATTCACTTGCTGACTTCTACCTGATGAATCATTACTGACATTGTCTTTAAGACAAAATTTCTAATTGGGTTATTTACACAGTGTTTTTTAACAAATTTCCATACAAATTCAGATTTAAAGCACTTGTGGTTAATGATTTTTTTACCATTTTAGAAAATTAAATTCCAAGAAGATTTGATATTGTCTAAAAGAGAAAATTCCACACTTTCGAATGAGCTAGATACCAAGTCATTTGCATGTCAGGATGTTATTTTATAGGCGTTCAAAAATGGTCAAAATAGGCATTTTTTGACACTTTAACCGCGATTTTCTCAAAATTGTGACGTGATAGAAAAATTTGAGTGACCGTTTTGGAATCGGGGAACCAAACCCTATCAACTTTTTATGGTTTCATGCAAAACGCAGCGACAAACCTCTGATTTGTAGAGCGGTGTTATTTCTGAGAAATAATTATTTTTGTTGTACAATGAGAAAATCTGAAAAAAATTAATTGACAACACAGGCTAAGTGGAGATGTCGACAGCTTTCGGAAGAAGCCACCCTTCCTTCGTCAGCACTCTTCGATTGTCACTGTAGGTGTGTAAGATTAAGATCAGCTAATGTACGTTTAAATAGCTGATCTTAATCTTACACACCTACAGTGACAATCGAAGAGTGCTGACGAAGGAAGGGTGGCTTCTTCCGAAAGCTGTCGACATCTCCACTTAGCCAGTGTTGTCAATTATTTTTTTCAGATTTTCTCATTGTACAACAAAAATAATTATTTCTCAGAAATAATTAATATGGACTCAAACCGAAATAAAAAATAAAAACTTCAGTTATAAAATATAAAGCCCAACAATATATAAAACAGAATTAAAACTCAACTCATAAGGTACAATGCAATTTAGTAATATTTCTAAGAATTAGAAATACGAAATATAAATTCAAACCTAACGGACATTTTTCAAGACTTGAAAAGTCCTACTAAGGGTTGCAACTCTGAGAAAATCTACTACAGTGTAAGAAATTACAACTGTGTTGAAAAAAGTTAAAAAAAGATTCATTAATTTCGTGCTAAACGTAACATATGGGTAATGAAATGTGATATAATTCCCGTCCGCTTTTTCACCTTAATGTACGTTTAAATAGCTGATCGTAATCTTACACACCTACAGTGACAATCGAAGAGTGCTGACGAAGGAAGGGTGACTTCTTCCGAAAGCTGTCGACATCTCCACTTAGCCTGTGTTGTCAATTAATTTTTTTCAGATTTTATTCTTCAGATATTTTTTTTACACGTATTTATAGTTAGTGGACTATATTCATATATTAGCATTCCATGCCAAATCGCACATTCGAACCCGACCCCTTTCGATTTATTTCATTTTTTGATATGTTTACGTATTACATGCTACTTGCACACCGATTTTCAGTCTTTTATTCCAAGATGGTGTCGAATGATCAAGTTTTCAAAATGGCGATTTTATCAAAAAGTTAAAAAAATTAAATTTTCAATTAATTTTGATCAGAAAAAAATATCGATATCTTAAAAAAAGTTGGACAGCATTTTGTTGGTATTTAAATGGGGTTTTAGAAAAAAAAATATGAAAAATTATTTGAATTAACTATCACTTATTTTTTAACATTTAAAAAATATAACTGACTATTTGAAAAGTCTGAAACCTTCGATTTTTTTTCTTAATTCTAAAATTGTACCCTGAATAACGCACTTTTAAGCCATAACTCGAGATATACACTCAAAATAATCACTCTGTTAAATTACAGTGATACTCTGCTGAGCCAGCAGAAAATACCATAGATTTTCAACCAGCAAGATTTTTTGTTATTTTACGAAGAAAACTCTGTAAAATGATTTTGATAAAAAAACTGTAAATTTACAGAATTATCTGTAAAATATTAATAAAAGCGAAAAAAAATTTACCAAAAAAAAATTCTGTTAATGCATTTTATGAGTTCAACATTTTAAATTTAAATCCATTTTATGAGTAAAACTTCTCTGCATCAAAAACATTAAAAAAAATTAAATAATTTAAAATTAAAATTTTGTTAAATTTGCCCGCTTTAATGCTTCAAAATTGAAAATTTACTTTTTTTTTTTTGTCAATATTACAAGTTTTGAACGAGTAACTCCAATTTTACACGTCATCCTCGTAAAATTTACCAGTTTTTATTGTAATTTAAGACACTTTTTAAAGAGGGGTTTATCGGTCATATGTCAATTATATGTCTAGTATTTTTCATATTGTGTTTTGCTAACATGTTTTAAAATAAAGCTAAAAATGAAAGTGCACTGGTTTGAAATCTCCAATTTTAAATTTTTATTTAAAAAAAAAATTATAAATTAAAAAAAACATATTACACAGGAACATGAAGAATAAAAAAATGCGTTTTACGAGTAAACCACTTTTTCCAAATCTGAACGGAATTGAGTCTAATTATAATTATATAATTAATTGAAATCTGTATAAAAGGCGTATACTTAATATTTTACTTGCTTTTATATAACAATCACTAGTCGAATAGCCTGTCCCTGCCAGGCGGAACACCAAATCACTTTTCTCAATAGTTTTAATTTTTTACCAAACTTTATAAAAAATTATGTTTGTGCTTCAAAAATTTAATATTGCTAGATTGAGTTACATCAATATATTTCCAAAACTGGAAAAAAAAATTAATGAGTGTAAAAGGTTGTACACTCAAAAAATAATGTTAGTAAAATCAAATGAAAATGTCAGTTAAAATAACTACTTTGTAAGTTGTTTTGGGGTCAACTACTTTTTCAACTTACAATGTTAGTTATTTTAACTGACAAAAAACAACTGACTTATGTAGTAAAAATTACACATTTGTAGTCAAAACAACTAATATGTAGTAAAAATAAAATAATAAATATATATTTTTTTTCAAAAAATTTTTCAGAAAAAAAATTGAAGACCAAATTTTTTCCAAGTTTTTTTTAAAAAGTTGTCAAAAATAAAAAAACAAAATTTTTTTTTTTGGAAAAAACTGAACATTTTCAGAGATAAAAAAATAAAATTAACTACTTTAAATAACTGTTACTACATTACAGTACTTTTTTGTTAGTTATTCAAAACAACGACTTAAAATAACTAACAGAAATAGTTGTTTGATATTTTTCATACAAAAATAACTGACTTTGTAGTTGAGAACAACTAACTACTGTAAAATATACAAACAATTAACATGTAGTAACTTACATAATTTTCTGAGTGTATTGATTAAATTTTAGAACAAAATTTAGCACGCTCTCTGTCCATAAACCGGATATCAAAAATCCATCGTGTGGATCTGTCCATGGTCACTCCTATATACATGGCAATTGTTATCTTTCTTAGTCATGAAGGCTTTTAAAATTAGCTAAAATGTTAAAAAACACAATTTTTTCACTTAAATTTTTCCTTATAATTCTCCGTACACAGTTTAAATATTAGATCTGACTTCATAAGGATACAGTCGATTGTCAATACTTTATTGGATATCCAGGTCAGTGTTAATCTTTGCCATAATCTTTCAAGATCATAAGGTGTCTTTAAAATTAAGTAAAATGTAAAATCATAATTTTTCCACGCCCATTTCTTCTCTTAATTCTCCGTCCATATTCCAAAATTTTTAAATCTGACTACTATAGGATAAGCTGCATCGTTAGTACAATACTCGTATCCACGCCCCTTTTCCCTCTCAATTCTCCGTCCACAGTCCAACAATTTTAACTCTGACTACTTTAGGATATGCTCCAGTGTCAGGACAATATGCTTGTCAATTTTCGGCTGCTTTAAAGTTAGTTAAATAAAACACAATATTGGTTTGCCCCTTTTTCCTCTCAACTCTCCGTCTACATTCCAAAAATGTTAAATCGGACTACTTTAGAATATGCTTAATAGTTAGGACTACATGTTAGGGATTTTCAGCTTCCTAATTCATTGGGGCGGAGCTTAAAAATACTCTAAAATGTTTAAAAAAAATAATTTTGCCCCCCTTTTTCTCGTAATTCGCCGCTCACAGGCAAAAAATCCGGCTTCGTATTTTATGCTTTTAAGTCCATCAATGAGATTCAAAAGGAGCTGGATACACAGAAAATAAGAGAAAAACAAAAAAATAAATTATATATACAGAAAATAGATATAAATAAATTTACCACGCCCTTTGCCTTTCTTATTCTCCACCCATACACTGGATATCGAAAATCCAGGTACATGTTGATCTTACCCATGAAACCTTCTATATACATGCCAATTTTCAGCTTCCTAAATTTTGTCACTCCCTATTTTCCTTTCAATTCACCGACCACAGTCCAAAAATTTAAAATTCGACTACCTCAGGATATGCTTCATCGATAGGACTATATGCTACACTCAAAATAATCACTCTGTTAAATTACAGAGATACTCTGCTGAGCCAGCAGAAAATACCATAGATTTCCAACCAGCAAGATTTTTTGTTATTTTACGAAGAAAACTCTGTAAAATGATTTCGATAAAAAAAACCTGTAACTTTACAGAATCATCTGTAAAATATTGATAAAAGCGACCAGAATTTTACTATTTCATTTACTATTTGATTTCTGATCAATTTCTCTTTCCTTAATGTGTAAGTAGTGTTGACAATTGGAAAATGTCACCGAGTAAATTTGCCCGCTTTAATGCTTCCAAATTGTAAATTTACTTTTTTTATTTTTATGAAAATTACGATGTATTTTACGAGTACCTCCAATTTTACCCGACATCCGCGTAAAATTTACCAGGTTTTATTGTAATTTAAGACGCTTTTTTAAGAGCGGTTGAAATATTTAGGAGTTTTTTTGAAGAGTTTTTATTTAAAAACTGTATTACAGAGCAATAAGTAAAATAACAGTTGAAATTTAGTATTTTTGGTTACGAGAAAATGTATAAAATCTGTATTTTAACAAAAAACTCTGTTTATTATCTGTAAAATAGAGATTACAAAGTAAAAAGTAAAATTACAGATAAAATTTTGTTTTTCGGTTACAAGAAAATACAAAGTATATTCTTAAAATCTGTATTTCGACAGATAACTTTGTCAAATGTCTGTCGAATTGAGATTACATTCATTTTACAGAGTTTTTAACAGAGTAATTATTTTGAGTGTAGGAAACTTTCAGCTTCCTAAGTTATTAGAGGACTTTAAAATAAGCAAAAATGGCAATTTTCATCTTCATAGGTCATTGGGGATCTTCAAATTAGTTAAAATATTAAAAAACACAATTTTGCCACGCCCCATTTTTCTCTTAATTCTCCTACCACAGTTTAAAAAATTAAATCCTATTACTTCAGGATATGCTTCATTGTTATAACTAAATGCTATGCAGTTTTCCGCTTCCTAAGTCATTTGGGGGCTTCAAAAGAAGTAAAAATGTTTAAAAAATCCCAATTTTGCCGCGGCACTTTCCCCCTAAATTCTCCGCCCACATTGCGAAAATTTTAAATCCGACTACTTGGGGATATGTGCCGGCTGTAGGCAAAATCGCCCAAAGAAAAATCGCCCAAAAAATTTTATGAAAAATCGCCCAAATGCAAAATCGCCCAAAAAATATGAAAAATGGCCCAAAAAGAAAAATACGAAACTTCGCCCAAAATTATCGAAAAAAAGCCCAAAAACGAAATGAAAAATGGCCCAAAATAAAAAAAATATTTTTTTTAACACATTTTTTCCAAAGCACAAACTACACAGAAAAGCTTTCTTTTGCGGAGAGGGTGGGTCTAAGGCATGGAGTTTGTATTCCCTAAGCCCGGCCGAAGGCC
The DNA here is from genome assembly GCA_963921195.1 of Pegoplata infirma. Classification (NCBI taxonomy): domain Eukaryota; kingdom Metazoa; phylum Arthropoda; class Insecta; order Diptera; family Anthomyiidae; genus Pegoplata; species Pegoplata infirma. The sequence goes on along the minus strand of OY992537.1, from coordinate 8,148,280 downwards.
GCGTACGCAAAAGCACTTTAAGACAAAGACAAAAACTTTTAAGATAAGACCAAAGGTTACTTGTTTATTATTTATTTTTATAGATCGTTGTTTTGAGAATACAGCCCGTAAAATGCATAAGTATCAAATTAACTCTAATCAAAGCGCCGCAGGCGAAAAATTTTACCAACAAATTTTAACAAAAAATCGCGCGATTTTTTGTTAAAATTTGTTGGTAAAATTTTTCGCCTGCGGAGCTTTCATCGGAGTTGCATGCTGTTTTTAAATTCATTACTTTTGATTTTCTAATGCGCTGCGATAGATTAATATATAGCGTGGTAATCTGCATGTAAGAGCAGGGGCTTTGGGTTCGATTCCCACCAGAGCCTTTGCATGTTAGCAACAACAAAACGGTTTTGCTTCAGCTTATTCTTGGTAAGTTAAATATATAATTTACAAAAAAAGAACACGATATCCGTTTTCTGTTTCTAAAAATAATAATATACTGATTTATTGTGGCATACATATTTCAGTTTTGACATTTTAAGATTTTGACAAAAAATAAAACCAAAATAAAATTGGGCAATTTTTCATATATAATTTTTGGGTTATTTTTCGTAATGAAAAATCACCCAATTTTTAATTTCGAAATTTTGCCCAAAAACTATGAAAATTTGCCCAAAAATGTTGGGTAACTTTTCATATGAAATATGACCCAAATTTGTATGAAAAATTTTTGGGCGAATTTTCGCTTTCTTTTTTGGGCCATTTTTCTTTGGGCGATTTTGCCTACAGCCATATGTGCCATCGTTAGGACTATATTCTAGGAAATCATCTTCCTAAGTCATTCGGGGGCTTTAAATTAAGCAAAAATGTCAAAAAATTGAATTTTGCCACGCCCACTTTTCCGCTTATTTCTCCGCCCACAGGCAAAAAATCGAAAATCCGGCTACGTTAGGATCTGCCCCAGGTGTTTTACTATATGTATGCCAATTTGCAGCTTTGTAGCTCATCAGTGGGCTTCAAAAAGCTCTGGATAGACAAAAAAAGAGGAACACACAAATAGGGAAATTATATATATAGATACGCAACGGTGGACATCGGTTTATTTTTAATAATTCGGCAATTCAATAAGTACTGAACCGATTGCAGCGAAATTCATACCGGTTATAGCAATAGTAATTTCGAGCTTAAGTTTGTACTCTGGACTCCATATGTCCAATACGGGCAAGACCAAGAGCCCCTTAAGTAAAACATATTAAGTATGCAAAAACTTTAAATGCTTCCAGTTTACAACGTCCTCGAGCATTCCTCAGTGCCGCCGTGGTGACATGTCAGAGTCACTGCTGACAGCCACAAGACAAATCTATGTATTGAGTTGAGGACAGTTTCATATAAATTTCCAAAATGTCCTCACTCAAAATCAGCAGTAGTTAGGACATGCTGACTTTCTGGGGACATGTCACCTATGACGTCTTTGGGGAAATGTCTGATGTAGGTCAAACGAAAATAAAAAAAAATTTCGTATTTCCTTTAGTTTTTACTTTTATCCACTTTCCTTTGTAAATTATCTTTCTCATATTTAGAAAAAACTTTTCGCCTTTTATAGTCTCAACTGGATTTGAACCTGGAACCTTTAGTTTATTAGTTCCACACCTAACTACTTGTTCCAAACTTTATTTTGAAAAATGTTAGGTTTGGTTTTTCCCACGTTCAAGAAATTAAAAAAAAAATCTTAAAATTTGTTGGCTCCTTGATTATTTTATAGATCTTGACACCAATTTTGGGAAACGTTTGGAAAAATTCAAAACTTAAATTAAGCTTATTGTGATATTCGTTTTAAGCACACCGAAATGTGATACATTTATTTTTAAAAATTAAAATTTGGAGCGCCGGGCGATTCGAGTTAATTTATTCCTATTAAGTATACACAAAATTTTTGCCACACATATTTTTCGATACACTCAAAAAATATTTGTCATAAACAGCATACGTGGAGACGCAGAACAAAACGTACTTTTTCGCATTTTAAAATTATTTGTAAAATTATATGTTACGTGTTTCGTCCGCTTATAAAAGGGCATGCACCGGGAATTAGTAAGAAGTTTTATATTTAATAATATATAATTAATAAAAAATGTCTTATTTTTTCTAGGTTCATGCTCATTTATTAAGATACGGAATAAATAATCCTTAGTAACCCAATAATTTTAAATTTGCAAAAAAGTACGTTCTTTTCAAAGATTCTTCATATCTTAATTTCATGAAATTAGTACATTGGCTTTAAAACATGAATATCCTTGAAAAATTTCCTGAAATTTTTCTTTAATATTTTTTTTCTTCTCTGTCAAGTACATGTAACTTTGTAAATCTCTTGTAATTTTTTAATTAATATTTTTTTTTTGTAAATTTTGCTAAAGGTAAAAGAGAAAAACATGCTACTTTAAGCAAAGGTATGTAGTATATGTTTGTGGTTTTCATATCAAAGAATTTCTTGTTTTGAGAGTTTTCTGCACATTGATCACAATGTCAACAACAATCTAGTCTTTGGTTTTGATAAATAAGAAAAATGTAAGAAAAAAAACCCCAAAATGAAAAAGAAAACACTTTGTAAATAAATGTTTAAATACTTAATTACTTTACTTTAATGCATACATATCAACATCTTTGTTGTTTACATACATACACCTTAGTAAGTATTATACATAAAACCTTAACTCACACACATACATCGTAAAGTGTTTGGTTGTATAAGTAAGTTGTCAAGGACACTGGTTTCTTGTTTCCTTCCTCTGGTAGTCTAAGCCGTTGTGTTACTTAAAACATATTTTTTTCAATGTTTTCTTTTATTTTATTTTCTTTTTTCAATGTGTTACCTTTCGTGGGAATACAACATTTTAATTACTTAACTTTTTTTTCTGTTTCTCAGTTCTTGTAAGTATTTGTGTGTGTGGGTGTATGTGGGATGTAAGTTTATAGCAAAGTGTTTTTCTTTTTTATTTTAAATATTTTATATTTTTGTTTTTATACCAAGTATTAGCAGTAATGCCCGACATTTCTCGGATATGATTTTAAAATTTTTATGTTGCCAATAACCCGATTTAAGTGAATATCGGGGGAAAATTTTACTTAGCGACTTACAATTAGTTTTCAGAAGGCTAGCGATGCACGCGAACGAACATTTTACATGTATTTTGTTATTGTTACATAGGAAAACGATGGGGTTTTAGCCCACTCAAAAATTATGTCATTAACTGTTTGTAATTTATAAAAAAAGATTCTACGTTTTGTCGTTTTTAAAAGAAAAAACATTTTTTCATTGTTATTTTTTTTTTTAAATGACTATTTCTGTTCTTTGTTTCAAAAATAACAACATAAAAAATAAAGACTTTCATTAGCATTCAATTTTTAAAGTCATTTATTTTTGTTCTGTAAGTACAAATAAGTGATTCTTCTTTAATTTTTAATGATTTGTGTTTTTTTTTTTAAATTGTTGGAATTTTTTAAAGAGAATTCATTAGATTTACCTACTGTGTTGGTTATTTTTTGTAGACAAAAAATTCAAAATTTTTTTTTATAGAAATGAAAAAACATGTTTGTATCAAGTGACTTTGCCTCGATGGGTAGAGTGTCTGGCCAGAATGTAATTGATTGCGGGATCGATTCTCCAAAAATGTTATCACAAATTTTTTTAAACAAAATACAATAGAAAAATTGTAAAAATAACCTACGAAATTATTAATTTTTAATGTCTTCGTATACTTTTTTTTACCTTATAGATCCTTCATTTTAAATATCAAGTTTCTAGGATCATTATTTCAGAAAATATAAAAAGTATGAACTTTTTTACTCCTTTTATCCCTTCAGAAACCGAATTTCCAAAAGGAACTTTTTTCAGAATGTTTTTTTTTTACCGAAGGATCATACTATCAAAGTTCCAAGTTCCATTATTTAAGGAAATGCAAAAAGGCCCAAAAAAACACATTTTTACCTCTAAGAAACAAAATTTCGAAAAGTACATTTTTTAGGAAACAGAAGAAGTACCAAAAGTATACTTTTTTACCCCTTTTACCCCCTTTAATTTCGATAATTTTTAATGGGTTCCATTATGATAAATGATAAATTTATCTCCTCTTTACTAATTGAAAGTGATTGAGGGTAGAACAAACAAATAGATGATGTAGGTATGTTTGGTTTTCATATACATACATATCCTTAAATACACTTATATAAAATATATATTTATATACATATGTATGTAAAACAATTTTATATATTTATAAATCTTTTTTAGTGTAACAAAGAAAAAAGTTGGAAAAATAAAACAAGAAAAAGATTCCATTTAAGCTTTTAAACACCTAAATGTCTTTTAGTAAAACAATTTTAATAAAAATTCCAAACACCTTGTATGTGTTATATATTTGTGTTAGTGTTTGTTTGCTTGTATGTGTTTTATTGTAAAGTGTTTAAGTTTAGTTTGTTGTGTAGCAAGTACACAGAAAATAATATTCCAAAAAATGAGGGAGCATAAAAATGGCCTCGAACTAGAATAAACTCTTTTTCATTCACAATTAAAAAGTCGAATAAATAAATTAATTTTTATTATTTTAATAAAAGTTAAACAAAATTTTCAATCTTACTCTTAGTACGAGAGAATTTGTCTTCTATTAGAAGCAAAAACCAAAATTTCATTTCAAATTTGCCGACGGCAACCATGCTGAAATCAATCAACCTGTTTCCAATTATATTTGATTGTGATACTGGTAAAATTTCGAAATCATAGATTTTTTATTTCTTTGGGAAAATTTTCTATTTGTAGGTACACTAAAAGTGTTTCCTAAGTTTTTAAAGTATTCTGATGATGGGAATATTGGAAAATACCCGAAACGATCGTCCATTCATTTCTAAAAATTATTAAATTTTTCGAAAGCAGAAACTGGGTATTTGCTGGCAGAATATCCTAATAAAGCAAGTAGAGTTAACATTTTGGTATGTTAATTCACAATTGAGAACATTAAATTGGCCTCGAACTAGATTAAACTCTTATCCAATTAACTCAAGACTATAAAAAATTTGCTCAATCTCTATTTTATTTTTTTCTGTGTACATGTGGGTTGATATATAGTAATTGTTGTAAGCTTTTGTCAGCAGGTGTAAGATTTTTTTCTTATATTAAAATTGTGTCAAATACATTTTCTAAGACTATTTCATTTTTAAAGAATGTAGTTTTTCAAGAAACTAAGTTTTTGCTTAAAACGGGAACGATGTTAAAAAATAAACTTTAAAGAACATATTTAATGAATTTTATATTTATGTTTATTAATAAACTTTAAAGAATTTTTTTTTTCTATTCTTTTAGAGGGGGCCCCAATAATATAAAAAAAAAAACAAAAACAAGTAAGAAAACTACAGTATAGACAATATTATACCATACACCAGAGTTTGCCCGAAAAAGCGGTCTCAAATCCAAGCATCAACCTAGTGAATCTATTTTTAGTTAGATATTTTCTTAGGATAGAAAATACACGAAAATCAAATTTTGAGTGAAATCGCGAAATTTGAAATGCGAAATGAGTATAGGGGACTGATTGTAACACCGTTCTACAGCCAATATTAAACCAGATGTTAGATGTCTGAATGTTTAGATAAGCGGAATAAAGCTGCATTTACAGCTTTTCATTTCCTTATCCTGAATCATTTTAAAGGACTTCATGTTTTTAAAAGATTACATTTTGTCAAATATTTTTTTTTGTACTTTTCTTATAATGTCACTATTCATGGCAAAGAATTTATATTTTTTTATTTTGCAATATCAGAAAATAAGCGGAGATCCTGCTCTTTCATTTGCCATCACCAACGACATCATAGGGCAAGTAGAAATATTTAAAAAATATATTACAAAAACGTTATCCTCTTCAACTTTAACCCTAGGAGGTTCAACCAGGTCTGAGCAGACCTTTTGCGTAATAAACTGTGAATAAATCTGTTGTTTTTCGTTTTTGAGACGAATCCGTTTATGACTTCCTAGAAGCGGGTCTTGAGAACAAACTTAGCTCAACATCAGACTGCTTATATGTTTCTATGAGGTTTTATTCGTGCTTAGAAAAAAATAGTCATAAACGTACAAACTAGGTCTGTGCAGACCTATGAATTTGAATGAATGGTAAGGCATGTTATTGAAATTAGTTTTGTCTTTTCTGCTCGTAAAATGTGTAAGGGGACCGTACAAACAAACACATCGTTTTCACTTACTTGGCTAGGTTTAAATATCGGTCCAAAACCAAACAAAAATATAGGTCTGCGCAGACATAGTTTTCATGCTTGCCAAGGTCTAGTCAGACCTAAAAGTTATTTGAATGGTGTGGCATGCGATTGAATTTTTTTTGAGTTTTTTGTGCTAAGAATGTGTATGCAGAACGCACAAACATATTTACACACACTTTTAGGATTTCTGCTTATGTAAACCCCTACAAATCACAATAGGTCTGCGCAGACCTAGTTGTTACGTCTGTGACTTTTTTTTTCCCTGAACATCCTAGGGTTAAAGTCCATTTAAAAAGAAACGGAATCACGAAATGAAAAACTGTAAATGCAGTTTTACTACATTTCGTCTCCAGTTTAAAACTAATATTATCTAGTTTGTGTTTAACGACTGCTCTTAATTTTTGTCGGACGGTGTAATCAAATAAAATGAGGTACCTAAAGAACACGTGAAAGAACTGTAAACAAATTTTAGTCAAATATTTTGCATTATTAAGTATTTTAACAGAATTAAATGAATGTAAAGCATTTAAGCCAATTTTGAAGTAGACATTCGTAAAGGAGCAAGGTATACACATGGACCGATTTTATTAAATTTTAATAAGCTTTTTCCTAAGACCGAAGAAAGCCTAAGTCTCCAATACAAAAAAAAAGTTTTTAAAATTTCGTTCTTCTGATGTTGTTTTAGTTCTATAAAATTTTCAAAATTCTAAAAATGATAAAAATTTAACGAATTGTTATCACTAGGGATGAGATTTCCATGCAAATGCATGTTTTTTGTCGATAGTCTAAAAACGATTTTGACCAGTTATCTTTCCGAATCAAGAAATTTGCTTAAAAATGGCATCGATTTGTTTTTGCATATTTTTGCATATATTGGTAAAAATTCATATTTTTGCATATTTTGGTTTTAAATGCATATATTGTGCATATTTTCTGCTTTTAAGTGCATATTTTTGCATATTTTAATTTAAATTAGCAAAAACACAAATTGAAATTTATTTGTTTCAAAACCTATTCTAAATTTTAAAAATTTATTATGAAAATAAGAAAAAAATTTTTTTCTTTTTAATTTTTTTTATAGATTGTCATAATTTCTAAAAAAAATCTTGCTTATATAAAGTTTTAAATGTTACCATTTAAGGCCGTTGTAATTTTTTGCTTTTTTAAGAAGTTTTTCAAATGAAAACAAGTCTTTTATTGCGCATATATTATTTTTTAGTGCATATTTTAAGGTTTTTTAGTGCATATTTTGAATTTTTTAGTGCATATTTTAAGCGCATATTTTCGTTTTTTTAGTGCATGAAAATCTCATCCCTAGTTATCACATCTCGAATTATTGCTTATTTAGAGTTGAATTTTTAGATTAAAAAAAAATCGAAGGTTTCCGAATTTTTCAAAAAGTCGATTTTGAGCTTTAAACATTAAAAATCAAATTATTTTATTTCTCATAATTTTTTCATATTCTTTATCTAAAACTACATTAAAATACCAACAAAATGTTGTCCATTTTTTAAGATATGGACATTTTTTTACTTGTCAAAATTAATTGTTTTATTATTTTTTGAAAAACTCACCATTTTAAAAAATTGATTACTACAAGAGGCTGAAAATTGGTATGCAATTTGCATTTAATAACCAAAAATAAAGGAGGTTGTGTTCAAAAGACTGCGATTTGGCATGAAATGTCCCATACTTATTCATGATACTCGATAGATTTTAGGTCGATCTGGCGAAATTCGTCCTTAGTTCGTCTGTCTGTTGAAAACACGCTAACTTTTGAAAGACATATGAAGGAAAATACCTCAAGTAAACACATTTTTTAGTTACCACGCCAGTTCTGAACGGAATTGGTGACAAACTCTCTGAGTTAGAGTTGTTCGAATTTTGACGTTTAAGTCAACAGGCCCCTTTTTTTGGATCTATTAAACTTTTTAGCTATTTCAGTCACAAAGTTTTGTTCAAAATGTTTTTGACGGACTTTTTGTTCAACCTTTTTAAAAATAAATAAAACAAGTAAGAAAGCTATATTCGGCTATGCCGAATCTTTAAATACCCTCCACAATGTTAACCAATGCACTGTGGTTTCGCGGACAACCTTTGTTGGCCAAAATTCAATTTTCCCAAAATTGATTTTATAGAAAGTCGTAAACACTTACAAACAACAGAAAACATATTTTATTTTTGTACAAACTCATTTACCGCTCAAAAACAAATTTAGCTAAAAATAAAAAAAAGTATTTTTTTAAATTTTTTCAATTAATTTTTTGAGTTTAAATACAAAAAATTTTTTATAATATTATACATGGAAAACAAAAAAATTATAACAATTTTTACCACAAAACCTATTTAAAACCAAAATTTTTTCCATTTTTGTAATTTTGGTCAAGAAAAGTGATAATCGGAACTATAGTGCAATGCAAATATTTAAAAAACAAAAAAAATATTTTATAAGTATGTATGTATGAAAATTATATAAAAATTATATAAAATCAACCACGTGGCAAGTGTATGACACATACTACGTATTTTTAACTTTGATACAAATAACAACAAGCCAAACAACCATCAACAACTACAAAAACGCGCTGCCACGCCATATCATAGAGGTTTATATTGAAACTCATCTCAATTGCCCATAGCTTCTTAACCCCTGAACCGATTTTGCCATAATTGGTACCAAAATAACCAGAAGAACGTTGAGAACAATAATATAAGAACCTATTTAAAATTTTATTTGAATATGTCAACCATGAGCCAAGATAAATCATTTTAAAATTTTGGGTTAAATAGCTGGTGCCTCGCCCCATTGTGCGATTCGGCCCAAATTTTTTGTGAGTGTTAGGAATGATAAAATTACATTAAATTCAAAGTTTTGTTTACATTAATTCAACAGGTGTCAAGTTATAGCATTTATTTTGTGTAAAATTCACATTTTCACTCATCAAAATTTACATTTTCACTCATAACTTTTAAAATACTTAACCGATTTAAAAAAAAACCCATCAGATTCTGCCTAGGAGAATTACGCAACTTTTGGTACCCCAGGCGTTTAAATTGGTTCTGGATTATAGCCAAAAACGTGATTTCAACAGACAGACAGACGGACAGACAGACAGACAGACAGACGGACATCGCTAGATCGACTTAGAATCGATCAAGGATCATTAATATATATCGTCGAACTATATTCAATAAATGCCAACTCTAAAAAGCTTACTGTTCAGGAGAGCTAAAAAACTAGTTATTTCGCATATTATTGCAAAAATAAACAATGTACCTTCCACAAGATGGTTTAAATATTCTAAACAATTTTTACCTATGCAAAAATTTTCATATTTTGCACTTGTTCGCGTATTTTTCAGAGATGGCATTTATTACTATATCAAAAAACCAATATATTTTTAGAGTTGGCATATTTTGTCGGAAAATAAAAATACATTTTTTTTTGAAAAATTTTTAAAATTTTTTTTTTTTTTGGTTTTTGTTATCCTTAGTACGGCAATTGCAAAAACTGAACAAAAAATTAAAAATCTTTGCATATTTTTAAAAGTTACTAGCTCCGAAAGCCTTTTAATCTCAGGGTGGTCAACTTTGGCACTCTGTAACTCACGCTGTATTGCAATAGGGTCACTCCAAACTAGCTATTTTGAAAGCTTATATCATTGACTTTATTTGTTCCATTCATTATGTTTCAATCTGATAAATAGTTTGAAAGTTACATAAATATAAGCAATTTTTTTTTTTGCAAACACTATTTACCGATATTTTCAAAATGGCAATATCTCGAGAACCAGTCATTAGATATCAAAATCTTTACAAGATTCGTGTTTAGCATGGCAAATGCAATAAGATATGTGGTCTAATTTTTTTTAAAAAAATTTTTGAAAAATTTTTGGAAATTTACAATGGGAGTTGGCATTTATTTCCACCAAAAAAATATGTACTTTGAGTTAGCAGAATAACAAAAATGGATGTAAAACGACAACAAATTATTTTTCTGCTCTGAAATTTTTATGGCAGATAGGTATTACATAGGGGAGCTATTTGCCATCGGAAACTCATTTCCGTCAAATTTGAGTTGGCATATTTTGAATATAGGTTCACGATATACTTTATGGGGTCTTAAACCAATATTTCAATGTGTTACATACGGAATGACAAACTTATATATACCCTCTATCACTAGAGTGGAGGGTATACAAATTTCAAAACGCCAAAATTTTACCAATTTTTTTCAAAATCGAAACTATTTTTTACTTTTTTTTAACAAAAACTACTTTTTTATATTTTTTTTGTTTTGACTCAAAAGAAAGCTTATTTTTTTTTCTATTAGACCTGGTTATCTATAAAGAAGTTACGTGATACAAAACACGCTGAAGCTTGGCATATATATTTGCTTTTCCCCTGGTGTATTTAGTGTTGAGTTTACCAAAATAGGTCTATTGGTTCAAAAATTATGAGCAAACGCGCTGTATTTAAAATACAAACAAAACAAGTAAAAAAAAAGTTAAATTCGACTTGGCCGAATCTATGAATACCATCCACAATTCCCTTTTTAAGTGATTGTAAATTTTCTAAAGTGTAAAAATAACATTTTTGATTAGAAATATTTTATTTTGTGTAAAAAAAACTATTTTCTTTTTTTTTAGTGTAATATTATTTTTGAGTGACAAAAATACATTGAAAAATATTTTTGTGACTTACCAATGTTTTTAAAGCATGTTTAACGGGTTTTCAACACATGAACTGATGGTGAACCTAATCTGCAATTCACGGTTTTGCTAATAACTTTCGAACCACGGAACCGATTTCGCTGAAATTCAACACGAATAAGGCCAGGGGAACGGCAAATATAAATGTATGCCAAGCTTCAGAATCCTCAGGTTTGCCTTTCAAAAGTTAGCGTCTTTTTTATCTTGTAAATTCAAGAAAAACCCTTGCCGAAATTCAGTCTTTTGCTCATAACTTTTGAATCACTGGACCGCTTTTGCTGGATTGCAATACCAACCTGACCAGGTAAGTTCCGAACATATATGCCAAACTTCAGGAGCCTCCGTAAAGTTAGCGTGTTTTCAACAGACAGACAGACGAACAGACGGACGGACGAACTTCGCTAGATCGTCTTAAAATCGATCGAGGATCATGAGTGGAGGGTATAAAAATAAAAATGACAAGGAAAATTTTAAAAAAACTTGTTAACTCGAAACGACTTCTATTTGTAAAAAAAATTGTATTAAAAAAACTTCTTTTTTTTTAAATAGCTAGTTTATCGCGAAAAACTAATTAGCTAATGGGAAAATAAAGTGTATAGGATTTGTTGCAAATTTGACTAACATTACTCTGGGTTCATGGCGGGTAGATCGGAGATACAAAACTCACGAAATTGATTTAAAAAAAAAAATATTAAAAAAATTTATCAGTGAAAAATATTTTCGATAAAATTGTATAGCTTAGCGGTACATATTACATGTAAAACAAGTAAAAAAGTTAACTTCGGCCCTGCCGAATATATTGATACACCCCACAAAGTAAACAAGATTATTTAAAAAAAAAAGTTTTTTGGAAAAAGAATTTCCGCGGAAAAAATTTTTGGTTTAAATACCAATAGGCATCGAATTATGTTCACAAATGTCAACCAGCAGCTGAATAAAGCATTTCCCATTTTTAGGTTATGAGGCAGGTCCAGCGAAAAAAAAACATGTGTACCGTAAGTTTCTGAATAGGTTGAATGGATAGTCCTATATGGAGCTAAGAAAATTGCGTTTGTGGTTTTTAAATTTTTCAAAAACTGGGTTTAGGAGGCGTGGTCAAATATTAAAAAAATGGTCAAATTTGTGTCGAAATTAGAAAAAGATAGTGATATTATTTTTTCTTTCACCTTCGCCTCTATGTTTCTCTATGGATTAGAGTTTTGTCTATCCACACAAAAAAATTCAGTCATGTGTTGTTCCTTTTTTTTTTGAGAAAATCGAATTTAAATTTTGACTGTCATAACAATTTAGTAATTTGCTTGTATTATCTTGTATCAACATAGCGTGTGAGTAACATTTATGCAAATATTTAATATACATCGCTAAGTTGAAATAAGAAAATACAAGCAAATTACAAAATTGATATAAAATTTAATATTCAAATGGGATTTTCTCAAAAAAAAAACGAATAACGCATGTTTGAATTTTTATGTGTGGATAGACAAAAATCTAAACTAAAAAAAAAAATAAAAAAATGGAAAATTTTCATATAGGGTTATTCATACAACATATTCAGAAATTTTCGGGACACATGTTTTTCTGTACCGGGACATTTGGTGTGGAATGCTTCTTATGTGGAATGTACCAACATTTTCGAGGTTTTCTTACATTTTTGTTCATAATTTTTGAACCGCTGAACCGATTTCACTCAAATGCATTACCAAACTGCTAGAGACAACAACATATAAACGTGCTAAGTTTTAGTCACATCTGAGTAATATCTCTACGGGAAACGAACCAGTCACGGAGTTAGTCACGTGACTGGAACTTTGTGGCAGTAACCTGTCCCTGATTTGGTTCTTTCCTTTGTAAAAGACTGGTCACTTTAACATGGGGTTGTCCTAGGAGGGGGTAATTTCTACTACTTGTGCTCCTCGTGCTATGTCACAGAGATTGTCAAATATGACACACCACCGGAGAGGTTTAAGTAAACATGCATTAGAACAAGTTAAAATTATCATATTCAAAAGTGGTTTCACACATGGCACGTGGTGACTAAAAGAAGACAGGTTTTATATGAATTATTTTTATTCAGTCCAGTGATATGTTCTCTTAGAGCAGTCCAATGATATGTCGCAGGACTACCATGAACAAATATAGCACTTGACTGGTTAAAGGAGACATACCACGAGACTGAAGAAAAATAATTTACATTGAACACATCAAAAAGCAGTCGCCTTGTGATATGTTTCATAAATAGTTCAAAACTTTCAGTTTAGTGACACATCACTATACTGGTCTAATTGAACATATCATGATACTAACGAAGAATATGCTATTTAAGTACATTGCTAACAAGTTCATTTTTAAAATTTTTTTTATTTTTTTTTTTTTTCTGAATATACATAGGTTGATTTTTTATCAATTGCTATGAGTTTTTTTATTTTACCGAAATTCAATTGGGCTTTTTTGTATTTCAATTTGCCTTTTTTGAAATTCAATTGGTCTTTTCTCTATTTCAAAACTTTTTGCACCAAACATATGGAGTACAGGAACAATGGGTTTTCGCTGATGTTTGTAACTACACGAAAAAGGGACTAAAATGACCCCTAAAACTGGGAGATAGAGGGTTAACATGTTCTTTACCATTTTTAATTTTATTTCAGAAAATAAAAATTATATTTCAAAAATTTCCAATTATATTTCAGAAATTTCCAATTATATTTCAAAAATTTCCAATTATATTTCAGAAATTTCCAATTATATTTCAGAAATTTCAATTTATAATTCAGAAATTTTCAATTATATTTCAAAAATTTCAAATATAATTAAAAAATGTCCAATTATAATTAAAAAATTTCCATTTAAAATTAAAAAAATTCCAATTATATTTCAGAAATTTCCATTTATATTTCAGAAATTTCTATTTATGTTTCAGAAATTTCCATTTATATTTCAGAATTTTCTATTTATATTTCAGAAATATCCATTTATGTTTCTGAAATACAATTGGAAGTTTCTGAAATACAAATGGATTTTTTATACCCTCCACTTAGTGATAGAGGGTATATATAAGTTTGTCATTCTGTTTGTAACTCATCGAAATATCGATCTGGGACCCCATAAAGTATATATATATTCATGATGCCCGATCGATTTTAAGACATTCTAGCGATGTCCGTCTGTCCGTCTGTCTGTGGAAAATGCTGTCGCGGACAAAATATTGCGCAGAGATGACTGAAGCTTAACATATTTATTGGAAGTACTCCCGAGAAGTTTGGTATTGCATTTGAGCGATATCGGTTCATCGGCTTAAAAGTAATGAACACCTCAAAAATTTCAGAACATTCAACATAACCTAAAATTACAAAATGCTTTAATTCGGCTTCTGGTTGGCATATGTGAACATAATTGAACACCAAATGGTATTTAAACAAGTACAAACATATATTTTGACAAAAAAAGAAAAAAATCGCGGATTTTTTTTCACAAAATTTTTTTTCGCGGAAATTTTTTTTTTCAAAAAAAATTGCTTTTTTCAAAAGTAATTTCCTTTTAAATAAAGTATTTTGCAATAATCTTTTTGAAATTGTGGAGGGTATCACTATATTCGGCAAGGCCGAATTTAACTTTTTTACTTGTTTTAATTATAAATGGAAATTCCTTAAAAGCATTTAGAAAATTTGGAAATGCAAATGGAAATTTTTGATATACAAATGGAATTTTCTGAAAAGCATTTAAAAAATATTGAAATACAATTGGAAATTTCTGAAACATAAATGGAAATTTCTAAAATATAAATGGAAAATTCTGAAACATAAATCTTTCTCAACATAAATGGAAAGTTCTGAAATATAAATGGAAATTTTTGAAATATAAATGGAAATTTCTGAAATATAGTTGGAATCTTTTAAATTATAAATGGAAATTTATGTTATGAATTATAATTAAAAATTTTTGAATTATATTTAGAAATTTTTTAAAATATAATTAAAAATTTTTGAATTGTAAATGGAAATTTCTGAAACAGAATTTGAAACTTCTGAAACATAATTAGAAATTTTTAAAATATAATTTTTTAATTATTTTTTTTAAGCATTTTGCTTATGCCACAACAACTTTTGACATTTTACAACCCCTAGTGAAATATGATCCAGAAAGTTTTTGTAGAACATCTTAACCTTTTAAATGCATATTTATTGGCGTTCTATGAGCATGTTGAAAAAAAAAAAATTCCTAAAACGACCCCTAAAAATGGGAGATAGAGGGTTAATATGCTATAAGAAAAGAACCGCCATCGAAGTTGTCAACACAAGAAGTAGGTTTAATACATTTTTTTGGACTTATTCCAATCGCCTTTAAAACAAAATTTAAAAACTTTGGTGGACCATAAAAAAATGCGATATACAAAGAATGAAAACCTAAGATTTTAAAGGTTTTAGCTAGTACAGTGATCTGACACCACTTTAACAGCAACTTTATCAGTTCTTTAAAACTAGTTCAGTGTTATGTCACCTTTTCTTCCGCCACAAAATCGGTTCTGTTTGAATCAGTTCAATATAAATACGAATTTTTATAGTCACGTGATAGGGTTTTCGGAACTCATTGTCATTTTTTCATTTATATCTTATTATTTTGTAACCTGTTCTGTATCATGTCACCACTTCAACTGTAAAGTTTCCAGTACTTTAAGATTGTCTTTGGTGGTATCCCGGGTAAAAATGAAATATATATGATCATATATGAAGATATATGGATCATATATGGATTTATATAACCATATATTATCATATATGCCTCCATATATGTTTATATATGATCGGATCCGAAAATTGGCCCGATATGAGCTCATATTACGGATCCGATCATATATAAACATATATGGAGGCATATATGATAATATATGGTTATATAAATCCATATATGATCCATATATCTTCATATATGATCATATATATTTCATTTTTACCCGGGATGTTATATTTTCTCCAGTTACTTGATATATCATTATTAAACTCGTTAATGTTCTGCCACCTTTTTAATAGTCATGGGATTGGTTTCTTTACCGAAATTACCACTTTCACTTACATTGACATTTTGGTTTTCACCAGTTTTGTGATATGTACATTATTCACATATCATATATTTGGCACTTTGGATCAATCGACCCCTCATTTCCCGTAGGGATTATTGGGCCGCGATCACCATTTCAACAGACAGACGGACAGATGGATATCGCTAGAATTTCTTGGAATCGGTCAATTATATGGTATTTCGATAAGCTACAAACAGAATGAAAAATTTATATTTACACTCTATCACTTGGAGGAGGGTATAAAAAATAGTCGCGTTTAGGGTGCATTTTCGTTGTAAACTAGAAATATTGGCTAAATGGAATTACGAAAACTTTTTCTAGTAATTTGACTTTGTTTTGAGTATATCAAACTCAAACGTGAAGAAATTAATTAAAATTATTTTAATGTACATTAATATTTGTTGCATTAAGTTATTTCTTTGCATGATAATTTAAAAAAATGTGTATATTTTATATACATCATATGTATTAAGATCTTAACTTTTTCTCCAGTATTTTCTTGTTAAATAAAATGAAATAAATGAAAAAAACATAAGTACATATACAGTGCATTTCATGTAAATGTAAAAGATGATGATGATGTTTTGCCAAAAAGTTTACATAGTTAATAATAAAACCATTTGCTATGAAAACAATTCATTTGTCTTGCAACAACACCATTACTTATGGTTGTTTGTATGGCTGGTGGATCGGTTTGCAAAGAAAAATGTTAAAAGAATTTTATCGTCTCCTGCTGCTGCAACTACTACTTCGAATACTGCCTCTACACCAATCAACAAAAAATGCATTTGTGGTATAAGTTTCCATAGAAAAACATAAATTGAAGTTGTACAACATCCCAGGATTCTCTTTTAAAACAGATTTTTTTTTATTGTTTTTCTTTTTAAAATAAAGAAATTTAAAAAAAAAATACTTTTTCAAACAAACTTGCTAGCTTTTGTAACAATTTTGAGCCGAAATCGTAGATTTCAGAATGTTAATTAAATCATTTCTATTACATAATGCGCTCCACCGATTATTTAAAACGGAATATTTTGCTGGGCAATATGTATTATAAAACATGAAGCAGTATGTAGTAGTAGTTTCGTAGATGTTGTAGTTGAAGCAAAAATATTCGAATAAAATACTTTACCAAATGTGGTAGTAAAAGTTCACAAATTGTAACATATAACTTATGTTTTAAAAGCACAGAAATATTTCATATACTTATGCACTTACACTCACATATTCACATTGATGAAGAATTTTGTGGGTATGTGTTGTGATGTTCATTTAAGTAAGTAAGCTTTTATTTTAAGAAGTTTCTTAAGAGCAAAATGCATATGCAAGATATCGTTTTATATTTTTTTTTATATTTATATGTTTTTTTGTTTGCTTTATATGAGTATAAATGTTTGTAATGTTATGTAATTTTCCCATTTTTTGGCCATATAAGTAAATATATGCTTAAAAGTAGAGAAGCAAGATGGAATTTTATGCAACAATATTTTTCTCGGTTGCATTTTCATTCCCAGCAATCATCAGTCAAACAATGTTTGGGTAATATTTCACTTAACTTTTTTACAACTTTCTAAAATTGAAAAGGGGAAAAACTTGTATATACTTATATGTACTTGCGAATTAGAGAGGTCTAAAAATTACAAATGCACGGGTTTTCATTTAAAAATTCGAATTGGTTGGAGTCCTTAGAGTACGGAAATTCTTATAGTTTTTCTTCGAAGGTCTACGTTAATATAAAGCACTGACGCCGCTTCTTTAGAAGTATTCTAAATCACACCAAAAGTGACATATGTGGTTATCTCCTATTCCGAGATATAGTCATTTTTATCTCCTATTCCGAGATATAGTCATTTTTTTTTTGCCAATAAAAAGGTCGCATTTATTCCGATTTATTTCAAGCAAATTTCATTTGAAAACTAGATAGATTTCTGATTAAAAAAAAAAAACTAAGCGATATCATGTTTTTATCAGAAGTTACACTATTTTATTTAGATAAAAAGTTTTGCTTATTGTTACTTATTTCTACTTGTTTGAAGGGTAAAATCACGTAGATGATTTTAAAATAAAAATGGAGTCCGAAGTGTAAATATTGTGCCAGCCAGACTAATGCAAAATTGGCCCATTTTTGCCCTGAAAATCGAATTTAACCCACTTAAAAAACGCACACCCCTCCGATGAGCCTACTAAATCAGGTGTGAATGCTTTATACACTCAAAAAAAAAAACTGTAAAGTTAGCAAAAAAAGCTTGTAAACCTACAGGAAAATTTGCTGATTTTGAACCCACAATTTTTTTGCTAAAGTTAGCAAAAATGTTTTGCCAAAAATTAGTTAACTGATTTTTTTTTTTTTTGAACTTAGTTCATACACATTTGAGGACCCCATTGGGTTCGGACCCAATAGGTCCAGACCCCGATCGGCCTAAACCTAGTTGGGTTCCTTAAAAATCGTCATAGTTTTTGATCCAAAATTTGTGTCCGTTTCGCTCTACCTTGCTTAGTTTTTGAGATACGTGATTATAGGGGACCACTGGGGTCTTGAGAATTAAAAAACTCGATAACTTCAAAAATATTACTCGGAGAGCTTTTGACTATTTTTGTTGTGTCGGCAATATTTACCGAGATATGAGCATTTTAAAATTTTCGGGAATGCTAACTTTTTTGGATCCAAAGTTAGGGACCATTAGGGTCCACACATGTGAAGAGGACCGGCGATACTATGAAGATTCTAAGAACCAAAAATGGCCTCCATTTTGCTCTATCTGGCTTAGTTTCGGAGATAGCGCCATTTTAAGTTTTCTGAAAATAAAAAAAAAATTTACCATTTATTTTGCTAATATTAGCAAAATATCTTGTAAAAATGTAGTCAACTCAATTTCAAATTTAGCAAAAGAAATTAGTTCAAAGTTTGTTTAAAATTGCTAATGTGCTAAATGAAGTTTACAAGAATTTTTTGCTAACATGCTAATCTCAACTAAAAATTTGCTAAAAGTTAGCAAAAAAAAAATTAGTAAATCTACTAACGTTTTTTTTTGAGTGCATGTTTAAATACCATTTGGTTTCAATTATGTTCACATATGTCAACCAGCAGCCGAATTAAAGCATTTTGTATTTTTAGGTTATGTTGAATGTACTAAAATTTTTGAGGTGTCCTTACGTTTTCGTTCATAACTTTTAAACCGCTGAACCGATATCGCTCAAATGCAATACCAAACTTCTCAGGAGAACTTAGAATAAATGTGTTAAGTTTCAGTCATATCCGTGTAGATTTTGGTCGTTATCACCATTTCCACTGACAGACGGACAGACGGACCGACGGACAGACGGACAGACGGACCGACGGACAGACGGACATCACTAGAATGTCTTAAAATCGTTCGGGGATCATGAATATATATACTTTATGGGGTCCCAGACCGATATTTCGATGAGTTACAAACGGAATGACAAACTTATATATACCCTCAATCACTAAGTGGAGGGTATAAAAACACATTTAAAACCAGGGAATAAGCAATTGAAAACCATCCCAGTAATTATTCATTTGTTTTAACAAACATCAACATTTATTTTTTACTGTTGACAAAATTTTCTAAAATAGATAACATTAAACATTAAAAAATTACGTTTTTTTTCATTCTTTTTGACCAACAAATTCCAAAAAAAAATAACCTACGAAATCATTAATATTTTTTACAATTTTCTATTAATATATATTTTTAAAAATGTTGAATAAAATTTTGGGGAATCGATCCCGCAATCAACTACATTCTGGCCAGACACTCTACTACATTCTGGCCAGACACTCTAATCGCGCGATTTTTTGTTAAAATTTGTTGGTAAAATTTTTAGCCTGCGGCGCTTTCATCGGACCTAATTCCAATTTTTTTTATTTCGTTAAAATTTAAGTTTCACACTTAAAACTTTTACATCAATTTCATATGCATTTTACGGGTTGTATTCTCAAAACAACGATCTAAAAAAATAAATAATAACCACGTAACCTATGGTCTTATCTTAAAAGTTTTTGTCTTTGTCTTAAAGTTTTTCTGCGTAGTCGGCCTTCGGCCGGGCTTAGGGATTACAAACTCCATGCCTTAGACCCACCCTCTCCGCAAAAGAAAGCTTTTCTGTGTAGTATATGTTTTGAAAAAAATGTGTTACAAAAAATCTTTTTTTATTTTGGGCCATTTTTCATTTCTTTTTTGGGCTTTTTTTCGTTAATTTTGGGCGAAGTTTCGTATTTTTCTTTTTGGGTCATTTTTCATATTTTTTGGGCGATTTTTCATAAAATTTTTTGGGCGATTTTTCTTTGGGCGATTTTGCCTACAGCCATTTTTAACTCGTTATATTTTTAATTTTCTCAAATCCCTGATCTCGGATTTTCCAAAAGCATTTAATGCGTTTTTAATACATTTTTCAATGAAGGATATTTTTGTATTTTTAACATTTATAAATCAATTTTATCCAAATTTGAAATTTATATAAACCTTAAGTACCAAGTTTTATTACGATTGCACAATTTCTGTAGGTTCTATAGCGTTTTTTAGAAAAAGGATCTATGGCAGAACCTTTTATTATTTCTCCGATTTAAATGAAAATTTACTCACACGTTGCTAGTTGTACGTGTATCAGCATTACCACTTTTTGTAATTGTGGAGAGAATATTGTAGCTAAAACAACATTTTTCATTTTCAGGACACATAGGAGGTAGGCGTGTCCTTGCACTGATTTTTCCAAAAATACATATTTTTCTTAACTATGATATTTTATGCTAGAGTACCAAATTTCGAAAATATCTGATTACTCCTTCTATTTTTGTCCCTTCGTTATATGGGCTCAACGCACTGTGGGTCGGTCATACACTAGGAGCCGCTTGTCTGAATTATTTTCACAAAAATTTTCCATTTTTCATACTCTTGGATGTATTTTCAAGCCAGTTGTTAAAATATTAAAATCTTCTGTAAACTTTAAAATTTTGCTGAATCATTAAATTGATTTTTTAAACAGTAACTTTCACTTCATTTTGTATCGATGTTATCTAAAATTATATGGTAATAGTTTGAAGCCATATATTTTCGTAACAACCCACAATTATTATAGCGGAAATATTTTTTTTTTATTTTTTCTGATAGTAATTTAATAAAATTTTCTCTCTTTTAAAAAAAAAAAAACTTTAAAATTTAGTTCATAACAAACAACTTTCCATTAAAAAAGTTTTATATAAAAAAAGTGATTTTATGTAAAAAAAAAAGAATTAAAAACCATACCCTTAATAAACTAAAATATCATGCTTATTAAGTCAAGGGCATTTTTATGGTTTTTATGTGAATTCATTATGGACATAAATATTATATGATGTAGTTAGTCTATGTATGTGTGAATAAAATTTAAGCACAAACACACATATGAAAAAATAAAACCCACATATTCGCATTAACAGACAAAAACTCTGGCAAACATTTAAATTTTTTTTTCAACCCTCATACACAAAAATTGCAATGTCAACTTAATTTTTTATGTATATTTTTTTTATTTTATTTTTATTCCATTTTATATATAGTTACAAAAAAAAACAAAAACAACTAAAAGCCTGCATTTAAATTATAGACTAAAATTTCTATTACAAAACAGAGAGATGGCAAAAAAAAGTTATAAACAAAAAAAAGTAGTTTATAAAAACCACCAGACTACAAACATGAACTCACAAAAGGTAAAAAGGAAAAAAAAAGTATTTTTTTTTTATATAATTTTACAAGGTTCATATACGGGCTTTGTTAAGCATTTAAGCCTTACTGGGTTAGAAAGAAATTCAAAGTCATTCAGGCCTTACTTTACTTTAAAGCAGTTTAACATTAGTTGTTAAATGTCGTTGTGTGTGTGTTTGTGTGTTATAAAATAAACAACAACTGGCAGAAAAGAGAAACAAAAAAATTAACTAACAAAATTGTTTTAAACAGATGTCTATCCAAGTACCACAACTTCATTTACACACACATCCGCTCTCCCTCATTCAACAAAACAAAAAAGAAAAAAATATAAAAAAAATTAAATTAAAGAAAGAATTCGGCACAAAAAAAAAAATTATGGTAAATTGTATTTGTTTATCCATGAAAGTTTTTTATTTACACAATTATTTTTTTCACCATTTGTTTCCTTTTTGCTTTTCAGTTTTTCATATCCCTCAAATAAGTCTATTTTTTTTTTTTGGTTCTCGAGTTTCCGTTTTTTATATGTGGCTAGCCATAATGGGCGAGGAAATTACTATATTTTGCCGATAGCACAAAGTGATGATTTTTGAACTTAAGATTACCATGTTATCATTATAAAAAAATATGTATCCACTCCCTTAATTTTTTTTTTTTATTCCTCTGGGTCCAAGTGCTGGACTCTAAACTACTTCCGACACAAAAACACCCAAAATATTGTAACGAGGTTTTATTCATGGGCTGGGATTGCTTAGTCGTACCAGGATCTACGTAAGGGCCCTCAAACCTTTCGTAATAAAAACACAGTTGAATTTTCCCTTCTTGGGCTTAACAACAATATATCTTTATTTGAATTCTTATTTATATAAATTAGAATTATTATAATGATTAGCAATAATTTCTTACGTATGGCAACTCGTATTCGTACTTTTAAGTAGGTAACCTCGGCTTTCACAACTTCGGATTTAACAGGGGTAACAGGGTTTAGCTGCTTCGGCTTTCACAGCTTCGGATTTGACAGGAGCAACAGGGTTTAGCTGCTTCGGCTTTCACAACTTCGGATTTGACAGGATCAACAGGGTTTAGCTGCTTCGGCTTTAGCTACGTAACTGTAGGCACGACTTAAGAGTTGACAACTTTCGGTTCGGATCACCTCTGGCGATGTCGGAGTGGTAACTTTGATAATGGCAACTTCGGTGACTTTGGAAATGGCAACTTGGCAGTTTCGATTATGGTAAGTTCGGTAGTGGCAACTTTAACAAAACGACTTTGGTAGTGGCAGCTTCGGCAATGGAAACTTCGGTAGTAGCAACTCTGACACGGCTACTTCGGTAGTGGCCACTTCGGCAACGACAACTTCTGTGGTGGCAGCGGCATAAATTCGTCGGAACAGTCAACCCGAAGGTTGCTGTAGGACTAGTCAGCCTGAAGGTTGCTGTGTGAACAGTCAACCCGAAGGTTGCTGTGTGAACAGTCAACCCGAAGGTTGCTGTGGGAACAGTCAACCCGAAGGTTGCTGTGTGAACAGTCAACCCGAAGGTTGCTGTGTGAACAGTCAACCCGAAGGTTGCTGTGGGAACAGTCAACCCGAAGGTTGCTGTGTGAACAGTCAGCCCGAAGGTTACTGTGTGAACAGTCAGCCCGAAGGTTGCTGTGTGAACAGTTAACCCGAAGGTTGCTGTGTGAACAGTCAGCCCGAAGGTTGCTGTGTGAACAGTCAGCCCGAAGGTTGCTGTGTGAACAGTCAGCCCGAAGGTTGCTGTGGGAACAGTCAGCCCGAAGGTTGCTGTGTGAACAGTCAGCCCGAAGGTTGCTGTGGGAACAGTCAGCCCGAAGGTTGCTGTGTGAACAGTCAGCCCGAAGGTTGCTGTGTGAACAGTCAGCCCGAAGGTTGCTGTGGGAACAGTCAGCCCGAAGGTTGCTGTGGGAACAGTCAGCCCGAAGGTTGCTGTGGGAACAGTCAGCCCGAAGGTTGCTGTGGGAACAGTCAGCCCGAAGGTTGCTGTGGGAACAGTCAGCCCAAAGGTTGCTGTGGGAACAGTCAGCCCGAAGGTTGCTGTGTGAACAGTCAGTCCAAGGACCGCTGTGGTATATTAGAACAACCAGGATTGGTCGCTCCTTAAAATATTAGTTCTTTACTCAAGAGCAAAGAACTAGATTGTCACGTATATACTGGCCAGGTGCAATGCCAGTATGGAGACAAACTTCAAGCGTCCAAACTATTCTTCTTATCCGATAGAAAATATTACCCTAATTGGAATTACAACTGCAATAGTCAGTTTGTTTGAAAATACAGAAAATTATTGAAATTACTTTGCTGTGCATTATAATACACAACCACGCTAACCTATATAAAACACCAAATGCACACACAAGATGTATGAACAAACAACCAAACCTGCCTAATGAATTTACAATTGCTAAACAAACACACAAACTTGAACATTAGGGTCGGTGTGCAGAGTGTGATATTGAAATATACAGGTTTGAGTGTATTTAAAACAACTTAACAATCCAGATTATTACGATCGGTTTAGAGGGTGCTACGCGAAAGA
The DNA here is from genome assembly GCA_963921195.1 of Pegoplata infirma. NCBI lineage: Eukaryota > Metazoa > Arthropoda > Insecta > Diptera > Anthomyiidae > Pegoplata > Pegoplata infirma. The sequence continues at coordinate 8,123,991 of OY992537.1, read as the reverse complement.
GTACTCTACACGATAGTGTGGCTGGTTTTACACTGTACTAAATTATTATAATAATAACACGAGTGTTAATATAGGAAAAATAGGTAATAATTATGAAAATATGTTATGAAAATAGGACGAATATGTGCGTCGTAATTATGTCGATAATTTGCGACGTTACAATATTTTGTAGGCAAAAACAAATGAAAAACATTTTTAAAACAAGTGATTAAACATTTCAAAACCATCCCAGTAATTATTTATTTGTTTTAACAAACATCAACATTTATTTTTTTACTGTTTATAAAATTTTCTAAAATAAATTACATTGAACATTAAAAAATAACGTCGTTTTCATTTTTTATACCAAAAAATTCAAAAAAAAAAAATAACCTACGAAAACAGTAAAAATTAATGATTGTTGTGTTATTTTGACCACAAATTCAAAAAAAAATACCTACGAAAACATTAAAAATTAATGATTTCGTAGGTTATTTTTAAAATTTTTCTATTGAATTTTATTTTAAAAAATTTTTGATAAAAATTTTGGGGAATCGATTCCGCAATCAACTACTTTCTGGCCAGACACCCTACTCATCGTGCCAAAATCACTTGATACAAACATGTTTTTAAATTTCTATAAATAATTTTTTGATTTTTTTTTTCGAAAAATCTAATGATTTATCTTTAAAAAATGCCAACAATTAAAAAAAAAAATTACGAACATAAATCATTCAAAATTAAAGAAATATCACTTATTTTTACTTACAGAACAAAAATAAATGACTTTAAAAATTGAATGGTAATGAAAGTCTTCATTTTTGATGTTGTTATTTTTGAAACAAAGAACAGAAATAGTCATTTGAAAAAAAAAACTGAACGTTAAACAAAAGTTTTATTTTAAATTTCAAATTTTCTATACATTTTTTGAAAGTCGATTTTAAAAACAAAAACAATTTGTATGGAAATAAAATTAAAAGCTCATTTTAAATTTATTTTATTTTCTTGTGGTAAGGCTGATGGTTTTTCTTTTAAAAACTACAAAACGTATATTTATTATATTTTTTCGGCGTAAGCCAAGTGTATTTAATTTGTTGTTTGTGTTTTTCTGATTGAAGAAGAAAATTGTGTCTTCTAAAGATTAAATTAAATGTGGATTTACCCTAGACCATGGTTTCTGTAGCCACTTCTACGTCATCAGTAGGCAATTACATTAAATTGATTATTTGATATTTGCTAGAAAAATTCTTTATATGTTTTTTTATCAACAGACTAGCCTGACATGAGCTTCGAACCTGTGTCGTTAAAATCTCTCATGTTTTGTAAGCCGAAGCCATAACCACTAGGCTATACTCGGTGTATAAACATCAGTGACTAAACGTCGTTTGTTTTTAACTCACAGTAGGTTTCGTGTGTGACGTATACAGAAAAGCTTTTTCTCTAACTCAAGCAATGCATTTAATCTAGAGACCAACAACAATTTTCTTAATCTTTCATTTACTTTATTTTATGCAAACTTTACTATAGCAGAGAATTTTTTGTTCTTCACACTACAGTAACGCATAGTTAAAGTGAATTGCTCACACGAGCGACATTTTGTCAGTATTTCTATATTTATTATATTTTTTCGGCGTAAGCCAAGTGTATTTAATTTGTTGTTTGTGTTTTTCTGATTGAAGAAGAAAATTGTGTCTTCTAAAGATTAAATTAAATGTGGATTTACCCTAGACCATGGTTTCTGTAGCCACTTCTACGTCATCAGTAGGCAATTACATTAAATTGATTATTTGATATTTGCTAGAAAAATTCTTTATATGTTTTTTTATCAACAGACTAGCCTGACATGAGCTTCGAACCTGTGTCGTTAAAATCTCTCATGTTTTGTAAGCCGAAGCCATAACCACTAGGCTATACTCGGTGTATAAACATCAGTGACTAAACGTCGTTTGTTTTTAACTCACAGTAGGTTTCGTGTGTGACGTATACAGAAAAGCTTTTTCTCTAACTCAAGCAATGCATTTAATCTAGAGACCAACAACAATTTTCTTAATCTTTCATTTACTTTATTTTATGCAAACTTTACTATAGCAGAGAATTTTTTGTTCTTCACACTACAGTAACGCATAGTTAAAGTGAATTGCTCACACGAGCGACATTTTGTCAGTATTTCTATATTTATTATATTTTTTCGGCGTAAGCCAAGTGTATTTAATTTGTTGTTTGTGTTTTTCTGATTGAAGAAGAAAATTGTGTCTTCTAAAGATTAAATTAAATGTGGATTTACCCTAGACCATGGTTTCTGTAGCCACTTCTACGTCATCAGTAGGCAATTACATTAAATTGATTATTTGATATTTGCTAGAAAAATTCTTTATATGTTTTTTTATCAACAGACTAGCCTGACATGAGCTTCGAACCTGTGTCGTTAAAATCTCTCATGTTTTGTAAGCCGAAGCCATAACCACTAGGCTATACTCGGTGTATAAACATCAGTGACTAAACGTCGTTTGTTTTTAACTCACAGTAGGTTTCGTGTGTGACGTATACAGAAAAGCTTTTTCTCTAACTCAAGCAATGCATTTAATCTAGAGACCAACAACAATTTTCTTAATCTTTCATTTACTTTATTTTATGCAAACTTTACTATAGCAGAGAATTTTTTGTTCTTCACACTACAGTAACGCATAGTTAAAGTGAATTGCTCACACGAGCGACATTTTGTCAGTATTTCTATATTTATTATATTTTTTCGGCGTAAGCCAAGTGTATTTAATTTGTTGTTTGTGTTTTTCTGATTGAAGAAGAAAATTGTGTCTTCTAAAGATTAAATTAAATGTGGATTTACCCTAGACCATGGTTTCTGTAGCCACTTCTACGTCATCAGTAGGCAATTACATTAAATTGATTATTTGATATTTGCTAGAAAAATTCTTTATATGTTTTTTTATCAACAGACTAGCCTGACATGAGCTTCGAACCTGTGTCGTTAAAATCTCTCATGTTTTGTAAGCCGAAGCCATAACCACTAGGCTATACTCGGTGTATAAACATCAGTGACTAAACGTCGTTTGTTTTTAACTCACAGTAGGTTTCGTGTGTGACGTATACAGAAAAGCTTTTTCTCTAACTCAAGCAATGCATTTAATCTAGAGACCAACAACAATTTTCTTAATCTTTCATTTACTTTATTTTATGCAAACTTTACTATAGCAGAGAATTTTTTGTTCTTCACACTACAGTAACGCATAGTTAAAGTGAATTGCTCACACGAGCGACATTTTGTCAGTATTTCTATATTTATTATATTTTTTCGGCGTAAGCCAAGTGTATTTAATTTGTTGTTTGTGTTTTTCTGATTGAAGAAGAAAATTGTGTCTTCTAAAGATTAAATTAAATGTGGATTTACCCTAGACCATGGTTTCTGTAGCCACTTCTACGTCATCAGTAGGCAATTACATTAAATTGATTATTTGATATTTGCTAGAAAAATTCTTTATATGTTTTTTTATCAACAGACTAGCCTGACATGAGCTTCGAACCTGTGTCGTTAAAATCTCTCATGTTTTGTAAGCCGAAGCCATAACCACTAGGCTATACTCGGTGTATAAACATCAGTGACTAAACGTCGTTTGTTTTTAACTCACAGTAGGTTTCGTGTGTGACGTATACAGAAAAGCTTTTTCTCTAACTCAAGCAATGCATTTAATCTAGAGACCAACAACAATTTTCTTAATCTTTCATTTACTTTATTTTATGCAAACTTTACTATAGCAGAGAATTTTTTGTTCTTCACACTACAGTAACGCATAGTTAAAGTGAATTGCTCACACGAGCGACATTTTGTCAGTATTTCTATATTTATTATATTTTTTCGGCGTAAGCCAAGTGTATTTAATTTGTTGTTTGTGTTTTTCTGATTGAAGAAGAAAATTGTGTCTTCTAAAGATTAAATTAAATGTGGATTTACCCTAGACCATGGTTTCTGTAGCCACTTCTACGTCATCAGTAGGCAATTACATTAAATTGATTATTTGATATTTGCTAGAAAAATTCTTTATATGTTTTTTTATCAACAGACTAGCCTGACATGAGCTTCGAACCTGTGTCGTTAAAATCTCTCATGTTTTGTAAGCCGAAGCCATAACCACTAGGCTATACTCGGTGTATAAACATCAGTGACTAAACGTCGTTTGTTTTTAACGTAAACGTAAAACTTTTTAAATAAAACTTTTTAAATAAATAACAACCAGTTAATGACATAATTTTTCAAGTGCATGTAACATATTTTTATATACTATGTAGATGGGTTCCGCGACCTATACCACTTGTTTATAAATAAAATAAAATAAAAAGTGCGATCCATGAGAGTTTCCGTTTATTTTCCAAGTAAAATCTTTCGCAGTTTCTGAAAATGAACTCCAAAAGTTCAAAAGTAGAGCAATAGTCGAGATTTTGCTAGGTTTTACAATTTTAACTTTAAAAAAAACAAGTGGAAATACTTAAATAAAAATATCTATTGACCACATCGATGGATTTCATTTGTTTTGGTTATAAGTAAAAGATAATTTAATGCTTTAATGCTCAATTATGCATACCATTTTTTTTTACCTGATTATCGCCTTAGAAGCTATTAATCGACATATCTACAATTTTTCATCAATTTTACCGAAATTTTGAAATAAAAAGTAAATTCTTTTGCAAATTTCAGAAAAAAGGATATTAATATTCAACTGATTAATTTTTATAAAAAAATAAAAATTGTTTTATTCGACCTTTAAAATATTATATTTTTAGTAGGTTTATTCTAGCTCGAGGTCATTATTTCCTTTACTAACTAAAACTATGATATTCTCATAGAATAATTTTCAAGAAAAGTATTTTTCTGTTTCAGATTGTTTTAGATTTTAAAATGACCAAATTTAATAAATTTAAACAGAAGAATAATTTTCTTGAAAATTATTCTATGAGAATATCGATTTTTTAATAAAAGTTAATCAGAATTTGAATTAAAATGAATATTAATTTGATTTCTTTCTGAAATTTGCAAAAGAGTTTACTTTTTATTTCATGTTATAAAGGTCGAATAAAACAATTTTAATTTTTTAATCAAAATTAATCAAAATTTGAACAAAATGGTTAGCACGCCATGGTGAATACCCCTTATATGGTATTATAACGTAAATAAAAATATTTGCGACATCAATAAGCATGTCTGTTTTTAATATTTGTTTGATCGTGATCTTACTACGATGGTACAATTTTCGTCTTCTAATTCTCAATGGGGCTAGAGCCGAATATGTATTAATATTTTAGTTTGACAATTGTCATTAAAACCCCTTTGCTACTTGTGGCGTCGGGTTTTTAATTGTGCTAAATAATCTTGACAATGGGATCTGACAAATTCCAAAAAACGTGCCGATTAAGTTTTGCAAAAAATGGCTAACATAAATAAATTTAAAACAGAAAAATAATTTTTTTGATAATTATTCTTTACGAATATCATAGTTTGAATAAGTAAAGGAAGTAATGACCTCGAGCTAGAATAAACCTACTCAAAATATAATATTTTAAAGGTCGAATAAAACAATTTTTATTTTTTAATGAAAATTAATCAGAATTTTTTCCAACATTTTTTAAAAAATTTGTGTTTTTTTTTTTAAGAAAATTACTTTCAAAACAATTATTGTTCAGTAATTAACAAATTTTTCCCCATTTGGTATATTTTATATATTTTTATACAAAATATTCAACCTATTTTTTCGCTTTTTTCCATTACTCAATCAACTGCGTATATTAAGGAAAGTGTGTTTCTTAGAAACATAAAAATAATATAACTCGCTAATCAATTTTCTTACACCGCCACTCTTTTAATAAACTGCTCACCCCATTGTTCTTTGGTTGTGTGCATATCGGTATGGGATAAATGTGTAAAAATATATATATAATTTTTTTTCGTTGCTGTTAATTAAAGCATGAAAAATGTGTTCAACATTTATTTATTTTCATTTTAAAACATTTTTGTGTGTTTTTAATGGAGTGTTGGTTTTATGTACTATAAATGTATACTGCTCTGTTTGTTTCTTTCTTTATTTTATGTAAATTTTCTTTTCCTTTTATATATGCTTCAAATATACAAGATTCATATTATTTAATACTTAACAGCGTGTTTATACTGAGTTTAAGAAATAAATATTAAATAAAAAATGTAATTTAATACTACTATTATTTTTTTTTAGAATTAACGTTTTTTCTTACTAATTATGAAAATTAATTTTGTGAAAAAATAAAAAATTGTTTTAGTTAAGTTGATAGCTAAACATCTGATAATGAAGACGTATGATTTATATCAGTAATTATTCATATAAATCATACGCCATGTGATCCTGCATTTTCTTAACACAATTTTTTTTTACTTTATAATGCTTAAATTTGTATATGTTCATTAAATATATAATTTTTTAAATCCTTAGCATCTATATATTAAATTTCGAAAAAAAAAATGTTGACGAAGTTCTCATTTCAGATTTTTGATTGGTCATCCCTAAATTTACAAAAAACCAATTGTCCCTGAAGTGCTAAATTTAAAAATTTCATATAAGAAATTCTTAGTACTTGAATTTTTGCATTTAAAAAACAATCTACATTTATATATAAATATTTTTATACTTTAATCTAGCAACAAATATGTCGTTTTTAAGTTTATTTTTTTAGTTGGAAATTTTTTTTTCTACAATTATTTTTTAGTATGCAATATAAACTGTAGCTATTTTTTTCTACAGTTGCTTGAAATAAAAAAGAACATTCCCATGCCCAAATGAACATGCAAACCCATTCATATGACATTCTGTGAATATTAGAAAAAAAAGTAAAAAAATAAGAATGAAATAGAAAACACGTTGTCGCAGTAGTGGCCATTGTTAGAGTTTTTTTGTGAAACTAAATATGAAAAATATAATGCTCCTAAAGTATAGGCAAATGATGTTGGGAGTATAAAAATCTTTACACATTTGCAATGATAAATAGGAAAATTGGAAATTCTACAAAAATATGCACTAAACAAATTATGTCATTAACTGTTCGTAGTTTATAAGAGTTCAAGTTGAAAAAATGCAGAAAAAAAATTTAATTTCTAAAATTAAAGACATTTCTGGTATCTCCCATACCGGTTTTAAACACCCCAGTTAGTGTTATCATCAGTAGGATTTTAAATGTCGGTGTGTCTCGTTTTTATAGTTTCTACAGAACTATTTTTGAGAAAGAATTAAAAAATTAAAACAGAGTTTCTACAGAACAAATTTTGACAGTTCCCAACACTAAAATTGAACAGTTCATGCGAATAAGGACGAATAGACCATTTGTGTAATTATACAAATGACGATAAAAACGCAGAAAACGGTTTAAAACTTATTTTTTTGTGAACTTTTTTGCATTAATGGATTAGTGCATTATGCAAAAATGTTGGAAAAAATATTAGTTTTAAGCCGTTTCCTGCGTTTTTATCGTCATATGTAAAATTATACAAATGGTCTATTCGTCCTTATTCGCATGAACTATTCAATTCTATTTTTAGCAATCTAAACCTCACTTCATAATATCTATCAACTTTTTTGTCTCTTACATTATTTCGCAAGGGTTACCAATATAGTTTAAAAAGTTTTACATTTTTACAAGAAAAACCATTTGTTTAGTGTTTAGTTTTTTTAAATGACTATTTCTGTTCTTTGTTTCAAATATAACAACATAAAAAATAAAGTCTTTCATTAGCATTCAATTTTTAAAGTCATTTATTTTTGTTCTGTAAGTAAAAATAAGTGATTCTTCTTTAATTTATATTGATTTGTCAACGTTATTTTTTTAAATTGTTGTCATTTTTTAAGGAGAAATTACTAGTTTTTACCCACTAGTGTGGGTTATTTTTTTTTTTGTAAAAAAATTAACATAGAAGTATTGGAAAATAATCGTGGGAGTATAAAAATCCACACTTTTGCAATGTCAAATAGGGAAATTCAAAATTCTAAAAAAATTTGCATTCAAAAAATTATGTCATTAACTGTTTGTAGTTTATCTAAAAAATTTTAAGTTTTGTCGTTTTTAAAGGAGAAACCATTTGTTAAATGTTCTGTTTTTTCAAATGACTATTTGTGTTCTTTGTTTCAAAAATAACAATATAAAAATAAAGACTTTCTTTACCATTTCATTTTCAAAGTCATTTATTTTTGTTCTGTAAGTAAAAACAACTGATTATTCTTTAAATTTTTAATGATTTTTTGAAATTTTTTTTTTTTAAATTGTTGGCATTATTAAAAGAGAAATCATTACATTTTACCTACTTGTGTGGGTTATTTTTTTGTAGAAAAAATTCAAATAATTATTAATAGAAATATAAAAACATATTTGTATCAAGTGACTTTGGCATAATGGGTAGATTGTCAGGCCAGAATGTAGTTGATTGCGGGATCGATAAAAATTACATACGAAATCATTTATTTTTAATATTTTCGTAGGTAATTTTTTCAGGAATTTGTGGTAAAAATTACACATCAATCATTAATGTTTTCGCAAGTTATTTCTTTTTTTTTAATTTGTTGGTAAAATAAAATGAAATTGACGTTATTTTTTAATGTTCAATGTTATTTATTTTAGAAAATTTTATTAACAGTAAAAAATAAATGTTGATGTTTGATAAAACAAATGAATAATTACTGGGATGGTTTTTAAATGTTTTATCACTTGTTTTAAATATATTTTTCATTTGTTTTTGCCCACAAAATATTTTAAGTGTAGAGATGAGATAGTGATGAGATAGAGATGAGATAGAGATGAGATAGAGATGAGATAGAGATGAGATAGAGATGAGATAGAGATGAGATAGAGATGAGATAGAGATGAGATAGAGATGAGATAGAGATGAGATAGAGATGAGATAGAGATGAGATAGAGATGAGATAGAGATGAGATAGAGATGAGATAGAGATGAGATAGAGATGAGATAGAGATGAGATAGAGATGAGATAGAGATGAGATAGAGATGAGATAGAGATGAGATAGAGATGAGATAGAGATGAGATAGAGATGAGATAGAGATGAGATAGAGATGAGATAGAGATGAGATAGAGATGAGATAGAGATGAGATAGAGATGAGATAGAGATGAGATAGAGATGAGATGAGATAGAGATGAGATAGAGATGAGATAGAGATGAGATAGAGATAGAGATGAGATAGAGATGAGATAGAGATGAGATGAGATAGAGATTAGATAGAGATGAGATAGAGATGAGATAGAGATGAGATAGAGATAGAGATGAGATAGAGATGAGATAGGATGAGATAGAGATGAGATAGAGATGAGATAGAGATGAGATAGAGATGAGATAGAGATGAGATAGAGATGAGATAGAGATGAGATAGAGATGAGATAGAGATGAGATAGAGATGAGATAGAGATGAGATAGAGATGAGATAGAGATGAGATAGAGATGAGATAGAGATGAGATAGAGATGAGATAGAGATGAGATAGAGATGAGATAGAGATGAGATAGAGATGAGATAGAGATGAGATAGAGATGAGATAGAGATGAGATAGAGATGAGATAGAGATGAGATAGAGATGAGATAGAGATGAGATAGAGATGAGATAGAGATGAGATAGAGATGAGATAGAGATGAGATAGAGATGAGATAGAGATGAGATAGAGATGAGATAGAGATGAGATAGAGATGAGATAGAGATGAGATAGAGATGAGATAGAGATGAGATAGAGATGAGATAGAGATGAGATAGAGATGAGATAGAGATGAGATAGAGATGAGATAGAGATGAGATAGAGATGAGATAGAGATGAGATAGAGATGAGATAGAGATGAGATAGAGATGAGATAGAGATGAGATAGAGATGAGATAGAGATGAGATAGAGATGAGATAGAGATGAGATAGAGATGAGATAGAGATGAGATAGAGATGAGATAGAGATGAGATAGAGATGAGATAGAGATGAGATAGAGATGAGATAGAGATGAGATAGAGATGAGATAGAGATGAGATAGAGATGAGATAGAGATGAGATAGAGATGAGATAGAGATGAGATAGAGATGAGATAGAGATGAGATAGAGATGAGATAGAGATGAGATAGAGATGAGATAGAGATGAGATAGAGATGAGATAGAGATGATTTAGACAGTAAGATGCCTTTAAGAGCATTTTTGGGTTTTATGGCGAAAACTCTTAACTTTTTCTAGACTAACCGACAAGAAAAACGCGTCTGAGATTTGATGTATAAGATATATTGACAGAACGCAATGTTGTACATTTAAAATATTTAAAATGAAAGCTGTTACATTTCATCCTTTAAATTTCTTTGGCAGTTATTGAACAGTTCTTTCAAATGAGAATGAATAGACCATTTTTATAATTTTACAAATAACGATAAAAACGCAGATAACGGTTCAAAACTAATATTTTTGTGAACCTTTTTGTATTAATGAATAAATAAATTATTCCAAATTTTTTAAAAATATTGGTTTTTAACATTTTTCTGCGTTTTAATCGTCATTTGTAAAATTGTACAAATGGTATTTTCGGTGTCATTCCATGTGTAATGCATCAAAATGTCGGTCGGGTACCCAATAAAGCATATGAGGCATTCCACACCAAATATTCCGCTACAGAAAAAAATGTGTGCCATGTATACCTAAACAGGTGGTGTGGGTAGCCTTACATGGAACTAAGAAAATTGCGTTTTTCGTTTTTGTAATTTTTCAAAAACTGGGCAAAGGAGACGTGGTTAAACGTTGGAAAAATAATCAAATTTTTGTCGAGTTCACTTGATTCAATATTTTTCAATTTATAACGGAATGTACCACAATCTCAAAAGTACCATTCTTCGATGTTTTTTTGTGATCTTTCGATAAAAAGTTTTTATTTGTAAAATTTTTAGATCCAGTTCTTAGATTTTAAATCTCCATAATTTTATGTATAATATTGTTTTATAAGTTTTTTCGTACGACTTACGGTTTCCGAGTTCCAAAATGTTAAATAATTGTGTAATAGGCAAGAAGCTGCTTTTTTAAACGCCCATATCTTTCAAAGTAAAAAAATATGTGTTTTAATCATTTATGAAGCTCTAACAAATAACCAAAAAATAACAAAATCGGTGATCCGTCCGTTAAATTTCCCTTGAATTTTCTCGTATTCGACTTTTAAACTTTCAATAAAATCTAGTTTGTCAAATATATAATCTTCAAAAAATTCGTTTATACTTTTTCACCCCAGTGTACAAATGAATGTGTTGGTATATGTGCATTTAAGTGTAAAAACATTTGTTGAGCCAAACAATTCTACATTGCACAAGAAAAAAAAAACAATTTTCCTATCTTTTTTAGGATAGCAATGCATTGTATAGATATGAATAATAGGGTGGCCCAAAATTCCTTTTGCTTCGCTACAGGTCAACGTACCTTAAAAAATGAAAGATGGTATCGTAACTAATATTTTGAGCCAAATTGCAGCATCCTACGACGACTAGAAGGGGATGCTAACTGATCACATGTGTTTGCAACCTCCGAAGGAATCTAAAAAAAAAAAATTTTGCAATCCTAAAAATTACTACATGGAATGGTATCGCTACAAGAGCAAATAAGTCACATATGGCCATTTTGCCCTAAGGTTGCCTACAAAGGACAATAGGGACATTTTAGTTGCGATTAGGAAAAAAACAAAAAAAAAAGTTTTGGATATTATACTCAAATTAAAGATATTTGTATTTCCTTTCAAATGAACTTTATCGCAACTTAATGGTCCGCATAGTTTTTGAGTTACAGCGGTTTTAGTGAAATGCAGGGTTCCGCTTTTTTTAATATGTATTTTTTTTTTGTTTAAGGACAAACTTAGGACAAAATGGCCACATGTGAATTATGTGCTCTTGTTACGCTAGCATTTCATATGGTTATTTTTAAGATTCCAATAAAAAAAAATTCAAGATTTCTTTGGAGGTTGCAAACACTTATGATGAGTTAGCATCCCCTGCCAATCGTTGTAGGGTGCTGAAATTTGGCGCAAATTGTTCATTACGATGCCATCTATCATATTTTGAGGTACGTTCAGTTGTGAGTTAAACTTGGTATTTTTCCATATGTTGTTGGGCCACACTAATGAATAACCTGACCAACTGTTTTTGGCTGAAAAGCGGGATGGAAAGGTTGAAAAAGCGGGATTTTGACCTAAAAAGCGGGACTTTTTTATACCCTCAATTAGCGATAGGGATATTTTTCGCATGACATCGCTTTATTTTTATTTTTTTTACTGTAACTTAACAGTTCTGAAGTTTCCAAAACAAATATATTTAATAGAGTTTTGTACGGACCATCGATTGGCATTATTTGTTTTTGGAAAAAATTCAGAACTGGTTTTAAATTTTTCAAATATTGGATTAAAAAATTTCGTTTTGAAAACAAGCAAATTTTGATTTTTTATTATATTTACATAAAAGTTCATTATGTGTTTTACAAAATGTCAACATTTCAGAGAGAAGTTACTTTTTGTTTTTGAGAAAAATTACTTTGAAGAATTAACTCATTTTCCCGAAAAGAAAAAATCGCCGATCTCTGAAAATTTGAAATTTTGTAGAGAATTGAATAATCTTTCATTTCAAAATATTTTGAAAAATGTAAAACTGGCGTGTTTTGAAAAAATAAAATAAAATATTTGTATCCAAAATTTAAACAATTCAGAAACAGTTTGATATCCCGATACAAAACTTTTTAATAAATGTGTTTTGGAAACTACAGAAATTTTAAGCTACAGTACAAAAAATTAAATATAAAGCGATGTCATACAAAAATTGTTGAATTTTACGTTGTTCTAAGATACCTCGAAGTTAAAAGTAATTTTTCTTTAAAACTAAAATTAATTGCACTTTGAAATTTCGTTTTCTAGAAAATTTAATGAACTTTCATTTAAAATTAAAAAATATAATGGCGTGTTTTTTGTTACATCAATTTTAATGTTAAATTTAGAAAATTTAAACATAGTTCCGAATTTTATCCAGATACAAATAATGCCAAACGATAGCCCATATAAAACTCTATATATAAATGTGTTTTGAAAATGGCAGAATTGGTAAGTTGCTATTGAAACAATTAAATATAAAGCGATGTCATGCAAAAATTGCTCAATTTTTCCATATTTGGCCACGCCTAAAAACTTAATTTTAAAGTTTTTCGAATTTTTTTTGAGTTCCAAGACAATTTAAGAAGTAATTTCCATTACATTTTTTTAACACGGTAAAAAATTTCAAATGTTACCAAATTTATGTGATCAAAAATAAATTTAAAAAAACTGCAGAACAATCATACTCAAAATATTGTTTGAAAATTAGAAATTCTACTTTACTATTCTAAAAGTCAAAAAGCGGGATAAAGCGGGATGAAGCGGGACTTTTGTTTAAAAAGCGGGATAGAAATTCAAGGCGGGATGAGACATCAAAAAGCGGGATAATCCCGCCAAAAGCGGGATGGTTGGTCAGGTTAGATATGAATAATGTTTTTACCATTTTTTTGCTTTTTCTATTTATAGAAATAAAAACGAAAAACAAATGTTGGACAAAAAAAAAATGTATAATATTGTCAAAATAAACATTAGTTTTTAAGGTTTGTATACAATTTTCTAAAAATACAAAAATATTTTTTAGGTTTTTGCTAAACAAAAAACTTATAACTGTTCTACGGAGCGTATGTGTGTTATATTTATTGAATTCCATATTAATCATACGTCAACATCAACATTAGTAAAATGTTATTTTACGGGGAGGTAAAAAATACTTTTTTATACCCTCCACTCTAGTGATAGAGGGTATATATAAGTTTGTCATTCCGTTTGTAACACATCGAAATATTGGTCTAGGACCCCATAAAGTATATATATTCATGATCCTTGATCGATTTTAAGTCGATCTAGCGATGTCCGTCCGTCCGTCCGTCCGTCCGTCCGTCTGTCTGTCTGTCCGTTGAAAACACGCTAACTTTTGAAAGGCTATACGGATTCTCCTGAAGTTTGACATATATGTTCTCCATTTACCGGGTCAGGTTGGTATTGCAACCCAGCGAAATCGGTCAAGTGGTTCAAAAGTTATGAGCAAAAGAGTAAATTTCGGCAAGGGTATTTTGCGAATTTACAAGATTAAAACCCATCTAATTTTCGAAAGACAATCCTGAGGGGCTGAAGCTTAGCATATATATTTGTCGTTCCCCAAGTCTGTTTGGTTTTGAATTTCAGCAAAATCGGTGCAGTGGTTCAAAAGTTATAAGCAAGGCCCTGAATTTCAAATTAGTTTCACCTTAAACTGTTGAAAACTCGTTAAACAAGAGCATGGTGAAATACCAGTTTTTTAAAACTTGTTGTTGTTTGTTTTCTTGTCGTGGGGTGAAGTTTAGTTGTTAGACAAGTAAATATTTGTTATTGTTTTGTTATTGTTATATATTATTTGTAACTGTATATAACGGTGTATAGTAAGTATTTTTTGGAAAAAATCAAATGAAGTGGGTTTTATATGATACAATGTTAGTTTGTTTTTGGTTTTTAAAGAAAAGGATGGTAAACTAAAAAGAGGGAAATATGTGAAATAGTTTTTTTTTGTATTACATATAGGTATAAAACTACAAAAATATTTTACAAAGTAATTTTGTTACTCAAAGAAATTGTACACTAAAAAATATATTTACATTGAAAAAAAAATGTTACACTCAAAAAAAAAATGTATACATTAATTTTTTTTTTTTAATGAAATGTCACACTCAAAAAAATGCTGACAGTCAAAAAAATTTTACACTCAAAAAAATTTGATTGATTAAAATAAAAGTTTTACTCAAAATAATATAATTCTAATAAAAAATTTGTTATGCAATTTTTTGAATTTTTTTTAGAAAATTACTATCGGATAACATTGTGGAGGGTATTCATAGATTCGACCAAGTCGAAATTAATTTTTCTACTTGTTGTATTTTTTTTTTTAAAATATTTTTGTCTAAATGACCTGAATATGCCATTTACACTTTAAAATAATTGAATAATATGAATTATTTATTTAAATATTTCTTTGTTTAAATAATCCAACAAAAAGTAGTAGTAATATTTTCAGTATTTGTTTAATGTCTAGTAAGATTTTTTTTCTTTTTTTGAATAATTTATTTATCAAATCCTTTGAATTTTAATTTTTCATAGCGTAAATGATTTGTAAATTCAATTTTGTAATCAAATTCAATTTATATCAATTAAATATGCAAATCAACATTATAAATTCAATCAACTTGTATTATAGGAATACAATAGAAATCTAAAATTTAACATTTTTATACAAATTTCTCATGCCCAAATAACATTAACACACCTTAATGGAAACCATACGAATTGACTTTAATCCATTTCACACCCTCTTTTTTTGAATATATTAAGCATGTAATTGTTTGTATAAAAAATTTAATAAAATATTTAAACTTAATAAAATATTGAACATTTCAAAATAAACACCGGAACAATACAATTACAAGTGACTATACAAAAAAAAAAAAAGTGGCAACAAATATTTATGTGCATTACATATTTAAATAAAATTAATGTATACAGTTAACAAAAAAATTAAATTTTTTATAAAAGGGTGACACTAAATTATAAAACTTGAAATTTTCTTTGAAAATAATGAAAACTTAAGAATTTGTGAATTAAAAATACAAAATTTTTCTTTAACACATTTTGGTTGTTTATAACTGTTGATCTTTCTGTTCGTCTGTCTGTGTTGAAATTCCGGTTTCGCAGATAATACTGAATCGATTTAATTTAATTAAAACTTAATGTGATACACATTTGAGGTAATACTTGGCAGGTTCTGAAACACTTTTTTTAAGGTTTCAAAGTTTTAGGCGGACTTTTTCTAAAGAAAAGTTAAAAGGTTTTTATAGATTTTTCCTACTGAAATTCATAGTAAAAGTAATTAATAACAGAAGTAGCTTATGAATTTCAGTAGTATATATCGATTTTTACAAAAGTTTCATTTGAATGCCTAATTTGAATCTGAGACAAATCAAGTGTGTGATAGAAATTTGTACATGACAATAATGAAAATCTATATTAATGTTATGAATAATAACGTTAAAAAGGAACCTATGTAGGTTTTCATTGAATTAATGAAATAGGTATCATAAAATGTAATTGCAAGAACAAGTTTAATTAAATTAATGAAAATTGTTTATAGAAAAAAATAAATTATGTTTTATGAAAATTTTTCATTACTTTAATGAAAAAAGTATTTGATTCTTATAAAATACTTTTATTGAATAAATCCTACTTTTTATTTTTAAACTGAAATACATTCATTGAATCAATGCTACTTTTATTTTTAAAATGAAAGACACTGATAGAAAATTGTACATGACAATAATGAAAATCTACATTAATGTTATGTTATTTCATTACTTTAATGAAAAAAGTATTTAATTCTTATGAAACACTTTCATTGAATAAATCCTACTTTTTATTTTTGAATTAAAATACTTTCATTAAATAAATGCTACTTTTATTTTTAAAATTAAATATTTGTATAAAATTTGTAAAGACCTTTTTATAGAATTAAAAATAATAAAAAATTGTTTTCACTTAGTTTTCTCGCACAAAATTTTACTTCAACCTTAAATTGTAATACATAATTAAAACCACGAACTAATATAAAACAGCACGAATTTAGTAAATAAAAAATTAATAATTTACTTTTCATTTCAAATTTCATAAAAAAAAGTCAGAAAAAATCACAAAATAACCAAGTTAAAAAAACACTTTCGCATATTTGTTATTTTATCTATAGATTTCACTCATGGTGCTTTATTTTCTGGCAAAAAATGTGCCTTTTTGCATTTCGCCCCGAAAATTATGTTTTTGTGTTCTTTTCTAAAAAAATGTCAACCCTTATAAAGAATATCGAGTTCTTTTCTAAAAATGTCTGCCCTATAAAGTGCAAAAAAGTTGCACTTTTTACCCCGTAAAAAATCACGGGGTTGAAATTGCCTTATACCACAGCTGACTTTTTCTATGTTGTTTTCTCAAAACAGCTGTTAAAAAATACAGGCAGAGTATTGCTGTATGTTGTGTTCTATTCCAGTCAAATAAAATGCAAATTTTTATAGGTGTGAGTTAAACATTTTAAAAATGTATGCCCTAAAAAGGCGAACATTTTTTTTTCAGAAAAGAAAACACCATCAGTTTTTTCACACAAAATTTTACTATAACATTTACTTTTAATACATTAGTAAAACCACGAAGTAATATAAAACAACGCGAGTTTAATAAATACTTATAATTAATCAACAACATTTCATTTAAAAAAAAAAAATTCAAAAAAAAAATCACGCTCTGATCAGCTGTTTTTTGCGCGCGTAAACTAACAGACTAAACAGACGCGACACGACAGGTGTCAAACAACAGCAAATTTTGTAAACAAAACTTAATGAATTTTTTTAATGAAACTACGAAATCTAATGAATCAAAATTAATGAAAATCTTGCAACATATGTATGAAATTTCATTCAGCATATGAAAAATTTCGTTGTTGCAATGAATCAATGTTAATGAATTCCATTCATTAGTGATATGAAGCGTTTTTCTATCAGTGTACTTTTTATTTTTGAACTGAAATACATTCATTTACAGGCCTATTCACAGTTATGACTGCCCGTGTAAAAATGGATTAGATCTTATTTAATCTGTTTATATCTATTCATATATGATCATGTCTGATTAGATATAATTATATCTAAAATGACCAAAATCGAGATCTAATTATATCTCGGATTTGGCAATGTTGACCAAATCCGAGATATAATTAGATCTCGATTTTGGACATTTCAGATATAATTATATGCAATCAGATACGATCATATATGAACATATATGAACAGATCAGATAAGATCTAATACATTTTTACACGGGTGGTTATGACTAATTTTATTATTTTCAAACTTCATATTCCCTGTGTTTGTTGTAAGCAAAATCATAAAAAGTCTCAAAATTTAAAATTATTTGTCAATTTTGAGGCGATATGGGTAGCAGGTCTTTATTTTTTTTAAATTTTCAAACAAAATTTGAATTTTTTTATGATTGTTTACAACAACCACATGGAAAAAATTGAGTTATGATTGAGTTATGACTTTTTTTGTGAATAGGCCCCTTAATCAATAACACTTTCATTTTTAAAATTAAATATATGTGTCAAATTGTAAAGATCTCACTTACAAGGAAGGTCCTTTGCTGAGTACCCACCGATTGTCTTGAAACTTGCATATAGGAAAGAGGCGATCAAAATAAGAGTTACCTGTTTTTTTAAAGCTGCCAAATCTCACATTAAGCAGGTCAAAGGGGAAGGGAAAAACGGGATTTTTTTAGTTTTTTTGACGATTTTTCACATTTCTTCAGAAGAAACTATATGAACTTTTTATACAGATCGAAAGGTTTTTTGAAGGCCAATCCAATGGAGTATCGGCCGTTTCCAAAATCGGCTTCGTTAAGCTAATGTTATCGAAAAAGTAAAATCGTAGGGCTAGTTTATATGTAGATGTACATACATAGGACCGCCAAAATCACATGAAAAAGTCTCTATTAAAATTAAGCTGACCCGCATTTTATCGTTTGGCGAAATTCCTGCTAGTTCGGCTTTTATACGTATTTTCCCGAAAGACCTTTTTTTTATAAGGTGTCAACCCTTTTTTAAATTTGAGATTGGGCAGCTAAAAAAAAACAGGTAACTCAAATTTGTCTCCCCTTATTCCCATATGAAAGTTTCAGGACAATCGGCGAGTGCCCTCTGAAAGACCTTCCTTGTTAGCCTGTGTTATCACTTATTTTTTTTTTTTTAGATTTTCTCATTGTACAAAAACACTTACACTGTGCTACAAAAAACACAAAATCGAATATACTTTTAAAATTATGTAGTTAAGGTTGTTGGTCTCGTCAAAAAGATCACAAAAATGCCCATCGAACTTGCCAGACACCCTCAAATTTTAAAGTTATTGTCAAAAAGCGTTTTTTTTTTTGGGACTTTTCTCACTAAACCAGGTGTAACTTAAACATTTTTTTACCGATTTTAATTTTTTCAACTGTTTTGGATAGAAGAAGGATAGGGCTTTTCATGTGTGTGAATTGGTCTATACATATAAGAATGATATGTATTGATTTTTTCAACAAATTTTTTTTTTTTGTTATTATGTTATTATTTAATTATGAATACGGATAACAAAAAATCGGATAACAATTGACAGAGTTGTGATAATTTTTCTAAAAAAGAAAATTAAGATTTTGTATGAAATTGCCGTGCGGATAACTCAGGCAAAAAAAAAACAAGTGAGAAAATTATAGTCGGTCAAGACCGACCATATAATACCCTACACCAGAGTTTCCCGAAAAATGGGTCCCAAGTTCAAAAATGGGCCGATTAGATATATATTTTGTCAAATATTTAATAAGTGTAAAAAACATTCACAAATCAAATTTGAGTGAAATAGGTTTCGATTTGTTGCCAATAAACAGCCTTAAGTGAATATCGGGCGAAATTTTCACATAGGGCCTAAGTCCAAAAATGGTCCGATGGTAAACAGATTTGATAAGGTTGTTAAGGTACGCGTTTAACATACACAAACAAAATTTTAATAAAATATTTTCTATTTTCATGTAATTTGAGAGATTTATGTGAAAATCGGGAAGGTGGTCTGTATGGGGGCTACAAGAAGAACTGATCCGATTCCTTCAAAATTCGGAGTGGTGATTTGTGAGGACGAAACACGTTTACCTGCCAAATTTCGAAACGAAACCTATTATAGTACGGTTATTAGAGTCATTTGATCCACAACTAAAGAGGACCTTTGTATGGGGGCTAGGTCTAAATATGGACCTATTTTTTCCAATTTCAATAGGCTTCGTCCTTGGTCCAAAAGAGGCTTAAGTTTCAAATTTCAAGTCAATTGGTTAAAAATTACGACCTGTATCGTGTTTACACCGTTTACATGGACAGACAGACGGACGGACGGACAGACGGACGGACGGACAGACGGACGGACGGACGGACATCGCTAAATCGACTCAAAAAGTGATTCTGAGTCGATCGGTATACTTGAATGTGGGTCTAGGACCAATATTTCGGAAGTTACAAACATCAGCACAAACTCATTATACCCTGTACCACAGTGTGGTGTAGGGTATAATAAAAAAAAACATACTGATAGGTCGCGTATCATTATTTTAAAGGGTTTTGACCTCCTGAATTCGAATTTGACCTTGAAATGGCGCTATCTTATTAAGTTTTTGATATATCAATTTATGCTAAATATCTCAAAAACCTAATGAGATAGAGCAATTTAAAGGCCAGATTTGGATTCAGCGCGCCAAAAACCTTTAAAAATATTGTATATGACCATTTATGATAAATTTATTTTTTTTGCCTGGATTATCTGAACGGCGAATTTCTGCAAAATCATAATTTTCTTTTTTAGAAAAATTATCACAACTTTGTCAATTATTATCCGATTTTTTTAGGATAAAGCTTATCGTATTTAGAATTAAATTATCTTTACAAAAACGCTCTTAAGTATAAAGGTTGTTAAACGAACTATAGCAAAAAAAATTGATAAACTCGAAAATTTTTTAAAAAATAACAAAAAAAATTGATTTTATAGAAAAAATCAATAGATATATTTCTTTTACGTATTGACCAATTCACACACATGGAAAGCCCTATCCTTTTCTATCCAAAACAGTTTAAAAATTAAAAATCGGTTGAAAATTTTCTGAATTACACAAGGTTTAGTGAGAAAAGTCCCAAAAAAAAACGTTTTTTGACAATAACTCTAAAATTTGAGGGTGTCTGGTAAGTTTAATGGGCATTTTTGTGATCTACTCGACAAGACCAACAACCTATACTATGTCACATCAGAAGTATTTTTTCACTGTAGTTATTATTTCTCGGAAATAGACTCAAACGGAACTAAATAAAAATTCAATTCTTAAAATTTAAGATATTTTTTTTTTCAAAATTTTTTTTTTTTTTTTTCAATTTAATTTTTAAAATGTTTTATAAAACTCAATATTTTTTCATTAAAATACCTGACACCTTAATGTTAACAATTAGTAAGTTATGTGTATAAATAGCAATAAAATTGTAAATTAAAAATAATTTTATTTTTATTGTATTATAAAATAAATTATTAAATAAATAATAAATTTGAAAGCAATTTGTAAAATCAACAACGGTACCCAGCAAAAAAAAACATTACTTAGAACAATGATAAAAAGGACTTCTACTGCTTCTGGAGTAGTGAATATCTACTGAATATCTCATTACATTTTCATATAGTTGTCGCAGCAAGTAAGTAGTTGTTTCAACTCGTTTTTGAGTACATATGAAGTGGTCTTCATACTATTCTATAACTTTGAATTTTTGACTATACTTATTAACCACTTCATTGCGAATGCATTATATTGTATATTTAAGAAGTGATTAAACACTACACTCAAAAAATTATGTTAGTAAAATCAACTGAAAATGTCAGTTAAAATAACTACTTTGTAAGTTGTTTTGGGGTCAACTACTTTTTCAGTTAAATCAACTAACAATGTTAGTTATTTTAACTGACAAAAAACAACTGACTTATGTAGTAAAAACTACTAACATTTGTAGTCAAAACAATAAAAATGTAGTAAAAATAAAATAACAAGGGCGGGTACAAGGGGGGGGAGGGGAAATTACCCCCCCCCAGAACAAATTTCAAAAAGAAAGGAAGGAAAAAAAAAAAGTAGGAATCGCATACGACTCGTTTTAAATTAAACGACTCGTTTTAGCTCATCATTAATTACCATATAGTGTCATTTCGTTGTAATGGAATAAATACTAAACGAGTCGTTTAATTTAAAATTAAAAGATGTGTATGAGAATACGGGATTATAGCACATTCGCATTGCTATGGTAAAACACGGTTTAGTTGAAACATTGTTTTATGATTCGTTTAACCATATTTTTTGATAGCAAGAAACATTAGTCCTGTTTTCGCGTAACCGTTTATATTTTAACATTAAAATTTAAAATTTTTTTGGCACCACTTTTGTTGAATGTCAAAGTTTATTTAAGCAAACACGGAAAAAAAACATTTTATTTTCAAATGCGAATTTTTTATCGAAACTTAAATTTAATGCCAATAATTATACAAGTTAAAAATAAGCGTGGATAGTTTAAAATTTGTATAGGTGGGCGTATATACGGTTATGCGAAAACAGTGCTATTGCTAAAACCGAGTTTATAATAGTCATAAACTTGGATATTACCAAAAAAAAAGCTGTACACTCAACCAAAAATCATTGTATTCCCAAAGAAAATCATTGTAAATTCAACAGAAATCATTGTTGATTTTGACCCTACAAATATTTATGTTGATTTCAATAAAAATTGTTGTCAGTTTTTGTAAAAGTTGATCAACTCGTTTTTTTGTAAATCAACTCGTATTTTTTGTAAACTCAACTCATATTTTTGTTGATATAAGAAATATTATTAATAAAAAAAAAGCTTGTTGTTATTTGTTAATATTCTTTTATTAAGTAAAAATCACAATATTTTTTAGAATTATCACCGGCTTTTTAAGCTGCAATATTTCACCACAAGATTTTCACACACTTCGTTTATTTATGTTTTGCACTCGTAAGCCATTCTCCAGTTTTCTAATGACACCAAATCAAAAGCCTTAAAAAAAAACAAACAAAAGTATAATATAGTATAAATACATAAAGTAACTAATGTATTTTATTACTTACCAAATATTTACAGATCAGAATCTGATCATCAGATCCTATTTTAATTTATTTTTATAATATTAAATATTTTTATAAGAAACAAACACATAAAATAATTTTATAAGAGACAAATTTCACATTGCAATGCATTGCTACCAACTTGATAATACAAAAATGAACGAACAGGGTTGTTTTTTCTTTTTTGGTTTTATCTATTGAATTCTGTATAAGCGATGTAAAGAGTTGATTCAACTTTACTGATTATTCAACGATATCAACATTAATTTTTGTTGAATACGGCAATATTCTGTAAAACTTGATCTACAATGGGTTTACTAATTTTTCTACTAAGATATTTCTATGAGTGTAGGAAAAAGTTATAGAAAACAAAAATCAAACCTAATATTCTGAATTTTCATGATTTTTCCTTACTATACGTAAGAAGCTTAATATAATTTATTAATACATTCCTTAATTGAATTATTTCATGTAATTTTTAAATATAAAGCATTTGTAAAATAACCAATATTTATTAAATAATTATTGATAATTTCCAAATTTTTTAATGAAGTTTTAAAGTGGAGATTTCTTTAGTGAGGAAGTGCATACTAATGTCTATATTTGGAAGTGGTGCAAGCCATAATTTATGACATTATATATCAATTTTTGGAAGTTGTTTAAAAGTATTTCCATTTGAATAATAAATCAGGGGTTAACTGCTTTTTTTGGAGTACTTCAGAAGTAGTTTGATTTGGACTACTTCCCTTATTTTTTGCTGGGTATAGATACAATCAGGCCATGATGTTTAATTAAAAATAATATAAAACAACATCACACCATGACGATAATGATGTTGCATAAAAACTTTGTTGTAAAATTTATGGTGTTTATGCATAGGTGTATATATGGCATTTCATACCAGTTGTCAAGCAAATAAAAAAAATATAAAAATATAAAAATATAAAAATATAAAATTCTGATTAATTTTTATTAAAAAATAAAAATTGTTTAATTCGACCTTTAAAATATTATATTTTGAGAATGTTTTTTCTGGCTCGAGGTCATTATTTTCTTTACTACCCGGGTGAAAATGACCATGTATGTTCATATATGATGCATATATGGATGTCCATACAAGTGCATATCCGTAATTTGAGGGTACATGTACATTAATGATCATACATTGTCATACATGAATTTGTATGTAATTTTTTTTTTTTGTATTTTTTTTTCCATAAAAAGTCTATTTATTGAATTTTTTTCAAATATAAATAATTTTTACTAATTTATGAGACTGATTTTTTAATAAAAACTAACGAATATTTTAAAAATATACTTTGGACTTTATGATACTTTAAGGCCTCTACAGACGATTCAATATTATGCACAATCTGCATGTATTTTTTTCACTTCAATATTTTATACAGTATTTTTATGTATGCTATTTGTGGGTAAACGTCAAAAATATTGTGCATAATATTGCGTCGTCTGTAGGTACCTTTAGGATAATCAAAGCTTCGAAGAATTAATCACTTTTCGAATGAATTCACAAATAAAATACATTCGATTTTGATAGTCACTGAATACAATTATCTTTAAATATCAATATTTCTTGGAATGAATTCGATTTTTACCATTAAATCGAATTCTTGTTTATGAGAATTTTAAAAACTGAATGCATTCTTTATTTCATTTATTTATTATTCATGAGACTTTTCGAATTTAAAAAAAATTTACGCATTCAATTTAAAACCCGAATGAAAAAGAAACCGAATTCATTCTGTATTTTAAAATCAAATGTAAATTCATTCGATAAATTGTGATTGGGGAATGCAATCATTAAAGTTTAATTCAGAACACCAAATCTCATTAAGGGATGAAATCCTTCGCAGCTCTGACAGTAATACCGTCAGAGTGTTCGAATTTTCTTCTAAATTTGGTTGTTTACGTTAGTGCCGTTCATATTCGCCTATAGAATACAAAAATTATAATCAATCTTGATAATGTATGATCATTATTGTCCAACCGAACGACTTTTTCAGACTGGACCCATACATGAACTTCGTCCAATTTTGCAAAGTTCTGCCGAACCCAACCTTTAAAAAAATTGTTTTTAAGACATGTATGCTATGCAGATGCATAGCATATATGAAGGAGTATGACATATACCTATCCACACATAGTTGCATATATTTACATATATGGAATATTACATTACTTGTGTATGTTCATATATGCTCCCATATATGACACACATTTCCATATATTGTTCATATATTATCATACATGGAATCGTGTATGAGCATGTATGAACATACATGGTCATTTTCACCCGGGTAATTAAAACCATGATATTCTCATAGCATAATTTTCAAGAAAATTATTTTTTTTGTTTTAAATTTATGTTGGTCATTTTTGCAAGACTGAATCGACACGTGTTTCGGAATTTGTCAAGATTCCATTGTAAAGATTATTTAGCAAAAATAGAAACGATTTACTACAATGTAGCAAACGAGTTTAATGACAAATCGTTTGTGCACAAACTAAAATAAAAATAAAAATTAATCAGAATTTGAACATTATGGTTGGCACGCCATAGTGATGAATAACCCTAATGTGGTATATTTCATTCACAACAACAAAAAACATATTGTTGTAGTCCAATAGACTATCATGTGTAAAAATGTTTTAAATATTTTTGTTGGTTATTGACAATCGTTGCCTTACTAGTATAGTACAATTTCTTCGTCTTTCTAATTCACATTGTGGATAGAGTCGAATATGTATTAATACTTTAGTTTGTGCACAAACGATTTGTCATTAGACTCGTTTGCTACTTTGTAGTAAATCGTTTCTATTTTTTGCTAAATAATCTTGACAATGGAATTTGACAAATTCCGAAACACGTGTCGATTAAGTCTTGCAAAAATGACCAACATAAATAAATTTAAAACAAAAAAATAATTTTCTTGAAAATTATGCTATGAGAATATCATGGTTTTAATTAGTAAAGAAAATAATGACCTCGAGCCAGAATAAACATCCTCAAAATATAATATTTTAAAGGTCGAATAAAACAATTTTTATTTTTTAATAAAAATTAATCAGTATAATTCTGATTAATTTTTATTAAAATAATAATCAGAATATATATATAAAAATATAAAAATGAAGGGCTTACTGCAAGAACTTGATAAGCAACATTTTATTTTTTCGTGTTTTTCGACTTCTGCTGATGTTTTATTGACGGATTTTTAGCAGAAGTCGTGCTTTAATCCTTCGTACAAGTGTATTGAGAATAAAAGATCTTGCAAAAGTTCTATTATCTACGTTATTTAAAAAGTTTTAAGGCAAAAACCCCCATAAAATGAAATGTTGCTTATCGAGTTTTTACAATAAGCCCTTCAAATATAAAAATATAAAAATATCACATGAAAGCAGCTTTAGATATGTAGGCCAGTGTCAATAAAAATAAAAATTTGGTTTTTTAAAAATTAAAAAAATTTTTTTTTTTTTGGAAATGTGCAATTACTAAAATTTAATTTATCAACAAAAAAGATTTTTTTTTGGTTTCGAATTCATTCGGAATTTTCATATATTTTTTTGTAAGATGTTGATTACACAGCCCCAAAAAGAAAAAATCTAACCTAAAACCCAGAACAACAAATCTTCATGTATTTCGACTCTATGAACTCGAATCTGCCAAAAAATCTATCGTTGGGTTTTCCTGTAATCTTATAAGGAAAGTCCCGAAAGGAACCATTCCAGATTTCTTTGAAATATAAACACAAGATAGAGAAAAAACAATCCAAATCGAATCTTTATGTATTTTGACCACTTGAGCTTGATTTCGCCTTCAGAATGGAATTCTATTGTTGGGTTTTCGTTTAATCTTACAAGGATTTCTACACAATATAGAGAAAAATATGTAGGATTGATATGTCTGTACGGAATCGAGTTCAGGAGGATAAAATACATAAAGGTATGATTTAGATTTTTTTTTCCTATATTTTGTATAAATTTCGAAGAAATCTGTAATTGTCACTTTCTTCCTCGTAAGTAAACAGGAAAACTCAAAGATAGATTTTTTTGTCTTGGATAGCAGATTCGAGTTCAGGGGGTCGAAATACATGAAAATTTATTGATCAGGATTCTGTGTCAGACATTTTTTTTTTTGTGGAACTGTGAAATTAACATCGTAGAGTAAATTTGAAAAGGTTACAGAAATCAAAACTCCTTTTTTATCAGTATTTTCCAATGAAATTAAATCATCACTCAATTTATTAAAGAGTAAAACTGACTGTACAAAATATTTTTTTTTAATATTAATAAACATTATACCAATTACTTAAATAAAAAAATAACTACCAATAAAGTTTGTTATATTTTGAATTAATTAACATTAAAAAATGTTGTATGCATAAAAAGTCATGTTTAATCAACATTCATTATACACATAAATTTACTGAGAGATAATATACCCAGCAAAATATTTTGTTTTAAAGTCACTGTTTCAGAACATATTGTTTTACTAAAGGACAAATTCTAGATTCTTATCAGAACATTTTTTTTCACTTTTATTTTTTTGTTGTTTTTTTTTAGTTATTGATTAGCAAAGAATATATTTCAAAGCAATTTGTAGAAAAATTATTTCTAATAAAACTTGCTGGGTTGCTCTACAAATAATTATAATACATTTTTTGCAATAATTGAAAAATAAGACAAAAATGGAATCATTGTTTGACTTTTATGTTAATAACGACAATCATGCAACATAAAATCAGAAACAAATGTATAACTTTAATTTCCAATGATTTATAAATGTGTGTACACTAGGGTGGCTCGTATTTGGGCTTTGCTCTCTGATCAAATTCTAATACCCGCCAAAAATTTCGGTCCCCTAAGGGTAACACACATGCCAAATATCACACCGATCTGAGTTTATCTTCTGTCTCCACTTTGAGCCTCAAAATTAGGATTTTTCCAAAAAAGGATATAAAAAAAAAAATTTATTAAAATAAAAAAAAACAAGTGAGAGTGTTAAATTCGGCCGTGCCGAATCTTTTATACCCTCCAAAATGTAAAAAAAATAAAAAAAAATTGTCAGGGGCGTTTATTTTTGGGGGTGGGGGGAGGGGGGGGGGTGATGGGGGTCAGTGGGGGACGTTGAGAGCACCTTCCTATCCCGATAAATATAACAAATGTTTCATTTATTTAACAAAAATACAAAAAAACATGTAAAAAAAGTGTATTTTTCAGAGGTTGGTTCAGTTCTCCAAGGGGGAACTTTTTCCCCCTTCGTCCGATTTTGCCCATTTCCGAACTTAACCTGCCTAGGAATATAAGACATATTCGTGCCAAACTTCGAAAGCCTAGCTCTTTTATTTTGGACTGTATCGTGTCCTCTACAGACGGACAGACGGACAGACGGACAGACGGACGGACGGACGGACGGACGGACATCGCTAGAATGTCTTAGAATCGATCACTGATCAATAATATATATACTTTATGGGGTCCTAGACCGATATTTCGATGCGTTACACACGGAATGACAAAGTGAGTATACCCCCATACTGTGGTTGGAGGGTATAAAAAAAAAATTTTGTATAATATTTGATCGTAAATACTTAAATACACTCAAAATAGTCACTCTGTTAAATTACAGAGATACTCTGCTGAGCCAGCAGAAAATACCATAGATTTTTTGTTATTTTACGAAGAAAACTCTATAACATGATTTCGATAAAAAATGTAAATTTACAGAATTATATGTAAAATACTGATAAAACCGAAAAAAATTTTACCAAAAAACTCTGTAAATTTACAAAGTTTTAGTAAAATGGATTTTATGAGTTCAAAATTTTACAAAAAAAACTCGGTAAATTTACAAAGTTTTAGTTAAATCCGTTTTATGAGTAAAATTTCTCTGCTTTAAAAACATTAATTAAAATTAAATTAATTAAAATTAAAATTTTGTTAAATTTGCCCTCTTTAATGTTTCCAAATTGTAAATTTACTTTTTTATTTTTGTGAAAATTACAAATTTTTAACGAGTAACTCCAATTTTACAAAATTTTGTTTTTCGGTCACAAGAAAATACAAAGCAATTTCTTTAAATCTGTATTTCGACAGATAACATTGTCAAATATCTGTCGAATTGAGATTACAGCCATTTAACAGTGTATTTAAAAGAGTTATTATTTTGAGTGTATGAAATTTTAAGATTTTACGGTATTATTAACCCGTTCAAACTTGATACCAAAAAAATGGAATGATTTTGGGGGCGTTTTCAAAACTTAAAAATTTTATTAGAAAAAAATTTAAAATATATAATTATTTCTTTTTGAATTCATTAAGAACATCGTGAAGAATAAAAATTTGAAATATGGCGGATATCCATCAGGCCACTTTTCGGGAATTGCGGGGGGGATTTAACGGATTTCAAGGAAATGTTGGTTTTATCAATAAATTGGCTTAATAAAATCTTATAAATTACATTTTTTTGCAAATTAACGGTTTTTTGGTGTCGGGGCATTCTATTAAATAACTGTAAATCTTTCGTGAAATTTCAACGATCTAGGACGTCTTTAACCCACATTGGCTTGGGAACAAAAATGACCCCCGCAGAAAATATGATGTTTATTGCTTTAATGTTGTGCTATAAACAAGTATCAAAAGGCTTCTGGGGTTTTTCCCCCAAATATAATATTAATATATTATCTTTAAAAAAATCATTAACCCTTTTTGCTAGATGTCAAAAATGACCCATTCAGAGAAAAATATATATTTTCTTGATATCGAAAAATTCAAGCACTATGCCTAAAAGTTTTTCCGGGGTCTTTTTTGACGCCGGGCTACTATGGGTTCATGATATCTTAAAAAGGTAAGATTTTAGGGCTGATATAAAGTTATCTAATAGATTGCCCCAAATTAATTTTCTATAAAAAATATATATATTTTGTTTTGAATGGGTCATTTTTGACCCCCTGCCAAGAAGGGTTAACGAGTTTCTTAAAGATAATGTATTCGTACGAAAAATAGTTGGGGTAAAAAAAACACAAAAGCCGTTTTATACTTGTTTATAGCACAAAATTTAAGCTCAAAGCTTCAATTTTTCGGCGGGGGTCATTTTTAACCCCCTGCCAATGTGGGTTTAAGACGTCCTAGATCGGTAAGATTTCATTACAGACTTAAAGTTATTTAATAGAATGCCACGCCACCAAAAAACCGTTAATTTGCCCAAAAATTAAATTTAAGTATAAGATTTTATTAATCCAAAACAGCCGAATATAGTTCCAACAAGCGAATTTTTAGTTGAGACAACTAAATAATTCAGTTGGAAATTAATTTTTCTGTGGGTATATGAAAGTTTGAAATCATCTTTAAAATACTTTTCCATGTCTCCAAGTCATAAATTCAAATATTTGGCAAAATTTAAAAATACGATTTATTTTTTAAGTATGAAACTTTTTATATTGTGCTAAGTTTCTTGTTTTAGTAAACCGAGATCTTTAAAAGTAAACACGCTATTTTGATCTAATTTTTTTAACCCTGCTGTTAGGTTAAGCCCATTTGGTCCATTTTTTGGATTGTTTCCTTTGTAACTTTTGAACGGTGATATATACTGGCTTAGATTTTTTGCTCATGGGGTCATTTTATAAAACAATGTTATTTACAAAAAATCTAGGTTCTGACTTAAACCAGGACTGAGAAAAATAAAAAGTTACGTATCTTAGGTTAAGGGACCATTTGGTCCATAGTATATTTTCTCCTGCGATTTCGATAGCCGGAGCCGATGAAACGTCGATTTTAGAAAATAAGATGCACGCATTCAAAGCGGGTATTCCAGCAACACTTTTAAAATGGTGACGGCCATGTAATGCATTACCATGTAATGCATAGAAAAAAAAAAAAAAACAAAAATTTGCATTTTTCCCCCTATCGCTTACCATAGGCATAACTTTTTTGTATTTTTCACGCATTATGTAAAACTCATGCTCTACTTTGAGTCTTATCACAAACAAAAATCATTAATCCAGTATAGAATAAGACAACCTTACAATACCCTATACTCGATTGATTCTTTTTGTTTGGGATGTCACTCAAAGTAATGCATGAGTTTTACATAATGCATGAAAAATAAATATAGTGAATGCATATGGTAAGCGGTTGGCGAAAATTAATACACATTTTTTAATTTTTATTGGGCTATGCATTACATGGTAATGCATTACATAACCGTTACCATGTTTAAGGTTTTGCTGGGATATCAAGTATGTTTGCAAATATAACGTTAGGCTATCGACTTATTGCGCGTTTCGTGCTGTAGGAACCAACCATTTGATCAGCAATATCCACGCCACCTAGATGAGATGAATCATTAGAAATTATAGGAAAAAACAAAACTAACATATGTACCTTTTGTTGAATTGTAATACAAAACAATCTCTAAAGTAAAGAATATGAAAAAAGGGAATCCTTCAACAAATGTTTACATTAGCTGTGTTGAGTAGAGATGGGTGCTGGTCACGTGATTTGCGTGGTTCTCATGAATCACGCGTGACTCACGCTCGAGCGAAAGTCTAGTTAATTACGAGAATCATGCTTGAGTGAGTGTGATTCCAAAACTTTTATGTGTAAGTGATTAGAAATCGAGCCTAATTTTTGCGTGAGTGCCATTTTTCTTGCGTGATTCAATATAATTTTTTTGTATTGTTTTCAGTTTTATTTATAGTTTTATTTTTATTTTTCGTTTAGCAATCAGTTAAAATTCAAATTAACGGTCTGCTAATATATGATTTTTTTTATTTCCTTAAAATTGTGTATTTGTAAGTGAATATCGCGTGAATTGGGGTGAGCGTAATTATGAGTCACGTGAGTCACGCATGATCGTAACTTATTTTAGTTTTACTGACGTGAGTAGTAAGTGAGCGTGAGTAAAGAAAAAATCGAGTGAGTGATTCATGAGCGATTATAACATTTCTTGCGTGAGCGTGACCCAAAATTCACTCACGCACCCATCTCTAACGTTGAGTTAAACTTAAAATAATCGTATTTAGGTAGAAATGATCCAAAATATATACAAATACAGTCAAACCCGGTTATAACGAACTCCGAGGGACCAGTAAAAATAGTTCGTTATAAGCGAAGTTCGCTATAAGCGGGGTATATTTTTTGTCAACCTAGTTTTATTTTCAAAAAAGTAGATCCAATTTTGTTTTATTTGATGTTTTGTTTGTAAATAAACTACTTATTGAGAAGAAAACATTAAAAATATAAATAAATTTTATTGAAATTATAATATAAACCAAAAATTTCCAACCTTTTGTGTGTTTGATAAACATGATTGCCACACATTACAAAATAATTATGGGAGTTCGTTATAAAAATGGTAAATACATATGAAATACTGTTCGTGGGACCATAAGAAGCAGTTCGTTATAACTGAGGATTCGTTATAACCGAGTTCGTTATAAAAGAAGTATTTTGTGTGAAAATTGCTTCCAAAACGTCGGGACTTTGAAATTAGTTCGTTATAACCGAGAATTCGTTATAACCGAGTTCGTTATAACCGAGTTCGACTGTATAATATTAAATTGTTATTTTGTTTGAATATTTAGTATGGACCAAATGGTCCACTAACCTAACATCCGTAAGTTTTTTCTAACCTAACAGCAGGGTTAATTTTGATATCATATTTGGTTCAATTACTGATAGACTAAACTAAATATTTAAACAAAATATATTTCTTTTCAAATTTTACTCCAACTTTTATTTAATTTAATTTCTTAAAAAAAGAAATAAACCCAATATTCTAAAACCAAAACTACAAAAAAGTTTTCCCTTAGCTAATTTAAATTTAAAATCAGCATTAAGACAGTGCTGTATTAACAATAGAAAAAATAATCATATCACCGTTTACCACAGAACTAAAAGATTATTTTTTTTTTAACTTTTGTGTGTTCATACTAATTATGCGCACAAAATCTACTTAGAAAAAGTTTAACTAAACTAGAAAAAAAAACAACGTATAATCCTACCGCAAATGGGTGTGAGTCTAAAAAAAATATAGCTAGCTTGAAAAAAAAACTTCAGATGTTGCAAGAACACAAAAGCGGATATAAAAGGTAACACACAATCAGAATAAAGTTAAAGTCTGTAAAAACTACGATAAGATAATGGGGAAAAATAAAATGGAAAATGTTATCATGAACAGCTTATTGAAAGGATTTTAATAAACACACAAAAATTGCTGGTATTTGTTTTAAAGAAAATAATTTAAAACTGATATTAACTGAGTAACACATACAGTTATTTGAAATAAGATAAATAATTAAAAAGAATAAATAATTTGGTGTGAGTTGCAGCCTGCATTTGTTTTTTGTTTAATGTTTTCCCAAAAATCATAAAGTTATCCGAAGGAAAAATATATCGGAACCTGATAGTTTTTTTGAAGAAAAATTGTTCGGTGTCTGATTATTTTGTCTCAGAATCTCTACATTTTTCCTTTAGAAAGACTGTTTTAGGATCTTAAGATCTTTTATTATTTAGCTACAATATCACAGAATCTTAATCATTTTCTAAGTGGAAAATGTTCCAGAATTTCAAGAAAAAATATCTTCGATGTTTGTACTCTTGCCCAAACCATTGAATCATGATAATGTTTTGCTGTATACAAAGGCGATCTTTTCAAGATTTTTTCTAGAAAAAAATATAGATGAAAAAAAATATTGATGAAGAAAAAAATATTGATGCAAAAAAAATATTTTTTGGAAAATAGTGTTAAAAAAAATATTGATGAAAAAGAAAAAATATTGATGGAAAAATATATTGATAGAAAAATATATTGCTGAAAAAAAATTGTGAAAAAAAAATATTGATGAAAAAAATATTGACTAAATAAAATATTAATTAAACAAAATATTGATGATAAAAAAATTTATGAAAAATAATTATGTTACGTTTTATTCACCACGAGTTGAATTAATATCCAAGTTACAAACCCAATCTCTCCTCTTCTGTGGAATCTTGTAATAAATGAAATCCTCGAGTCACTCAACGGAATGGGTATCAAGGTGGTTGCCTATGGTGATGACGTTGTGATCCTAATCAGAGGTAAGTTTTTACCAACAATTAGTGAACTGATGGAATCAGCACTTAAGATACTCTTGACGTGAGCAAGGGACAACGGTCTGGTAGTCAATCCCTCCAAAACCGAACTCGTCTTGTTCACAAAAAGGACTAAGATAGACAGGTTTGTTCTTCCCAAACTAGATGGAATCACCCTAGAACTATCTAATGAGGCGAAAAACCTGGGTGTAATCCTGGACTCAAAGCTTTCCTGAAAAAGGAATACAGAGGAAAGGATGAAAAAGTCGTTATGTGCTTTTTACACCTGCAGAAGAACTTTCGGAAGAAGGTGGGGTCTTAAACCGTATATTATCCTCTGGATGTATGGTGCAATAATTAGACCAATACTTACCTCATGTCTCTGCAACCTACAGAAGGTACAGCGACTGGCGTGCGTGGGTATCACTGGTGCTATTAGAGAAGCACCCCAGGCCGGTCTAGAAGTGATACTAAACATTCAGCCCATAGATATCTACATCAAGAGCACAGCAGCAAAATCGGCTCTTAGGTTAAGAGAGTCACTACTGCTTAAGTAACGCTCTTGGGGACACTCGACCATATTAAGTACGGTGGGCGGGACGGAATTAGAACGAAAAAACGACTATATCTCACCGCAGACGAACTTTAATAGGAACTTAGAAGTCCAAATACCAACTAGGGAAGACTGGGCGGAAAACTCTGTTATAACGGGGAATGCGATCTCAATTTTCACGGACGGATCATAGATGGAGATGTGTACAGGTTCGGGGGTATACTCTGAATGCCTTGAAATCAGGGCCTCAATAAGGCTCCCGGACAAGTGTAGTGTTTTCCAGGTCGAGGTTCTTGCAATTGACAAAGCCACGCAGATGATTATGACAAAGGACCTAAGTCCTTGCGTCATCAACATTTTTGTGGACAGTCTTGCAGCTCTGAAGGCCTAAGGGTCAAACACTGTAAAATCGAGAATTGTTAGTAATTTTATACAATCCCCTCATCGAATCAGTCAGTACAAAGTCAAGCTAATCTGGGTCCCTGGACATAGTGGGGACGATGGTAACGAATTAGCTGATGAATGTGCAAGAAATGGCTCCGAGTCGGTGGGGGAACATGTCGAACCTGATATCTCGGTTCCTATAGTGGAGTTGATGAACGAAATTGAGAGGATACCAGAGAATAGGATGAGGGATAGTTGGATATCACTGACCACGTGCAGGATATCGCCAACCATGTGCCAAATCCTAAGAGGACAGAAAGTTTTCTTACCCTTGGCAAACGGACGGTTAGCCTATTAGTAGGAGTACTGACAGGACACTGTATAATCGGCCAAATGGCCGTTCGTATGGGAATTTCTGACAGGGACTTTTGTAGAAGTTGTAGAGGAGGAGGAGTCGGTGAAGCACTTGTTTTGTGAATGTCCGGGTCTGATGAAACGTCGTCTTAAGTATTTGGGGCAACGATTTTTTGATGACCTAGATTGCCTAAACAGTGTCCCATTGACATCTCTAGCAGAATACCTTAGAGAATCGGGGTGGTTTGAGAGGTAGAATTTTGTATATCAGAGGGGAGTAGGGAGACAACTTTCGGGGAATCACAATGGGCCTTATGGCCTCCGAGTGAATTCGCCAAATTGGCGGACGCCCATCCAACCTAACCTAACCTACAAACCCAAGTTACTAAAATTTTTGGTTTTAAGAAAACAAAAACAATAATTCTTATTTTCTTTTTTGTTAATCGTAAGGTTAATATTTTAAAAATATATTTGAGCAGAGACTTTCTAGCTCGATGTAATTTTTTCCATACTAATAACAACCCCGACATTCTCTAAGAATAATTTTCAAGAAAATTGTTTTTCCGTTTTAAGTTAATATATTTTTACTCAAATTAGTGTTGTTATAAAGCCGAATAAAACACATTTTTTTTTTAATAAAAGTTAATCATTATTTTAAAATTATAATAATTTCAAAATTATGTAAACACATTAAATTTGCTTTTTACTGTTAGTATTATTTTTTTCTATATTATTATATCTTTCTCAACATATTATTATAATGCATTTATTTTCTTTTGCAGTTCAATAAACTGTTTGTACTCTTAAACATCTTCTCTGATTTCTAGAAGTTTTAAATTTCCAACTTGTTTAAGTCATAATAACAGGGAAATATTTATTAAAATTCGTAGAAACTTCATAAACACGTATTTAGATTTTCTTTTAACTCAATAGTAAAAACTTGTACGACTTCCATATGTTAAAGACAACATAAATTTTTCTTTACATTATAAACTGATTATTTTTTTTTATCCCTTCAACCTAGGAATTAAGTTGCATATATAAGTTGGTCGTTTTGTATGTAACAAGTTGAAAAATCGGTGTAGGATTCCTTTTTTTTTAATTTCACCAATTTACACTTACGAATTTGTTTTCGTAAATGATTTTCAAAGTAGTTTTACAAAAAAAACATGTATCACTGGTAATCTTTAATATCATCCAAATGTTCAAAATACCTGAAAATTTCGTACATTTTCAAAAATTTTCTAGAAAAAATAACGCATTAAAAAATCTGTCAAGGACCCCATCATGTTTATATATTACACTATGCAACAAATAAAGAATTTTTGAAAAACACAACAACTTGTGTTTGTACAGTTTGGTGAAAAATTTCTTTTTATGGGCTTCCAAAGATTCAGAAAAGCTTTTGGCCAATAGCTTAAACAGATTTGTTGCTATCGCTTAAGTATATTTAGCAAAAATGTGGCTAATCGTGTGGTAAACAAATTCTGGAAACATTTTATGCTAAAAAAATTATTTTTTCCAGTACTTTTTTTGAAAAAATATAGGAAAAAAAGCAGTTTTCACTATTTTCAGCATGACTTACAGGTTCTGTTGATTTTCCCCTAATAATATTTGGCAACATTGTATCCAAGCTGAACAACTCTTATAAACACACCAAAACAATATGAACGTGTTTAGGCACCCTAACTAGCTAATGAAAACCACTCCGTACCATAAAATTGGTAGATGTTGACTAAAAAAATGCACAAAATGCCCGCAACCGCCTGGCAATAGCTCCTAGAGGGATTAAATATAAGACCGACCCCCATTAGTTTTTCCCCCATAGAGGGATAAAGGTTAAGACCGAACCCCAGAAGTTTTCCCCCAAAATTGTTCTTATTATAATTTGTTTTTAAATTTATTTTATGAAATCAGTTCCTACCGCTATTCAAATTACTAGGAAAAGTCTCCTAATCGCATTTTACCAATATTTGACATTTTTCCTTGTTTTTTAACAAATTGAAATTTACATTTTATTTTGTAATTTAAAATTTTTTTTTTTTGTAATTTTACAAATTTTCAAGATAATTTTACAAAACAATCTAGTAAATTCACAAGAATTCCTTGTAATTTTAATTGTGCCAAAAAACTGTAAGTTTACACTTTTATTGGTAAAAAGCTTGTAAAATAACAAAATTATTGGTAAAAAGTTTGTAAAATTACTAGGGGTTCTCGTAAAATAGGAGGCAACAAAAAATCTAGTAAAATTACGAAACCTCTTTGTAAATTTTATCGTGTCAAAAAATTTGTAAATTTACAATTTTATTGGTAAAAACATTGTAAAATTAAAAAACTATTGGTAAAAATCTTGTAAAATTACTAGGAATTTTTATCAAATAGGAGGTAGCAAACAAAAAAAAGTTACAAGTTTTTCTTGTAATTTTACAAGGTTTTTTTTTTTAGTGTAGAGTTATTCAGGAAAAAAAACTGATGATAGCATATTTTGATGGTCCTACTGCTTTTCTGAATCTTTGGAGGCCCATTTAAAATTAATTGGTCACCAAACCGAACAATCTGAGTACACGGTTTTACTACGGTTTGATAATCGAATCAAATCTATAATATAATAATAATATAATAAAATTTTTTGTATAATAATAATATTATAAAATTTTGATGAAAAAAGAATGATAAACAAATATTTGATGAAAAAAAATTATTAATGAAAAAAAAAAAAATTATGACAAAACAAGTAGAAAAGTTAAATTCGACTTTGCCGAATCTATGAATACCCTCCACAATGCATTTTTTTTTTTAATTTTTTACGTGAAAGAAAAATTACTAATTTTTTT
Organism: Pegoplata infirma; assembly: GCA_963921195.1. Lineage (NCBI taxonomy): Eukaryota > Metazoa > Arthropoda > Insecta > Diptera > Anthomyiidae > Pegoplata > Pegoplata infirma. The sequence continues at coordinate 8,085,961 of OY992537.1, read as the reverse complement.
TGAGTGTTTTTTTTTTGAGTTTAATGTTTTTTTTACTGTAAAAATATTTCTGAATGAATGCACGTACGTATGTACACAAAAAATTTTAATTTTTGTAAAAAAAAATTTTTTGTGTAATTTTTTTTTGAGTGTAAAATTTTTTTTGATTGTAAAATATTTTATTTTGAGTAAAAAAAAACATTTTTTTTGCCTTTTTTTAAAAACAAAAAGAAAAATTACTATTTTTTTTTGAGTGTAAAATTTTTTTCGAGTGTAATGTTTTTTTTACTGTAAAAATATTTCTGAGTGAATGCACGTACGTATGTACACAAAATATTGTCATTTTTGTAAAAAAAAAAAAAAAATTATGTGTAATTTTTTTTTTGAGTGTAAAATTTTTTTTGAGTGTAAAATTTTTTTCGAGTGTAATTTTCAAGTACCCAATGCTTTTAGAACTAAACAAGTTTAAAAAGCATTGCTTTAAAATTAAACAAGTTTGAAAAGCATTGTTTAGTTACCACCAATGCTTTTCAAACTTGTTAAAACACGTGGCATTTTAGATGAAACTAATTTGAAATTCAGGGTTTTGCTTATAACTTTTGAACCACTGGACCGATTGAGATGAAATTTAATACTAAATAGACCCGGGAATGGCAAAGATACGTGACAAACTTCAGTAGTCTCATTATTGTCTTTCGAAAGTTATCGTGTTTTTTATCTCGTAAATTCGCGAAACACCCTTGCCGAAATTTACTCTTTTGCTCATAACTTTTGAACCACTGGACCGATTTGGCTGGATTGCAATACCAACCTGACCAGGTAAATGAGAAACATATATGTTAAACTTCAGTAGCCTCTGTAAAGTCTTTCAAAAGTTAGCGTGTTTTCTACGGACAGACAGACGGACGGACGGACGGACGGACGGACATCGACTTAAAATCGATCGAGGATCATAAATATATATACTTTATGGGGTCCTAGACCAATATTTCGAGGTGTTACAAACGGAATGACAAACTTATATATACCCTCTATCACTAGAGTGGAGGGTATAAAAATATTGATGATAAAAAATATTTATAACAAAAGATATTGATGAAAATAATATTGATAAAAAAAAAAAAATATTGATGAAAAAAATATTTATCAAAAAAAAAATATTGATGAAAAAAAACATTAATGAAAAAAAAATATTGATAAAAAAAAATATTGACCAAAAATAATCATGATGAAAAAAATATTGATGAAAAAAAATTTATGAAAAAAATATTGATGAAAAAAAAAATATTGATGAACAAAATATTGAATGAAAAAAATATTCACCAGCTTCTGAATTTTTTAGTGTTATTGATCCGTAAAGATTTCTAAGACATTCTAGTGATAACTATCTACCTGTTTGTCTGTGTATGTCAAAAAAAATATTTTGATGAAAAAAGGTTATTGATAAAAAAAAAACATTTGATGAAAAAAGAATTTATGAAAAAAAAATATTGATAAAAAAATTATTGATGGAAAAAATTAATGTCAACAAAATATTGATGAAAAAAAAAATATTGATGACAAAAAAAATATTGGTGAAAAAAAAAATATTGATAAAAAAAAAGGTACGAAAAAAATATTGATGAAAAATAATTATGTTTCGTTATATTCACCAGCTGGTGAATATTTTAACATGATAATGTTTTTAGGCTGGTGTCTAATTTTAAAAAAGTTGCAGGACGCCACCTCAGTTTGACTATATAAGCTAACAGTTAACGAAAAAGAAAACAAATATTACTATTTTCATTTTCTTAAAACCAAAAATTTTAATAACTTGGGTTTGTAACTTGGATAATAATTCACCTCGTGGTGAATAAAACCGTTTTTCACTAGCTGGTGAATTTTTTTTCATCAAATTTTTTTTTTTTTAATTTTTTGGTTTTTTTTTTTTCATCAATTGTTTTTTTCCATCAAATTTTTTTTTCCATCATTTTTTTTTTTTTTTTTCATTATTTTTTTCGTCAAACTTTTTTTCATCAAATTTTTTTTTTTCATAAAATTTTTTTATTATTAATTTTTTTTTTTCATCAAATTTTATTTTGTTCATAAAATTTTTTTATTATTAAATTTTTTTTTTTCATTAATTTTTTTCTTAAATTTTTTTTTTCATCAATTTTTTTTTCCACTAATTTTTTTTTTCATCAATTTTTTTGTTTTCATCAATTTTTTTTTTCATAAATTTTTTTTTTTCAAACTTTTTTTTTCATCATATTTTTTTTTATCAAATTTTTTTTTCATCAAATTTTTTTTTTTTTTCATCAAATTTTTTTTCATCAATTTTTTTTTTTCATTATTTTTTTTTTTCATCAAATTTTTTGTTCATCAAAATTTTTTTTTCATAATTTTTTTTGATCGTATTTTATTCATCAAATTTTTTTATCAAATTTTTTATTATCAATTTTTTTCTCACCAAAAAATTTTTATACCCTCCAACTACAGTACGGGGGTATACTCACTTTGTCATTCCGTGTGTAACGCATCAAAGTATCGGTCTAGGACCCCATAAAGTATATATATTTATGATCAGTGATCGATTCTAAGACATTCTAGTGATGTCCGTCAGTCCGTCTGTCCGTCTGTAGTTAACACGATGCAGTCCAAAATAAAAGAGCTAGACTCCCGACATTTGTCACGAATATGTCTTATGTTAATAGGCAGGTTAAGTTCGTAAATGAGCAAAATCGGACCAGGGGGAAAAAAGTTCCCCATTGAAGAACTAAACCAACCTCTGAAAAATACCATTTTTACATGATATTTTTGTGTTTTTGTTTAACAAATGAAACATTTTTATGCTACAAGAAGTTCAAAAACCTGCATTTCGACCCAAAAAATTAGAAAACGTCGTGTTTTTCCGGCCGCCTCCTTTTATGGGAGTGGAATAATTTTTTTTTTTTAAATATTGAAAAACTTGTATTTCTTTAGCGCAAAAAGCATAAGAATTAATTTTTAAACACATATTCGAGAGGAAATTCGCCCCCCCAATTACCACTACCGACCCCCCCCCCCCAAAAAAAAATAAAACGTTCCTGCAATTTTTTTTTTTGCGTTTGGAGGGTATTAAAGATTCGGCACAGCCGAATTTAACACTCTTACTAGTTTCTTTTTCATCAATTTTTTTTACATCAAAAAATTTTTATTTTCTTAATAAAAATTCATCAAAAACTTTTTTTCATCAAATTTTTTTTTCACCAAAAATTATGGGTTCATTAAATTTTTTTAACATAATTTTGTTTTTCGTGAAAAAAAATATTTTTTTTTACCAAAACTACTTTTTCACCAAGTCTAAGCTTTTCGCATAAAAATTTTTGTTTATCAAATGTACATAAAACAAGTGAGAGTGTTATATTCTTTGGTGCCGAATCTCTAATACTCTCCAAAATGTAAAAACACTATTTTGCACTTATTTTTGCACTCACTTACGAAATGTACAGCTCTTTTGGTTTTTTGAGGGGGTCCTCGACTGATATTTCAATTCGTTTTGCATGGAATTGCAAAGTAATATAACATTACTTTTTCTAAAAAAAACTTTGCTTTGGCAAGTACACCCAAATCTTCCGCAAAACATTATCATGATTTAATGTTTTGGGCAAGAGTACAAAATTCGCAGTCATTTTTTGTTTCTTTTTTGGAAAAAAAAATTTTTTATTGGTTTTTTGATAAAAATATAGCTTTATATTAGAAAATTATTTTTTTTCACTTTGTTTGGAACTTTTTGAATTTCAAGTCAAAAATGAACCCAAAAACACTGCCCTAAAAGTCCTATATTTTTGTGTGTTAATATTATCCCTAAAAGGCATCTTTTCCGAACCCAACGATTTTGAAATTCGAAAAATTAAAAATTTTCTCCATTCAATTGTGTAGGGTACTGATAGATTCGTCGAAGCCAAATAAGGCAAGCTTTCATTTTTCTCAAAAATAACTGTAAGTATTATATGCATATTTCATAAACACATTAGCAAGAATTTACTGTTAATGAGCTTTAAAAAGAATGGAAATTTTCTTTTAAAAACTTTTCTTTAAAATAATTTATATTAGCTAAAAATGTTTTTGATTTTTATTAAATTAATAAATTCTAAATTATTTGTGAGTTAAGTTAAGTAAAAAGTTTGTTTTAAAGTATATTTAATCCGAATGAAAATTTTAAAATTATATGAAGCTTTTAAGCAGCTTAGTGCAGCGACCTTTATAATGATTTTTGTTGTTCGACTCTTATTGTCTGTTGAATAAAGATAAAAGAAATCCCATGTCTGTAGTGTACGTGTGTGTGTGTGTGTGCCTTTGTGGTACATGTGTGATTTCGTGTGATTTCTCCTAAGAATAAATATAAAAGATTGTGAATTCATTGAAGAACTTCAAGAATGTTTTGAAAAAAAAAAGAAAATATACTAGGGTGTTACTTATTGGCTGAGAAAAGCTTGAATTTTCTTATGATTTATGGATGTAAGGAAAGAGAATTCTTAAAATTTGGCTTTGTGCCAGCTCAGGTAGTATTTGACTAGGATGACTTTTTGTTTCCGGTTTATGTTCGAAATAAATTTTGTAAACTAAGTAACACCCTAACGCCTAACAAACAACACGTTAAACATATTGTCATATTTAAACAAAAGATTTAACAACAAAACAAAAACAACCAGCATATGTTAGTTAAGCAAAAGCTTAGGACAAAACAATGACAAAAACAAAAATTGAAAAAAAAAAAATAAGTAAAACAAACGATACAGAAGACTTAAAACTTTAACAATATTTTACAACTATTTAACCATAGTAAAAAGTACCTGTGCACCGATTGTTTTGTTGTTTAGCTCAACACATAAAGAGTTCAACATAAAATCATAAATTTTATAAAGGGCATTAACACTTTAAGTTATGACTTAAAACATTTTACATGAAGCCAGTAAAATTCTGAAGCATTTAATATTTTTACAAGAAGGATTTTGAATTTTTTACTTAAAGAAGAAATAAGGTTCTACGCTTTCACTACAATTTAATCTTAAACATTTTTTGATCAAATTGGAATTTATGAGGTAGTTTTTGTGTGTAATGCCTCGAAAGGAACATAAAATGTATGAGCAAATCTATTTGCAATTGAACTTTCGGATCACAAATTCTGTTAATTTTTGATTATTTTATACATAGATCTTCATAAATGACTAAAAACCATACTTTTTACCGATCAACACTGTGGAAGATATTGGCGTTTAAAAATCGCCATTTTGTATTCGGAAACCATAAGTTGTACCAAAAATGTCCTGCGATAAAATCATGAAAAATTTAGAAAAATAAAATTTTTTGAAAAAAAAAAACTGAATGTCTTTTTTACTGGCAAGGACACTCTGGATTTATAAAAACAAAATTTTGTATTAAAGTTTAGAATGTTCTTTAAATGCTATTCAGAGAAGATGCTTTTTGTATTTCTGAGCAGGGTCGCCAGTTTTTTTTTTGGATGCCATCCCCAACTTAAAATTTTTCATCCCCGAAATCCACAAAAAGAAATTTCCTCAAAATTTACTACATGCAAAGAACAAAAACTTGGTTAAAAAACACTTGGTAGGTTGTATTTTTCACAGAAACTTGGCTAAAAAGTGTAAGTGCATTTTGCGTGTTGAGCGATTAGCACATAATGACTTTTTTACAGAAAAACTAGTGAATTTTGGAAATTTTCCATAATAGATTTAAAGGATATACTATAGAAAATGTATGAAAATCTATAATTTGGTTTTAAGAAAAAGAAAAGCATGATAACATGATACCACTACGATCCAGGTTTTGACAGAAACCGTAAAAAAATTTTAGTTTTTTCTTTATAAATCTCACATAATTCCTACGTTTGCGGTTTTTTTGGATGCTTTAATTAATGTCCACGATTAATAAAAAAAAGTAGAGTTAATTTTACCGATTTTAGCGTTATTTTATGATTGATGTATTTAAAAAACCCTTGTTTATCTAAAATATTTCATCCCTTTAAAATCCCCGAAAAAATCAGTGTCATCCCCATGAAATCCCCGGATCCCCAAATCAAATTTTTCATCCCCGATTTCCAAAAAAAAACCCCAATTCGGGGACAAAACCCCAAAACTGGCAACATTGTTGCTGGGCAATAAATTATTTAAGCTTGTTAGAAAGCCAAATCAAAAATTTACTTAGCTAATCCACAACTTTGAAAAATTATTGCTCAATAACACGAGAAAACGCCTCCGTGAAACTTTAACAGTGTTTAAAGAACATTCTAAACCAGCGGTTACCAACCTATGGTACGCGTACCACTAGGGGGTACGCGAAAGTGTCAGCGGGGGTACGCCAAATTTTAGTAATTTGGACATTCGTTTTATAATAACCTTTCAATGCTGGCTCCGCATCTGGCTTCTAAAGTTTTCCATAACGTCAGGTTTTCAAGAAAGTTGAGGTCAAAGTTCACAAAAAACGTATTTTTGTGCAATTTAGAGAGTATTTTTTGCGATTCTTTTGGATGATATTTTGAGATCTGACCACTTGTTTTTGATTAACCTTTCGATGCTGATTTCGAATATGGTTCCCAAATTTTTCTTTGACGCCAGGTTTTTGAGCAAATTTATGTCAAAGTTCTCAAAAAAACGTGTTTTTGAGCATTTTTGAGACGGGTTGTAATAGAGTGGAAATTTTGGTACAATTTTGTTAAGCTCAAAATGCCCTTTCATTGTAATTGGGGGTGTTTCATTCAAAAAGTCACGGAATTATTGATCTACCCTCGTATTAAAAAAAAACATTAAAAAAAAATTAAAAAATTATATATTTTTTTTAAGAGTTCAAAAAACTTTCTTTGTTTTAATTTTTCGTGTAGAACTGACTGGTGAAATCAGATTTACAATATTTTCAGCCGTTTTTGCTCTGCAGAAAAATCAGCTCAAAATTCGCGTTTTCAGATGCATTGAACCAACAACCCCATATAGTGAACATTTTTTCCAAAAAAATACCACCATTGTTTTGATCTCCCCAAAATCCTTTAAAAAAATTATAATACCCGCAGATATAAGATTTCAGAATTAACTCTAATATTTATACGTTAAGTTTTTTAACGAAAGCAAAAAACTCGTTAGGGGGTACGCGGCTGATAAAATTTAAAATTAGGGGTACGCGAGCCAAAAAGGTTGGTAACCGCTGTTCTAAACTTTAACGCAAAAGTTTGGTTTTGGGAATCCATGGGTGTCATTAAAATATTGTTTTCAAAATTTTTTTTGGAAAATATTTTTTTTTCTAAATTTTAAATCTCCATAATTTTAACAATACTGTTACAGAAAGTTTTTACGTACAACTTACTGTCTACACTCAAAAAAATAAACTTGTAAAACGCCTGGTAACATGCCTTGTAATCCCGTTCTACCAATATTTAACAATTTTGCTTGTTTTTTAACAAAAAATCTTGTACTTTGCTCGAACGACAACTACAGTTTTATTGGTAATTCTACAAGTTTATTTTCGTAATTGTATTCTACCATTTTGAAAGGTTATTTTACAAAAAAAAAACTGTGATTTTACAACAAAGTTTTTATTACGATGATTCTAGTTGAATTACAAAAAAAAACTGTTATTTTACAAAAATTATGTTATACGAGGATTTATGTTGCACTCTAAAAATTCCTTGTAAAAATACTACTATAAAGTGGGTAAATTTTTATGTAAAATAACACACAACGCCTAAAATTGAGCACCAAGTGTTTAAAATTTTAATTTACACACAAAAATTTTAATATTACGCACATTATGTAGTATTTTGGGTGTTGATAAATATATTTATAAAGAAATAAACACAAAAATTTTAAAATTACACATTTAATGTTTATTGTAAACATTTAGTGTTTAATTTTCGATATTAAACATTAAATGCGTAATGGTAAATAATTCTAAAATATAAATTGTCAAAATAAAATAAAATATAATCTGAAAATTTTGTTATTATCGCAATTAAACCAAAATAACGCGAAAAAAATATAAAATAAGAGGAAATAAAGTTAAAAAAAGTGAAAATATAAAGCAAAGATCAATGCAACGCGTTGCAACGTAAAATTTCTAAGAGGCTGATCAAAAAATGGAATGGTAAGTACCACAAATGACTTGATTTTTTTTATTAATTCTTTACAAAAATGTCTCGATATCAGAATTCGGGAATATTTTTTATAAAGAAAAAGGGTCTTAGATTATGAAAATTTATCTATAGAAAAAATGTTTTAGATCCAAACCAGATTCTGGAAATATTTCAATAAAAATTCTTAGATTATAATAGATTTTTTTCCGCAGAAAAATTGGATCAGATTCTGCGAATTTTTTCATATAAAAAATATTTCAGATTCTGAGAATTACTCTATAGAAGAAATATCTTAGAACTTTTCTGTAGAAAAAATATCACAGATTGTGAGACTTTTTTATAGAAAAAATATCCCGGATTCTGAGAAATTTTCTTTAGAAAAACTATAACAGACTCTGAGAAATTGTCTATAGAAAAACATATAATTTTCTGAGAAATTTTCTAAAGAAAAAAATTTATAAGGTTCTTAGAATTTTTCTAAAAAAATAAATCAGATTCTGAAAATTTCTCTATAGAAAAAATATATCAGATTCTAAGAACTTCTCTATAGAACAAATTCTAAAATATTTTCTAAAGAAAAAGTATTTAAGATTCTAAGAATTTTTCTAAAGAAAAAATCTTTTCGATTCTGAAAATTTTTCTATAGACAAAGTATCTCAGGTTCTGAAAATTTTTCTGCAGAAAAAATATTTCAGACTCTTAGAATTTTTAATAGAAAATACATATATTTAAGATTTTGAGAAACTTTCTATAAAAAAATATCTCATACTTTGCGAATTTTTTTTATAGAAAAAATATCTCAGATTCTTATATTTTTTCTATAGAAAAAATGTCAGATTCTGAGAATTTTTCTGTAGAAAAAATATCTATTATTCTGAGAATTTTTCTATAAAAAAATTCTCAGACTATACAAATTGTTCTATAGAAAAAATATATATATCAGACTCTGAGAATTTTTCAATAGAAAAAGTTCATTACATCCTGAGGATTTTTCTATAGAAAAAATATTTCAGATTCAGAGAATTTTTCTATAGAAAAAATATCTCAGATTCTGAGAATTTTTCTATTGAAAATATATCACAGATTCTGAGAATTTTTCTATAGAAAAACTATCTCAGACTCTGAGAATTTTTCTACTGAAAAAATATCTCAGATTCTGAGAATTTTTCTACTGAAAACTTTTTTTATAGAAAAAATAACTCAGATTCTATACAAAAAATATCTCAGATTTTGAGATTTTTTGTATAGAAAAAATATCTCAGATTCCGAGAATTTTTCTATAGAAAAAATATCACAGATTTTGAGAATTTTTCTATAGACAAAGTATCTCAGATTCTGAGAGCTTTTCTAAAGAAAAAAAATCTCAGATTCTGAGAATTTTTCAATAGAAAAAATCTGAGATTCTGAGAATTTTTCTATAGAAAACATATCTCAGATTCTGAGAATTGTTCTATAAAAAAAATATCTCAGGTTCCGAGAATTTTTTATAGAAAAAATATCTCAGATTCTGAACTTTTTCTATAGGAAAAATGTTTCAGATTCTGAGAATTTTTCTATAGAAAATATATCTGAGATTCTGAGAATTTTTCTATAAAAATAATATCTCAGATTCTGAGAAGTTTTCTAAAGAAAAGATTTACATACATAAATACGTGACCTTGATAAGCCCGTTTTGGAAATTTCTAAAAATCATAACAATAAAATTAGGAAAAGGTCGATAATAACAAAAATTAAGATTCTAAGGATTTTTCCATAAAAAAAAATATTTCTGATTCTAAGAATTTTTCTATAGAAAAATATCTCAGATTCTGAGAAATTTTTTTAGCAAAATGTCTCAGATTCTGAGAGTTTTCCCTTGTATGATTTAAATATCAGAAATATTTCGATAATAACGTGAATTTTTGTCTAAGTACTTGCAGTTTGGGACAACAATTAATGAAATGAAAAGTCAATTTCCAACGAATTCTCCAATTATTGCGATTGCTCGTAAGTATTTAATTTCTTAAATAATTGCATTATATTGGTTAAAACAATAAAATATAATTTTTTATATATTTTTAGAAACAGGCGACTCACAAAAATATTTATATTCATACTTCTCTAGAGAAGAAAGTAATAATGGAATGGTGGATTTAATAAAACAAGTGAATCAAGTCTTTCTTTTTTATTTAACATTTAAATTTCATCTTTAACGTTAACATATTAATGTATGTTAACGTGTTTTTTTTCTTTTGTTATTGATGTTTTGTTTTTGATACGAATAATTTTATAAACACAAAAAAAAGTTGCATTTAAGTAATTTATAATTTATGAATATTATATTTACCTATTATACAAAATTTCATTTTAGTTTAAATAATAACGATAAAAATCATAAGAAATACATTTTTGGTTTTATTTTTTATAGGAATACAAGTTTTTGCAGGTTGTTAAAAATCAAACACTTTAAATGTAAAATAAAACATTTAAAACGCAATTTTGAACATTTAAAATCTATTTTTGAGCACAAATAAGCTAAAATTACACATTTTGTGTGTACTGCCAGAGAATTTTGAAAGCAGTTTACTTATTGGTTTACACACAAAATGTTTATTAGTTGTACACACTTTGTGTGCAAATGTTGAAATTTAAACACATAGAGTATTTTTACCCACTTTATTGTAGGAGAACAGTTACCTACAATAAAGTGGGTAAATTTCAACAAAAATTTGTAAGAGTGTGTTTAACAAAAAAAAATATTTTTTTTGTAACTTTTTTTTATTGAAAAATATTTAAAAAAAAAAAGTTGACAAAATTTTGAAAAATTTATTACGAGGATTCTAGTTAATTTACAAAAATAATTTTATTACGAGGATTTATGTTTAACAAAAAATTTTTTTTTGTAAATTTACCATTTTGGTTTGTAAATTAAACATTTTGGTTTGTAAATTTACCATTTTTTAAACATATTTACCATTTTTTCTTGTAAGTTTACTATTTTTTTTTATTTTTCTGGTTTTAAAACAATATTTTTACCAATAAAATTGGTTATTTTACCAATTTTTGGCACATTCCAAATTACGAGGAAATCCTTGTAATTTTACGAGAATTTTACCTACCTCCTATTTTACGAGAATAACCTCGTAAAATCACGAGATTTTTTGGTAACTTTACAAGGTTTTTTCTTTGAGTGTAGAGGCAACTAAGTATTTGATTTTTCCAAAAATTTTGCAAAAATTAAATATTTTGCTCCCCATCGAACTTGGAAAACTTATTTCTTATCAATACCAAAAAACACCTCTCTAAAGTTTTTTTTACAAAAGTTTTGTTTTTAAAAATCTATGGTGTCCTTGCCAGGGAAAAGCACATTTCAATATTGTTTTCAAAATTTGTTGTTGAAATTTCAAAAAAAGTTTGTTTTTTTTAATTTTAAATCTTCATAATTTTATATACAATATTGTTGCATTAGTTTTTTCGTAGGAATAACGGTTTCCGAGTAAAAACCCAAAAACTATCTGTGTAGACGCAACTATTTGATTTTTTTCAAAGGACATAGTAGACTTAAATACAATTTTTTTTTGGAAATCCATGGTGTTCTTTCCGAAACATTTCCTTTGTTTACAAAAAATTGGTGGTCAAAAGAATTGGAGGGCAAAAAATTGGGATTTCTTCGACTCCATTTTAAAAATTCTGATTTTTGTTTGGATCATTGGAACAAATACTTAATAAATGAATATTAACTATTGAACTATTTTTTAAACTTGCCATGTTTGAGCTTGGATAAAATCGATCTAGAAATATTTTTAAGAAATTTTCTAAAAAAGGTCTTTCAATAATTTTAATTTCCATTTCGACCCTCGCAGCACATTTAATATTTAGACAATCTGAACGCCATTAAGCTTTAATTAAAGCTTGATTAATTACATACACAGGACTTTTTACAAAAATACTTATTTGATAATAATTAGGTCTATTTTGATTAACTTTGTCTTGAATGGATTGCTAACTTAAATCTTTCACACGAAATAAGCTGCGAGCCACCGTATATGCAACTCCTCAGGAGCCTCCGTAAAGTCTTTCAGCGTGTTTTTAAAAGACAGACAGACAGACGGAAGGACGGATATCGCTAGATCGTCTGAAAATCGATCGAGAATCATGAATATATATACTTTATGGGGTTCTATACCAATATTTCGAGGTGTTACAAACGAAATGACAAACTTATATATACCCTCTATTACTAGAGTGGAGGGTATAAAAACATGTTAAAGTTTGAACAATAAATAAAAACCTAGAAGGCCCTTTAGCGGAGGTCAATAAAAAACGGCTCAATTTTAGTTTTAAACTACAACTCTATTTTGTTACAAGGTTGCAACAATATATTCTCTTCAGGGATAGAGTTAATTCCATTTTTTTTAATTGGATATTAATTGTCAATTTTTTTCTGCACCAATAAAAACTTTATAAATTTATTTTATTTTTTGCGTTTCAATAATTTGTTTTTTATTTAATAAATATATGCATATTTATTGCATAAAAGTATTTTTATGCAATAAATAAAATAATGTATCACTTTTACCCTTGAAAGCAATCAATAAATGTACAACCGATTCTATACAATACATCATCAATGGTCAACTAAAATATTTATGTTTTTGTTAAAAGTATTTATAAAAAAATATATGTATATCAGGAATTTAGTAGCAATTGTGCCATTACTTTTAGAAGCATATGTGAGGCGCTCAGCGCCAAAACGGCCTAACCCTCATTATCAAAAAAATGAAACTGACTATGCTGATCTAAGCGGAACATTTTGAAATAAATACTAAAAAAAACTCCCTATTGCATAGTATAACCTGGTGTTATACTGGTGTTATACTATGCAATAGGGAGTTTTTTTAAATTTTTTTTTCAAAAGGTTCCGGTTAGATCAGTATAGTCAGTTTGATTTTTTTTAAATGAGGGTTAGGCCGTTTTGGCGCTGAGCGCCTCATGTATAGGGCTTAACCAAACGGAATATAAAAATGAATTAAAATCCACTTTTAATTATATTTTTATGCAAATCTTTCTTGTTTTTAAACCGACTGTAAACAATTTTATAGAAAATATAAAATAACACTGTTGTTAAAAAAGACTTCTTGATTTTCTGTGGTTCAGGACAAATATTTTAAATTTATATTATTAATTATAACTTTTGATTTACTTAACCGACTTACAAGTCTCCCTAGTGTCACCCGCGGATCTTTATGGAATTGGTTTTATTTTGTAGATCAGAAAAAATAAAGGGACACGTATTTTTTTTTAGCGGCCCAAATTCATATTTAGGGAGTAAAAAGGAGGGGGGAAGACAAGGTCATTTTTCAGTTTTTTTCGTTTATCTCCTATATTATGCAAAGAAACCTAGTCATGTTACATACCAAATGAAATGCCTGTGGAAAACCTATCTACGTGTGCTAAGAACTTGTCCAAACATGCACAACTTTTCGTCATATTGAGTAAAATACCAAAATTTTAGAACATTTTTGTTAATAAATCGTAAAATATTAACTTCTTTGGCCCGTTGTTAGCACCACGAGATATGTATTTTTAATACCTTTAATCTGATACCACACATGCCTATATTAATTTTGTTTAAATAGGCGTAAATCGTAAAAAAAATGAAAAAGGTCAATTTCCCCCCATACAAATCGACCCCCCTTAAAAATGAGTTTGGGCCGCTAAAAAAAAATACGTGTCGAATTAATTTTCGTTTTTAACAACATATCCAAATTTCATGAAGATCGGAGGGTGACACCAGGGAGACTTCCCTTGTTAGCTCAATTTGCACTGATATTTAATATTTTTTATTTAATTTTATTTGGAATCCACTGTCCCACAGTTTTAAAAAAATCGGATTTCCACAGACAGATGGGCATCTATAAATCTATTCAAAATCGAGGTTCACCTATTTATATTTTATAAGGTTATATATATTCTTAATCAATTTCTGAAGGTAATATGTATTACAATTTGCTCAGATGTGAGTTAAAATTTTACTTACATCTAAATCATTGAAAAAACTATATCGGTTCAGTTAATTGGGAATTTATCATATATGATATATTATGCATTGTTACCACAAAAAAAATGTTCTTCTTTTGGTTACTGATTGTTTTTTTTTTATTTATTTGCTTTAAAAATTAAAATTTATTGCTATTGCAGTGATGTAGTTAAACAAATATACAAAAAAAATCAATATTGAAGTTAATGAATTTATATACAATAAATATTTGCAAAAAAAGTTATTTCACACAAAGAGTAATTATTAATATTTAACAGTTATAAATTCAGTTTAATTAAGGACCATTGTAAAATTTTTCAAAAATTTTTAATTTTTAAAGTTAAAAATTAATTGCTTGTTTTTTCTTTGATGGCATACCAAATAAGGTTTTGTACAATTAAAAATATTAAAGTGACAGTTTTGCAATCCGGCAATCAATGTTTTGGACTTTGGAAAATTAAAAAATAAAAATAAAAAAAATTGCTACACAAAATATTTATTAATTTTGATATGAAAATTAAAAAAAAATTAAAATCGGTCGAACGGTTTTCCAGATATTGCAATTTGAATTTTACCAAAAATTTAAGGGTTTTCCGACATTCAAGAAATTTTTTTAAAAAATCTCAAAATTTTTTTACCTGACCCATTCATAAAGCTTTGGACAAACTTGCATTATAAAATAATTTGAGCCATAACCGATAATCTTAAACCGTAGCACCCTTTGCTCAAAGTTTTTTTAGAAAATGTTCACCAATATTTTGGATTTTTTAAAAATAAAAAAAAAAAATATATGCTGCAATAATTTATGGTATCAATGCACTCTACATAACGAAACTTTTGGCACCAATTTTGCAAATAAAGAACAAAATTTAAAATTTGTTTCCCCGTATTCAGCTCTCCAACAAGCATAGTTCTAGGCGTGCCTTAAAGGGGCTTAAAAAAAAAACACAGCCTTAGTCTTTTTTGTAATTTTTCAGATTCCATTTTCAAAAGTATTTAGCAAATTGAAAATCTTTGGTAGCAAAACATAAAGTCTTTTTTAAATTATTGTTTTCTGTAAAGACAGTCGAGCTCAGGCTCTAATTATAATTATGTATTATAATTTTTTGATTTGTTATATATGGTTTTGAATTGAGAAAAGTGTGAAAGAAAAATTTTAATTTTTCTAAAAATTTAGACATCCTGGTTTGTTTCTTACTAGTTTCATATTATCCAGTTATAATAATCTTCAGAAAAACTTTTAATGTCAAATTTATTTAGTTAATAGTCAATAAAACTCTATATGTGAAAATTATTTACAGATCGCAGCCGACAAGAATTGAACTCATCATCATCTGTAATACTTTGCTATTAACTGCTTGTAACGTACAATCACTCTAGACCGATACGCCAAGTAGGCTGTTAAGCAAGTATCAACTAAATCTGATTTTTTCAATTCGAGTGTAGTTGTTGCTGTTGTTTTTTTCTCACAGAAGACTTGTTATTGTAATGTGTAAACAAACCAGGATGTCAAAATTTTTAGAAAAATTAAAATTTTTCTTTCACACTTTTCTCAATTCAAAACCATATATAAAGTTTTTTATTCGTATGTAAGTAGACATATGTTTCAGAATCCCAGCAAAATTTTCGGTTGCAAAGAATCGATTGTGGAACAACTTATACTTCCCTACAACCTTTTCTAATTCTTGTGCAACACAGATTCTTTTTACAAAGGGATTGTCCCAAAAGCAACAGGTGTTTGTAAGCAAAATTAGAACATATCTTTGTTCCTCGGAATCGGTTCTAGAAGTAAAATTTGGAACAGAAATAAGAATTAAAGAAATATATTTAATTGCATTCATTTATTTAACAAAGATAAAGGCAATCATATATAAATGGAATATTTACATTTTTTTAACACACATTTATCTTTTTTCGCCTCCAAAGTTGCATTTTGGGCCTTACAATAATGACATACCAGAACATGGATTTTCTGCAAACAAAAATAAAAAACATAATGTTAATAGTACCGACCAGACCCACAGTGGGGAAAAATTTACTTTTTTTGTACGATTTTGCCTACAGGTCGCAATTCTTAACCGATTTTAGTTATTCTTCTTTTGAAATTTAGCTAATAAAATTCCTCATCGGTCTGTCATGGTGGATTTCTAAAAATCGTTTTTGTTTTATTTGAATATTTTTTTAAAGTTCAGAAAATATTAATTTTTTTAGAATTTTTGCTCTAAAAAATGTAATAGGCAGGGGACGAATAAGCTGTATGGACAAAATTAAAGGTATTTGAACCCCTTATAATTGACATAAATAGCATTTGTTAAATTATTATTATTTTGGTTTTTTTAAACATATGAAAACTTAAAAATGTTCAATTTTAAGTACCTATATCATTTTAAATAATGTACCTATTTCAATGAAATTTTTTTTAGATTAAAACTTATTATTTTCTTAACCATAATTGGTAAATAAAGTATATTTGCAAAATTGTTTAACTCTTTTTTTCGAATTTACAATGTAACAACTTTTTTTTTTTAAAACAGACTAAAAAATAATTTTAAAATTCCAAAAATTATAAGGTAAAATTTAAGCAAAAAATAAAATATTTTTTTAAAAAAATTTTGTGTACCAGTTATGACTAAGCAAAATAAAAGCTTTAATCTAAAAAAGATTTCATTGAAATCGGTACATTATTTTTAAAGATATAGGCTTTTTAAAGTGAAAATTCTTGAATTTTTGTCTGGTTATAAAAACCAAAATAATAATATATTTTCAAATACTTATAGCATCGTTGATAAGGGGTTCTAATCCCTTTAATTTAGTCTATAAAGCATATTCGTCTAATGCCTAATACATTTTTTATTGCAAAAATACTGAAAAAATGAAATTTTTCTGAACTTTAGGAAAATATAAAAAGTAATCCGAAATTTTCTTTCAAAAATCCACCATGACAGATCGATGCGGAATTTTATTAGCTAAAATACAAAAAAAGAAAAACCAAAATCGGTTAAGAATTGCGACCTGTAGGCAAAATTGGACAAAAAAAGTCCAATTTTCCCCACTGTGCGACCAGACAATGAAAATTTAATTAACTCACCTTTGTTTCAACAATTTTCACGATTTTATCCTGCTATTTTAATAGAATTTCGTGTTTTTTCTTGGTTAACAAAAATAAATTGATATTTATTTTTTAATTTTTTTGACACATAATTTTTTTTTAAATTCCTGAGAACCAAAATGTTATGAAACTTTGATTGCAGAGAACAAGCTTCAGAATAATTTTCACTTACCTTGTTCTGAATAATTAAAGTGTAATAGTGTATGGTTACCGAAGAACCTGTTCCAGCACAAGTGTTGTCAGAATCGGTTCTAAAAAATTTTCCTGGGATTTGTCAGATTCCATTATCAAGGGTATTTAAAACAAACAACTTAATAAATACTTTCTAGAAACTTATTACTTTGCAAAAATCATTGTAATGAATAGTAAAAGAAATATGACCTTGAGCTAGAATATCTCGCAACACTTTCGAATATTCCCTGCAAAAAAAGTCATTACCACTTCTCAGTGGAGTGCTTTAAAACTAAAACAAATGTAATGAAATACAACAAAAATAACAAAAAACACAAGACAAAAACACACAAACAGTTTATTCTACTCCAGAATACATAGATATTCAGCACTTAACTCATTACCTATCGCGACACCTCCATACAAATGTAAGTAGATATTCAGTAGATAAGAACTACTCCGTGGAAGTAGTTGGAAGTTGTTTGAAAGCTCGGAGTACTTCTTATCTACTGAATATCTACTTACTTTTGTATGGGAGTGTCGCGGAAGGTAATGAGTTAAGTACTGAATAACAACTTTTTATGGAGTAGAAAAAACTGTTTGTGTGTTTTTTTCTTGTGTTTTTTGTTATTTTTGTTGTATTTCATTACATTTGTTATAGTTTTAAAGCACTCCAAAAAGAAGTACTCCGCACTTTTTTTGCTGGGTTGCTACAAAATTTTAAAAAAATACTGTTTATTCAAGAAATTAAAAAACAAAAATCGTTTTTCTTTAAATTTTTAAAAAGCTTTAGACAATTAATCTTTAGACCATTTAAACTCATAGCCTCCTTTGTTCCAAGTTTTGAATTTTTCAAAAATTTCAAACTTTCATCGAAGTTTGTCACGGTTTTATGTAATCGTATTTGGCTTATTATAACTGAAAGAGTTTTTGCTGAAATGAGTTTTTGAGACTTTTTTCAAAAAATTCTGAAATGTAGAAAATACGAAATTTTTTAAATTTTAAACAGCGATACTTTGAAAACCGTTGGTCCAGGTGCCAAGTGCTAATTTTACCAAATTTGCCTCAAATTTGCACTTCCTTAGTTTTTGGACTATTAAAATAAAAATTTTCCCGGACACTATGGAAAATCAAAATTTGAAAAAATACACTTTAAAAAACAATTGCAATTCTAGCAGACTAGATAAATATTTTTTTTTTTTTGTTAAGTTATGTTGGTTATGCATATAAATAAATTAAAAATATTTTAAGTTTAATTTTAATAGATTTTTTTTTTTTAAATCTATTAATTGACAAAAACAGGTAAATACCACAAGATTTATATAAAGCTTTAACATAAAAACAATAGTTAAAAAAAATTTACAAAAAATATTTTTTAAACAAAAAATCGAGCATTAAATCAATGCAAATGGATTAGTAAAAATGGATAAAAATTTAATTTTAATAAAATAAAATTAAATATCATAAATATTTATATAGATATTTTATTGTATTTTTTTATATTTATATAGATTATTTTATTTATATATCGTCGCTTCGCCTAAAAATGGAGTCATGTGTTTTTAAAATTTTTTCAAAGTGGCCGAAGAAACAGCAGTTTTTGGCGATTTCGCAGTAATTTTTAGAAGTCAACTTTTAATCAACATGAAATTCATAATATTGGTTTAATATTTATGTGAAGTTTTTTTCATAAAAGTACCGCGAAAGAACCAAATTTGGCTGTTTCTTGGGCCTCTTCAAAAATCAAATTTTAACACATAACTCTATTTTTAGGCGCAGCGACGATATACAAAATAATATCGACATTATAATGTGAGTTTAATAATATTAACAATTTCAACACAATGGCCATACATTTTATTTAATGAAAAACGTAAAAAATAGATATAGGGCGTTCAATGAAAAAGAGCACAATTTTGGACACGATCTTGTTCGATAAGTATGCATTAATTAAGTGCAACTTGCACACCAATTTGCTTTTATTCAAAGTTAGTTTTGAGAAATTGATTTTTTAAAATTGAAAAAAAA
This sequence comes from Pegoplata infirma, assembly GCA_963921195.1. NCBI lineage: Eukaryota > Metazoa > Arthropoda > Insecta > Diptera > Anthomyiidae > Pegoplata > Pegoplata infirma. Next base: position 8,066,557 of record OY992537.1, on the reverse strand, counting down.
ATTAATAAGAACTTAAAATTAATTTGACCAATAAAAATATCAATATCTTAAAAAAGTTGGACAACATTTTGTTGCTATTTAAATGTAGTTTAGAAAAAAAAAATAGAACAAATTTTCAAAGCAACTATCACTTCAGTTTTACCATTTAAAAAATAAAATCGTCTTTCCAAAAAAGTCCGAAGCTTTCGATTGGATTTGTAATATTATTTTTTTTGTTCTATGAGTAGAATCAAAGTGTGTCGAGTTCAAAATTGTGGGATTTGTCATGGAATGCCCCATATATTTTTTTATAACAAAAAACAAGGGACACCGTTTGCATAAACGTTTGTATTTATTTTTGCATGCCTTAAAGCAATATTAACCCTCATATGCTAAGACAAAACAATTATGGAATTCAAAATGGGTATTTTTTAATTAGGGATTAACAGGCCTATTCACAGTTATAACTGGTTGTGACTTATTTTATTATTTTTAATATTCATATTCTCTGTGGTTGTTGTAAACACAATCATAACAAGTAGAAAAATTTAATTCGACTTGGTCGAATCTATGAATACCCTCCACAATGTTATCTGATAGTAATTTTCTAAAAAAAATTTAAAAAAATTGCATTACAAATTTTTTATTAGAAATATGTATGTATATTATTTTGAGTCAAACTTTCTTTTAATCAATCAAATTTTTTTGAGTGTACAATTTTTTTGACTGTCAACATTTTTTCGAGTCTGCCATTTCATTAAAAAAAAAATAATAATGCGTAAATTTTTTTTTTGAGTGTAACTTTTTTTTCTTGAGTGTAAATTTTTTTTTGAGTGTAAATTTTTTTTAGTGTACAAATTCTTTGAGTAACAAATTACTTTGTAAAATATTTTTGTTGTTTTATACCTACATATATGTAATACAAAAAAAAACTATTTCACATATTTTCCTCTTTTTATATTACCATCCTTTTCTTTAAAAACCAAAAACAAATTAACATTCAATCATACACATACTTTATTTGATTTTTTCCCGTTACATTCAGTTACACTAACAATAACAAATATTTACTTGTCTAACAACTAAACTGCACCCCACGACAAGAAAACAAACAACAACAAGTTTTACAAAACTGGTATTTCACCATGCTATTAAAACTTGTTTAACGAGTTTTCAACAGTTTAAGGTGAAACAAATCTGAAATTCAGTGCATTGCTTATAACTTTTGAACCACTGAACCGATTTTGCTGAAATTAAAAACCAAACAGTCTTGGGGAACAACAAATATATATGCTAAGCTTCAGTCCCCTCAGAATTGTCTTTCGAAAGTTATAGTGGTTTTAATCTTGTAAATTCGAAAAATACCCTTGCCGAAATTTACTATTTTGCTCATAACTTTTGAACCACTGGACCGATTTCGCTGGATTGCAATACCAACCTGACCCGGTAAATGAAGAACATATATGTCAAACTTCAGGAGCCTCCGTAAAGTCTTTCAAAAGTTAGCGTGTTTTCAACGGACAGACAGACAGACGGACGGACGGACGGACGGACGGACGGACGGACGGACATCGCTAGATCGACTTAAAATCGATCAAGGATCATGAATATATATACTTTATGGGGTCCTAGACCAATATTTCGATGTGTTACAAACGGAATGACAAACTTATATATACCCTCTATCACTAGAGTGGAGGGTATAAAAAGTCTCAAAATTTAATATTATTTGTTAATTTTGAGAAGATCTGGGTAGCAGGTCATAATTTTTTTGAAATTATCAAACAAAATTTGAATTTTTTATGATTGTTTATAAAAACCACATGGAAAACAAGTAAAAAAGTTAAATTCGGCCTTGCCGAATGTAGTGATACCCTCCACAATTTCAAAAAGATTATTGCAAACAACTTTATTTAAAAGGAAATTACTTTTGAAAAAAAAAAAAAATTTCCGCGAAAAAAAATTTTGGTAAAAAAAAAATCCGCGATTTTTTCTTTTTTTGTCAAAAAATATGTTCGTACTTGTTTAAATACCATTTGGTGTTCAATTATGTTCACATATGTCAACCAGAAGCCGAATTAAAGCATTTTGTATTTTTAGGTTATGTTGAATGTACTGAAATTTTTGAGATGTGCTTACATTTTCGTTCATAACTTTTGAACCGATATCGCTCAAATGCAATACCAAACTTCTCGGGAGAACTTCCAATATATATGTTAAGTTTCAGTCATCTCTGTGCAATATTTTGTCCGCGAGAGCATTTTCCACAGACAGACGGAAAGACGGACAGACGGACAGACGGACAGACGGACAGACGGACAGACGGACAGACGGACAGACGGACAGACGGACAGACGGACAGACGGACAGACGGACAGACGGACAGACGGACAGACGGACAGACGGACAGACGGACAGACGGACAGACGGACATCGCTAGAATGTCTTAAAATCGATCGGGCATCATGAATATATATACTTTATGGGGTCCCAGACCGATATTTCGATGAGTTACAAACGGAATGACAAACTTATATATACCCTCTATCACTAAGTGGAGGGTATAAAAATGAATTGTGATTGAGTTATGACTATTTTCTATGAATCGGCCCCTAAGTCTACATCAACTAATAACAATATACAAGTAAATTAAAAATTAAAAAATTAAATAATTTGATTTTTTTTTTTATTTTGAATTTTGTTAAAAAGTCATAATTTCGTTGCCTAGTTTAAATCTCAGACTCTGTTTAACCAGAATTCCCATCTGTTGCCAATGACGACTTGTATTCGAAACATTCATAAATTTTCATCCAAATATTTAAAATGATCTATTAAATGATTCTTCATGTTAAAAATATCAAATGAAGTTAATAATGTATGGGTTAACGGTATTATTAATATTAACAAATACAAAAATTGTATTAAAAACCTTTTTACAATATTATTTCCCTTATTCAAAGTAAATTTCTTTGAACTGAATATTTTCATTTTGCTAACAAAAAAAATCTTTAATTTTTTTTTTTTTTTACACAGAAAGGCAAATAATTTTTTTTTAACAATATTTCTTTTCACGGAAATTAAAAGCATTGGAAGGAACAGTTTCATTGTTGACAATATATTTTTTTTTGACCTGAAGCTTTATATGGCACTACACACAAAGAAAAACAGTACAGTCAGAGAAAAGCTTTTATAGAATTCAGTTACAACAATTGATTAATGGGTTTCTAGTAAACCCAAGGTTTTAAAGTTTTCTGTATTCAGACCTGTCGTAACGAATTCGAGAAAGCATTTTTAAATAGACAATAAATAACAAAGTTTAAAAAATTATTTATGAAATAGTTAAGAAATATCGTTACGAAATCTTTAAGAAATTTCTTTACGACATCGTACCCACATATCGTTACGATTCCGTATCTATACATCGTTCCAAACTCGTGTCAAATATTTCATATGATTTGCATAACGATTTCGGTACTTTTTTGGTTTTGAAATCGGAAGGTTTTGCCGATGAATCGTTATGAAAAAACATTGGAACATTTGATTTACTAGGTTATTAAAGGTGTAATGGGAGAGGTGGGTGCGGTACCATATTTGAGATCTGACAGTTATTACCAGATATAATGAATTTAAATAACACAAGAGTATTTTAGATCATATAAGAGCATATCAGACCATTCATAATCCCTTTTTTTACGGAAGTGTGAATTTGATTTTTTTTTATATAAATCTTAGAATTTGGAAGCACAAAGCAGCAAGCAAAGTAGAAATGGAAAGAAACCAAAAGCAAATGACTTAATATTTTCCACCACATAATTCTCAAGGTCTTTTAAGTTAAGTGCAAGGTTTTTTTGTCACCCCAGAGTTATGACTAAATCTTTTTTTTTGGGGGGGAGTGGTGGGGTGTGTTCACACTTTTGATGGTATGTATAAGTTGTCTCTATATGTATTAACAAGAATCACTACAAAGGTCGTACAAAGAAGTTTCATCCCTTCAAAAAAACCTTGCTTTAGCAATAAAGAGTAAAAATGTGTTATCTGTAAACTTTAATGCATTTTACTCAATATATTGTTGAAAATCGGCTGCAGTTGCACAACAAATAATTTTAAAAAAAATTTATGACAACAATTTTTTGATAAAAAAGGGGTTTTGAATGAAAAAAATGTTTTTATAAAAAAAATTAATGAAAAAAAAAATAGTTCTTACTCAGCCTAATATATTTTAACATCGTCTATGGGTTGATCCCTCTAAGTTCCTCCACTGACTCTTCGTCCCCGCACCATCTGCACAACTCATTTCTAATTAATTCAACATTTTTAAATAACCTTTCAAGCCAGTATGGCCTGTAATTAAACCCTTCGCGCCGACAGTCCTCAGAGCTTTCGTTTGGATACAGTCTTGTCTGCTTTGACAATTTAAGTTGATTTATTCTAGCTTGAGGTCATTATTTCCTTTACTAACTAAAACTATGATATTCTCATTGAACAATTTTCAAGAAAATTATTTTTCTGTTTTAAATTTATTTATGATGGTCATTTTTGCAAGACTTAATTGACACGTGTTTCGGAATTTGTCAGATTCCATTGTCAAGATTATTTAGCAAATATAAAAACACAAATGACAAATCGCTTATGTTCACACTAAAATATTAATACATATTCGACTCTACTTGCATTGGGATTTAGAAGACGAAAATGTTTAGTCTGAACAGGGGATTTGATAAGGGGATTTGTCCTCAAAATGGGGATTTTAAAATCAAGTAGTGGACAGATTTTAGTGGGGAGGGATTTGGGGATTTCACATAATTTTGGGGATCTTAAATATGAATTTTTTTCTTAAAAATTTGTTAAGTTTTTCTCGTTCCTAAACCCCATGATTTTGTTTAAAGTTTGGCAAAAAAATTTCCAAAAAATTTTTTTTACTCTTTTACAAAACGCAAAAAATATTTCGTGTCATCTCAAAAATTAAAAAAAAAAATCGGGACCTTTAAAAATTCGTTAAATTTGCAAATGTATGAACCAAAGACTTATCAACTGTCATGTAATTAGCATTTTCAGACATTTCTGTGATAAGTCCCGTTTTCACTAGTCACTAGGGATAGGCGATTTCGGATCGACTGACCTTCTTTTTCTACGAAATAAAGTGTTACAAAGGATTTTTTTATTTCACAAATTTTAGAAAATTTTTACTAAATTAATTTTCGTAAAATAAACGAAACTTTCGTGTGTATCACGAATGAATTTGCTACGAAAGTTTATTTCGTAAAATTTCGTAAAAAAATATTCCATGGATTTTTTATTGTAGTTAAATTTTCTTCATTATTTCGTTAACGATTTTTATTTAATTAATTGAATTAATTTTGGTTTGAAAAGAGCGTTTTTTGAAAATAATAAATTTTGGAATTTGGTGTCGGATTTCTTGCCAAACAATGGCAAATGAAGAGCTGATTGTTAGATAATTGATGCAAAAACTTTGCAAGTGCACCTTCATACCAGCGGTCAAAATCATGCCCGAATTTGTTACCAAATCCTGCTCAAATATTAGTAAATTATGAAAACTTCATGGAAACATTTTTTAAAAACTTCCAAGACCGCGAATGTAATCCACCGATGCTGATTTTTGTTGAAAATGGCTAAAAAATTTGGAAATCTTCGGTAGATAATGGAAAAATATTTTTAGTCTTTACAAACGCTGATCAGCATTTTTGGACGAAAATCGCGTTTTCAATTTTGTGTACCCCAATTTTGGAATATAAATAAGTAAGACTCTTTAATGAACTACAGATTAATGTTTTGGAGATCAAAAATTTTTAAAAAGTCTTTGGAAACAAATTTATATTTTAATAACTTGTCTGATCTTACTAAAATGCTTCCAATTGAATATCTAGAAAATTTTAACCCAGATATAAATATGCATTTTTGGATATTTAATTTTTTTGTCGCGAATTAGCTTTGGGGACAAATTTGAGGATTTGAATTTTTATTTAGGGATTTTCATTTTCAGATTGGGGATATGACGTAAAAAGTTTCTGTCAACACTAGTCTGAACATAAATGATTTGTCATTAAAATTCCCTTTGCTACTTGTAGTATTGGGTTTTTATATTTGCTAAATAATCTTGACAATGGAATCTGACAAATTCAGTTTTAATTATTAAAGGAAACAATGACATTGAGCTAGAATAAACCTACTCAAAATATAATATTTTAAAAATCGAATAAGACTAATTTTTGTTTTTTTAAAAAAATTTATCTAAATTTTTTTTTTTTTCGTTAAATTTTTTTTATTTTCATAATATTTTTTTTTTTCAAAAATTTCTTTTAATCAACAATTTATATTTTTTCTTAAAAAACCCTTTTTCCATAATTTGTTTTTATTAAAACTAATATCTTTATCAAAACTTCATCATGATTTAATGTTTTGGGCAAGAGTACAAAATTTGCACGCATTTTTTCCTATATTTCGTTCAATCATCGTTGACCATCATCAGGGATTTTAAAAAACAGAAAAGGTTTTTCTGTTAGTTGGAAGCTCTTATCTGGTCTGTAAATATTTGTCAACCAAAAAAAGAGCTTAAATATTTAATTAAAAATAAGCAAAATAGACAATACTTTTTTCTGTGAATCTTCATCTCAAGCACAGTCCAGGCCATCCAGACTTCGTAATGGAGTAAATATATGTAATAATGCAAAATTGAATGTACAGGTACCTATTTATATGAATATCATTATAATGACAAAGGGAGAGCTACCAAAGTTTTCGTTTAAATATATTTTTTGTTCTTTCGTATAAAGAACATATAAAAATTTAACTGAAATAGGGTCTTGTAAAATAACATAGTAAGTCTTTCATTTTCTGACTTGTTTTTTGTCAAGTAAAGTTTGCAACAAAAAAAAAAAACAATTTTGGCACTGAAGGCTATTTTACGGTTAGCTAGGGTTTTGTTCTTTCTTTTTCTTCTACAATTTGTTTGACTGTGTAAATGTGTGTACATTTTGACGTACTGGATAACACGTATTGTCACAACGAAAATTGAAGAAATATACATACTACATAGGGGGAAAAAAATTTAGGTTAAGGCATAAATACATGTGTAAGAAATGACATACAGACAGGCAGGCAGTAAAACTGACAGACGGATAGATAGACCGACAAACATTTTACGGTAGACAGACAGACAGCTTTACTAACTATATTTATACATTTATGTATGTAGTATATGTCAATGTATGAAATATGAATGTTCATATACATATACTTGAAATTTAGTACTCATGTATGTGTATGTATGCACCAGAAGTGAACATTTTGACTTCCGTTTACTCATTTTTTCGATCTCATTTTTATATTTGTATGTAGTATTTTTATTTTATTTTATTTTTTTCGTTTATTCTCTTACTTTGTAAACAAGCCTGTTTACATACTTAACCTATTTTTTATGATATATTTTTAAGAAAAAGATAGGGAAATTATTAGATTTCCTCAGGATATTTGTTATACACATGACAGCATGTCTTTCAAAAAAAAAAATGAAACCAGAAAAAAAATTATGTAAAATAAAATAATATGAATAAATATATAGCGAAGGTGGTTGGATAATTATTAAACCAAATTATGAAGAGTAAACATGATCTTGTTTTCAGAAAAAGTAAATTTTTATAAAAAAAAAAACCTAAAAAAGGTACCATTAAGGAAGTCCGATTTGAATGAATTTTTCTATCTCCTAAAATTAATGTTGTGGAAATTTTGAATGTAGGCTCATCCAAAATGTAGCAACATTCATTCTGACAAAAGTTAATTTTAGAAAGTTTAGATTCTAAGTGGGTAACAAAGTGTACTTTTGTACTTTTTCGATCTTCTGATATAATGGTATTAAAACTATTTTTTAAAATAAATGATTCTACATCGAAACAAAACATTCCGAGAATGTACTTTATGGAATTCCTGTTACTAAGAGCGTAAAATGGGGAAAAAAATCTATTTTGGCACTTTTTCAACTTCTTCAAATAATGGTCTTATTAACTTGAAATTTGTAACTACGACTCGAGTGCGGCCTCTATTTTTATTTTTTATAATGCACAGTGGGCCGAGATGGTAGGTTTTTTGGCCAAAAGTCTCTACAGGTCGTAAATGTTAACAGATTTTTTGGAAATTCAGAATATAAGCCTATATTAGGCTAATAAATAAGTGCCTTGAAACTTTTTGGAATCGGTCCTACAAGGAAACAATTTCATAGTGGACACTTAATTTTTAACAAAATTTACAGATGTTATAGATGTACAAATGAAGAGACAGTTGCCTTTTGTTTATGTATATGAACTAGCGATGGTCTCTGGTCCCGTGATTTGCGTGACCCAAAAAAACAACGTGATTCACACGTCAGTGTGAGTGATAAATAAGTACCCTGAAGCTTTTTGGAATCGGATCTACAAGGAAACTATTTCAGGGTGAACACTTCATTTTTAATAAAATTTACAGATGTTATAAAAAAATAAAAATATGATAAAAAAAAATATATATATTTTTTTTTTTTGAAAACCCTCATTTTAAACTCATCGTTTTCAAAAGTTCCACGCCCTTTCAAAAAAATGTCTGGGCCAAAATTATCCCTTTTATCGTCAATTTACAAAAAACTTTCCCGCTTGTGCCCGTTTTCAAAAATTTAAAATTGAATTGAAAAAAGGATTAATAAAAAATTGGAAAAATTAGTTTTTTTGAAAACCCCCTTTTTAAACTCATCGTCATCAAAAGTTTCACGCCCTTTCAAAAAACTGACTGGGCCAGAATTATCCTTTTTTTCAGAACTTTCCAAAAAAGTTGCCCGCTTGTGCCCGTTTTCAAAAATTGAATTGAAAAAAAGAGTTTATAGAAATTGGAAAAATTATTTTTTTTTGAAAACCTCCTTTTTAAACTCATCGTCATCAAATGTTCAACGCCCTTTCACAAAACAGTCGGGCCAGAATTATCCTTCCTATCCACACTTTCCAAAAACAGTTGGAAAAAAATTGGAAAAATTATTTTTTTTGAAAACCTCCTTTTTAAACTCATCGTCATCAAATGTTCAACGCCCTTTCACAAAACAGTCGGGCCAGAATTATCCTTCCTATCCACACACAGAAAAAAATAAAAAAAAAATTTGAGTAAATTTTTAATACTATTGAGTAAAAAATTAATCAATTTTCCACCAGTAAACGATTTAATAGTATTGAGTAAACTTTTAATAAAAAATTATTAAATGCTTAATAAAAAATTTGAGTAAATTATTAATTCACACAATTAAATCTTTACTTAAAATTTTTTAATATTTTTAAGTAACTTTTTAATTGTGTCAAGTAAAAATTTACTCAAAATGTATCAAATTATTTTTTTAAAAAGTTTAAAAAGTTTCTAATTTTTTTTCCAAAAAAATTGCTTTTACAAACTTTACCAAATATACTTATGTCTTCAAGACAAAGTAAAATTTTATAAAGATGATTTCAAACTTTCATATACATATACAAAAAACAATAAACTAAATGAGAATTCAAAACACCAAGAGAAAAAAAATAAATAAAAAAAAATATTAAATTTGTATTAAATTATTTACTCAAATTTTATTTTCAATTTTTGAGTAAATTTTTAATTGCGTCAATTAAAAAATTACTCAAATTTTTTTTAAAAAATTAAACAAGTGATTACTCAAATTTGTTTCCTCCATATTTTTTTCTGTGCACTTTCCAAAAACAGTTGTCCGCTTGTACTCGTTTTTAAAAATAAAATTGAAATAAAATGTATAAACAATTGGAAATTTTTTTTTCCACGCCCTTTCAAAAAACTGTATGTTCCAGAATTATCCTTTTTATCGCTTTTTTACAAAAAACTTGCCCCCTTGTGCTCGTTTACACAAATCGAATTGAAATACCAAAAATTAAACAAAAATTAGAAAAAGTTTGTGAAAACCACCTTAAAAAAAAATGTCTGGACCTCCTAACCGGGTATTTTTTTTTTTTTAATGTATGGAAAACAAATTTTAATGTGATAAAAAATCTATTTTTCGTGTAGCCGGGCTTTCTCGTAACCGGTTTTTTGTGTATTCGGGTTTTTGTGTAACCGGGTTTTATTTTATCCGGTATTAATATAGAAAAATAATATGTTTGTACTTTCGGAAAGACTTAAAAATTGTTAATTCTAAAAATTAATTTAATTTAATTAAAAAAGGCTGAATTTGACAACTTTAGATTTGTTCATCTCCCTTTCTATTAAAACCAACGAACATTTTGGCGTCATAAGTTTTGGATTAAGTAGCGGAACATTTTAGAAAAACTATTTGAAATGGAAAAATATTTCAAAATTTTAATAAAAAAAATAAAATAAAAAATCATCAAAAAAATAGGAAAAAAGAACTGTTCATAATTCCTTTTGTCAAATAAATTAATAAAAAACAAGTAAAAAAGTTAAATTCGGCATTGCCGAATGTAGTGATACCCTCCACAATTTCAAAAAGATTATTGCAAAAAACTTTATTTAAAAGGAAATTTTGAAAAAAAAAATTTTTTGAAAAAAAAATTCCGCGAAAATAAATTTTGGTAAAAAAAATCCTCGATTTTTTTTGTCAAAAAATATGTTCGTACTTGTTGAAATACCATTTGGTGTTCAAATATGTTCACATATGTCAACCAGAAGCTGAATTAAAGCATTTTGTATTCTTAGGTTATTTTGAATGTACTGAAATTTTTGAGGTGTGCTTACATTTTCGTTCATAACTTTTGAACCGCTGAACCGATATCGCTCAAATGCAATACCAAACTTCTCGGGAGAACGTCCAATAAATATGTTAAGTTTCAGTCATCTCTGTGCAATATTTTGACCGTGACAGCATTTTCCACAAACAGACAGACAGACGGACATCGCTAGAATGTCTTAAAATCGATCGGGCATCATGAATATATATACTTTATGGGGTCATAGATCGATATTTCGATGAGTTACAAACAGAATGACAAACTTATATATACCCTCTATCACTAAGTGGAGGGTATAAAAAACAAGGTCCCTCCTTAATAATGTATAAATTTGTTAGCTTTTATGGTATATGGAGATTTAAACATATATATTTCATCTTTGGTTGATTATTTCAAGAGAATGGATGTACATATTTTTACAAAAATTACAGACAAGGTGCAGCAAGTCATAGTTAATACAATAGCGCGTTCACTTTTTTTAATTTCATAATTTTTTTTGGTTTTGGCCCAAAAAAAATTACCATCTCGGCCCAGTGTGTAATGGTTTAAGTTGAAAAATGTAAAAAAATAAGGTTCCGAAAACTTGTAAAAATTTGTTGGTATTCCCATGCTGGTTTCAAACACTCCAGGTAGGGTTTCAGCATCAGTAGGATTTTAAATCTATTTTTTTTACTACGTAATTGTTTTTGACATATGTGTATTTTTATTAACATCTGGGTAATTCCAAAAATTTTCGCCCCACTGTTCGGAAACATGCCTTTGGACGCCACTGAGAATTTGGCTCATAGATATCTACGTTTTTATGAGATATGTTGCATTTTTGGATTTTCAAAATTTGCTGTATTTTTCAAATTATCGCGGGTCAAAGTTCGACTTTTTTAGCAAAAGTCAGAAAAATACATGACGTTTAACGTGCTCTAACTTTTTAACTAGTAATCCGATTATCACAAGTAATGGCTCATATGAAAGCTTAACTCTTCTTCTTTTAGGAAATATTTTCAAAAGCATACGGTTTTTTTTTCAGAAGTGTTGGAAAAATTCAAAAACATTTTTTTTTTTTTTGCGAAAATTTAAAAAAACACGTCTTCGATTTTTTAAAAAAAAAGTTTGGTGATAAGCAATACTGTTTTGTACAACATATCCAAAATTCAGAGTGGGATCCCAATGGGATCAAAAGATATTCTGGTTTTTGTACGAAGTTCTTAAATTTTACCTTAGAAAATTAAAATTTTATGTTTCTTCAATATAAAAATTTAAATTTTCAAAGAAAATTATGCTATTACTGGGCTATTCATAATGAGTAAATTAAATCTAATGTAGGTTTATTTGACTGATATTGCATGAATATTTGTCAAATAAACCTACTCTAAGTACACTTTAAGTATTATGAATAAAGGCCTTAAAATTTTGAAAAACATTCAAAACATTAGAAATTTAAATTTTCTAAGGGAAAAATATGACAACTTCGTACTTAAAACAGAATATTTTTTGATCCCATGGAGATCCCACTCTGAATTTTGAAAATGTTATACAAAACATTGTTATTTTTCACCAGAATTTTAAAAAAAAAAATCGAAGATGTGTTTTTTTAAATATTCGAAAAGAAAAAATGTTTTCGCATTTTTGCATCATTTCTGTAAAAAAATCTGTGTTATTTTAAAAATATTTTCTAAAAGAAGAACCCCAGCTTTCACATGAGCCTAAATTTGTGAAAATCGGGTCATTGGTTAAGAAGTTACAGCTCTTTAAACGTGATGTATTTTTCTTAATTTTGCTTAAAAAGTCAATCTTTGACCCGCCATAATTCGTTAAATACACCAAATGTAAAAAAACGATATATGGTACATATATCATATTTATAAGGGCTATCTATGTGTCAAGGTTCAAATTAATCTGAGACACCATTTCCAAAAATGACTAAAATTTGAGCTAAATTTTCTGGAATGGCCAATCTATAGTCTAGAATCTAATCACGGACCATACCATTAACAACACATGCTGGTAGTCACCTTAGACGTCGCAGCTATCTCAATGTAAAAATATGCTTAGACAAATACGCGTTCTGTGTTCTACTACTGCTGAGATTTGTATATTAATACATTCTGCGGTTGTTTGCAACCGATTCTTGTGGGCACTTCTGACCTACTGTTGATTTGTCTTTGCGGACATTTCGAAAAATTGTATCAAGAGGTCAGTAATTTCATCAAGGAAGGAGTCAGCAGTATATCATTTTCTTTTTGGCAGACAGGGAAATAATGAATTAAATCTCTAAGATATTAAAAATTAAAAAAGATATTAAAAAAAATGGAAGTCTCTCATGCCAAAATTACTAAATAAAAAATCATACTTAAAATTTTAAATTTTTTCTGGGAAACTTTTTTCGGCCAAAATTTATCAGAATCTGATTGTCGGTAACAATTTTCAAAATATATGCAAAAATGTAAATTTTTTCTTAAAAAAAAAATTGAAATAAATTTTTGAGGTCCACTTTGAAATAAACTCCCTTCCTTAAAAGAAATACACTGATTTTAAAAAAATTTCTCAGTTCTAAACAATCACTTATTGTCAATTTTTGGATGATTTTTCTTTATAATTATAAAACACCCTACGACATATTTATGAAAACCTAAATAAAACATAAACGAATTTCCATAATAAGAAAAGGGCTTATCTCAAAATTTGTAAAAAAACGCCTTTCGACAGACATTTTGTGAGAATATAGCATTTTTTAATGAATTTACAGAAGGATTCATATTGGTCAGATGATATAAAATTAGGACTTTAATCGTTCGTACGTCTCTAAATTTGCAAATTTAATAAAACTGCTATAAAATGGTTTCAAAGGAGTGGAAATGGGAACCGTTCATATAATAATGACAAGTTTTTCCAACCCTATATAATTTTCAAACTACATTATCTCCGTAAATTTCCGATATCTTAAATTTTTTTTGAATCTTCTTAACAATTCAACTTTAAAGACATATGCCTTTTTGTAATTTCGTGTTACAAATGTCAGGAAAAAAAAGAGTCTTCACTAGATATACGACTAACTGACAAACTTATTATTTATGAATGTTAAATCTAAACAACAAAAATATTAATTCTGAGATATGTAAATGTAAATAAACAATTTTAGATAAAAAGCGAATTTGAAAAACCATTTTATAAAACTGATTAAACAAAAAAGAAATTTTAAAAATAAGTTTTATAATATTTAAGCCCGTACCAAAGAAAAACCAAAAGTCTTTTTTAACAAAAGTTTTATTTTAAATTTTAAATTTCCCATACATTTTTAGATGTCGATTTTAAAAACCAATAACAATTTGTAAAATTTAATTAGATTTTAAATTTATTTTATTTTTCTTTGGTAAGGCTGTTAAAGTTTAATTACAGAGTTTATTTCTTATAACCAGATATCATTGAATTTCATTTATTGTACATATTTTATTGTACGAACTCATTGTTCCATTTTTATTTAAACAATGGTACAGAAATAATTTTATTGTTACTATATCTCTATTGTTTGCATTTTGTTGTAAGTTAACTAGTTTTATTTTCCTGTATAAAATAAAAAAAAAACGTGGCTAAAAATATTACAACATCAACAATTACTGTGACCTATTTTAGCAACCCTAGCAAATTCAAGCAATTTTTTTTAATACCGTTTGTCGTATTGTGCAAAGAGTTTACCTAGTTTTGTTAACTTTTTTGTATTATCAATATAAAGGCTTTTGAAAAAGCATACATTAGAGTTGTCAACCGATTAAGAATAATTCGATTAATTGATCAAACATAACCAAACTCTTGTATGAATACTTTTTAGTTGATGATTAGGTTTTTTTGTAATTTTACAAGCTTTTTACCAATAAAATTGTAAATTTCAATCGTTTTTGGCACACTGAAACGCACACTGAAAAACTTCAAAAATTTGTAAAATTACAAAAAAAAAAAAAAATGTAAAATTACAAAAAAAAATCTTAAATTTCGATTGAAAATTTTTTGTTAAAAAACAAGGAAAACTGTCAAATATTGATAAAATTAGATCAGGAGACTTTTTCTAGTAACTTGACAAGTTTTTTTTTTGTGTACTTATTTACAAAACAAACCGACATTTAAAATCCTACTTAAGAAAATATTATAACTGTTGTATTTGAAACTGGCATGAGAATTTCAGAAATGTCTATATTTTTTTTTTAAATTAAAATTTATTCGACATTTTCCAACTCATACCCATATAACAAATAGAAAAAGATCCTGTGGTCAATAAATATAAAATAAAACAAGTAGAAAAGCTAAATTCGACTTTGCCGAATCTATGAATACCCTCCACAAAGCATTTTTTAAAGGATAGTACATTTTTTACCGTGAAAAAATTAACAATTTTAATTAGAAATATTTTATTTTGAGTGAAAAACTCTTTTTTTTTTGTCGTACAAAAAAAAAGAAAAATTACTATTTTTTTTTTTTTTTGAGTGTAAAATTTTTTTCGAGTATAATGTTTTTTTTACTGTAAAAATATTTCTAAGTGAATACAAGCACTTACGTATATACACAAAATATTGTAATTTTTGTAAAAAAAAAATATTTTTTTTTGAGTGTAAAATTTTTTCGAGTGTAATTTTTAAGTTACCAATGCTTTTAAAACTAAACAAGATGAAAAAGCATTGCTTTAAAAATAAACAAGTTTGAAAAGCATTGTTAAGTTACCAGCAATTCTTTTAAAACTTGTTAACCACGCGGCATTTAAGATGAAACCAATCTGAAATTCAAGGTTTTGCTTGTAACTTTTAAACCACTGGAGCGATTGAGCTGAAATTTAACACCAAACAGACCTGCAGAACGGCAAAGATGCTTGTCATGCTTCAGTAGTCTCATTATTGTCTTTCAAAAGTTATCGTGTTTTATATCTCGTTAATTCGCGAAAAACCCTGTCCGAAATTTACTCTTTTGATCATAACTTTTGAAGCATTGGACCGATTTGGCTATATTCCAACACCAACCTGACCAGGTAAATGACCAACATATATGTCAAACTTCAGTAGCCTCTGTAAAGTCTTTCAAAATTTAGCGTGTTTTCTACAGACGGACAGACAGACAGACGCACGGATGGACTTCGCTAGATCGACTTAAAATCGATCGAAGATCTAAATATATATATACTTTATGGGGTCCTTGACCAATATCTCGATGTGTTACAAATGGAATGACAAACTTATATTTATATACCCTCTATCACTAGAGTGGAGGGTATAAAAAAAAATAAATAAAAAATTATCTCGAAAATATTACCCCAGTTGGAAAATGTATCACTGAGGAAATTTCCGCAGTGATTCCTTGAGGAAATGTCTTCAGGTTCTGACAAATCATAGGTAATCCTTGATGACATGCCCTAACATTGTCAGCACGGAATGTTTGCTTTAAGAGTGTGGACAATTCCTTTAAGACGTCTAAAAGGAAATGTCTTCAGAATAGCAGTATATTAAATTAGAATTTTAAATCTGGGCAACTCTTCAATTTCCAAAAAAAAAATATGGCAATATTATCGATTTATTTAAAATAAAATCAAAATCAAACAAGTAGAATAAAAGTAATAAATAGACAAACAATTTTCAAAATAAAGTTTGGAACAAGTGGTTAGGTGTGGGACTAAGAAACTGGAGGTTCCAGGTTCAAATCCAGTTGGGACTAAAAAAAGCGAAAAGTTTTTTCTAAATATGAGAAAGATAATTTATAAAGGAAAATGGATAAAAGTAAAAACTAAAGGAAATACGAAATTTGTTTGTATTTTCGCATGACCTACGTCGAGACATTTCCCCAAAGAAGTCTTAGGTGACATGTCCCCAGAAGGTCAGCCCTGACCACTGCTGACTTTGATTGAGGACATTTTGAAAATTTGTATGAAACTGTCCTCAACCCAGTACATAGAGATGTCTTGTGGATGTCAGCAGTGACTCTGACATGTCACCGCTCCGTCACTGAGGATGGCAAGAGGACGTTGCCAACTGTTACGTTTAAGCTAACATTTTTCCAGTATTAGATTTCACTGTTGAACAATTTTATAGAAATCCGCACTCCAATGATTTAGAATACATGAATATAATAAATTTTGACCTCCTTATTTCATATACGCCTTCCAAATTTTTCAATCACGTAAAGTTTTTAAGTTATTCGCGTTTGAATATTGCAAAAATCGCTAATTAAGATTTTTTTTTGAGATTCCCCATAAGGTATTCTTATGTTGCTCACACAAAATAGGACTAGGGTAAGTCTATATGAGACCTCATGATTCCAAATCTGGCATCCAAATTTGTCTACCGCGTACTGTTTTTGAATTATGCCGTTTGAAAAACTCAAACTCGAATGTTACGCTTAAATGAGTAACATTCGAGTTTGAATTTTAATCACACTAAAATTTTAAAAAGCGAGTATCTCAAAAACGAAACATGCTAGAAAAATTTGGATTGCAGTTTTGTAATCAGGACCCAGGAAAATTTTTTGGAACAAATTCCAGGTTCAATAGATTCTTGAATATATTCTACGGTAATCACAACAAAATTTTCTATGTAAAATTATTTTTCAAAAAAACTACTTGCTCTAAAAAACGATTGCTTTCGGGACAATTTCAAACAAAAATCATTGATTCTGGAATGTTAAGTAGAACCGGTTGCAGGGTAGTTTGATGCGTTCTGGAACCGATTATTTGGAACAGAAAATTTTGCTGGGGAGGTCCATTTTAAATAAAATCAAGTCCTTTACTATGAAAGCAATGTAAGAATAAGTAACAGTGGACGCCCAAATGTTGCTAAAATATTGGTTTTTTAACTTTTTAACAGCGAATATCTCAGAAACTGTAAGTGCTAGAAAAATTTGGATTGTAGGTTTGGAATCAGGAGACGAAAAATTAAAAGGACCAGTTAGTATTACGCTGGGAGGTTTTTGATGCCAAACAGTGTTTTTATTAACGCCAGAAAACTACCCAGGGGGATCAAATTTTGGTTACCCAAGTAAAAATATAAAAGATCAGTACTAATCCGAAAAATGGATGGCTAAGATTAGATCAGTTTTAATCGGGCGGATACAATTTCATCCGAAAAATGGCTTTCTCTAATTATATAAACCAATTTTTCGGATGATGACATTGTATCCGTCCGACTAAAACTGATCCAATGTTAACGATCTATTTTTCGGATCAGTACTGATCTTTCAAATTTCGGATCAGTACTGATCTTACTCGGATCAGTACTGATCTCTCAAATCTCGGAGAAGATGTGGTATATAAAAATATATCTAAACATTTTTACTCGGGTAGTGTAGTCATTAAAATTTTCATAAAAAATGCTCAATAAAATCGATTTCACTGAATCATTAGCTACACAAATTTCTTTTATTGCCCAACTATGATCTTAAAAAATATTAAAATTTAAAAAAAAAACTAAAAATTTTTAATAAAATACTATGATGTTTATCGAAATTAAGAATTTACATAAATTTAGAATATAAGCAAACAATATAATAACAAGGACATAGAATCCAATTAAAACATTTATGTATTATTATTTTTTTTTTGAATAACTTATGTCGAAAAATATTATAAAAATATTTCTTTTACCATTTCCAACTTTTTAACATTCAACTATTATTTTTTACAAAAGCTTTAACTGCAGTTATTATACTTAAATTCTTACAAAAAAAAAAGAAGTCAAAAAATTCTAAGAAAAAAATGAGGTTAGTAGCATTATGTTTAGTACCAAATACTTGAAACAAATTGTAGCTTTAAAAGGATTTGGGGAAAAATACCCGTACTAAACATTAAGTAAAGTCAACTATTATGACAGTTGCAAAAAAAAAAAAAATCTTAAAAAAAAATAATAATACAGGTGGTTTAAGAAGAAACTGTGAGAAAAAAATAAACTTACGTTTAAATATAAAAGTTGTTAAGAGCAAAGAAAATATTGTAAAATTCATACAAAAGAACACAGCTTGACATTTAAAAGAAAATAAGGAGAACAAAAAAAATCTTGGTAGTAATAAGGTAAAGATGCTTAAATTACACTGTGATACACCAAAACAAAATGCAGGGGTTCTCATATAAAAATTCAGTTTTGCAATAGAGTACGGAAATATTCAAAGTTTTTCTCAGTCACTTTGTTAAGTAATTAGTTATTATAATTTTTTTTTTTTACAACTGAATTTTTATTTAGTTCCGTTTGAGTCCATATTAATTACTTCTGAGAAATAATAATTGTTGTACAATGAAAAAATCTGAAAAAATCAAGTGACAACACAGGCTAAGTGGAGATATCGACAGCTTTCGGAAGATGCCACCCTTCCATCATAAGCACTCCTTCGAGTGCCACACACTTAATGTGTGTCAGATTAAAATTAGCCATTTAATGAAACTGTTGAACAAATTAAGAATTGGAATTACTCCTCTTTGTGTTGAATGACCCGTAACAATGGGAAAAATACAACTCTGTTAAAAGTAGAGTTTGCAAAACGATTAAAATCGTAATCGTAATCGCGATTAATTGCACCAATTAATCGTAATCGTAATCGACAAAAAAATCATGCGATTACGATTAATCATTTTCTATAAAATACACTGTTTTTATAACGATTTTAAAATATATTATGTTGGCCTACGATTCATAAATCAAATATTTTCAATTTATTTTTTTATGAAACACCTAAAATTTTATAGACATCCTATAATATTTTACGTTTTGGATGAAAATTCACTTATTTTGATGTTTTTTTTGGCTTTTTTTTAAGAGCTTGAAACGATGTTTTAAGTGCATATTTTTGGTTGCCCTACTTATGAGTCTTAAGTGCGTGGGTTAGATTTTTACCAGTGACCTTAGTTTGTTTCGCTTTAATACGAATATTGAAAAATTTCTTGAATCAGTCAAAAGGTCAATTTTTGTTTTTAACAAAAATATTTTACTGGCTTAAAATTAATTTTGAGTGTAAAAAATAAATAATTTTTAAAAAAATAGTGTAGAATACCGTTTTTAAACACATTTTCTTATAAAAAACGTACTTAACGAGTGATCCAGAAAAACTGTGATTATTTCTGAAGCTACACACGGAAAACAAATTTGCTAATTTTGTTTGAGCAAATACTGCCATGCAAACATTAGTGATGACAAAAACATGCAAAAATATTTGGTACTAATGAAAAATAAGGAATATTATGGTGGAACTTATTTACGAAAATGGTATATTTTCGAATCTCGTTAACTAATAGAAAAAAGTCGGTGCTGATAAAGTCGGAGCTGATAACGGGAAAAAATATAAAAAAAGTTTCAGAAGGGTACTTTTAATCCTCTACAAGGGATTTCAGTTCGCGGTTTTTAAAAAAAAATATTTTTTTATACCCTACACCACTCTGTGGTACAGCCAATTGTCTCCCTAACCCTGCAAAAAAAGTCATTACCACTTCTCAGTGGAGTGCTTTAAAACTATAACAAATGAAATAAAACAAAAATAACAAAAAACACAAGACAAAAACACACAAACATTTTTTTCTACTCCAGAATACATAGATATCCAGATCTTAACCCATTACCTATCGCGACACCTCCATACAAATGTAAGTATATATTCAGTAGATAAAAACTACTCCACAGAAGGAGTTGGAAGTTGTTTGAATGCTCGGAGTACTTCTTATCTACTGAATATCTACTTACTTTTGTATGGGAGTATCGCGGAAGGTAATGAGTTAAGAGCTGAATATCAGCTTTTTATGAAGAAGAAAAGAATGCCTTTGCGTTTTTTTCTTGTGTTTTTTTGTTATTTTTGTTAAATTTTATTACATTTGTTATAGTTTTAAAGCACTCCAAATAGAAGTACTCCGCACTTTTTTTGCTGGGAATGATCATACTTTACACATTTATTTTTCTGCTTTTAAAATGTTACATTGTAATTTATTATCATTGAAAAATAAAAATTGAAAATAAATTAATTGTTAATACGTTACATTTTACTACTTACAATTTTTTCCCCGGAACTTTTTGTTATAAAATTCATTGAAATGAGAGTTGTAAATATTTTTATTCTGTCATTAAAATATATTTTTTTGTACTTAACTTAACCACATCTTAAATTTAAAATAATTGTGTATATGTTAGGGTGGCCCTTCTCCAAAATCCAAAAAATTACACCTTTTGGCTTAAAACCTTAATGTCAAATGAAACAGTTTCAAGACGATCTTTAAAAAGGTCAAAGTTTGGGGCATCGAGCTTAAATGATCATATATAAAATGGAAAACACAAATGTTTATGAAATTGTGTATTTTCACTGTACTTTCTTTATTAGGATATTCTCCACACAAAAAAAAAACTTTGTCAAAATACTAGGGAAAGTCTTGTAATCCCATGTAATTTTACAAATTCCAAGATAATTTTACAAAAAAAAAAATTTGCAAATTCACGAGAATTCCTTGTAACTTTAATTTGCGCAAAAAAACTGTAAATTAAAAATTTTATTAGTAAAAACCTTGTAAAATTACAAAATTATTGGTAAAAAGCTTATAAAATTACTAGGAATTCTCGTAAAATAGAAGGTAGCAAAACATCGAGTAAAGTTACGAAACCTCCTTGTAAATTTTATCGTGCCAAATTTATAAATTTACAATTTTATTGGTAAAACCTTGTAAAATTACAAAATTATTGGTAAAAAACTTGTAAAATTACTAGGAATTTTTCTCAAATAGGAGGTAGCAAACATAAAAACGTTCCAAGTCTTTCTTGTAATTTTACAAGGTTTTTTTTTTGAGTGTCCCAACAAATATTTATAGAGGTTTTTCTCCAAAAAAAAATTTTAAAGTTTACAAAATTTAGTTGATGACCGTTTCGTGGATTATTTATGTTCTGCATCATCAGAATTTTTTAGAACATTGTGGAGCAAAAACTACCTGTAATATTTGCTGACGGTTAAACAATTCAAATCATCCTTAGTATTCATTAAATTTGGGGTGGAACTGTTCAAATTGTAAAGTCATAGATACATCTTATATCTCGAGTCTAAGGGTCGTGGGTTCGATTCCCACCAGAGGCTTCGCTACATACTAGATTTTGTGCTACCTCCTATTTTACAAAAATTTCTAGTAAAAATTTCGAGATTTTTTGTAAGTTTACGCGTTTTTTAATAATCACAAAATTGTAAATTTATGACTTTTTGATATAATAATACTAATAAGGAGTTCGCGTGACTTAACTAGATTTTTTTGTATACCCTCCACTTTAGTGATAGAGGGTATAAATAAGTTTGTCATTCCGTTTGTAATACATCGAAATATTGGTCTAGGACCCCATAAAGTATATATGTATATTAATGATCCTCGATCGATTTTAAGTCGATCTAGCGATGTATGTCTGTCCGTTCGTAGACAACACGCTAGCTTTTGAAAGACTTTACAGAGGCTACTGAATATTGAAGTTTAGCATATATGTTGGACATTTTTCTGGTCAGGTTGGTATTGCAATCCAGCCAAATTATGAACAAAAGAGTAAATTTCGGCAAGGGGTTTTCGCGAATTTACGAGATAAAAAACACGATAACTTTCGAAAGACACTAAAAAGACTGCTGGAACTTTGCAGGTATCTTTGCCGCTACCCAGGTTTGTTTGGCATTGAATTTCATCTCAATCGGTTCAGTGATTCAAAAGTTATAAGCAAAACCCTGAATTTCAGATTGGTTTCATCTTAAATGCTAAACAAGTTTTAAAAGCATTGGAGGTAACTTAACAATGCTTTTCAAACTTGTTTAGTTTTAAAGCAATGCTTTTTAGTTTTAAAGCAATGCTTTTCAGTTTTAAAAGCATTGGTAATTTAAAAATTACACTCGAAAAATCATAATTTTTTTTTTTACAAAAATTACAATATTTTCTATAAATACGTACGTGCATTCACTCAGAAATATTTTTACAGTAAAAAAACATTGCACTCGAAAAAAGTTTTACACTCAAAAAAAATAGTAATTTTTCTTTATATTTTTTTAAATGACAAAAAAAAAGTTTTTTACTCAAAATAAAATATTTCTAATTAAAATTGTTAATTTTTCCCCGTTAAAAAATGTACTAAGAAGGCATTGTGTAGGGTGTTCGTGGATTCGGCAAAGTCGAATCTAACTTTTCTACTTGTTTTAATTACATTGGAAATTTGGACTTTTAAAAAAAAATTGTAAAAAGAAAAATTTAAATTTCGATCGAAAAATGTTTGTTAAAAAACCTGTCAAATATTGGTAAAATGGGATTACGGGACTTTTTCTAGTAACTTCACAAGTTTTTTTTTGAGTGTAATAAAGAAAGTAATGTTAACAAAAGAACTTTTTATGTGACTAACTACCCAGCAAAATTTTCTGTTCCAAATAATCGGTTCCAGAACGCATCAAACTACCCTGCACCCGGTTCTACTTAACATTGCAGAATCAATGATTTTTGCTTGAAATTGTCCCGAAAGCAATTGTTTTTTAGAGCAAGTAGTTTTTTTGAAAAATAATTTTACATAGAAAATTGTGTTGTGATTACCGTAGAATATATTCAAGAATCTATTGAACCAGGAATTTGTTCCAAAAAATTTTCCTGGGTATGCTTATTCTGAAATATTGAATTTGACTAATTGATTTTTATTTTCTTTATTTTTTAGATTTTCCGATTTATCTGATGATTTACGTGTAAATTTACCCCGCAAAAATCTTTAAAATTGGTAAGTCAAAAAACAAAACTATTACAAAATTTTTTTAATTTTCAATTTTTTAAAAACTTTTTTGGAAACAAATTTGCAAATTTCCAACTGAAATTTAGTTTATGAAACAAAAATTAGGTTAATAAGTTCAAAAATAAATTGCCACAATTAAATATCGGTATTTACATCCGAAGATATCTATGAGTGCTGTAGTCAAATTTTAGTATCGGCAATCAATTTTTAATTGACATAAATGAAAAATTTATTTCAAAATTATTTTTTCGATTTGCAATATTATATCAATTTAATTTACAAAAAAAGTTAAAATTTTAAACTTAAAATTGTCGATTCTTGATATGTTTACAGTTAAATTTCCAAAAAACTTCCATAACTTTGCTTAAAAAAAAGTAATTTTTTTAAATAAATTGATTCAATTAAAAAGAAACACATCAATGGTTTCAACTGTCTGCCCCCGTCAATAATTTTTTTACTTGTAAATTGAACACAAAGAAATTCCATAAAAACCATTATTTGACTTTTCGTTATTTTTCATTAATTTTTATTTGTTTTTCATCTGTTGGTACCAAATAATAAAAACAAATAAAAGACCTTCGAAATAACAAACTTTTCATTTAATGGCTCTAATATTTACTGTCAATAGCACACGCTGCCATTTTGTTATTCAAAAATATAAATTCTTAGAAAAAAAAAATCACGTAAATGGTTAAAACAACAAATTTATATAGAAAACAAGGAAAAAAAAGATAATTCGGTATTGGCGAATGTGTGGGTACCCTAAAAAATGTAAGAAATTGTGAAAAAAATTCCCGCGGAAAAGAAATTTTTGAAAAAAAAATTCTGTAAAAATTTTGGGATAAAAAAAGGATAAAAGAATTAATTTTGAGAAAAAAAAAATTCGCTGAAAAAATGTTGGCAAAAAAAATTTTTCGAAAACTTTTGAGGGTTAAAAAATATGTTTGTAGTTGTTTAAAACCTTTTGGTATTCAATTCCTTTTACATTTGTCAACCAGCAGCCGAATTAACGCATTTAATATATTTAATATTTTTAGGTTATGTATATGGATGTGAATTCCATGCAAACGCATGCTTTTTTGTTTATTGTCTACAAACGATATCGACCAATTATCTTTCTGAATCAAGAAACTTGAGTTAAAATGCATATATTGCTGAAAGTGCATATTTTTGCATATTTTGGCTTTAAATGCATATTTTGTGCATATTTCCAACTTTCAAGTGCATATTTTTGCATAAATTAGCAAAAACACAAATTAAATTTTATTAGTTTCAAAAACTGTTTTAAATTTTAAAAAATTATTTGTCTTAACTTCTAAAAAATCTTGCTTAAATAAATTTTTATATGTTACTATTCAAACCCGGCGTAATTTTTTGCATTTTTAGAAGTTTTTCGTATGAAAACAAGATTTTTATTGCAATCATTTTATTTGTTAGTGCATATTTTTAGGTTTTTTAGTGCATATTTTGAATTTTTTAGTGCATATTTTAAGTGCATATTTTCGATTTTTTAGTGCATGAGAATCTCATCCTAGTTATGTAGAATGTTCTAAAATTTTTGTAATGTCCTTATATTTTCGCACACCAAATCATCCATAATGGAGGCGCAATAGAGTATGGTTGATCAATTTGATTAAATAAATGATTGTGACAATCATACTATGATCATCAACAATTATAAAATGACAATTTGTATCATACTATGATTAGCAAAGATCATAATATAATTGCTGCAATCATATTGTGATAAAGTTGTCAATCATGTTACTTCTCTGAGTGTAGCTTCAGTGGATTTGGTTCTGCGATGATGGGGGAGTCAGTCGCTAAACTGTTTTATATCACAAACTCTTTTTTAAATTTCAACTCAGTGAAACTGAAATAAATGTTTTAAAAAACCGGCAGTTTTTGGAATTTAGAAAAATTGTAATTGCAGTTGTGTAAACAAGACCTTGAACCATCCCTGAGCAATGTTTAAGGATAACCCCACTTTATCCGTAAAAGTTACAGAGCGTTAAAGTTGAAAAATCGATAAAAAATGGCTTGAAATAATCCATAGTTTTTACCTTCTTTCGCTTTTTTTTTAAGTTCTCCTTATATTTCAGTCTTTTCCGGCATAACACAAAGTCAGTACACATAAGAGATTATTTTAATTTTGGTTTGATAGATGCTTCATCGCTTGATAAGAAGTTATAAGACAATTAAATTTTGAAACCAAAAATTAAGAGTTTTTAAATTTTCGAGGTTTTTTGATCAGGGATTTCGGCCCCCTCTATAAAATGAAAACTAGAGTTCGTAGCTGTTGTAATTCTTAACATTTTGAAATTAATCCCGTTAATGTGCCACGAATAGTTAAGGAGTTTCAGCAGATCAAAGTTCGGAAGAAAAAACGTAATTTTTTTAAAATACCAGTTTTTCGCTAGGCATATTCGCGGTTTCATTAGAAATTTGGTGGACTCTTGCGTAAACCGAGTTTTTTGTGAGTTTATATAAAAAAATCACTGGCTTAAGGGCTTTATAAAAAATAAATTGCAAAAATTTTATGGCATTTTTGAAAATTGTGCGAAATTTGCAAATCTGTTTCCTATTTTTTTAGTAGCAATTAATGCATCATGTTCATTTTAATACACCAAAAGATGTGCCTTAACGAGTAGAACTGATTTGCTTTTTGACTTTTTACTTTAAGCCTTTCTGAGCGGAAAGCGCGATGATTTTATCTAAACCTATTTTGATCTGGCACATCCAAGGCTTTATACGAAATCGGATGAAATTTTGTTTTAAATGAAAGCCCACTTGATGTGTCATCATAAAATCAGAGGCGGGTTAAAAAATTTTGATGATTATAGATTTTTTGAACCATATTAAATTTTCTTGTTATAAAAAAGCATCACCGATTTTTTTTAAACTACTGG
Organism: Pegoplata infirma; assembly: GCA_963921195.1. Classification (NCBI taxonomy): domain Eukaryota; kingdom Metazoa; phylum Arthropoda; class Insecta; order Diptera; family Anthomyiidae; genus Pegoplata; species Pegoplata infirma. Next base: position 8,040,232 of record OY992537.1, on the reverse strand, counting down.
TACCAGGGTTGTCAGATTTTTTTTACGTTCATCGCCAAATCTCATGTAAAAAATCGCCAGAAATCGCCAAAATTCAATTTTATTCTGTTTTTGTCAATAATAAAATTATTTTTTATTTTTTAAAAATAACTTTTGTTTAATTTGTTATAGCCAGTAAAAAATTTATGTCAAAAATCGCCAAAAATCTGGAAAATTTTTAAAAAAATCGCCAAAGTCTATTTTATTTAGTTTTTAATTTATAAATTAGAATATATATTGCGTTTTGAAGGAATGTAAAAATCGTTTGAAAATAATTAAACTTTTATTGGGGCATTTAACAGATGCCATTCAGATGCTGCACTTTGCAGCACTTCAACCCAATCTGTTCACGATAATAATTTGGTCCTTGAACGATTACCCTTTCTTTTTCTTTATTTTTGCTTTACAATGAAGGTGACTGTAAGAAATTTAAGAAAAATTCTGTTTTTGACTCTCCTGGATACTTGATTGTTTTTAATGTAACATAAGGTGCATAAATCCTTAGGATTGTAAAGCGTCCATAACCACGACACAAGTTGGATGGTCAAAAAAAATTTTAAAAATTCACTTATGTATCCCACAAGGTCTTAAGTCTCATAAAAAAAATTTCAGTATTGATAACAAAAAACGACAATTAAAAAAGAAAGATAAAAATTGTTAACTTTTTTGAAAATCGCCAAGAAAATCGCCAATCAATTTGTAAATCGCCAAAAAATCGCCATGTCGCCAAATTGAAAATCACGACGCCAAACACATTTCAAAATCGCCACCTTTGGCGAGAAATCGCCATATCTGACAGCCCTGACTGGTACAATGAAAAAGAGTTTATTCTGATTCGAGGCCTTTTCATGTTCCCCATTATGAATTAACATAACAAGTACTTATGATAACTCTACTTTCTTTATTAGGATATTCTCCCATTAAATACTCATAAAGTTTCTTGCTTTCAAAAATTTTGGCAATTTTCAGGAATGAATTGACGATCGTTTCGAGGGTGTTCTAATTCCCCCATCATCAGAATTCTTTAGAAAATAAGGTAATACTGTTAGCATGCAAACATCAAATATTCATATTCTAAATAATCTCAACTTAGTGAGAAAGCAAATATGATTTTCGAAGTTCCACCAGCATTACACCAAATATAATTTGAAAGCAAGTTTTTTTGGTTACTTCATATACTACCGACGGTAGTTGTTTAATACAGTTTTTGTTTTTGCCTTCTGTTATAGAAAACAAATTCTCTCGTATCAAGAGGGTTACCAAGTGTGTTTTAATTTCTATTAAATAATAAAAATTAGTTATTTATTCGACCTTTTAATTGTGCAATGAAAAAGAGTTTATTCTGATTCGAGGCCTTTTCACCTTATTTTGTAAAGAATTCTGATGATGGGGGAATTGGAACACCCCCGAAACGATCGTCAATTCATTCCTGAAAATTGCCAAAATTTTTGAAAGCAAGAAACTCTATGAGTATTTAATGGGAGAACATCCTAATAAAGAAAGTAGAGTTATCATAAGTACTTGTTATGTTTATTCATAATGGGGAACATGAAAAGGCCTCGAATCAGAATAAACTCTTTTTCATTGCACAATTAAAAGGTCGAATAAATAACTGATTTTTATTATTTAATAGAAATTTAAACATACTGGTACAATGATACGATTTTCCGTGATTTTTTTCAGTAATACCAACGCGCATTGCCTAAATATGTTATAAAAAATTGTGAAACTTTTTTTTTTTACCGCGAATTAATCGCGATTTTAGGTACTTAGATATTTTTTTTTTAAATCGTTTGGTCATTAAATAGTTAAATTTATATCATATATTTTAGAAGAAATGATATAGTCTGGCATGTTTTAATAACGCATGCAACAAATGTGTAGAAAAAAAATCTTTAAAATATTTTTAAGATTTTTAAAACCGCTAAATCTTAAAACCGCTATAACTTTTGACCCCCTTGCACGAATTAATTGACGCGAACGAATTTCTTATTCTTAAATAGCTTCTAATATTTATGCCAACTTTCATCGATGTGCCATCAAAACAAAAATCACATCTTTTTTACCTCAAAATTTAAGTCTTAGACGGAACTCCTTATATATAGAATTAGTATTACGTTACCTACAGAATAACAAACTTATATTACTCACCCCTATCTCTATAGCGTAGTGTATAAAAATCTCATAAATTTTAAAGTCAATGAACCACTATTCACATAATTTCTAACCATGATTTTCGTTCGTTTACCCAAGAAAAAAAAATGTACCGAATGACATGAATAAAAGAAAATCAAAGTAAGAAACCACTATTCAGTAAATTGTGCTAATACGGGTAGTAGATTTTTTCTTTATTTTTTTTCTTTTGCTAAAAGTATAAAATATAAAAAATATTCGACAGGTTTTGGCAAGTATAATACACTTATTTTCAAGTGTGATTTTTTTATATCATCCTCATTTTCCTGCTGCTCTCTATTTCCGTACAACATATTTTTCTATAGTTATTCCTTGTGTTTTTTTTTTTTTCTTTCAAATTGTATTTGCTGTCATTATCATTTTCTTATATTTTTTTTTTTTCGTTGAATGCTGTTGCCTTCAGTTGAGTTCTTATAGTAAAAGGTTGCCGACCAACCAAATTTTTTTTGTTGGTCATTATAAAAGGAAATGAAAAAAAAAAAGTATTGCAATCGGTTCAGTTTTGGTCTGGTTATGCGGTGGCTGCTGTTTTTGTTATAAATGTTGGTGTTAGTGTTGTTTGCCTGAATGACTGACTTGCCTGCTACTTTTATTGTTCACAAAAAATATGAAAAATATAAAAAAAAAAACAAGTTAAATGGGAAAATAATGTGCCACTTGGCAGGGTATGCTTTGAATTTGAGTGGCGGTGATTTGTTTGAATAATATTTGTTTTTTTGTTCTACAAAAAAAATCATATTTTTAAAAGTAAACAAAAAAATAAGAATACATAAATTATTAGCTATAAAAAATTTTCTTTAAATACAAAAAAAATAAAATAAATTAAAAGAAAAAAATTTAAATACATTAATTTGTTTTGTATTTCTCTTGTACTACAAAGCACCTTTTAATTTCATTTAATATTTTTTTTTGTTTTTTTAAATACTATTAATGAAGGCGCGGATCCAGGGGGGGGGGAGAATAGGATTTCTCCCCCCCCCCCCCCACAAAACGATTTTAAAAAAGAAAAAAGAAAGAAAAGAAAAAAAAAGGGAAAGGAAAAGGAAAAAGGAAGGGAAAGGAACAATGTTACAAAGAAAATGACCAGGATGTAAAAACAATAATCAGTAGAGGCATTTGTGTGTTTATGATTTACCTCAGCACACATAGCCTCTATCCTAAGAAAAAGTATTATCTCAAATATTTGTTGTAGAATAATGTCTCAGAATGCTAGACTTTATATATCGAAAAATTTTTGATACTTATTTGACTCTGAATTTATGGATTAAAAAATTACCTCAAATTTTAGGAAATATAGAAATATCCCTCAGCAGCTGAGAATTTTTTCTTAGGAAAAATGTTTCAGAATCTGCCAAAAAAATTCACAGAATCGGACAACATTTTTACAAAAAACCCTCAGAATCTGAGTTTTTCTATGGAGAAATATATTTCGTTAATCTTAAATTTTTTTTATGGACAATTTTTTAAGAATATGAGAATTTTTCTGTTTAAAAAATTTTTTAGAGTCTGCGAATTTGAATATATAAATTTTTCTCTTGTCCAATAATAGTTTTTCTATATGAAAAATGTTACAGAATCTAAGAAGTTGCTTTAGAAATCATTAGGTGGCATAAAAACGTAAAATTTTTCTATTAAAAAATGCTATACAATTTAAGATTTTGTTTTTAGAAAAGTGTATCAAAATTTGTTTATAAAATGTTTTAGAAACTGATGCTTTTGTAGTATCTGACAATTTTCTCTTACAAAATATGTTTTAGGATGTGAGAATTTTTGTATAGGAAAAATTTCTTAGAATCCGAGAATTACTTTAAAACGAGAATTATTTCATAGATTTTTTATAACAAAATTTTATCTGAATTTGAAAAAAATATTATAGGAAGAATCTCTCAGAATCTCAGATTATTTCTATAAAATAAAGTTTAAAAATCTGAAACTTCGATCTGAGAATTTTTATATCAAAGGGTTTTAAAATCTGAAGATTTAGAATCTAAGAATTTTTCTGTACTAAAAATGTTTCAACATCTGAGAAATTTTATAAAGGAAACAAGCATAAAAGTCGTATTCTTATTAAAAACTTTTTTCGGAGTATTAAACTTTTAGTACAAAAAAAATAATTTTGGAAAAATAAGACTTTTTGTGTAAAATTGTATGGGTCTATTCATAGTTATGAGTGGATATGACTGTCATAAACCAGTTTTTGCGACTGAAAAGTCATTATATCAATATTTTTCTATACAAATCAACATAAAACAAGATTCAAAAATTTTAGATTTTATTTGTTAATTTTATTTTATAATCATCTCGAGAGCAGTTCTTAAATTGTCAAATAAAATTTAAAATTTTTTAATGTTTTTTGGTGGTTAGTATAGAAAAATATTGATGTTATGACTGCTCAATCATAAAAATTGGTTTATGACAGACATAGTCAGTCATAACTGTGAATAGGACCGTTTACATGACTTTCAACGGCCTTATTTATGAACTAAATCGTAAAAAAAATGTTGAGCAAAAAAGCTTCCCCCAAATCAAAAAATATTATAGCATTTTTAAATTGAAAAATTCTTTTAGAAAAAAACTTTGTTTTTCGGTTTTCAATTTGTAACTCAATATTAAAAATATTAACAAAAATTCATACAACACCCCCCCCCCCCCCCCCCACCTTTCCAACCAAACATTATTTCTAAAAAAAAAAAAAAATCTCCCGCCCCAAATGAAATTCCTGGATCCGGGCCTGATTAATGCAATTTGTTGTTTATTGTCCGATTTAAAAAAAAAAAAAGAAATAGCGGGTCAAAATTAAATATTTTGTGCTCACCAGCCTCATCGAAGTTTAACTTGTTTTTAACACAAATTTTCAATAGAATTTTTTCCCGAATTGAAGCAAAATTGTTAATATATCGAATGTTTTGCGGAAGATTTGGGTGTACTTGCCAAAGCAAAGTTTTTTTAGAAAAAGTAATGTAATATTACTTTGCTATTCCATGCCAAACGAATTGAAATATCAGTCGAGGACCCCATTAAAAAACCAAAAGAGCTGTATATTTCGTAAGTGAGTGCAAAAATAAGTGCAAACAAGTATTTTACATTTTGGAGAGTATAAAATATTTGGCACCAAAGAATATACCACTCTCATTTGTTTTATGTACATTTGATCAACAAATGGAAAATTTTTATGCGAAAAGCTTAGACTTGGTGAAAAAGTAAATTTGGTAAAAAAAATGATTTTTTCCCGAAAAACAAAATTATGTTAAAAAAAATTTAATGAACCCAAAATTTTTGATGAAAAAAAGTTTTTGATGAATTTTTTTGATGAAAAGAAAAATTTTTTGATGTAAAAAAAAAAATTATGAATAAAATATGAAAAAAAAAAATTTTGTGGTAAGAAAAAAAAAAAAATTGATGAAAAAAAATTTATGAAAAAAAAAAATTGATGAAAAAAAAAAAATTTTTTGATGAAAAAAAATGATAACAAAAAAAAAGTTTGATGAAAAAAAAAAATTTAAAAAAAAAATTGAGAAAAAAAATGATGCAAAAAAAAATTGATGAAAAAAATAAAAAATTGATGAAAAAAAAATTTTTTTTTTGGTGAAAAATTATATTACTTCTTATTCACCAGCTGGTGGAAAACGGATTTATTCACCACGAGGTGAATTATTATCCAAGTTACAAACCCAAGTTATTAAAATTTTTGGTTTTAAGAAAATAAAAATAGTACACTCAAAATATTTTGTAGGCAAAAACAAATGAAAAACACATTTATAACCAGTGAATAAACAATTGAAAACCATTTCAGTAATTATTCATTTGTTTTAACAAACATCAACATTTATTTTTTACTGTTGACAAAATTTTTTAAAATAAATAACATTAAACATTTAAAAATTACGGTTTTTTCATTATTTTTTACCAACAAATTCGAAAAAAATTACATACGAAAACATTAAAAATTAATGATAGTTCTGTTATTTTTACCAACAAATTCCAAAAAAATAACCTACAAAAACATAAAAAATTAATGATTTCGTAGGTTATTTTTTACAATTTTCTATTGAAATATTTTTTTAAAAACTTTTAATAAAATTTTGTGTAATCGATCCAGCAATCAATTACATTCTGGCCAGACACTCTACCCATCGTGCCAAAGTTACTTGATAAAAACATGTTTTTATATTTCTATAAATAATTTTTTGATTTTTTTTTCTACAAAAAAATAACCTACTTGTGTAGGTAAAAACTAATGATATCTCATTAAAAAATACCAACAATTTAAAAAAAAAATTAATTACACAAATCATAAAAAATTTAAAGAATAATCAGTAGTTTTTACTTACAGAATAAAAATGAATGACTTTAAAAATTAAATGTTAATGAAAGTCTTTATTTTTTAGTGTGTTATTTTTCAAACAAAGGACAGAAGTAGTCATTAATTAAAACTAAACATCAAACAAATGTTTTTTCTTTTAAAAACGACTAAACGTAAAACTTTTTAAATAAACTACAAACAGTTAATGACATAATTTTTTGAGTGTAATTTTTGTTTTCTTTTTCGTTAATTGTTAGCTTATATAGTCAAACTAAGGTGACGTCCTGCAACTTTTTTAAAATTAGACACCAGTCTAAAAACATTATCATGTTAAAAAAATAAACTACAAAATTTACGGAAAATTATGTTTGTCAGGATTTTACATAGAAATGAATGCAAACTGTCGTGGTTCGCAATCTTTAACATGATAATGTTTTAAGGCTGGTGTCTAATTTCAAAAATGATTCACAAAACGCCAGCTAAGTTTAACTAAACTGAGGTGGCTAAACTACCGACAAACAAAAAAAAAATAAGAATTATTGCTTTCATTTTGTTAAAACCAAAAAGTTTTTAACTTTGATTTGCAGCTTGGATAATAATTCGCCTGCTGGTGAATAAAACAGTTTTTCACCAACTAGTGAATAACATTTTTTTTAAACAAATTATTTTTCAACAAAAAATTTTTCATCAATTTTTTTTCATAATTTTTTTTTTTTCATTAAATTTTTTATTAATAATTTTTTTTTTATTACATTTTTTTATCGGGCTTTTTTTTCATCAAAAATATTTTTTTTCGTTAAATATTTATTTTTAAATTTTTTTCCCTCAAGAATGCTTTTCTTTACCAAAAACTTTTTTTCATCAAATTTTTTTTTCACAAAAAATTTTGTTTTCTTAATTTTTTTTTTATGAAAAAAATTTTAATTTTTTTCCATTTGTTTAGCAAATGTGCAAAAATAATATTAAGCTAGAGTGTCTTAGAAATGGATCAATAATATTTAAACTTAATAGGGTCCTCGACCGATACTTCAATTCGTTTTGCATGGAATGTCAAATGAATATAACGTTACTTTTTCAGAAAAAAATTTGTTTTGGCAAGTACATCCAAATCTTCAGCAAAACAATATCATGATTTAATGTTTTGGACAAGAGTACAAAATTCGCAAGCATTTTTTATTTATTTACCGACTTTTTCAAAACACAAAGAATATGTTTTCAAAGAACCTGGGCACTGTAATATCTCGAAAACTGTTATACTTTTGAAACTTTGGGAAGGATTTTCGGATCCAGCGTAAGAGTTTAAATGGAAAATAAATGTAAAATGTTGTGGGTCAAAATCTTATTTGTATATAAAAAAAAAACCTGGGAATAAAACTAGTTCTTCTAAAGTATTTAGATTCCAGCTTTCATACACTCAAAACTATTTCATACGTGAGTATTTAATAATCCACATACCTAAATACAACTAAACCACAAAAAATTCGTATATTTTTGTTGCCTGTATTTTTTTTATAGATATTTAAACTAAAAACAAACAGAAAATAAAATTTTGAAATAAAAAGAGAAACTAACAACACTGAAATTCATAATCATGCATGAGCTGTGTTTTGCGACAGGATATAAATAAATGTATGTATGCAAGTTTATTGTTTGTTAGTGTTGCTTTAACACAACTACACGTATACAATTACTTTGAAAGCTGCTGATTTTGTTAGTAGCTGTAGATGAGCGTGTCCCGGAAGTGATAAATTTTGAACGATTTTTATTGAAGAGCTGATTACAGGGGAAAATATTAAACCAAACTTTGGAGGTCCTCTTTAGGGTGCAACCAGCCCTTAAAGTTTGCAACCGTAGTGCATTTTGTAAAAAAAAAAAAAATTTTTATATTATATATTAACTAATAGAAAAGCTCGAGGCTATAGTTCTGAAGATACCACCAAAAAGGATGGAGAAATATTGAAAATAATAAAAATAAAAATTTATATTTTTTTTAAAACAGCTGTGTCCTCGAGCTTGTATTTTCATTAATATAGAATTGAATAAAAAAGGCCGAATAAATTTAATAATATTTTATGATACAACAAAAGTAATTATTTCTCAGAAATAATTAATATGGACTCAAACCGAAATAAATAAAAACTTCATTTATTTTTTGATATTTTTAAAATTGGTGTCAAATTAGTAGAGTAGGAACAGATTTTTATACAAAAACTTAAAAATATTCAAAATTTCAAAACGTTGTGCTGGACTAACATTGCACCATGAAAACTTTATAACTATTTTTTTCTCAGTGTACTCTACATAAAGAAACATTTGGCACCAATTTAAAAAAAAAAAATTGTTGACCTAGTGCACTACGGATGCAAACTTTAAGCACTAGTTGCGCCCTGAAGATGACCTACAAAAATTTTTTAATTGTTTTCCCTGTAATCAGTTCTGCACTAAACATTGTCGCATGGGAGTACCCTAAAGACATTTCAAAATTTCCTGATTTCGGGACAGGCTTTTGTACATAATTGTACAAGTAGTGGTAGTAGTAGCAGCAGCAGCAGCAGTTAAAGTAGTGAGTATTTTGTTATAGTATTAAAAGAACTTTGTTTTATAATAAAATATCTAGGGACATGCAACCAAAAATCATAAAGTATAATACTTGGTTGGTATCATCCTCATATCGTAACTGTATTCAACAAAAATTCAAAATAAAACTAAAACAAAAAATATTCACTAAAACAAAAATCACCTTAAAACACATACACTCTAATATACACATAATAACACACAGATACAGACATAAATTCAAAGTTTTAGAGTTACTGTGTGTTTTTGTGGCAAAAAGTGTAAAAGACACAAAACCCACAAATCTCATAAAAAGATTTTTTTTTGTTGTTGTTTCTGTAGCTATATAATGCATAAAGTTTATAGCTGTTACAACAATAACAAATGAAAAAAAGAAAATGTGGTATAAAGGAGATTTAAAGGTAACAACAGAATTGTAACCTATGACCATAAAGTAGGTGACAAATTTAAACTTACAAATTTTCAAGTTTTAGTTTAAAACAAAAACTTCCGCTAAAAAATGTTGTAAATTAAAGATCTGTGGAAAATTTTTTGTTTCTTTCTTGATCTGAAATATTTTCAGATTCTGTGAAATTTTTCATATTAAAAAATTCTCAGATTTTGAAAAATTTCGTATATAAAATTTATAAGATTCTAAAACATTTATACGAAAAATGTCCCGAAAAAAGTCTGTGAAAAGACAAGAAACATTTTTGAAAAGATTTTTCGAATAAAAATTTGTGAGATTCGATTAAACATGGCGTAAAAAAATAGATTCTTATTTACGTAGACTACATTTAAAATGCTTAGGATTTTTGCCAAAGATATTATCTCAAACTCTGAGACAAATTTCATTAACCCATTCCTGACTAATGGGTATTTAAATACCCAAAAAAGTGTTGATACTTAAACTTAATTTAGCGCGGGCTAGATGGAAGATATCGGGCTAATTCTTTTTTCATAAAAAAGAGAAGAGATTGGGCTAAATGTGAACATTTAACAAGTTTTTTTTTGTTTTGTTTAACTTTTGTTTTTCACTGACAAAAATCGAAGATTTATTTTAATCGAAAATACTCAGGAAAAGTGTACATAAAACGTGATGCGGGGGGGTAAGGACAATTTTGGTTTTCATGAAAATTTATTGGAGTTATTTTGACACCAAATAGAAACTTTTTAGACCCCTTTCAGCTCAAACAAAAAATAAAAGTAAAAAATTACACTGCCTAATACCCATGTCACATCTCAGGTCGGAGCTGAGGTAATTTTTTTTTTATTTTTTCTAGCAACTTCTGTGGTCTTCCAGGTACACATGTCAAAATTTCATCAAAATCGTACGAGCCGATCTATGGGCAGGCAGTAATGGGTTAAAAAAATTTCCGATTCAGAGAATTTACCCGATTTTACAAAAACATACAAAAACTGCTACTTTACAAAACAACTTATAAAACTTATAAAATATATTTTAAAAATTTCAAATTCTGCTGATTTAAAATCTGGTATTCAAATTTTTTGCATAAAGTCATGGATTTTTATGGAAATTCAGCACAAAATTATGTGGTTGCGAAAAGTGTGGAGGGAAGCATTTTAATTTATGTTATAAAAAAAATCAATTAAATAAGAATAGTTCAAGATAGTCAAAAAAAACCTAAATTAAGGAAAAATTTTGTTCTGAAATTTGAAATTAAAAAAAAAATCTTAAAAAAGAACACTTAAAAAATTCTTAAAAAATAAGTAAAATTAAAAAAAAAAAGCATCACCCATTCTTACATTTCTTTTAAAATTCACCAAAGTCAGCAACAAGGTTTTTGCTAAATTATTATTCATTTGTTCAACTACTTTTTTACCAAACAATTCAGCTACCGTAAAATTGTACAAAAAATAAAAGAATATTGTTTGTTAAAGATTTCAGTTATAAAAATTGCAAGGATTTACTTAAAATTAAACTACAAAGTGGTTATTTAAGGGATTTTCTACGGGAAATACAGAACACATACAGAAAAAACAGATAAAAAATACAATGACAAAAGCAAGTAAACACGACCATTTAAAAAACATACAAATATAAATCATTTAAAATGTATAAAGGAATGCTTTTCGTAAAAATATTATGTCAACTCATTTATGAGTCTATTTATTTATATTTAAGTGACCGAAAATCCTAAAAATAAACAAAAAATATTTTTTTAACCGTTTTATTTTGTTTTATGGAGATTTAAAAATAATATTTCTAAAAAATTAAATCGGATAAGTGCTTTTTGGATGAAATACAGTGATTCGTTTAGTGAATGTAAATTTAATACATTTATCAAGAGATATTTGAGTGAAATTATAAAAAAAAAAGCTTTAAAATATGTACTTATTTATTAATGATACCCGATTGATTTTAAGCGATCGGCGATGTAAGTTCCTCTGGCTGTCTGCTAAAATTACGCAAATTTTTGAATAGCAACTCTGAGGTCGTTAAATTTAAAAATTATAAAAATGTTTAAATAAACACAAAAGCATATATTTTTCGATAGGGGTCACCAAGCCCCTTGCGGAAAATGTTAGCAAGCTCATTTATTATGATGTTTGCACTTTAGTTAAAAAACTTATAAGTTTTTATACTAAAGCCTACAAAATTTGTATACCCTCATATCACAGTATGGGGGTACACTTTCTTTATCATTTCGAGTATAACGCATAGAAATATCGGTCGGGGACCCTATTAAGTATATAAGTTATTGGTCCATGATCGATTCTAAATCGTTCTAATAGCATAATAAGCATAATACAGTCCAAACTAAAAGAGCTAAACTCCTAAAGTTTGGCACGAATATGTCTTATGGTTGTAGACGGGCTTACAAGGACAGTCACCCTGGTAACACCCTAAGATCTTCATGAAATTTCGATATGTTTTTCAGAACGAAAATTAATTCGACATATATTTTTTTTAGCGGCCCAAACTCAATTTTAGGGGGGGTCGATTTGTATGGGGGGAAATTTGACCTTTTTCAGTTTTTAACAATTTACGCCTTTTTACGCAAAATGAATATAGGCATATTTGGTATCAGATTAAAGGTATTTAAAATACCTATATCGTGATGCTAACAACGTGCCAAAAAAGTAAATATTTTTCGACTTATTAAGGAAAATGTCATAAAATTTGGCATTTTACTAAATATAACGAAAAGTTGTGCATTTTGGACACGTTCTTTGCACATGGAGATAGGTTTTCCAAAGACCTTTCATTTGGTATGTAACATGACATAGAGACAAGAGTTGAATAAATGGATGTGGTGAAGTTTGAATTGCTAGCGGCTGAACTGTTGTTGTTATAATTGTCAATCTCTCTGTAGAAAAAACTAATAATATGCAATGCAAGCAGTAATGAATAGAAAACGAATATTTATCCAACACATATCTAATCAATGCTTTGGCGGTGATGTCTAGAGTGCCATCCCACCAGTATTGTTAATGGTATGAAAATATTCATGGTTCGATTCTGGACTGGGCATTGATATTAATAAAATTCACATATTAGAAAAACAATTACCATTAACAAAAACAAACTGGCATTTAAATCCTACTGATGAAGACAGTTAACTGGAACTGTCCGAAACCGGTATAGGAATACCAGAAATGTCTATAGCTTTTAGAAATTAAATTTTTCTTCTACATTTTTCAACTCAAACCAGCGACGTATCCAGGATTTTGAAAACGGAGGGGCACAACTCCCAAAATTTGTTCGTCATCACCTATTTATTTTTAACTAGCACCCCCCCCCTTCTTTTTTATTATAAAACAAAAATGCCTTTTAATACAGATTTTTTTATAAAAAAAATTTCTAGAAAGCTCCAAATCTTTTTACAGGAAAAATGTTTGAATCTACGAATTTTCATTTGAAAAACTTAATTTTTGATGAAAATATTGTCTGACAAATTCTCAGTTTCAATATGTAGCCTAAAAGTGTCACCATCAGAAATTTTAAATTGGAATTGGTATTTGCAATAAATATCAAAATTAAGCACTTTTGGAAAAAACCATTTAATTGCAAAAAATTTAAATTGATTTCCAAAATCAAAATATATAAGGGTCAGTCTTAGTGAAATCAATCAAAAATAGCTAAGAATTTCCGTGACCCCCTCCGATTTTGATGAAATATGGTTTAGTTGTAACACTAAGTGAAAAACTAATGCACACTTATTTTCAGCCCTCTAAGTAAACAGTGGGCGAAAACACAGAGGGTCAAAATGTCCCCCAAAATCTCCCAGTCGCGACACTTTGCACCGTAAAAACTTAATATCGTAGGTTCTATTATAGCTAGAAAGCCCATTTTTGGTTTGTTTTGAAGCTCATAATATGCTCTACAAGACCTACCATAACCAAAAAATTTTCGAAAAAAAATAAGGGTTACCTCCCTTATTTTAAGGTCGAGATGTACGGAGGAGAAAATGGGGAGGATGGTATCCCCCGATTTTTTTTTTACTTGATAATCTTATAGAAAAAGTCCTAAAGAATATATTCTAAAATTTTTAAGTTGGGACAACAATGGGTTCGCTCAAAATCAAAATTTTTCACAATTTTCCCCAAAATCTCCAAATCGCAACACTACTTATTTAACCTTAAAAATTTATATCATAAGTGCTTTTGTAGCTACAGAGCCAATTTTTTTTTTTTTTGTTTTAAAGCTTATAATACGCTCTATAAGACATACCAAAACCAAAAAATTTTCCAAAAAAAGGAATTGGTGCCCCCCTTATTTGAAGGTCGTGGCAAAGGGTAGAGGAAATGGGGGGAAAGTATACCCCGATTTTTTTTTTACTTGAGATTCTCAAAGTGCAAGTCCTAATGAACATAGTCTACAATTTTTATGTTGGGACAACAATGGGATCGACCAAAATCAAAATTTTTCCCCAAAATCATCAAATCGCGACATTCTTGCGCCTCCCATTGGAGTCCCAAGATACAAATTTCGGGATATGCTCTCTAGAACTTACTCTTTAAAAAAAAAAAACAAGGTAAAAAAAAAATTGGGGGATACTATCCCCCGATTTCCCACCCCTTGCCACGATCTTATAATACAAGAGGCACCCCTAATTTTTTTTATTTTTTTTTTGTAATAGTAATATTGTAGGGCATATTAAGAGCTTCAAAACTGTAGCTACAATACAGTCCACGATATTAAATTTTTAATGGGCAAGAGTGTCGCTATTTGGAGATTTTGGGGGAAATTGTGAAAAATTTTGGTCGATCTGATTGTTGTCCCAACATAAAAATTTTAGGATATGTTCATTAGGACTTGCACTTTGAGAATACCAAGTAAAAAAAAAATCGGGGGATACTTTTCCCCCATTTCCTCCACCCTTTGCCACGACCTTTAAATAAGGGGAGCACCCTTCCTTTTTTTCTAAAATTTTTTGGTTAAGGAAGGTATTGTAGAGCGTACTATAAGCTTTAAAACACAAAAATGGACTCTGTAGCTACAATAGCACATATGATATTAAATTTTTAAGGTTCAAGAGTGTTGCGATTTGGAGATTTTAGGGGAAATTGTGAAAAATTTTGATTTTGAGTGATCCCATTGTTGTCCCAACTTAAAAATTTTAGAATATATTCTTTAGGACTTTCTCTATAAGATTATCAAGTAAAAAAAAAATCGGGGGATACCATCCTCCCCATTTTCTCCTCCCTTTATCACGACCTTAAAATAAGGGAGGTAACCCTTATTTTTTTTCGAAAATTTTTTGGTTATGGTAGGTCTTATAGAGCATATTATGAGCTTCAAAACAAACCAAAAATGGGCTTTCTAGCTATAATAGAACCAACGATTTTAAGTTTTTAGGGTGTAAAGTGTCGCGACTGGGAGATTTTGGGGGAAACTTTGACCCTCCGCATTTTCGGTCCCTGTTGACTTAGAGGGCTGAAAATTTGCATTTGTTAGTTTTTTACGTAGTGTAAGAACTTAACCAAATTTCATCAATATCGGAGGGGGTCAAGAATATTCATGATTGATTTCACTAATAATGACCCATAAACTAAATAGAGTTTAACCTCCTTATTCCAAATCATCTTACCAAACTTTTTTAACGTATTAATTTTTTTTTTTCGATATTCGCGTTCGATATTTCGAATGCTCCTCTTTGTGGACCTACTGTAACGTATTCGTAAGTTAGCGCGTTCCATTTTCGAAACAGCCAAGTTTAAAGATTTTAAAATAATCTTTTTATTGCCTCACGTAAGAATTATAAGTGAGTGCCATATGAAAAAATTTATTAGAATCTAAAAATGTTTCTATAGAAAAAAAATTTTCAGAATCTGAGAATTTCCTATAGAAATAATATCTAAGATTTTAATATTGAAAAAATGTCTTAGAATATTATAGTTTGAAAATTTTGTATAGAAATTTATTTTCATGTGTCAGGTGCACACAATTTTTATTAGATAAAACCAATAGTAAGTGTATTTAAACATATTTTACTGATATTTCGATAGAAATTACTTTTTTTTTTTGTTTTTAATTTTTTTTTTAAATTTTTTGTTAAATTTTAAAAAAATTGAATTTTTTGTTAAATTTTAAAAAAATTGAATTTTTTGTTAAATTTTACAAAAAATTTAATTTTTTGTTAAATTTTAAAAAAATTGAATTTTTTTTTTCGAATATTTTTTTTTTTGGAAAAATTTTTTTTTTTTTTTTGAAAAAAATATATTTTTCTTAATTAATTAGCTTAAGGGAAGGTAAAAAAATTATAAAAAAAAATATTTGAAAACGTGTCACGCAAAAAACAGCAAATTTGGCCGAAATTTGTGCTAAACTAAAATGGAAATTGTGGGAGTTTGCCAAAAAATGCTGGCAAGATGTGAATTTTGATATTAAATATACAATATTGAAAACACTTTCACGTTTAAAAACTCATGCAAGTTCGTGCCCAAACACAACTTTTTGTCCACGAAAGATATATGCTATTTTGGCTCCAAAATCCTCATAATCAAAACACCCAAGAATAATGCCAAGGATGCATTAACAGTAAAGTAGGAATTTTTAATAACAACAAGAATCCTTAGGTTTCAATTTAGCCTCTTTATAATTTTATTTTTTCCCATTTGCCGTTTGTTTAATTGTAATATTGATTTTAATCTGGTTTTATTATACGCCTTAAAACTTTCAATTTTGAAAGCCTAGCAAACTGACACTGTTGGCACCAAATTTTTTTCATTATACTTTCTTGATAGCTTATAGTGTTGCCATTGAGGAAATGTATAAGCTAATGAAAATTTGTTAATTTTCTTTTTTTTTAATTTCTGCCAAAAAAAAAAATATATTTGGAACCATAGTGGAATCGAGCACACTATTTAGCTAAGAAGTTTGTTTAATTCATTTTGTTTTACTTATTCCAACGCCATTGAAAAAAAAAATTAAAACTTCAGTGGGCCATACAATTTTTTTTTAATTTGAGAGAATTTTTAAATTTTTTATAAAAGTCTTCCAAATAAACTGCACTTTTGTCAAAAAAGCCATTATAGCCATTACTAAAAATATATTTTTTTCTCGTAAAAGGAATAAAAAATATGCAACTTTTCTTTTAACTATCAGAAAGATGTAGCTTTGATCTGCACAAAAAAAAAAATTGGGGGAAATTTAAGATGACTGATTTTAGATTTATTCCATTAAACCTGACGGTCTTTTAACTTTTTACAAAAACGAAAATGTCACTGTTTAAATAAACTAAAAATATTTAAGTTTAATATATAGATTTCTGAAAAAAAATCAGATTATTTATAATATCTATATCAACTATGAAAATTAATTTCGTACCATTTCGTTAAATATTGAATTTTTGGGTGACAATTAATGTAAAACTTCACCAAATTATTCACATAAAGTTTATCAATGCAAAAACCACAAAAATCACTCGACTTTGACAGTCTCTAGTAGCTACAAAAAAAATCCAAAAATTGATTTTATTGGTGATTAGTTTTTGGTACCAACTTAGCTATTAAATATATAAATTTCATCAATTTACAAGACCATGACCTTATATTAATTTTGTCTATGGGATAACGCACTGTACAACGGAGCGTATGATTTATTTCAAATATTTCATTATTAAAAAACACTCATACGCCATGCTGTCTCATTTGAATCTTGATGTAATAAAACTAATTTTACATTAAAAAAAAAACTATTTATACAGAATTAAAACAAATTGTCTTTAATTATATTTTACTATTTCAATTGAAATCATCCAAAGACTTCAATCACGACATACCTGGAATTTTAACACCATTTAAAGTATGTACTTACATATATATTTGTAGACTACTGTTGTTTTTGTTAAGTTGTATCTTGCATACAGATGATATTGAAAAGACATTCTATTTAATTCAAATACCCTACAGTTTTAAACCGATAAACATGTGTCTAAATAGCACAAGTTTCAATAGACAACGGAGAAAAGAAAATTATGAAAAAATATATAAATTATGCATCTTAAAGCTTCTGTAGGAGGATCTTATATAAAAAATAAATTATAAAACAAAACTTCAAAACCTACAGCTCACCAAACTCAGTTCTTTAATACTTATGGTTAAATGCAGTCGCTTTTTATCATATCTTTTTTTTGAACTGACTTATTTAAAATTCTTTTAACAACATTTCCTAAGAGATACGATGCATCATATTCATCCCATTTAAAACATTGTAAAAACATACATATAAAAAAATACCTACCACCTGTACTTTGTGAATATTCTTATTTTGGCATGAAGTTTACTTAAAGACAATATGAATGTAGAAAATGTAGGTAGATATGCTGTAGAAACAAAGATACATACACCAGATATATAGACAGACAACTTAAGACTCTGTTCATGTTGCTGCTTTTGCATTTACTATTGTTGTTGATGCTAATGTTGCTGTAGCTGTTGTTGTAGTTTACATTGTGCTGTTGCTACTGCTGTTGCTGCATGTTTTCAGTGATAACAACATATGTAAAACAACAAAAAAAATATACATACATATACAAAAATATATTTTTATAAGCTATTACTGGTGTATTTTGTCACAGTACAGACCAGTGTGAAATCAGGATTGTATTTTTATGTATTCTTCAGTTATTTCGTTTATTTGAACTCCATGAGACATTTAACTGGCGTACATCTGATTTTGTTAATTTTTGTTTATTTCATAGAGATTAAGTATTTAATGATTAAAATGGACTTTTTTATAAATACATATAAATGCATTTAAAAAAGCGCTTTTTTAGAATATTGAAAAACAAAATTATGTTAAAAAATTTAAGGAACCCAAAATTTTTGGTGAAAAAAAATTTTGATGAAAAAAGTTTTTGATAAATTTTTTTGATGTAAAGAAAAATTTTTTGAAAAAAAAATATGAAAAAAAAATTGTTGGTGAGAAAAAATTTGATAAAAAAATTTGTTGAAAAAAATTGACGAAAAAAAATTTTGAAAAAAAATAATAAAAAAAAAAATTTGATGAAAAAAAAAAAAATTTATGAAAAAAAAAAATTGATGAAAAAAAAAATTTTATGAAAAAAAAAAAATTAATAAAAAAAAAAATTTATAAAAAACAAGTAGAAAAGTTAAATTCGACTGGGCCGAATCCTCGAATATCCTCCACAATGCCCTTTTTAAGTTATAGTAAATTTTCTAGAGTGAAAAAATAACATTTTTGATTAGAAATATTTTATTTTGTTTAAAAAAACTTTTTTTTTTTAACTAATTATTGAAAAAAAAAAATAATTTACTAAATTTTTTTTTTGAGTGTAAAATTTTTTTTGAGTGTAAAATTTTTTGCGAGTGTATTTTTTTTTTTTTTTTTTAGTGTAAAAATATTTTTGAGTGACAAAAATGCGTTGTTAAATATTTTTGTGACTTACCAATGTTTTTAAAACCTGTTTAACGGGGTTTCAACATGTGAATTTAAGGTTAGGCGAATCTGAAATTTACGGTTTTGCTAATAACTTTTGAACCACTTGACCGATTTCGCTGAAATTTATAATGAACCGGACCAGAGAAACAAAAAAAAAATATGTGCCACACTTCAGCACCCTCAGAATTGCCGTTCGAAAGTTACCGTGTGTTTTATCTCGTAAATTCCAGAAAAACCCTTGCCGAAATTCACTCATTTGCTTATAACTTTTGAACCACTGCACTATAGGAAATTTTACCCTTTTTTTGGCCAAAATTATTTACAGCCAAACGGCTGGACCGATTTGACTGATTTTTTTTATTTGACTTTTGGAAGACTCTTTAGAGGGAGGGAGTGACTCTTAAAGGTTTTCATACACTCAAAAAAAAAAATTAGTAAAGTTACCTAAAAAATTACCTAATAATTAGTTCCAAACAGGGTTCCCGGGTTATAAGTTGCCGCATCTAAGATTTTTTAGATCCTTGATAGATTATATGGTTTTCTAAACTGTTTTTACAATACATTTTTTTTTTGAGTGTACACTAACTTTCGAAGATAATAGTAGAAATTTATTTTAACAATGTTAAGAAGTGTCAAACAAATCTTCTTTTTAATAAGGATTTTATTCAAAAATTTTATTTTTGAGTTCCAAGTCGTCAACTACATTTCAAAATGCCACTACGGGCAGCCGTAGATGATGCAAGAGCTAGGGGCTCAACTTCCCTATTTAGATCTTTAGAGATTTCTGCTGTAACTCGTATTTTTGTTCTCGCAGATTTTGACAAAAAAGTTAATTGCGGTCGCCCAGGTTTCGATTTAGTGGAGGCAGGCTGCGTTTCAATTTTTTTTTTAGCCAAGTATTGCCTTTAAGCCAAACAGCATGCTGTCTTTCAAAAATTTTCAAACTCCTACAACTTTTAATCCTTTTCATATTTATATTTGAACAAAATATTCTTAATTCCTCTTTTATATATTGTTTAAAGTTTTCGAAACATTCACTCTCAGCAATGTATGAAAAGAAATGGTTAGAAATAGCGGCTCCTTATCCACCTCTGCTTTATTTCTCTCGCCATGTATTAAATAACTCTGAATTTGGCACTCAGTAGTCACCTGGAAAAATGGGTATAAAAAAAAAGTTTGCACATATCCGACCTTGAAATTTGATAAATTCGGAAGGTAATTGATTGTCCTAGAGAACTTTTATGGTTTTATAGCTAACATATGCTATCATTTTTTTTAAAGTCAAAATAAAATTCCAATTCATACTTCAATAAGTTCATCTTAAGGTCACTTCAATTTTTCCAATAAAATCGATCTAATAGATGAGTTCACCTACATTTCACTATTTATCATTAAAGTACTCACCTTTGACATTATTTTCCATTTTTTAGTTTTTAAAAACTATAAATTCTTAATATAAAAACTTTTGTTAGAAGCTATCACAAAAATCGCTGCTCTCAATCGTTATTTTATAACTAAGTAAGAAATTGCAAGAAAAACTACTGATAAAGTGACAGTACATCAATTCTGTCGAAAAATTGAGAAAGAATTGTTTACTTTGTTAAGTTTTGTTTATATTAATGTAAAAAAAAATAATGTTTGCAAAAATTTTAATTTTGACTTTTGGCCAAAAAATGGGTAAAATTTCCTATAGTGCACTGGACCGATTTCGCTGGATTGCAATACCAACCTGACCAGGTAAATGCCCAACATATATGCCAAACTTCAGGAGCCTCTGTAAAGTCTTTCAAAAGTTAGCGTGTTTTCAACAGACAGACAGACAGACAGACGGACAGACGGACGGACGGACATCGCTAGATCGTCTTAAAATCGATCGAGGATCATGAATATATATACTTTATGGGGTCCTAGACCAATATTTCGAGGTGTTACAAACGGAATGACAAACTTATATATACCCTCTATCACTAGAGTGGAGGGTATAAAAATGATGAAAAAAAAAAATTGATGAAAAAAAAAGTGATGAAAAAAAAAAATTGATGAAAAAAAATTGATGAAAAAAAAAATTTGATAAAAAAAATTAAGGAAAAAAAAAATTTATTAAAAAAAAATTGATAAAAAAAAAGTTTTATAAAAAAAAAAATTTTTTTTTTGTTGAAAAATAATTATGTTACTTTTTATTCACCAGCTGGTGAAAAACGGGTTTATTCACCACGAGGTGAATTATTATCCAAGTTACAAACCCAAGTTATTTTGGTTGTAAGAAAATGAAAATAGTAATTCTTGTTTTCTTTTTCGTTAATTGTTAGCTTATATAGTCAAACTGAGGTGGCGTCCTGCAACTTTTTTAAAATTAGACACCATACTAAAAACATTATCATGTTAAAAAAATATTTTTTTTTAGATATGCCAGGGTTAATTTAAGCCGATTGACATCAAATTTGTAGCAAATAACTTTTAGGTCTAGTAGAAAAAAAAATCGCTCGTACACTTGGGAAAATCACAAGTTTCCTCAACTCAAAAATGTCAAAATAATGTTACACTGTGTGCTGTAACTATTACCTGCAGCCCTGTAATCATACCATGCATGTACTGTGGCTTGGTATACCCTACACTAGATCGACATTTTTTTGTCTTAAAAATCAAAGACCAATCGGATAATACTAACCCGTGGAGCGTGGCAAATTAAAGTATGGATTTTTTATATGACAATATTTTTAGGAAAGTTGTTTTTATGCAAAAATTTTTGTTTTTTATCAACATTTTTTGGTGAAAAATAAAATGTTGATAAAAAAAACATTTTATTTTTCACCAAAAAAAAGAATTTTTCTTCAATTTTTTTATCAAAAAAAATTTTTTTGATTAAAAAACGAAAAAATCTTTTTTTAATCCAAAACATTTTTTTTCATCAAAAAATGTATTTTTCTTAAATTTTTTTTCCATGTACATTGGCGTATGCAGGATTGTTTTTTCAGGGCCCAACAACAACAACAAAAAAAATTTTGTTGTTCTTTTCGTGAGATTTGTGTTTTCCAATACATATAAAAAAAAATTATTTTTGTTGTTGTTGTTGGCCCCCCCCCTGAACACGTCGTTGTCCATGTATGTTATACACACAAAAAAAACCTTGTCAAGTTACTAGCAAAAGTTTCGTAATCCCATTTTACCATTATTTTAAAGTTTTCCTTGTTTTTTTTTTTTAAATTTTAATCGAAATTTACATTTTTTTTTTGTAATTTTGCATTTTTTTTTTGCAATTTCCCAAACTTCAATGGTTTTTTTACAAAGAAATCAAGTAAGTTCACGAGAATTTGTTGTAAGTTTTATTGCGCCAAAAAAGTTGTAAATTAACAAATTTATTGACGAAAAGCTTGTAAAATTACAAAAAAAGCTCGTAATTTTTACTAGGAATTCTCGTAAAATTGAAGGTAGCGTTTCACCACAAATGTATTTTTTAAATTTTTGCAACTCTTGAATTGGAATTTGAGTCCTTATGGCCGTACAAGATTGTTGAGATTTTTTCAGATTTTTAAAAGGTCGGGTTTTTAGAGCAAAATATTTTGAGAATTTTTACCAACTAAAAATATATTAAAAAGATTTAAAAAATACAAAATTATAAAATTATATATCCTGTGTAGGATACCCTTTAAGTCGTTAAGACCGTCCGTCTATAAAAAACACTTTTACTTGATGTTATGTTGTTGTTTCAGTATTTCTATAAGTACTGACTGAAATGAAGTTCTGTTATGTTTTGCCAAGAGGTTTAAAAATATGAAAAAAAGGTGGCTTCAACGGGCTGAAGTAAGAACAGGACTATGTGTGTTTTGTGGAAGAGGTAAGAAAGTGAATAAAATTTAATTTAAAATGATTTATATTGCATTTCAAAGTGATATCAAAAAATATGCAAAAGTCTCAAAGGACGTTTCAGTGTAGAAGTGATTTCATTTATATATGTGGTTTTACTATAAAGAGAAGAAACTTTGTACGGGGGTTGTCTGAGAATATTAATCACAGGACAATATAAAAATAAATTGCTTAGAATTATTTCAGTTTATATACTAACGTTTTTCGAGTTGTTCTCATGTAACGTATCTGATGTATTAAGAGAATAAAAAAACCTTCTCATTTTATGACATTAGAACGCTGATGGCTTTGCAGAGCCATTTTTAACAGTCCATCATTTCATTCCAGATATGACATATAAAAATATCAGAGCTTTTCATGGATAACACAGTCGTATCGGTCATTTTTAAAATTTTGAAACTTGAATTAAGTACGTCGGTAATTAGTACCGTTACACTGTAGCCTTGCTCCTTGATATAATTATCGGAAGCCAATTGGGATCATCGGACACAATTCGGACACAATTGAACCTCTTAATGAGCAAAGTCGACATAAACCTGACAATTTATCAGAACACGAAGGGAAATATATATAAACCAAATTTCATTAACAAACAGAAACTACTCACTAGGACGGAAAAAATATTCATAGAGAAGTTTTCTGTTTCGATTTTGTTAAAAGACGGTGTCGAAACTGTTATCTTTTAATATCAATATTACTTAGCACAAATAAGGAGGACATGTGGGCAATGTCTTTGGGTTCTTATTTTGATTTAATAGTCGAGAACCTCGGAAATAAAAATATTGTTTTTTCTGTAACGAGCGTTATATTTTCAGAAAAAAAAAACTTATAAAAAGTATAAATTTTTGTTAAAAAAAAATTACAGGCCTATTACAATCAAAATCTTTTTCCAGTATTTATATATATTTTTTTTAAGTATATGTATATTGACCCAAAAAAGAAAATTATTTCGACCCCGAAACCAAGCGCCCAACTTTTTTTACTGCATTTCTTGAGACAAATGGAGTCTTCCAATCCTTAATTCTTTTATTTTTTTAATTTATCTTAATTCAAAAACTTCGATCGCCATTAATAAGATTATCAAACTGCCCTCGCATTAACAGAAAGACTTGTGGTAATTAAATTTTTAAAACTTTTACAGAGAAGGAGATCACAAACATAAGGAAACTTTCTTAACTTTTATGTGCTACTATATATTAGGGCGTCCGTAAATTTATCAATTTATAATGTCATACTACTATTTTTTTGTTAAAAAAAAAAAAAAACAACGTTTTTGACCAAAACTCATGTTTAAAATTTTGCCCAAATTCGGTATAAAAAAATTTAAAAGAATGTTCCGTACTTTATATCAAAAATATTCGTAAAATTCCAAATTTCGGATCAAGATCTGTGGACTAAAATTAGGTTTTTTAAGAATCGGAAATATTTCATTATATTCTTCACAAGACTTTAAAAGCTTAAGCAATATTTTGCAAAAAAAAAAACACAAGAATTTATAACAAAAATCAGCCGCTGATAACTTAAATCATGGTTTTCAATTTTCCTTATAATTCATCGTCCGACAAAAGTGTCGTTATACACGAACTGGATAATATACGTTTGGAAATAGAGACTAAATGAAGTAAAACTGCAGTTACAGTTTTTCATTTCGTGATCCTGTTTTCTTTTAAATTAAAACTAACCTTCCTTTTAAAAGGACTTCAAAGTTTAAAAGGACTAAATTTTATATATAATTGTTTAATTTTTGTTCTTGTCCTAGGATGCCATTAGTGATAGCAAATGTAAGAGGAGGATCTCTCCTAATTTTCCTTTTTCATTATTTTACATATCAGAAAAAGAAGGTAAGTTACGTCCTTTCAAAACTTTAACCTTTAGTATCATTCGAAATTTTTGATAAAGTTTCAAAAGGAATTTATTCACATCTTTTTATCCCGATATAGTAAAATAAAACAATGGAAAAATTTTTGGGAGATCCACCTCTTACATTTTTACCAGTGGCATCATTGGACAGTTACAAATATTTCAGAAATATTTTGCAAAATGAAAACTTTAAAACTTTGAAGTCCATTTAAAAGGAAACAGGATCACGAATTAAAAAACTGTTAATGCAGTTTTACTCCATTTTAACTCTACTTTCAGAGGTACTATATCATGATCAATGCTTTGGAAGACATGGGTGTTTGCAAAAAAAATTTCTGTAGTAATATTGTAAATAAAGTTATGAATATTTAAAATTAAGAAACAAAAAATTGTTTTTAACTAAAAATTTTTAAAACAATATTTGTATGTCATATTTTCCTAGCAAGGGCATCATTGACTTCCAAAAACAAAATTTTGTATTAAAGTTTAGATTGTTTTTTTAAGGGAGTTTAAACGAAAAAAGCAGCTTTAATGATATAATTTTTTAACAGCTATACAAAAATAAGCACGAAATAGTTTTTAATCTGTTTTTGAAAGATAAATGATTGTAATATTTTTAAAATTTTTTAACACAATATTTGGTCAACTAGAATTGCCAGGGTTAGCAATTCTCATATATAATGTTTTTTTTTTTTTAAAGACAACTTTGGCTGCAGTTTTGCATCAACAACTACTGAACCAAGTTTGACGATTTTTTTTTTTTGCAGGACGCCACCTCAGTTTGACTATATAAGCTAACAATTAACGAAAAAGAAACAAGAATTACTATTTTAATTTTCTTAAAACCAAAAATTTTAATAACTTAGGTTTGTAACTTGGATAATAATTCACCTCGTGGTGAATAAAACCATTTTTCACCAGCTGGTGAATAAAGAGTAACATAATTATTTTTCAACAAAACAAACTTTTTTTCATCAAATTTTTTTTTTTTCATAATTTTTTTTTTTTTTTTTTTCATCAAATTTTTTTTTTATAATTTTTTTTTTATCGTACTTTTTTTCATCATTTTTTTATCAATTTTTTTTTTTTCATCAAATTTTTTTTTTTTTCCATAATTTTTTTTTTTCATCAATTTTTTTTTTATCAAACTTTTTTTTTTTCATCAAATTTTTTTTTTCATATTTTTTTTTCATCAAACTTTTTTTTTCATAATTTTTTTTTTATCAATTTTTTTTTTTTATAAATTTTTTTTTTTTTTCATCAATTTTTTTTTTAATCAAATTTGTTTTTAATCAAATTTTTTTTTCATAAATTTTTTATTTTATCATATTTTTTTTCTTTAAATTCTGAATAATTTTTATTAAACAATAAAAATTGTTTATTTTACCTTTAAAATATTTAATTTTGAGGATGTTCTTTCTGGCTCGAGGTCATTATTTTCTTTATTAATTAAAACCATGATATTCTCATATTTAGCATAATTTTCAAGAAAATTATTTTTTTGTTTTAAATTTATTTATGTTGGTCATTTTTGCAAGACTTAATTGACACGTGTTTTGGAATTTGTCAGATTCCATTGTCTTTCTAATTCACATTGTGGATAGAGTCGAATATGTATTAATACTTTAGTTTGTGCACAAATTATTTGTCATTAGACTCGTTTGCTACTTGGTAGTAAATCGTTTCTATTTTTGCTAAATAATCTTGACAATGGAATCTGACAAATTCCGAAACACGTGTCCATTAAGTCTTGCAAAAAAAAATGACCAACATAAATAAATTTAAAACAAAAAATAATTTTCTTGAAAATTATGCTATGAGAATATCATGGTTTTAATTAGTAAAGAAAATAATGACCTCGAGCCAGAATAAACATCCTCAAAATATAATTTTTTCTTTAACTTTTTTTCATAAAATTTTTTTATCAAATTTTTTATTATCAATTTTTTTCTCACAAAAATTTTTTTTTTCTTATTTTTTTCATAAATTTTTTTTACATCAAAAACATTTTTTTTTTCATCAAAAAAATTCATCAAAAACTTTTTTTCATCAAAGTTTTTTTCACCAAAAATTTTTTGTTCATTAATTTTTTTTTAACATAATTTTGTTTTTCGTGAAAAAAAAAATAATTTTTTTACCAAAACTACTTTTTCACCAAGTCTAAGCTTTTCGCATAAAAATTTTCCATTTGTTTATCAAATGTACATAAAACAAGTGAGAGTGTTAT
Organism: Pegoplata infirma; assembly: GCA_963921195.1. Taxonomy (NCBI): domain Eukaryota; kingdom Metazoa; phylum Arthropoda; class Insecta; order Diptera; family Anthomyiidae; genus Pegoplata; species Pegoplata infirma. The sequence goes on along the minus strand of OY992537.1, from coordinate 8,013,340 downwards.
TAGTGTCGAATCTTTTATACTCTCCAAAATTTAAAAACACTTTTTTGAACTTATTTTTGCACTCTCTTACGAAATGTACAGCTCTTTTGGGTTTTTAATGGGGTCCTCGACTGACATTTCAATTCGTTTTGCATGGCATAGCAAAGCAATACAACATTATTTATTCTAAAAAAACTTTGCTTTGGCAAGTACACCCAAATCTTCCACAAAACATTATCATTATTTAATGTTTTGGGCAAGAGTACAAAATTCGAAGGCATTTTTTAAGTAATTTCTGAAAAAAAAAAAATAATAATTTACTATTATTTTTTTTTTTTGAGTGTAAAATTTTTTTCGACTCTATTTTTTTTTAGTGTAAAAATACTTTTGAGTGTCAAAAATACATTCTAAAATATCTTTGTGACTGAACAATGTTTTTAAAACATGTTTAACGGGTTTTCAACACGTGAATTTAAGGTGAAACTAATCTGATATTCACGGTTTTGCTAATAACCAAGGAGAGGACTTTCATGCAAATGCATGTTTTTTCCCTTTGGTCATAGAACAGCATAAACAAAATATCTTTGCGAATCAAAGAATTTGCTTTAAAATGGCATCGATTCGTTAGTGCATATTTTTGCATATTTTGCTTAAAATGCATATTTTTGCATATTTTGCTATTATTTCGCTATAAATGCATATTTTTAGGTCATATTTTGTATAAATTTTAGTTTTTTTTAGCAATTTTTTAGAGTCCGACCGAATATTCGGTTTCGGTCTCGGTTTCGGCCGAATAATGGGGTTTCGGCCTCTATTCGGTTTTCGGCAAAATTTTGGCCGAATAAAAGCCGAAACCGAAACTTTTTGGTATTTTAAAAAATATGTAAAAAAGTCGGTGAATTTTTGATTTCGTATTTCATTACACTTGTTTCAGTTCAATTGAAGAAAATGTTACAAGTTTATGCAATAAATGTAAAACTGTTTCAGTTCAAAAATTATTTTCTCCTAATCTGCAAATGAAATATAAAATTTTTTTGTAAGTTTTTTAAAAAACATAATTTTTTCTTCAAAAACACAACAATTCCTATGGTTTAAAAGCATTATATGCTGTATATTAATCTTTAACAACATTTTAATAATTTTATTCATGCCAGGCGAAGATTTTTTTAAAGTTTCGGTTTCGGTCTCGGTTTCGGCCGAATATTACTTTTTCGGCCGAATATTCGGTTCGGTTTCGGTTCGGCCTCGAAAACTGGTTTCGGTCGGACTCTACAATTTTTTAGTTGCTTAGCGATTTTGAATTTTTTTTATGATTTATTTTTATTTTTTGTATTAAAGCAATTGAATAGTTCATGCGAATAAGGACGAATAGACCACTTTTTCGCAAACACGTTTTTTTGCATAAATGCATTTTATTAGCAGAGCCCTACAATCCTATGCAGAAATTTTGGGGAAATTTTGACTTTTAAGGCTAAAAAAATTACTTTGACAGTGCAATAATTCGTATATTTTTATATTTTTGTTTAAATTGGGAGTGAACTAACGCACAATTTTGATTAAATACAACACAAAAACATACAAAAATTTTACTTTCGGTAACAATGTGTTAAAAGAACATTACGAGGAACAAACCACACTTATTATATTGGTAAAAAATTTTACTGTTCTTGAGTTATTAGACTTTAAAGTGTAGAAAGCAAAAAGGGCGAATATCCATCCTTAACAAAATATTATATAAAAATTATTTAGCTGCAAGTTTAAAATTGATATTAGCTAAAATTTAAAATTGTACACAAAAAACAATCTTAGCACATACAAACTTTTAGTGTTAATACTGCATCCAATGTCAGGAATAAAAAACAAAAATGTTTCATGTCCTTTTATGTTACGTCGTAATATGCAGTCAAGGGTTAATATTATAATTCCTAAAAATGTATTTAGTGTCATAAAGAATTACTACTGCATCAAATGGCAGGAATATTAAAAAAAAATTAACAAAAAAAATTGTTTGCATGTCCTGGCAATCCTTAAAAAGTGTATCCTTGAAGTCCTTAAAGTGTTACAAACAAATACCAACCATAGTTCGTCAAGTATTGCAAGTCTCATGAAAATGTAGTCAAAATCTGCTGCAAAATAACACATTTTTATTCAAATTTCAATACATTTTTTTGGATATTCGCCCTTTTTCCATTTAAGCAAAAAATTGAAGTCCAATTTTTGGCAAGTTCTCTTTCGAATACCTTACTAAAATTTTGTATATAGGTAGATGTGACCTAAATCTTTAAGCTAATACCAAAAAGTTGACAAAAATATTATTTTTTAGCCGTTTCCTGCGTTTTTATTGTCCCCTGTAAAATTCTACAAATGGTCTATTCGTCTTTATTCGCATGAACTATTCAATTGTTAAATTTTTTTTAGATAATTTTTATTTTTTTAATAACATTTTATACACCTGTATATATGTATATCTGATCTTACAATGCCAGACTGAATCCAAATGTTATGTTTTTTTAATAAAAGTAAAAAAACAAGTGGATATTAATGATTTTTGGTGCATATTTTAAGATTTTTAGTGCATATTTCAAGAGTTTTTAGTGCATATTTTAGGCGCCTAAAACGTAGTTTTTTAGTGCATGAAGGTCCTGTCCCTGCTAATAACTTTTGAACCACTAGACCGATTTGGCTGAAATTCAATACGAACCAGGCCTGGGGAACGACAAACATATATACCACGCTTTAGCATCCTCAGAATGCCTTTTGAAAGTTATCGTGTTTTTTGCTTATAAGTCTTTTGCTTATAACTTTTGAACCACTAGACCGATTTCGCTGGATTGCACTACTAACCTGACCAGGTAAATGCGTAACATATATGCCAAACTTCAGGAGCCTTCGTAAAGTCTTTTAAAAGTTACCATGTTTTCAAAAGACAGACAGATTAACGGACGGACAGACGGACATCGCTAGATCGTCTTAAAATCGATCGAGAATAATAAATATGGGGTGCTAGACCAATATTTCAAGGTGTTACAAACTTTTATATACCCTCTATCACTAGAGTGGAGGGTATAAAAACTGCAGCCGATTTTGTTCTTCCTAGAAATATTTCAATGATTTCTGATTTATTTTGGCTTTATTTGGTTCAAATTGCAATTAACCAAAAAAAATCTTTTTCCACATCCCATTTTGACTTCCTGAACCTGAGATGGGCATCTAAACCCATACATTTCTCTTTATTTACACTCTGGTGGGTCTCTGTTAATGGATCTTATCAGTTTAAGTTATGATTTTGAATTCGATTTCAAATGACCAATATTTCAAGGTTATCTCTTAAAGTTTTTTTTTTTTTTACAAAAATCTAAACCAAAAACTATGAAGGTTTCTGTAAAACAGTATTGTTATAGTCAAATTATTAACAAAAAATAAAAAAAAAGTATTTGGAACCATTGAAACAAAATTTAATTCATGACTTTGGTAAAACTGTATTGACAATTTTTTTTTTTTTTTTTGTTATAAGGACCATGAATAATAATAACAAAAAAAAATCTTTTGTGCGTAGAACAACAAGAAAAAAAATACAATATTCTAGTGTTGCCCATATTTTTATATTTTTGGTAAAATAAAAAAAAAAAAATATTGTAGAAGATGAATGATATTGGTGATGTTGGTGAAGTGGAAACTAAAAGATTACAAAACATGAATTTGTTTTTTTTTATTTTTTTTAATTTTGCCTATATGTAGGTATTGAATATTGTAAATGTTGATACTTGTAGATGAAATATTCTTGTTTTTTTTTGTCAGGCATTACAAGGTTGTTCTTTAAGGTTTTCAATTTGTTTCTTTTTTTCATGATTTTTTTTCTTCTCATTCTTGAAAATAAAAAAAGATGTTTAACATCACAGCTTTTTGCACAAACCAGAAAATTATAAAAATTCATATTCATTGTTCGAAGGTTAAGTGATGACTTGAGATTGGAAAAATTATTAACAAAAAAATGGAACATATTTTTTTTTTTTGATAACCGTAAAAATTGAAAACCATATTTGTTCCATGGTCTTTTGTTTGTTTATTGTTTTGTTAAAATAAAAATAAAAAAGCAAACATTTAAACCAACTAAAGTTGTTGATATTTTGAGATTGTTTGTAACAAAAAGCCTATAAACACAAAACAATCTGTGGAAATACTTATTGTAAGATACTCTATACAAGTTACAGTGGAACATTAAATAATACAAATTGTCATAACTGTTGCATGTTATATTTAACCTTTAACAGCTGATGCTAGATTTTTTTATAATGAAAGCTTTCGTATTAAATTTAAAGGAAAAATAATTCTAATGGTATCATTAGCAATGACATAGACAAGTTAAATATAGATAATCTTTTATGTTAAATTCGTTGCGTTTTTCATTTCGTTTCGCTCCTTAGATAACAAAATTTCCCAGCTTTCTATGAGAAATTGTGTAAGATATTGACATTCTACAACCCAGAAAAACTTTTAATACCAAGTAATGTATAAAACAAGTGAGAGTGTTAAATTCGGCTGTGCCGAATCTATTATACCCTCCAATATGTAAAAAAATTAAAAAAAAAAAAAAAATTGACAGGGGCGTTGTTTTAAGGGGGGAAGATAGGGGGAGGGGTCGGTGAGCTGGGGTGACTCCTTGGCCCTCGCGGTATATGTTTACAAGTCCATTTTTGTCTGCTTTGTGTACTTAAGTATTATAGTTTTATAATTATTTAAATTATTTTTTTATCCACGCCCTTAAAAGAGGGGCGGGGCAAAAAAAGCGACATTTTTATTCCCCTGGATCCAAAAGCAGGACTATAAACTTCTACGAACATAAAAATGTGTCATTTGGTTCACAAAAATACAAAAAAAAACTCAAAAAAATTAGCATTTTTAAGAGGTTGATTTAGTTCTTCAAGGGGGAACTTTTTTCCCCCTGGTCCGATTTGACCCATTTCCGAACTTAACCTGCCTAGGACCATAAGACATATTTGTGCCAAACTTGAGGGGTCTAGCTCTTTTATTTTGGACTGCATCGTGTTAACTACAGACGGACGGACGGACAGACGGACGGACGGACGGACGGACGGACGGACGGACATCGCTAGAATGTCTTAGAATCGATCACTGGTCAATAATATATATACTTTATGGGGTCCCCGACCGATATTTCGATGCGTTACACACGGAATGACAAAGTGAGTATACCCCCATACTGTAGTTGGAGGGTATAACAAGGCATAGTAATCCTTATTTTATACATTACATAGTAATGCATACTAGTAACGCAACCATCATAACTACCAGTAAGAATAAAAGTAATGCTTAAAAAAATAATATAAATTACACAGGGTCACAAAAAATTACCTTTTTCAATTTGCCTGACATTTGACAACTGATTTATATGGAGTTTAGTGTGCTGATTCCGAATCTGTTATCTGATTTTTTCCATCAGCTCGCGTTCGCAAGCAAATCGCTGTTAAAGAGTTAAAAAGGTGCGTTTTTTACCAACTTTACAAGGCTATAATTTCCAACACTTATTTTAGAGCCTGAGGGTTAATCACGAACTTAACTAAATTGGATGCGAGGATTCCAAAACTTGTATTAACTTTTTTCTGACAGCTTTAGTTTTCGAGTTATGACGCAAGTAAATTTCGAAAAATTCTTTTCATCATTCCAGCCAAACCACTCTTGTGATTGACCTTATATTTACATCATATGCTTACTTGATTTTGGGAATTGTTCTAAGGAATGTGTGGTGTGGGTAAGTGGCGTGGCACCTCCCATGTAACCCAAAACAACAAACTGCTTTTATTTATATATATGTATTTATTCCTTTTATTCCTAGGAGGAACATAGGGCCATAACAAAGTTATTCCATACTATTCTATCTAAAGCTATATATTTTATTTCATTCCAACTTCGACCAGCACTAGCTGCTTCTGTTTCAACAAGTCTTCTCCACGTATTTGATGGTCTTCCTCTTCTACGGCTTCCTTGTGGATTCCAATCCAGTGCTTGTCTGGCTATGTCATCATGTGGCTTCCTTAAGGTGTGTCCTATCCACCTCCATTTACGCAAGCATATCTCCTTCTGAATTGGTTGCTGCCTTGTCAACTGCCATAGTGTATTATTGGAAATTACCGCTGGCCAGAAAACTCGTAAGATTTTTCGAAGGCATCGATTAATGAATACCTGTAGAGCCTTTAATTCTGCTGTGGCAGCGTTCCACGTCTCGCAACCGTAAAGAAGGACAGATTTCACATTGGAGTTAAAAATTTTAACTTTGGTCTTCCTTGAAATTAGCGGAGAACTCCATACATTTTGCAATGCTCCATATGCTGCGCGTCCTTTCTTTATACGAGAGTTAATATTTTCTCTTGTTCCGCCGTTGTTATTAATAATGCTGCCTAAATAACAAAATGAGTTTACTATTTCGATTCTGCGCCAGAAATAGTAAAGTTCTGGGGTGGGTTGGCGTTAATGCATAAAATCTTAGTTTTTGCTATATTGATCCTTAGACCTGATTTTGCAGCATGATCTTTAACAGCTTGCAACTTCAGAGATAGATCAGTGTGCTTATGAGATAAAAGACAAATGTCGTCAGCGTAGTCTAAATCACCCAGACTGCCTTGCATACCCCATTGAATACCGCCAGACTCCTTCATTACGTTCTTCATCGTCACGTCCAGTACTATATTGAAAAGCAGCGGAGACAATACGCAGCCTTGTCGCACTCCAGTCAGAATCATCACTCTTTCTCCAACTTGATCTTCATGCAAAATTCGGCAACTGGCGTCGTTATATAACCCCTTGACCATATTAATAATTTTTTGGGGAACACCTTTGCTAACCAATGCCTTCCAAATAGCCTCATGTTGTAGGGTATCAAACGCTCTTTCAAAATCTATAAACCCAAGGTATAATGGAGTTCTAAATTCAACAGATTGTTCCACAATGATACGAAGGCTGCTTTTATTTGGCTCCTGAAAAATATTTTTCAACAAATTTGAGTACAGGATGCTAATTTTTGTTTGCTTAACTTTGTAGAAAATTTAGGCAGGATTGGGTTAAGGGGCGTGGCACCTCTCTTATAACATGAAACTACAAAATTTTTTTTATCAAATTGTGGCATAAATCAGAATTTTAAAATTTTATTTTAGCAATATCTCAAAAACTAAAGATGACTCAAAAAAACGAAGGGCATTTTTGGAATCAGCATATCCAACATACATAAAATCGTCATTCACTTTTTTAATACAAGACCAGTGTTGGTAAATATGGACTGACAAATATGCCAAAAATAGCCTATTTTCAAAGTTTCCTGAGGCTATATCTCGAAAACTAGAGCTAACCCAAAAAAAACGGAAGGCAGATTTGAAATCAGCGTACCCCAATTACCCAAAATTAGCTATCAGAACCCGGGCAAAAAAAGTGTTGCCCTGTGTTATTATTTATTTTTTATTTAGTTTTGTAGTCAAATTTAATTTTTAATTTCTTTTAATGATTATATTTTTTTTTAACTTTAAAAACTTTCACGTGGATTTGCGTACGGATTCGAGTTACGAACCTCCGCACAGGGCCAATCTAGGACGACAAAAATCCAATTTTGTTTATAATGACTTGAAATTTTCATTTTTAATTTGGAAAAAACATTGTTAAAAATATGATTGGCCGGTTAACGGCCATTCCCACTTTTTAAAATTTTTTTAATTTTGGTTGTAATTTCTTTAAATTTAGTACAGTTAAAAAATTATTTCATTAACTGTTTGTGGATTATTAAAAAAAAATTACGTTTATTCGTTTTTAAAAGAAAAAACATTTGTTTGATGTTCAGTTTTTTTAATGACTATTCTTTGTTTCAAAAATAACACACTAAAAAATAAAGACTTTCATTAACATTTAATTTTTAAATTCATTCATTTTTGTTTTGTAAGTAAAAACTACTGATAATTTTTAATGATTTCTGTAAGTAATTTTTTTTAAATTGTTGGTATTTTTTAATGAGATATCATTAGTTTTTACCTACACAAGTAGGTTATTTTTTTGTAAAAAAAAAAATCAAAAAATTATTTATAGAAATATAAAAACATGTTTGTATCAAGTAACTTTAGCACGATGGGTAGAGTGTCTTGCAAGAATGTAGTTGATTGCGGGATCGATTCCCCAAAATTTTATTTAAAAATTTTTAAAAAAATATTTCAATAGAAAATTGTAAAAAATAACCTACGAAATCATTAATTTTTAATGTTCTCTTAGGTTATTTTTTTCGAATTTGTTGGTAAAAAAGAATGAAAAAAACGTAATTTTTTAATGTTTAATGTTATTTATTATAGAAAATTTTGTCAACAGTAAAAATTAAAAGTTGATGTTTGTTAAAACAAATTAATAATTACTGGGATGGTTTTCAATTGTTTATTCACTGGTTTTAAATGTGTTTTTCATTTGTTTTTGCCTACAAAATATTTTGAGTGTATACATACCTTCAATGACTGTAGAAAAAATAACACAAAAAAGGGGACAGTCAGACAACTGACACGCCTACTTAATAAAAATATGTAAAAATAATGTTTAAGTATAGCCCCACTGTATTCGCTGTCCAAGGTGGTCGCAAATACTAAGTCCTACACTCAACAATTTTTTTTTTTTTTTTTATTAAGAATTACCATATAATTACAAATCATATACTAATTTTACCTAACCGAGAACTGGTAACAATGACCTTCGTCTCGTTGTAGCGAAACAGACCAAGGCCTCTGGTGGGAATCGAACCCACGACCCCCAGACTCATAGGCTAGCACGCTACCAACTAGCCTACTGGGGCGCCTAAACTCAACAAATTATGTTGGTAAATTCCAGTTTATATTCACTTAAAACAAATGAAATTTCATTTAAAAACCATTCCACTGTTTTTTCATTAAAAATTAAATCATATTACAGTCAATTTTTAATGTTAATTTAATTACTTACCAAAACATTAAAAAACTAATGAATAATTACTTATTTTGTATTGAAAAACATTAAAACTGTAGAAGATATTTTTTACTGCCAAAATTAAATGTAACGAAAAATTAATTTTTAAGACAGTAAATTATTTTTTTTTTAACTAGAGAAATAGTAGAAACTAGTGCCCCCCATTTCCCGGTTCTCGGTATTCCCGGGAATACCGGTATTCCCGGTTCTGGAACCGGTTTCCCGGTTCTAGATATATTCCCGGGAATACCGGTATTCCCGGTTCTGATCCTGGTACCGGTTCTCAAAAACCAAAAAAATACTATACCATAAAATATTTAAATTACACTATTTAATCAGTATTTCAGTAATATTTAGTTGTGTTTGTAAAATTATTTAAAAACCATGTAACTATTTCTTCTTAAATTAAAAAAATTAAATGGAAATGGTGTTTTTCACATGTTTTGTATTTTTTTGGTAAAAGCAAAGAAAAAATTTTAATTGTACTTTAATTGTAATCCCGGGAATACCGTCAGAACCGGAACCGGTATTCCCGGGAATACCGGGAATGAATTAAGAACCGGGAAACCGGTACCATTTCCCGGTAATACCGAGAACCGGGAATACCGGTATTCCCGGTACTACGGTACTGACCGTTGGCACTAGTAGAAACCAAGAAATTCTTTATAAAATAAATGATTTTTCTTTTAAATTTTATTTAAAATAACCTACAAACAGTTTATGACATAATTTTCTTATTTTCTTAGGATATTCGTCAATATGCCTGGTGAAGTCGGCCGACCAATGCGGACCAAAAACAAAAGTTCTATTTCATAAAAAAAAAATTTTTTGGCTAAGGTTTGGGCAAAATAAATATTTGCGTTGTGAGGATGTGAGTTCGAATACCAACATCAGCAGAGGATTTTATTTTTTTTACTTTTTATATTTTTATTTTGTGTAATTGAAATGCGACTGGTTCCATTTTAAATAGCATAATCAATCAGCCGATGGTGGTTCAATTTATCCAAAAATTAACATATCCATTCTTCTGATTTTTATTGAATTTCGGTTTTTGTTATTTAGTCGGAATTGTGAATGGTTCGCGTTTTATCGCTGTTCAAAGTTGGTATTTTGCAACAATTTTATGAAAAATACATAATGTTTAAATGATCGTATCTTTGGAAGGCATCATCCGATTGTCACGAAATAAAAAGCAAAATATTGGTTATGTCCTCTTCTCAAAATAGAATTTTGAAAAAGAACAGGACGCTTTGCAAAAAGGATATTGAAATTAAAAAAATGTCCTTAATTTGCAAATATCTCAAAATGCGTATCTTTAATTTTCCTATATTTTTTTGCACACATAGCCCAAGATATACTTAACAACATATGCAAATCCCAAATTGGGGTGATGAGCGGTTTTATTATAAACGTGGTTTCCTGAAACGACTTATTGATTTTTGTTAATAACTTTTGTTTACAAATTTTTATATGTATTTTGGACCGCTAATCCCAAAAATTTCATTCAAAGAACATTTCGCAAATACGTTTTTGTTTAATGAATTTTTTAGCGTTTTTTGGAGGTATTTTAACTATTTTTCTTATATCTTAAGTTCTGTTTATCTGATCTTCTCGCAATAAAAACCAAATTAAAGACAATCAAATTTCCAACAAATCCCACGTTCTTAATTTTTTCATCAGTTCATAGCTTTACACGCAAATAAATTTTTTAGCGTTATTTGGAGGTATTTTGACTATTTTTCTTATATCTTGAGTTCCGTTCATCTGATCTTTTCGCAATAAGAACCAAATTAAAGACAATCAAATTTCCAACAAATCCTACATTCATAATTTTTCCATCAGTTCAAAGATTTCCGTTCAATAGGCAAACATATGACTAAAATAAGTTTTTTGATTAACAAATCATTTAAAAAAAGTTCAAGAAATAGAAATCTTTGCAATTAATTACGTTTATTTATTTATCTGCAAAGCCTGAACATTTAGAAATATAAAAAAGTTGATTTGATGAAAATCTATAGGTTTACTCCGAAGTTATCACAAATTATATGAATACACTCTAATTAAAATGATTTCAGTTTCCTACTATAAATTGGGTAAATTTACACAAATTGCGTAATTCTACTTAAAAATATTGTAAATTCGCTCAATTTATAGTAGTATATTTTTTAAATTTGTTGAAATTTACCCAATTTATAGTAGGAAACTGGACTCGTTTTTTTAGAGTGTATACATGATAAAATAAAAAAAAAATGTTAGTTTTTTATGATTTCTGTTTTTTAAAATTTTTTAAAAATGAGCTTTGTTAATAAAAAATGGGTTTTCTTTGTTTGCCTATTGCGCGTAAAGTTAAACACTGATATAAAAATAATGAATGAAGAATTTGTTGGAAATTTGATTGTCTTTAATTTGGTTCTTATTGCGAAAAGATCAGATGAACGGAACTCAAGATATAGGAAAAATAGTCAAAATACCTCCAAATAACGCTAAAAAAAATTATTTGCGTGAAAAGCTATGAACTGATGGAAAAATGATGAATGTAGGATTTGTTGGAAACTTTATTGTCTTTAATTTGTTTTTTATTGTGAGAAGATCAGATAAACAGAACTTAAGATATAAGAAAAATAGTCAAAATACCTCCAAAAAACGCTAAAAAATTCATTAAACAAAAACGTAATCGCGAAATGTTCTTTTAATGAAATTTTTGAGTTTAGCAGTCCAAAATATATATAAAAAAAAATATTTGCGGTAACTGCGCAAAAATTGTTTTTCATTTGTAAGCAAGAGTTATTAACAAAAATCAATAAGTCGTTTCAGGAAACCACGTTTATAATAAAACCGCTTATCACCCCAATTTGGGATTTGCATATGTTGTTAAGTATATCTTGGGCTATATGTGCAAACAAATATAGGAAAATTAAAGATACGCATTTTGAGATATTTGCAAATTAAGGACATTTTTTTAATTTCAATATCCTTTTTGCAAAGCATCCTATCCTTTTTCAAAATTCTGTTTTAAGAACAGGACATAACCATTATTTTGCGCTTTATTTCGTGACAATCGGATGATGCGTTACAAAGATACGATCATTTAAACATTGTGTATTTCTCTTAAAATTGTGTCAAAATACCAATTTTGAACAGCGATAAAACGCGAACCATTTACAATTTTGGCTAAATAACAAAAACCGAAATTCAACAAAAACCAGAAGAATATATTTACCAATTTTTAAGACAATTGAAATAGGTAAGGCCGAAAAAGTGTTTTTTTGTAGTCAAAAATTTTGGAATTCTTCATGCTTTAAATAAAGTATTATAAAAGTATTATGCTTGGTAAGACATCGCAAAATAATGATAAACATCCTAGAATATTGGCGGTTTTTGATGAAAATCTACTAAAGGAATGGGTTTTTTTTGTTTAATTTTTACTGCTTATTTTTATTTTTTTTCTGGTTTTTTTTTAAGAGCTTAAAACGATGTTTTAAGTGCTTATTTTTGGTTGCCCTAATAATCATATACATTACCTAGTAATACGTTATACAATCTTAGCATTTAAAAAACTTAAAAAATTTATTTTTTTATTTTTTATGCGTTGGCTTCTAACAATAATGCATACTTAACCGATTTAGTTAATTATTATCAGCAAAGTTGAAAATTCAATTGAAACATTAATTAAATCTATAACAATGTTTAATTGAATCAAATAAAAATTTTATTTAAAAAAATTTTATTCAAAAAAAATTTACTATAATTTTTTCTGTGTTAAGGTTAAACTTTTCTTTTTTTACTTAACAACAAGAACATAAAATAAAGCAATTTTTAAAATCTTTTTGCATTTCAACAACATAAAGTTACTTAAACGTAAAACCACGCTCCCTCAATAATGTCTACATTTTGAAATACAAATAACTTCTTACATTAAATGTAGTGAACAGTGGTATATCGCCAATTTAAAAAGGAGGTTTCATTTCGAATCTTTTACACGCAAAGTTTGCAATGTGAAATTTTATGAATTTTCTTAAATTTAGCGAAGCAATTCTGAGTCAGGCAACCAAGCCGACAAAAAATTTTCGGATGCGGCGGCGCGACCAATTTTGCTTGCCGACGGCGGCGTTTGCAGTTTTTAGCCGGCGGCGCTTCAATCATCGGCTCATTTTTCCTTTTTGTTGCGGAGTAGTATTTTTGTGAAAATGTGTTGTGATTTTTGTAATGATGAGTCGATCGGAGTCGACTGATTCGACGGCTTGGTTTAAGCGGCTCCAAGCGGCTTAAAATGTGAAAAAAAATGGCGGCGTACAATGTGAAAAACGGCTTGTTTCTCTGATTCAGACACACAAGCAACCCGTATATTGTAGGAAAGCTACCATTAGGGCATAGCGGCCCTAATCATCCTATTAAAAAGATCCCTTATCCCCTATTAAATTGGCTAGAAGAGAAAATTAAATGTTTGGATTTGAATCAAATTAAGTTTTAATGAAATTTCGTCTCACTCAAGGGTCAAGGGGAAAACAATTTGAGATTTTTTTTAATTTCTTGAATGTAGGAAGAGGCGGCCAGTTTTTTGTAAATTTCAAGAAGTGGTATGGAATTTAAAAACTTTTTGATAATTGTGTTCAGTGCATCAAAACTGAAATATATCAAGTAAGGAATACCCAAAAGCTTGATGAAGAATAGAGTGGATTTGTATCCCAACTACCGAATTTGAAATTTCTTTGCTATAAATTTATTTTATAAATAAATTAAAAATCACTCCAAACTACTGTCCATAACAAATACTGTGCATATTTTTATTTAAGTTCAACACTGCAAATTTGTGGTTGCAAAATACATAATAATAATAAAATGCACATTTTAGAGTTCTTTTTCGTTTCCATAGAGTAGAATAAATGTACAACGAACTTATTATCATACCATCCTACAGCAACATAAGTATAGAAACAGAATATCAACCTTTTGTTCCTAACAATCTTTTGATTTAAATACATATTTATTTAGTTTTTTTTTTTCACTACCATCACAAAACAACAACAGTAGTTACTTTACAATTTCAATTGGTATCTAGTTTCATACTTTGTTTAAGCCAAGTTAAAAAATAAAAAAAAGAATCTAATCATATTTATTTATTTTTTTATTCATATACGTATTTACAGCAATTTCTTTCTTTCTCTCTTTATTTGCGTTCTTTGTTAAGGTCAATAAATTTTGCAATTTTTCATTCCTTTTTGTTGCAGTTATTCTCTCATAACAAATTACTTATATTTCTTATTGGTGAGTAGGATGGGCCGTTCTTAAACTTTTTTCCTTGATTGAAAATGGCTACACAGAAAAAAATATCGTGAAATCAAAAGTAACAAAACAAATTGTTAGCAACTAACTTCCACACTCAAAAAAATCCCTTAACTTAAACTTTGGAAAAATTTTCTTCAAAATAGTTTATACATTTTCCCACAATTTAGGTAAATTTAACTAAAATTTGGGAAATTTTCCCAACTTTTAGGAAAAAATTTTAGTTCATGGACTGTTAAATAGGCCATAATTTTCCTTAAATGGAATTCCCAAATACATGGAAGAAATTCTTACCGTAAAATAAATTTTCCCTAAATAATTGAAAAATACTCTTGATTTTTAAGATATATTTCTAAAAGAAAATTTAGTTCAAAAAATTCAGTTTTAGGACGTAATTTCCTACCAATTAGTTCATAATATTTATCTTCTTTAATTTGAGGAATTTTTTTCCATAAGTTTAGTAAGTTTTTCATAACTTGAAATTGTTTTATTGATTTTTTTTTTTCATGCTTGCTTGTAGTTCACACTTTGTTTATTATTTGTAGTATATGAAAAAGAGAGTTTGGTCTTGTATAACAAGTAATAAATTTAATGTTTACATTTTTTTCTACACAAGTATGTGTTAGGGAAAAAATAATATTTTAATCACAACAAATGCCTTGGCTTTGGCGTGTTTTCCCATAGTCTGGAAACAAACGTTAAAGACAAAGTCTTTGTTGTAATTTAACTTTAAAAACTAATGAAATTTATTACTTGACCATAAGAAACAAACGTTTTTTTATATTTAAAATAAAAAATGTACATAATGAGAATTCTGTGTGTATTCACTGCTATTCTATAAATAAAAAATATGAAATTAACTAATTTTTAGGAAAAATGTCCGCATCAGAAATGTTTTTTTTAACTAAAAAATGGGAAATTTTTTTCCACTTTCTAGTTCACATTGGTCCTCATTTTTAGGAAAAATATGGACTAAAAAGTAGGAACACATGGCAATGGAGCTAAATCATTATCAATTTTCCATGGATTTAGTTAATTTTCCCATTTTTTAGTTAGTTTTTTTTTCTGAGTGCAGTTCAACAACGTTTTTAATTGTATCAACAATGCAGTCAAACTCGGTTATAACGAACTCGGTTATAACGAATTCTCTGTTATAACGAACTAATTCTAAAGTCCCGACATTTTAGCATCAATTTTCACACAAAATACTTCTTCTATAACGAACTCGGTTATAACGAATCCTCGGTTAAAACGAACTGCTTATTATGGTCCCACGAACATAATTTAATGCATATTTACCTTTTTATAACGAACTCCCATAAATATTTTTTAATGTGTGGCAATCATGTTTATCAAACTAACAAAAGATTGAAATTTTTTGGTTTACATTATAATTTTGATAAAATTTATTTATACTTTTAATGATTTCTTTTCAATAAGTAGTTTATTTGCGAAAAAAACATAAAATTAAACAAAATTGGATCGATTTTTTTGGAAATAAAACTAGGTTGATTAAAAATATACCCCGCTTATAGCGAACTTCGCTTATAACGAACTATTTTTAATGGTCCCTCGGAGTTCGTTATAACCGGGTTCGACTGTATATAGTTAATGTGACAAAAATCCAATTTAATTTCCAATTAAATGCATCAATTAAAATCATTGTTAAAAAACGCACAAAAGGCTCATTGATAACACAGACACCTTATAAATTCATTTAATGAAGCTCAAATTTATGTGACGATAGCTCGGTGGTAGTGTGCTAGACTCAAATCATGAACATTGCGGGTTCGCTGCCAGCTGGCGGAAACATTTTTTTATTTTTATTTTAAATTATTTTTGTTTTGCTATTCTGCAACACCTTTTATACGCGTTAAGTCAAATAAAAAATATATGAGAAATAGCACGATGGTAGTGTGCTAGACTCGTACCATGTTCGTTGCCGGTTCGATTCCAGCTGCCGCTAGATGTTTTTTTTTTAGTTTTTTAATATTTTTTTAAAATAAAATAACATTAAAACCGGTTTATTTCCTTAAATATACGCTAGACTGCCCAGAAAAAAAACGAAGTTTTTATTTTCTTGTGGGATACCTGCAAATTTTGTTCCTTTTTGTGCAAAAAAATTTCGGTTTTTTTTGGGATTTTTAAAATAATATCTAGAGGTCGCGATCTCGCGTTTTATAACGATTTATTTTTTTTGAGTTTTTTATTATTTTAAATTGTTAAATATGATTAATATGATAAAATATTAATAATTTCAGACAAAAAAAAATTAAATTAAAAATTAAATATCGCTCATTCCATGAGATGTCTCCCAGCATCTAATCAAATGTTCCTTAATTTATTTGAAATTTTGCACACATGAACACTATGAAGCTATTAAAATAAATCAGTTGTTAGTTCCGAGAAAATCCGTGAATTCGCGAATATATTCGCGTTCGCGAATTCGTGGATTTTCGCGAAACTAAAAACGAATTTATTTTAATTGCTCCATAGTGTACCTGTGTGCGAAATTTCAAATAAATTAAAGAACATTTGATTAGAAGCTGGGAGACATCTCATGGAATGAGCGATATTTAATTTTTAATTTATTTTTTTTTTGTCTGAAATTATTAATATTTTATCATATTTAACAATTTAAAATAATAAAAAAACTCAAAAAAAATAAATCGTTATAAAACGCGAGATCGCGACCTCTAGATATTATTTTAAAAATCCCAAAAAAAAACCGAAATTTTTTTGCACAAAAAGGAACAAAATTCGCAGGTATCCCCCAAGAAAATAACAACTTTGTTTTTTTCTGGGCAGTCTAATATACGCGTATAGTCAACTACAAATATATACAAGGAATAGCACGGTGGTAGTGTGCTAGACTCGTATCATGTTCGTTGCGGGTTCGATTCCAGCTGCCGGCTAATGTTTTTTTTTTTTTTTTTTAATTTTTTAGATTTTTTTTGTTCTATTTTTAGATTTTTTTTATAAAATGGCATTAAAGCATTCTTATTTCCGTTAATATAATTTATTACAAACTTTTCAATTAATTTCATTGTTGATACAACAATGAATTTAATTGACAAAAAATGAGTTGATATTTTTTTTTAAAGTTACAAAAGTCAATGTTGTATTGACAAAATCCAATGTAGGCTCAGTTTCAATTAAATGTTTAATTGTATTAACAATGAAATTAATTGTATTGACAATTTTTTTTTTCTGTGTACTTGGGAAAGTGGCCCACTCACACCAGAAATATACCTGCGATCTTTCAAATCGATCAATATCTTCTGTTCGTTCTTTGAGGTTTAAGACTTCGTTTTTTTTCCAGCAAATCGCATTTTAATTTTAAATGTCATAACATTTTGGTAATTTGCTTGTATTTTCTTGTTTCAACTTAGCGTATATGTAACCTTTATGCAAATATTTAATACTCATTCGCTATGTTGAAACAAGTAAATACAAGCAAATTACAAAACTGTTATGAAATTTAATATTCAAATGCGGAATTCAAAAAAGGGGTTCTGAAAATATAAAAAAAAATAATCGATAGCCCATACAAAACTATACAAGAATGTAAATTTTTGATATTGTGGTGCATTCCGTTTTAATTTGATAAATATTTAAACAGGGCAACTCGACAAAAATTTTACGATTTTTTAATATTTGATCACTTTTTGAAAAATGGAAAAACCAAAAACGCAATTTTCTTAGTTCCATATTCATATTCATTAGAGTGGTCCTTATTTTGAAAATTTTGTATTTTTGTTGCTCCTCAAGCCTGGATTTGTTAAACGACCTAAAACTAGTACCCGATAAAATTTTGAGCCAAATCGGTTAACTCTCTGACTACGCTAAAATCGGTCAAAGTTCCGGGTTTTGGGGAAAAAGGCACTAAATTAAAAAAAATAAATAAATTAAAAATTTTATGAATATTTTTAAAACAAAATATTTTTTGGTTAACATTTGGCCAAACATACTTAGATAAAAAATTTCAAAATTTTATAATTGAATTGCTTTTATGCAGTTAAGGGTTAATTTTTAAAATGTTATAATTGCATGGCTTTTATGTATTTAAACAAAATTATTTTTCAGGTTTCGTCTTATTTATTAAACAAAAAAAAATATTTTTTTTTGGCATTCAAGGGTTAATTTTGAAAAAAAAAAATAAAGATTTAATCCTTTATCAATTTATATCCCTTTATAATTTAATTGGATCATATTTTTTTTAATTATAAATTTATTTTTTTTTTTTGTTTTTATTCGTCATGGGTTTAGAAATGCCATAATTTTGACTACCGGTAAACATGGGTTAACAACGTCCTAGATATACCAAATTTTATAGTTACATTCACACATTCTATTAGAATACAGAAATCATCTTATGGTAATTTCTTACATTAATCTTCTATTTCTTCAAAATGTTGGCATGAAGCTCCAAATCTTCCATATTTTGAAGTGTAGACACCGGATCCTAATGGGTTAATAATGTCCTTGAATTTTAATATTTTTTTGCCTTATATTAAAAGGTCAAAGGAGTAATACAAAATTAAGTTTTAGTTAATATATAACAAAATGAGTTTTTAAGAAATAAATTCATTAAATTTTTCACCAAAAAATATATTTCCTTGAAATCCGCTGTTTTGAAATCGGTCTACACGATAATTTAAAAAAAGGATATCAATTTTTTTTTTTTAATTTTAAACTCGAACTAATATATTACAAAATGAATAAAAAAATATCGTAAGTTTACTGCAATTTTGTTTGAGAAAATTTGAAAAATATAATTTTGGAGATTTCAAAAATTTTGCAAATTCCAAAAAATTTTTTGTTACCAAATTTTTATGGGTTACCGATATCACAAAATCTTTATATTTTTTATCTAAGTATGTTTTGCCAAATGTTAAACAAAAAATATTTTGTTTTAAACATATTCATAAAATTTTTAATTTATTTATTTTTTTTTTTTAATTTAGTGCCTTTTTCCCCAAAACCCGGAACTTTGACCGATTTTAGCGTAGTCAGAGAGTTAACCGACTTGGCTCAAAATTTTATCGGGTACTAGTTTTAGGTCGTTTAACAAATCCAGGCTTGAGGAGCAACGAAAATCCAAAATTTTCAAAATAAGGACCACTCTAATATTCATATTCATAAAACCTATTCAGAAATTCACGGGACACGTGTTTTTCTGTAGCGGGACATTTGGTGTGGAATGCCTCATATGCAATATGATTTCTTACCCAATGCTCTCCACCACACAAGGGCACCATTTGTAAATATTGGTCTAATTATAGCACCATACATCCAGTGGATAATTTATGGTTTTAGACTCCACCTTCTTCCGAAATTTCTTGTGCAGGTGTAAAAAGCACATAACGACTTTTTCATCCTTTCCTCTGTATTTCTTTTCCAAGAAAGCTTTTTGGAGGCTTAACCTATTTAACTTTTTAGAAAAGCTATTTTATCTTTTTATACGCTTAAAAAATAGTTTTAACATGATAATGTTTATAGGCTGGTGTCTAATTAAAAGTTGCGGGACGCCACCTCAGTTTGACTATATAAGCTAACAATAAACGAAAAAGAAAAAAACTATTAACTGAATAAATTTGACATTAAAAGTTTTTCTGATGATTATAATAACTGGATTATATGAAACTAGGAAAAAACGAACCAGGATGTCTTACAATTAAAAAAAAAATAAATGTTTCTTTCACACCTTTCTCAATTCAAACCATAGAAAACAAGAATTACTACAATTTTCATTTTCTTAAAACAAAAAATTTTAATAAATTGGGTTTGTAACTTGGATAATAATTCACCTCGTGATGAATAAAAACGTTTTTCACCAGCTGGTGAATAAAAAGTAACATAATTTATTTTTTTATCTATTTTTTTCATCATTTTTTTTGTCATTAATTTTTTTCATCAAATTTTTTTTTTTCATCAATTTTTTTCCATCAAATTTTTTTTCCATCAATTTTTTTTTTCATCAATTCTTTTTTTTTTTTTTTCATCAAACTTTTTTTTTATCAAATTTTTTTTTTTCATCAAATTTTTTTTTTTCATAAAATTTTATTTTCATCAATTTTTTTTTCATCAAATTGTTTTCCCCATCAATTTTTTTTTCATAAATTTTTTTTTTCATCAAACTTTTTCTTTATATTTTTTTTTATCAAATTTTTTTTTATCAATTTTTTTTTTCATCAATAATTTTTTCAATAAATTTTTTTTAATCAAATTTTTTTTCGTCAGTTTTTTTTCATTAATTATTTTTTTCATCAAATTTTTTTTTTTCATTAAAATTTTTTTTTATTTAATTTTTTTTATCAATTTTTTTTCGTCAATTTTTTTTCATCAAATTTTTTTATCAAATTTTTTATTATCAATTTTTTTCTCACAAAAAAAAAAAATTTTTTCATATTTCATCAATTTTTTTTACATCAAAAAATTTTTCTTTTCATCAAAAAAATTCATCAAAAATTTTTTTTTCATCAATTTTTTTTCACAAAAATTTTGGGTTAATTAAATTTTTTATACCCTCCACTTAGAGATAGAGGGTATATATAAGTTTGTCATTCCGTTTGTAATTCATCGAAATATCGAACTGGGACCCCCATAAAGTATATATATTAGAGTGTCCCTTATTTTGGAAATGTTGGAAATGTTGAGACGGTACCCCATTATTTTTTTCCTTTTGACTAAAAAATAACTCAGGAAAAATTTTACGCACCTACGACCACGCCTTCCCTACGCGACGGGGCCGTAAAGAGCGGGGCCTTAAAAAATATTTTTCCATACAGAGCAAAAAAATTTTTTTTTGATTTTTAATTTTTTTGTTATTAATTATAATATTACTTGGTTAGCTTATTCACGACAAAAAATTTGATTTTGGTGGGATCAGGATTTCAGTTCTAAAAAATTTTTCGAAAAAAAAAAATTTAGAGCTTTTGGGGTCCTACAGTAAAAATTTTTTAAAAATTTTTTTTTTTTAGTTTTGACAAGCAACGGTTTTAGTTGTAATGTTGCTTTTAATGATATATATTCATAAAAAAATATTATTCATATCTGTGACATCTTGATCGTGTATCGAAAAACATCGAAAATGCATTTTTTACCCTTTTTTAGATCTTGATAAAGATGTCACAGATAGGAATAATATTTTTTTATGAAAATATATCATTAAAAGCAACAATTCAACTAAAACGGTTGCTTGTCAAAACTAAAAAAAAATATTTTTTAAAAAGTTTTTACTGTAGGACCCCAAAAGCTCTAAATTTTTTTTTTCGAAAAATTTTTTAGAACTGAAAGCCTCATCCCACCAAAATCAAATTTTTTGTCGTGAATAAGCTAGCCAAGTAATATTATAATTAATAACAAAAAAATTAAAAATCAAAAAAAAATTTTTTTGCTTTGTATGGAAAAACGATTTTTAAGGCCCCGCTCTTTACGGCCCCGTCGCGTAGGGAAGGCGTGGTCGTAGGGGCGTAAAATTTTTCCTGAGTTATTTTTTAGTCAAAAGGAAAAAAATGACGGGGTACCGTCTCAACATTTCCAACATTTCCAAAATAAGGGACACTCTAATATATATTCATGATGCCCGATCGATTTTAAGACATTCTAGCGATGTCCGTCTGTCCGTCTGTCTGTCTGTGGAAAATGCTGTCGCGGACAAAAGATGACTGAAACTTAACATATTTATTGGAAGTTCTCAAGAGAAGTTTGGTATTGCATTTGAGCGATATCGGTTCAGCGGTTCAAAAGTTATGAACGAAAATGTAAGCACACCTCAAAAATTTCAGTACATTCAACATAACCTAAAAATACAAAATGCTTTAATTCGGCTTCTGGTTGACATATGTGAACATAATTGAACACCAAATGGTATTTAAACAGGTACGAACATATTTTTTGACAAAAAAAGAAAAAAATCGCGGATTTTTTTTAACAAAATTTTTTTTCGCGGAATTTCTTTTTTTTCAAAAAAAAAAAATATTTTTTCAAAATTAATTTCCTTTTAAATAAAGTTTTTTGGAATAATCTTTTTTGAAATTGTGGAGGGTATCACTACATTCGGCAAGGCCGAATTTAACTTTTTTACTTGTTTAACATAATTTTTTTTTCGTGAAAAAAAAAATAAATTTCCATAACTACTTTTTCACCAAGTCTAAGCTTTTCGCATAAAAATTGTCCATTTGTTTATCAAATGTACATAAAACAAGTGAGAGTGTTATATTCTTTGGTGCCGAATCTTTTATACTCATCAAAATGTAAAAACACTTTTTTGCACTTATTTTTGCACTCACTTACGAAATATACAGCTCTTTTGGTTTTTTACTGGGGTCCTCGACTGATATTTCAATTCGTTTTGCATGGAATAGCAAAGTAATATAACATTATTTTTTTTAAAAAAAACTTTGCTTTGGCAAGTACACCCAAATCTTCCGCAAAACATTATTATGATTTAATATTTTGGGCAAGAGTACAAAATTCGCAGGCATTTTTTTATTAGTCTTGTCATCGTTATTCTATCCTTAAATAGGGGCAAATATGCAATTTTGTTGATTTTGGACCCATATCAGAGCATGATACAGATATTACAATTAAACTCAAGTAATAAATCAAATTTGACCTTGTCGAATGTATTGATACCGTCCACAATGTCAAAAAGATTATTTGCAAAAAAAAAATTTTGGTAAAAAAAAAGAAATCTTTTTCACTCTCTCATTTCACCTCTTTAACAATCACGATATCCGATAAAAAAATCGGTAAATCTTAGATTTTAGTCCCCTATAACATATTCAAACTTCGGGACAATCGGAGTGTAAACTACGGGATACCCTTCTTCTTTGTGAAATTATATTCAGAAAATATTTTAGCCCTTTGAATGGGTGTGTTTTAGATTTTCTCAGAAGTACATTTCCAATATTTTTTTACGTTTTCCAAAAGCCTTTGAAAAGAAATTAAAAACTTCAGTAGGCCATAAAAACTTTTTGTTAATCTCATTCAAATTACAATCGATGATCCTAAATTTGTTGCATGGTCCTTGACCGATAATGGCAAAGTGAATATACCCCCATACTTCTGTGGTCAGAGGATATATTTTTGAAACTTATTAGTTCTTTTTTAATTTCCAAGAACGGGTGCTATGCTACTGATTACCATAACACCATTAAACACTGTTCCTTCAAGTCTGTATCAAAAGCTTCCACGCTTTATCTCTTGTCCTTAATTTGTTTATTATAAATATAGACAGTCAGACTATTGTTTAAATATTTTCTATTATGATATAATGGAAAAACTATTATATAAATAATAAATACAGACACAATTCTTTAATGTGTAGTTTTTCAAATAACACAAACAAAAAAAAATCACTTTTATTTATTAGTTTATGTTTGTATGTTTTTGTCATGTTTATGCAAATATGTGAGTGAAAAACAAAAACATATTGTTTGATTATGGCGCGCTTTCGTTTTTGCATAAAACCATTAAAATTAGTAGAACACAAACAAATTTATAAATATTTATGAACGAAAGTACATACATATGTACTATGTACTTTTGTATCATGTTATAATAATTTGTAATATTTGTCAAAATTATTTTTGTACATGCATATACATATGACGCTTTCGTTATTATTTTTGATTTTTGGGATTTACAAAAATATTGACTTTTGATTTTCAGATTTTAAATGTCTTCTAATGTATGAATGCCCAGTCGAAATAATGGCCTAAAATATCATAAATTATTTTCAATTGCATTTGATCGGATTTGTCTTATTACAAAGTTAGTCCCCAATATCAGGATTAGATCAATCGGGATCAGATCAATTTGTATCTGGACAGATCTCGAGATATTAGACCAAAATTAAGTCCTGATCAGATAAAATTTTATAGCAAATCACTTGTTTGAAATTAAGTAGAGTGGTTTTTTACTATATTTGGTGTAGGTTTATAGCACTTCTCTTTTGCCCTTTAAAGTGAAAATATAATTTTTGTTAGGCAACCTTTAAAACTTTAATCAATAAAATCATTGACATTTAGAAATAATTCAAAATGATAAATTACAGCTCATATACTTGTGTATTAGAGTGTCCCTTATTTTGGAAATGTTGGAAATCTTGAGACGGTACCCGCTCATTTTTTTCCTTTTGACTTAAAAATAACTCAGGAAAAATTTTACGCCCCTAGGACCACGCCTTCCCTACGCGACGGGGCCTTAAAGAGCGGGGCCTAAAAAATCATTTTTCCATACAAACCAAAAAATTTTTTTTTTTATTTTTAATTTTTTTGTTATTAATTATTATATTACTTGGTTTGCTTATTCACGACAAAAAATTTGATTTTGGAGGGATAAGTCTTTCAGCGCTAAAAAATTTTTCGCAAAAAAAAAATTTGGGCGGCCGGGGTCCTACAGTAAAAAATTTTTAAAAAATATTTTTTTTTAGTTTTGACCAGCAACGGTTTTAGTTGCTATGTTGCTTTAAATGATATATATTCCAAAAAAAAAATTATTCATATCTGTGACATCTTTATCTTTTTCGAAAAAAAAAATTTTGAGCCGTAGGAATCCTACGGTAAAAAATTTTTAAAAAATATTTTTTTTTAGTTTTGAAAAGCAATGGTTTTAGTTTTTATGTTGTTTTTAATGATATATATTCCAAAAAAAATATTATTCATATTTGTGACATTTTTATCGTGTATCGAAAAAAATCATCAATGCATTTTTTACCCTTTTTTAGAACACGATTAAGATGTCACAGATACAAAAAATATTTTTTTATGAATATATATCATTTAAAGCAACATAGCAGCTAAAACCGTTGCTGGTCAAAACTAAAAAAAAATATTTTTTAAAAATTTTTTACTGTAGGACCCCGGCGGCTCAAAATTTTTTTTTGCGAAAAATTTTTTAGCGCTGAAAGACTTATCCCACCAAAATCAAATTTTTTGTTGTGAATAAGCAAACCAAGTAATATAATAAATAATAACAAAAAAATTAAAAATCAAAAAAAAATTTTTTGGTTTGTATGGAAAAATGATTTTTTAGGCCCCGCTCTTTAAGGGCCCGTCGCGTAGGGAAGGCGTGGTCCTAGGGGCGTAAAATTTTTCCTGAGTTATTTTTAAGTCAAAAGGAAAAAAATGAGCGGGTACCGTCTCAAGATTTCCAACATTTCCAAAATAAGGGACACTCTATTGTGTATGTATACACAAATTTTTAAATATGTATAAAATGTCCTTGATATTATGGTTAAATAAAACCAACTGAGCATTTTTCAATCGTCCGTCCATACATGCTAACAAATAACATACAAATTCCCATATTATATTGTCTATGAATACTTATGAGTGTGAGTAGCCTAAAAATATAGGACATACATGCAAATAAATCATTTCTTGTAATTTTTTGGGGGTGGTGGAGGGTGTAGGTATTTGGAGTTGTGGTTGCTTTAATCAGAAATCTAGGTCTTTTAACTTTATCATCCATTTAGTATATGTGAGTATATAGTGCCTCTGTATTTTTGGTATTCTATATATTTAAATTTAAAACACACACTAACTAAATATTTTACTAGTTCTATATAAAATTTTATATGGGGAGTTATGCAATAAATGAACCGAAATCAAATTTTTAAACTGTTGAAGGAAATGCGAAATTTTTACTACATAAGAAGAAAATTTTGAAAAAAAAAATTTCGGAAAAAATAAACGAAATGATTAGAATACTCAAAGCCAAAGTTTATTCATATTGATGAAAATCGACATCAATATAATGTCTTGAGCAGTTTTTTCATATCTCTCATCGCTTTCGAAATAATCTTAAAATGTCAATTTTTCGAGGTTTGACTGCGATTTCTTTAAAAACGGCCATGGCGAGAATTTAGATTTTCGTCAAAATATGTTTACAGTGTTCGCAACTTTATGTTTAACTAAATGCTAGGTGGTAAGATCTTTCTCTATTAATGTCTCAAATAGTTAACACTACAGTAAACACTACAACTGGAAGGCAGTGGGTTTAAGTACCAGCCAGGGCAAAATTTTTTTTAATGTTCCTTCTTTTTATTTATAACCGAGTACGACTAAAAGGCTTGCGAATTTTGTACTCTTGCCCAAAACATTAAATCATGATAATGTTTTGCGAAAGATTTGGGTGTACTTGCTAAAGCAATTTTATTTTTGAAAAAATAATGTTATATTACTTTGCTTATTCCATTCAAAACGAATTGAAATATCAGTCGAGGACCCCATTAAAAAAACCAAGCTTTCGTAAGTGAGTGCAAAAATAAGTGCAAAAAAGGGTTTTTACATTTTGGAGAGTATAAAAGATTCGGCACCAAAGAATATAACACTCTCACTTGTTTTATGTACATTTGATAAACAAATGGAACATTTTTATGCGAAAAGCTTAGACTTGGTGAAAAAGTAGTTTTGGTAAAAAAAAAAAATTTTTTTACGAAAAACAAAATTATGTTTAAACAAATTTAATGAACCCAAAATTTTTAGTGAAAAAAAAATTTTGATGAAAAAAAGTTTTCGATGAATTTTTTGGTGAAAAGAAAAATTTTTTGATGTAAAAAAAATTGATGAAAAAAAAATTATGAAAAAAAAAATTTTTTTGGTGGGAAAAAAATTGATAATAAAAAATTTTATAAAAAAATATGATAAAAAAAATTGATTAAAAAAAATATGATAAAAAAAATTATGAAAAAAAAATTTTTAAAAAAAAATTGATGAAAATAAAAAAATGAATGAAAAAAAAAATTGATGAAAAAACAAAAAAAAAATTGTGAAAAAAAACATTTTTGATGAAAAAAAAAATTTTTGATAAAAAAAAAAAAATTGATGAAAAAAAATTTTATGAAAAAAAATTTGATGAAAAAAAAATTGATGAAAAAAAAAAATTTGATAAAAAAAAAATTGATGAAAAAAAAATTTTATGAAAAAAAAAAATTGATGAAAAAAATAAAATTTTATGGAAAAAAAAATTTGATGGAAAAAAAAATTGATAAAAAAAAATCGTTAATCACGAAATAGATAATATGCAGTTTCACTATATTTGATCTCTACATTCAGACGTATATCATCCGGTTCATGTCTAATATTGGGTGTTGGTCGGATGGTGTAATTTATGTATTGAACTATTTTAATTATTTTGATATTATTCCAATTTAAATTCTTTTATAGCCTCCAAAATAAAAAAAAATTGTTAGGGGCTTTTTTGGGGAGCAGGGTGATAGGGTCAGTGGAGGACGTTAAAAGCACCTTCCTATCGCGATAAATGTACCAAGTGTTTCATTTATTTAACAAAAATACAAAAAAAACTTGTAAAAAAGTGTATTTTTTCTGAGGTTGGTTCAGTTTTTTAAGGAGGAACTTTTTCCCCCTGTTCCGATTTTGCCCATTCACGAACTTGACCTGCATGAACATGAGACATGCGCCAAACTTCAGAAGTCTAGCTGTTTTATTTTGGACTGCATCGTGTTATCTGCAGACAGACGGACATTCATAGAATGGGAATGAGGGGAAAAAAATAAGAGTTACCCGTTTTTTTTTAGCTGCCCAATCTCAAATTTATAAACGTGTTGCCACCTTATGAAAAAAAGGGCTTTCGGGAAAATCCGTATAAAAGCCGAACTAGCGGGAATTTCGGCAAACGAAAAAAAAAGATTGTTATATATGATTTTGGCGGTCGTACGCATATAAATCTCCATATAAACTACCCCAACGATTACACATTTTTGACAATAACGAACTTAACGAAGCCGAATTTGGAAACCATTGGATAGGTCTTCAAAAAACCTTTCGATCTGTATAAAATGTTCATATAGTTTTTTTTGGAGAGAAATGTGAAAAATCCTCAAAAAACGAAAAAAAAAACCGTTATTCTCCCTCCCCTTTGACCCGCTAAATGTGAGATTGGGCAGCTACAAAAAAACAGGTAACTCTTGTTTTGCTCCCCTCTTTCCTATATGCAAGTTTTAGGACAATCGGTGAGTGCCCTATGAAAGACCTTCCTTGTTAGAATCGATCATGGGGTCCCTGACCGATACTTCAATGCGTTATAAACAGAATGACAATGTCAGTATACCACCATACTGTGGTTGGAGGGTATAAAAATATAAAAGGCATATTGATGACATTTTTTTATAACATGATGAAATGTGTCATTATTTTTTTCTCAAATTTTGATGACATATTTTATTATATTGAAGAAAAGCTTCATAAATATGATAAAATTTGTCATCAGAATTGATTACAGTAAGTGATAAAACCGTTTCATCAATATAATGCAGCATTTTTCTTTAAGTTCAAGTACTTTCGGGCAATTTCACCTAATTTTGTGATTCGTTCTAAATATAAGATCGGTGAAATGTTACCTGTGCATGTTTAATTGGTAGGTCCCATTCAAAGAAAAGTTAAAGTACAGGTTTGAACTTTGGCCTGTTGTTAGCTGGTCACAGGACCGTTGACTTACCCCACAGGAAAATGACTGATATATTTACAAAATAAGTCGAATTATGGAAATAAAAATGTATGCGGACAGTTGCTGTGAAATATTTCATATACTTCTAATATATAAAAGTATGAAAAAACATAATTCATATCTCATGTTAAATGGTCGTTCACATGTTCGAAATTCTTTTAAGTTTCGTTTTTTGTTTTTTACAAAATACATGCAGAAATTTGTTGGCTTTTCTTTTTTTTTTGTATTGTTGGTATTATACTCATATGTATGTCTACCATGCTAATAGTTCTAGTATATAGAATATAGCACTAGTCCCGACTTAAATACTGAGCAATAAATTTTCATTTAGATTTTTAGCATGCTGATATTACATTTATTTGTACATACAAAAGTTATAAAACTAACAAAAACATTAAGGTGGCACTAATTTAGACATTTTCGATGTGATAAACCTTAAATTTAAATTTCTTTAATTTTTATTAAAATAAGTTCGAGGCCATTTTCATGTTCTTCTTCCAAAAAAAATTACAAACGATCCTATTATAATTTTAAACATTATTTTTAAAAAAAAATAAATTTCTGTGTTCAACAAAAT
Organism: Pegoplata infirma; assembly: GCA_963921195.1. Classification (NCBI taxonomy): domain Eukaryota; kingdom Metazoa; phylum Arthropoda; class Insecta; order Diptera; family Anthomyiidae; genus Pegoplata; species Pegoplata infirma. The sequence goes on along the minus strand of OY992537.1, from coordinate 7,984,044 downwards.
TCAAAACTACAATGAAGTATGTAAAAAAGGAACAAATAAATGTTGACCTAAGAAAAAATTGTAAAAATAACAACAGAAAATTATAAATAACACTATATGGTAGTAAAACACATACAAACTTGCATATGAGTCATTCCTTGTCAGACCGAACACCTTTTTTACACCACCTCTTCCGATTTTCTTTAAATTTGCCAGACGTATTGAACATGAAAAAATATTTTTCACGTGTTTCGCGAAAAAAATTAAATTTTTTTTTTCAAAGAGTTATGCGCATTTGAAAATCGTCAAAATCGTGAAAAATCTTCAGACATGACAACATTTAAACTAATGTTTTTATAAAACTAGTGAATGGATTTTGAAGTTCAATACCTTATTTTAAAGGTATTTGAACCTTCTTTTTAAAAAAAATATTATTTTTTATAAATTAATTTTTTTTTATTATTAAAATTTGTTTTTTTTACTTAATTTCTATTTTCCACAATCTTCGAACAAGTCGAAAAATCTGAAAAAAATATTTTCTTAAAGGTTAATATATTCTTAACATTTCCTCAAAATTTCAGAGTGGAGGTCGAATGGATTCTATTTTTTTACGATTTTTTTCCATTGCAGCACCACAAAAAAATTACATTTTGTATATAAACAAAATAGAAAAAGCAAAACAAACAAATCTCCAGAACAATATGAATTTGATAGCTTGTGTTTTTGCATACATACATGCCTTGATATTTTCGTTACGCAAAATGCAATTTAAAAAAAAATCTAACGACACATATAAAAAGCAAAACAACAAATAATGCTGAAGAACAACATGAATATGTAGCGTGTGTTTTTGAATACATACACACATACATACATGCGTTGACATTTTCGTTAACATGCTTGAAAATAAATTGTTTACATACAAAATGTAATTTTTTTGAGGGAATGTTAAGAATATATTAACCTTTGAGAAAATATTTTTTTCAGATTTTTCGACTTGTTCGAAGATTGCGGAAAACAGAAATTAAGTAAAAAAACCAAATTTTAATAATAAAAAAAAACTAATTTATAAAAAATAATATTTTTTTAAAAAGAAGGTTCAAATACCTTTAAAATAAGGTATTGAACTTCAAAATCCATTCACTAGTTTTATAAAAACATTAGTTTAAATGTTGTCATGTCGGAAGATTTTTCACGATTTTGACGATTTTCTAATGCAAATAACTTTTTAAAAAAAAAATTTTAATTTTTTTCCCGAAACACGTGTAAAATATTTTTTAATGAAGACTTCGTTCTCAAATTTTGAAAGACATCGGAGACATCAAAGTCAATTTTTAGCAAAAATCGTACGGTTTGACATGGAATGACTCATATATGTATGGTAAAACTATGGCAAACATTCATATGTAATACTTATTATTTAATTAAAGACACACAAACCAGCATGTTGCATGACATGAATATAAAATATGTAAATAGGATGACACTTTTGATACCCTTATACCTCAATTCAAATGTTTTCTCTCTTATTAGTTCATATTTTTTTTTGAATAAGGAAAATAATAAATAACACTACTTAACAACAAATTTGTGACCCGAGGTCTGACCATCATTTCAATATAATTAAGGCATGCTGATTTCAATGGTGAAGTCCGTTTTTACATCAACGGAACAGTTTTCTTGCAAATCTTTTTCAAAGTCTTGCCCACTTTTTTCGTGTTTTTTTTTTTTTTTTTAAATCTGCTTTCACAAATTTAAATTTGTTTTGATTTGGGAAAAGTGGATTCGACCCATAGCAATATACCATCAATAATTATGAATTCGGATAAAATTGCTTTCGTTTTTGTAGAAAAAAAAAATAGTTAAGAAAACTTTTGCAGGGATTTTAACAAAAAAATTTACTTTAAAACAAGTCTTTGCTAAGAAAACTTTTGCAAAAATTAACTTTTTTCCTTGGAATTTTAAACATAATGTTTTTAGGCACGCTTGTATATTATACTAAAAGATGAAGTAATTCATGCCATTTTAAAGGGATGCTGTCATTATAAAAAAAATTTTTCTCGCGATTTGCAAAAAAAAGTGACATGCATCTAAACTTTTTTTTTTTTTTTAATTAATAATTAAAATTAGTCTATTTATATAAATTAGATCAGGTCTTGAAATTATTTAGGGAGTGGCAAAAAATAGCGCAAAATTAAAAAATTATGAGAAAAATCACGATTTTGAAATATTTTGAAATATTTTGAAAGATAAACACAATCATATATAACATGGAATATTTAATTTTAATTTTTTTAACACACTTTTTTTTCGCCTCCAAAGTTGCATTTTGGGCCTTACAATAATGACTAGGGATGAGATTTTCATGCACTAAAAAATCGAAAATATGCGCTTAAAATATGCGCTAAAAAATCCGAAATATGCACTAAAAAACCTAAAAATATGCACTAAAAAATAAAATGTGTGCAATAAAAATCTTGTTTTCATAGGAAAAACTTCCTAAAAAGCAAAAAATAATGCCGTGTTAAATAGTCATATTTAAAACTTTATATAAGCAAGAGTTTTTGAGAAATTAAGAATATCTATAAAAAAAAAAATTAAAAAGAAAAAAAAATAATTTTTATTATTTTCAAAATAAATTTTTAACATTTCCACAAAATATGCATTTAAAACCAAAATATGCAAAAACATGCATTTTCACCCAAATATGCAAAAATATGCAAAAACAAATCGATGCCATTTTAACGCAAATTTCTTGATTCGGAAAGATAATTGGTCGATATCTTTTTTATACTATCGACAAAAGATATGCATTTGCATGGAAATCTCATCCCTAATAATGACATACCAGAACATGGATTTTCTGCAAGCAAAAATAAGTAACATAATATTATTAGTATTTGACCCGACCCAGAAAATGAAAATTTAATTTACTCACCTTTGATTATATTCTGCTATTTTAGTAGAATTTGTGTTCTTTCTTGGCTAACAAAAATAAATTGATATTTATTTTTTAATTTTTTTGACACATAATTTTTTTTTTAATTCCTGAGAACCAAAATGTTATGAAACTTTGATTGCAGAGAACAAGCTTCACAATAATTTTCACTTAACTTGTTCTGAATAATTAAAGCGTAATAGTGTATGGTTACCGAAGAACCTGTTCTAAAACAAGTGTTGTCAGAATCGGTTCTGAAAAATTTTCCTGGGTAGTATATTGTTATGGGTCTAATCCACATTTCCCAAATCAAACAAATTCAAATTTGTGAAAGCAGATTTTTTTTAAAATAAAAAACTAATTTGCAAAACAAACATACCCCCATACTATGGTTGAAGGGTATAAAAAGAAAATGAAAAAAAGAAAGGAAAGAAAAGAAAAGAAAAGAAAAGAAAAGAAAAGAAAAGAAAAGAAAAGAAAAGAAAAGAAAAGAAAAGAAAAGAAAAGAAAAGAAAAGAAAAGAAAGGAAAAGAAAAGAAAAGAAAAGAAAAGAAAAGAAAAGAAAAGAAAAGAAAAGAAAAGAAAAGAAAAGAAAAGAAAAGAAAAGAAAAGAAAAGAAAAGAAAAGAAAAGAAAAGAAAAGAAAAGAATAGAAAAGAAAAGAAAAGAAAAGAAAAGAAAAGAAAAGAAAAGAAAAGAAAAGAAAAGAAAAGAAAAGAAAAGAAAAGAAAAGAAAAGAAAAGAAAAGAAAAGAAAAGAAAAGAAAAGAAAAGAAAAGAAAAGAAAAGAAAAGAAAAGAAAAGAAAAGAAAAGAAAAGAAAAGAAAAGAAAAGAAAAGAAAAGAAAAGAAAAGAAAAGAAAAGAAAAGAAAAGAAAAGAAAAGAAAAGAAAAGAAAAGAAAAGAAAAGAAAAGAAAAGAAAAGAAAAGAAAAGAAAAGAAAAGAAAAGAAAAGAAAAATAAAAGAAAATTACAGGAGAGAGAAAAAAGGAAAGTGAAAAAATTTTAAGAATTTTTCTATAGGAAAAATTTGATAATTTTTGTTAGCAAAAAAAAAAGTGAGAATTTTTCGATAAAATTAATTAGCGATCTGCCCTTAACGTTTTCTTTAGGAAAAATCTGAGAAATTTGTTTATAGAAATTCTTCTTTAAAAAATGTCTAAGAATCTTAAAACTTTTCTAAAGGCACAATGTTTATGAATCTCAGAATTTTTCTATGTGATAAAAGTCGCAAAATATTAAAATTTTTCTATTAAATAAAAACACAAGAATTTTTCTAGACGAAATGTTTGGGAATTTTTCCCTACAAAAGAGTTTAAAATTTTTCTTAGAAATTTTATATTTCTAAGAAAAATCCAACAATTTTTCTAAAGAAAAAATTTGCGAATTTTTGTATATAAAAAATCTGAGAATTTTCTATATTGAAAATCTGAAAATTCTTCTGGTTAAAAAGAAAATAGAAAAATAAATCATGAGAAAACTTTTTCTAAAATTTTCAAGAATCCAAAAGTTTTTCTTTAAAAAAATTGATTTTAAATCTTTAAATTTTTAAAGTAAAAAAAGTAAAATTAAAAAAAAATAAGATTTTTTTCAGGGAAAATTTGAAAATTTTTTAAAGAAAAAATGTATTTGAATCTGAGACTTTTTCTTTAGGAAAAATTACACAAAATCTGTTACCTTTTTTAAAAAAATTTGAGAATTTTTATAGAAAAAATTAAGTAGAATTTGAGACTTTTACTACGATTCTATTAAAAAGAATCTGTGACTTTTTTATTGGAAAAATGTCTCCGAATCTGAGATTTTTTTTTACTTAAAAATGTCTAAGAGTTTAAGATTATTTCTATTAGAAATACGCCTCAGAATCTAAGACTTTTTAATAGGAAAAGCTGAAACCTTTTCGAAAGGAAAAAAGTTTTAGAATTGAAAAATTTCAGATCTTTTTGATAGGAATAATGTCACAGAATTTGTGAGTTTTAATATTAAAAAATATTCTAGAATCTAAGACTTTTTCGATAGGAAAAATAACTCAGAATCTTAGACTTTTTTTTATAAAAAAAATTAAATTCTGAGTATTTGAGGAAAAATATCCGAGTATCTGAGAAAAGGTCTTCGATTCTGAGATTTTCTTTTTTCAAAAATGTGTTAGAGTCTAAGACTTTTTCAGTAGGAAAAATTTCTGAGACTCAGAATCTAAGACTTTTTCTCAGCTAAGAAGCTGAGAGTTTTTCTATAAGAAAAATGTCTATCTCAGAATCTAAGACATTTTTTTAGGAAAAATTTATTTTTTATGTTGTTATTATTAAAACAAAGAACAGAAATAGTCATTTGAAAAAACTGAACGTTAAACAAATGGACTTTCTTTTAAAAACGACAAAACGTAAAACTTTTTAAATAAACTACAAACAGTTAATGACATAATTTTTTAAGTGTACTCTTAAATTCTTCATTAGATTTTTAATTTTCAATATTTTCCCACAAAAAAAAAAAAACTAATACCCTAATACACATTACTCATATATTTCCATATAGTTTAACCTATAAATAATGAGTAAAAGCAACTTTTGATACCTGCTCCTAAAGGAGCATGTTTAAATATTTAATTTTATTTTAAAGAAATACATAAATAAATATTTAATACTACCTCCGTCCCAAAATAATCTTAACATTTCTATATTTTAACTGGGATTATGGAGGATTTTTTAAAAAAGCTTTGTTTTTTTTGTTAATAAGTATCGGGACATATCAATAATTTAAAAATTATTTATAGCTTTGCAATTTTTCTATTCACGTGCAAAATGGATGCAATAAACTGCATCCAGATAAATGAGACAACAGTCATGGTGTCCACTATGGTCGAAAAGATGAAAATTATTACAAAATGCGGCCTATGAAATAAGAAATTTTACGCTAGAGGCCCTTTTAACGGTTTTTTATAAATGCATTATGGATGCAATAGGGACATCTTGCAAATATTTTTAATTAATTTTGTTACAGTTTTAGTACACGAGATTAGTATAAGATTGTTTTTTTAACTTTATCTTGTATTATTTCAACTAAAACACTGCTTAATAAAATGTGAAGTTTATTTTGGGACAAAAAAATCTAAAGAAATGTTAAAAATATTTCGGGACGGAGGTAGTATTATTTTCTTATTATGCAAACCAACCCATATAATGCACAATTCAATTAAACTAAAATCTAAAGGAAATGTATATGAAAAAAGAAAATATTTTTAAAAATAGAAAAGCAAATAAAAATAAACTTTTTTGTTCCCAACTGGAAATGCAAATTTTATTTTTACTACAAAATTATGCACAGAACAGGCACCAAACCCTATAATGGCATTTTGTGATATTGGTTATTAACGACTACCACATACTAAATGTAGCTCATGTATGCAGGTATGTATGTGTAAGTTAGAATAGTTATAACACAACGAAACAAAACAGTATAAAGCAATTGCCGGGCATAAACCATTAACACGGAAATAGATGAGAAAAAAGGTTAAGCATACGCCTTATTGCATGTATTTTAATTTAGCAATATTGTAGAATATGTACTGTTCTATGTTCGCTATTATACTAACTAATGACAGCAAATTTAACAATGGGACGGAGTAGGGATATTTTGTACATTGGGGTGATGATTTACAAGTAAATGAATTTGTTAATAAAATTAATGAAAATAAACTTCTTTTGCTGAAGAGGTCTTCTCGTGGGATACCAGATCGATTTAATTTTAATAACTAGAAAGTTAAATTTTCTATAAAAATGTTATCTTATACCTGAATTTGTGATCAATGGAATCATAGCGAGAATTAAGATTTTTTTTATAAATTCTTACTATTTTTAATTGCTATCCCATAGTGCAACAGCGAATTAATACTATTAGTTGTAGTAGTGTTTGTTGCATGTTTAGCTATTATCATAACCATATAATACCCACACAGATAAACATAAACACACTACAACTACTAAAATAAAAACAACAAACACACACACAGACGTAGTTATGCATAGTTAGTAACATACCGCTAATAACTGCATAAATATTACAAGCGCTATAAAAACAACAGCACAGAAAAAAAAATAATGTAAAAATATAACTAAAGTAAAGCTAAAACAATACAAACTCATACACACATTCTCCCGTACGTACTCCTCCATTTGAAGTTATAAAACTCAGGCTTGAAAATCTACATATAAATGATTTGAAGGAAGAAAAACAAAAAAAACTAAAAAGGACATCATTTGCAGCTGGTTGTTATTAAAATACATTATGATTTTCATTTTCAATGTGTAGTTTTTTGTTGAACTTTTTTTTTGAATTTCCATCGTAATGTTTTCGTTGTTGTTGTTTCATTCATGTCATGCAGTTTAGGAGTAGTAAAGTACTATTCTAAAAATTACACTATGCTAAAATAGAATAATCCGAAAAATATAAACTCTGATTTTATGCTTACAAGGGAAGTATCTCAACCCTTATGAACCGATTTGCCTGAAACTTAAAATATATATCAAAGAGACAATTCTAAGGTTGGGGTGTCTCGGCTTATCGGCCATATCGAGGATTTAGGGGTTCAAAACATGGATCAAAAAATGGCGAAAAAATCGTTTTTTGGAGTTTTCAGCCATTTCTTTTTAAGAAACTATATGATGTTTTCATATGAGAAGAAAGGTTTTTTTAATGCCTATCCAATGGTGGCAAAACCTTGTAAAAATTCGGCTTCTTTAAATATTTTTTTCAGGAAAATGTGTAAATTTTGGGGGGTACTTATGTGAAGACATAGACCTACGACATCCATATGGATAAGAAATAATCTTCGTTAAATTTAAGTCGACCCGTATTTTTGCCCTAGACGATATTCCTGTTAGTTCGGATGTTATCAAAATTTTCCCGAAGGTCCACATGGTTTCATAAGGGGACAACGAAATTTTTAAACACCGATATGGCCGATAAGCTGAGACACCCCAACCTTAAAATCGTCTCTTTAATATATATTTTAAGTTTCGGGCAAATCGGCTCATAAGGGTTGAGATACTTCCCTTGTTAGTAAAAACCAAAAATCAAATCGTGATCCTTTAATCCTCAACTGACCACACTCATTATTTTCCAATGTGCACTCTTACGTAGCATAGTTTTAAAACTTTTATAGATCTGGAACAAAGTCTCTGGGTTTGTAATAATGACACTTCTGACATTCATAATGAGACTCATTACGAACTTGAAAAATTGACCACGCCCAAATTTACGCTCACTTTTATTAATAACACATCTTCAATCGCAAAACGGTTATATCGAATTGCGTAATTTTTTGGAACCCTCTAATGCAACTAAATTACTTACGAACAAGGGAGTAGTCGATTTTGAAGCTAAGATTGCAGAGATTTACACGGCAAAAAAAAATTTTCCACGTGCGCTTTTATCCTTATATCTCCTTATAGATTCCGCTAAAACGTGGTAAAGATTATTTTAAATCCTCGTCGACTACTACGACTAGACCGACTTGACAAATTTTTTTATGTTAGTAATAGCCCTGTTTTTTGCAGACCGGATTAAGATTTGGATTAACTTTATTTAGTTAAAAAATGGGTCAAATCAAGTCCAGAATTTTTTTTTATAATTTTTTTCTGAAATTACATACAATTAGTAAATATAAACAGAAAAACAAATTAAGCTTTGTCCAAAATGCAAAGAATGAAAAATAAATTTAGTTAAATCCTAAGATTAAATCAAATTTATTTATACCGTTTTATATTTTGGACAACGCTTAATTTTTTTTCCTGTTTATATTAACTAATTGGATTTAAATTCAGAAAAAAAATATAAAAAAAAAATTCTGGACTTGATTTGATCCATTTTTTAACTAAATAGAGTTAATCCTAATCTTAATCCGGTCTGCAAAAAACAGGGCTAATATTTCAAATTTTTTTAGGGAAAGGAAAATTAAAGTGATTTGTTTGGGAAAAACTTAAAGTGATTTGTTTGGATTTTTTGTATGAACTCAAGACAATTTCTCACGATACGAACGATAAATTCGCGTTATACTTTTTTTTTGTTTGTTATGCTACTGAAGAGGTTTTAAATTCAAACAGTTTTCAAAAATCATAATTCGGAAATTTGCAATAAAGACGAAGGCTGACATAAGATTGTTGCTAAGAACAGTATTCATGGCCACTATGATTCATTAAATAAAAAATCTTCACGGCAAATGTTGCAAACGTTTTCGGCATTAGTAGCAGAAATAATTACTGAAAGTGACGGTTGTCCACTGAATCGTTGCGGATGAACTGCAAAGAATGGAAGATCAACAACTGTAAAAGTGAATCAATTATACATCGAAGTTGATTGTTTTGTTTTCGTCAATCCTTTCGAAGACATTTCAAGTGCACATCAGTGTCGAATCTTGTTTTTCCGATAAATCACATACTATAAGTGATCATATAAGTGATCTATTACTATAAGTGATCTAATCACAGATCCACAAAACCATCACAAGCCAATTTATTGAAACTAGCTCAGGACAATGTCTGTCAGGTCTGAAAGTGTTTCATATAACTGTCGTGCTTTTCACAGACAGTTACTTTTGTTTTGCTAAAATGATTTGGCCAATCTATCCTCTCTATCTACTTTCGTTTCTCCTGAAACATACTCTCAACAGAAAGACGGGCATCGCGAAGCGTCACACAGTTTATCAAGGATCACAACTGAAACTTAAAATACATTAAAAAAAAAACAATTCTAAGGTTGGGGTTTCACGGATTATAGGCCATTTCAAGGATTTAGGGGTACAAAAATGTGTAAGAAAATTGCGAAAAAAAAAGTTTTTTTTTAGCAGTTTCTTTTTAAGAAACTATATAATGTTTTTATATGAGAAGAACAATTTTTTTAATACCTATCCATCGGTGACAAAACCATGTAAAAACTTGTCTTCGTTAAATATTTTTTAATGAAAATATGCAAATTTTGGTGCGTATTTAAACCACCCTGATTCTCTAGCAGTATACCATAGAGAATCAGAGTGGTTTAAGAAGTAGAACTTTATATAAGAGGGGGAGTAGGAAAATTGAATTAAGGGAATCACAACGGGCCTTATGACCTCAGAGTGAATTCGCCATTTGGCCTCAGCTAACCTATGTAACCTATGTGACCTAATCTGACTTATGTGAAGATATAGACCTACGATCTCTATCTGAATACGACCTAAACTTCATTAAATTTAAGTCGACTTGTATTTTTGCTCAAGACATTATTCCGGATGGTTCGGAAGCTTTCGGATTTTTCCCGAAGGTCCACATTGTTTCATAAGGTGGCAACGAAATTTTTTAACATTATACATTAAATCGTCTCCTTTATATACATATCATGCTTTTATTTTGTGTCAAAATTCGTATTAATATCTTTTAAAGAGGAGGAGAACACGCTATAATTACATTTGCTATGTACCGGCCTTTTTCAATGGAAACCCAGTTTTAAATGTAAACTTTAAACGCGTTTTCTGAAAAAAAAAGCGTGATACCCTCCACAATTTCTAAAAGATTATTGCAAAAAACTTTATTTAAAAGGAATTTACTTTTGAAAAAGAAATAAAAATTTTTTGAAAAAAATTTCCGTGAAAAAAAAAATTGGTAAAAAAAACAATTTGCGATTTTTTTCTTTTTTTGTCAAAAAAATATGTTTGTACTTGTTTAAATACTATTTAGTGTTCAATTATGTTGACATATGTCAACCAGCAGCCGAATTAAAGCATTTTGTATGTTTAGGTTTTTTTGAATGTACTAAAATTTTTTTGGTGTCCTTACATTTTCGTTCATAACTTTTAAACCGCTGAACCGATATCGCTCAAATGCAATACCAAACTTCTCAGGAGAACTTATAATAAATATGTTAAGTTTCAGTCATCTACGTGTAATATTTTGGCCATGATCACCATTTCCACAGACAGACAGACGGACATCTCTAGAATGTCTTAAAATCGATCGGGGATTATAAATATCTATACTTTATGGGGTCCCAGACCGATATTTCGATGAGTTACAAACGGAATGACAAACTTATATATACCCTCTATCACTATAGTGGAGGGTATAAAAATGTCTGCGAAGTTTGTACTCTTTCCCAAACCATTGAATCATGATTATCCTTTCCTGTATAAATATAAGTTTTTGATGACAAAAAGTTTTTAATGAAAAAAGATTATTGACAAAAAAAGATATGATAAAAATTTTTAAGAAAAATTTATGATAAAAAATATTGATGAAAAAAAATGTATGATAAAAAAATATTGGTGAAAAAAAATATTGATGAAAAAAAAATATTGATAAAAAAACAAATATCAATAAAAAAAAAACAATTAAAAAAAATTATTGATAAAAAAATTATGAAAAAATATTGATGAAAAAAATATTGATGAAAAAAAATATTGATTAAAAAAAATATTGATTAAAAGAAAGTATTGATAAAAAAATGTATATGAAAGATAATTATGTTACGTTTTATTCACCAACTGGTGAATATTTTTTATTCACCACAAGGTGAATTATTATGTAAGTTACAAACCCAAGTTACTAATATTTTTGGTTTAAAGAAAATTAAAACAGTAATTCTTATGATCTCTTTTGTTAATCGTTAGCTTATATAGTCAATAGTTAGACACAAGTCTAAAAACATTATAATGTTAAAAAAATTTGTTAAATAATTTTTGATGAAAAAGAGGATTTTGTATTTACAAAAATGTATTGTCTAAGATAGAAAAATAACAAAAATGCCAATTCACTTTCTCAAAAAATATTTTTACTCTAAAATCGATATCATAGATGAGGGCTTTTTAAGTAAATATTTTTTAATTAAAGTTTGATTTTCGTAAAAATCTGAAATAGAGGGTTTTGAATATAAGCCCTCGATTTATTTTCCATAATTTTTTTTAAACTTTCCGATCATAGTGTTTCTACTTAACTAGGAGATGTCATGTAGTTTGGTTGTTTAGTTGACTGTGCTGCAGGCTAAAAAGTAAATATAATATTTAGAGTAGTATTTAGTCCTAGTTATAGTAGTCATCGCCATCATCATCATCAACATCAACTACCACTACTAAATGCTAGAACGAGTAGTTGTAGTTGAAAACACAAAAATAAACATTAGAAGAAGTATTTCCCTTTAGTGGTGACATTTATGATTTGGGCCACTACTTTCATGTATTTCTATGATGTTTTTACTATGTTGGTTAGTTGGTAAAAACAAAATAATATAGAACAAAAAAAATAAAAATGAAGAACTATGTTCAACATTTACTGTTGTGGTAAATAAGCAGTTAGCTTTGTTTGTTTTTTTTTTTTTTTTTCTAGACAAGTCAGTATTTTAGTTGGCTTGGAGTGTGTTTTATGATCTAAAGGCTTCTTCGTTTGCATTTCTCTTTTTTTTTAGAATGTGTTTTTGTATGTGTATTTGCATGTGTTGGCTAATATTTACAATTTATTATTGCAGTAGTATTTAAATTATGTTTAATATGACAGGTTGTAATGAGTACTAGTTATTCATTTAATAACAAATATTAGTTAAAAAGAAAAGAGGAAATGATAATAAATGCGAATGTTAAAGAATATTTTGTTTTTTTTTAAAAGGAAACATATTTTTAAAGTTACCTGGTAAAGGAGTGCTAGAATTTATAAGTTAAATTATTCAGCAAAAAAATTCAATCACATACATTAATTGAAATTATTCATAAAATGAAAATTTCTGATATAACTAGCAGGCCCGCCCTTAACTTCGTCACCGGCAATATTAATACCGGATTAAAGAAGAATCAGGGTTAAAGTCCCAATTCCAAATAAAGCTCTCCCCCAACGAATCTTTGTTTTTTTTTTAATTTTTTCGTTAAAGTTTTTCATAAAAACTATTTAGAATAACCAATAATATTAAAACAGCACCGTTTAGCCCGGAATCCTGTTCGTTCCGGTAAAAAATGTTCTTGAAAATATTTAAGCCCTCATAATGACCAATTAAAACGGGAGATAGAGGTTTAACGTACGCTTGAAAAAAATTCCCCATAAAATTCTATTGAAGACATCCAAACACTATTTTAAGCTCAAGAGACCACTAACACTATTCATTTCGACTTTTTCCAACGCCTTTGAAAAAAAAAATTAAAAATTCTGTGGGCTATAAAAAATAATTTTAGACGTTACAGAGGAAAACCCTTTGGGGTTTTTACTACTACATACACTCAAACAATTATGTCATAAATTGTTTGTAGTTTATTTAAAAAGTTTTAAGTTTTGTCGTTCTTAAAAGAAAAAATATTTGTTCAATGTTCAGTTTTTTAAATGACTATTTCTGTTCTTTGTTTCAAAAATAACAACATAAAAAATAAAGACTTTCATTAGCATTCAATTTTTAAATTCATTTATTTTTGTTCTGTAAGTACAAATGAATGATTCTTCTTTAATTTTTAATCATTTGTGTACGGTATTTTTTATTTTTTTAATTGTTGGCATTTTTTAAAGAGGAGTCTTTAGTTTTTACCTACTTGTGTTGTTTATTTTTTTTTTTTTGTAGACAAAAAATTCAAAAAAATTATTTATAGAAATATAAAAACATGTTTGTATCAAGTGACTTTGGCACGATGGGTAGAGTGTCTGGCCAGAATGGAGTTGACTGCGGGATCGATTTCCCAAAAATTTTTTAAAATAAAATTCAATACAAAAATTGTAGAAATAAAAAATTAATGATTTCGTAGGCAATTTTTTTTGAATTTATTGGTAAAAATAACACAACAATCATTAATTTTTAATGTTTCGTTGGTTATTATTTTCAAATTTGTTGGTAAAAAAATTAAAGTGACGTTATTTTTTAATGTTCAATTTTATTTATTTTAGAAAATTTTATTAACAGTAAAAAATAAATGTTGATGTGTGTTAAAACAAATGAATAATTACTAGGATGATTTTCAAATGTTTTATCACTTCTTTTAAGTATTGGGCATTCCATGTCCAATCGGACACTTTGAATTTTTTTTTTTTAGATTTTCCCAATTTGTTTACAGTTTTTAGTACCCCTCGAAAGCTCCTTCGGGTTAAATTTTCAGATTTTTTTGATGACCCGTTCAAAAGATATCGAATTTTTAAAAATTGGTAGTTTGTTCCTTTACTCAAATTTCTTTTACTCATAACTCATTTAATAATGGTCCAAATAATTTTTTTTTTTTTTAAATTTTTGTTTTTTTATTTAAAAAAAAAAATAACAAACAAATTCTTAAAAGCGCTCTAGTATGCGATTTTTAAGTTTAAAAATTTAAATCTCAGTTTTGAAAATGTTTGTACTCTTCGATTTTTTTTTAAATTTTTTTTTGTAAAACTTCTATAGATTCTACAAATTTTTTGGCCAAGAGGATCGTGGGATAACGATTACACAGTGCAACACCCAAAATCGGAATGGGATGAAACCAAAAGCAAATGAAAGTTGACATATTCCATAACAAACCCCTCAAGGCTTTTTTCTAGTTCAGAGCTAGATTTTGTTTTACACGTATTTGAAGTTAGTGCACTTTTATTATAATTATAATAATAAATGCTTGAAAACAGTATTAGTGGCGAATGATTAATATTGTAATTGCCTTTAAATAACAATCATACGCAACGGTGTCCAGGGGTTTATATTAATAATTGCCTTTAAATAACAATCATACGCAACGGTGTATAGTAGTTTATTTTAATAATTTGGCTATTCAGTAAATAGGTACTGGACCGATTGCAGCAAAATTCATACCAGTGATAGCTGAAGTAATTTTGAGCTTAAGTTTGGAAACTGGAGCCTTCATGTCCAATAAGGGCACCACCATGGGCCTTTAAAATAGGACATGTTTAATACATAAAATCTTTAAATTCTTTAAAATCACCAACTTTAAATGGGTGTAAAATAAAATCTAGCTCTGACCTAAAAAAAAGGCCTTGAGGCTTTTGTTATGGAAAACGTCAGCTTTCATTTGCTTTTGGTTTCATCCCATTCCGATTCCGAAAGTTCGATTATGTATCACTGTGTTATTACTATTTTTTAAAATTTTTTGAAAAAATTTTATTGTAATTTTCCAATCTTAAAATCATTTCTACTGCTTCAATGGTGCGTCATAGAGGGGTCATTTATAAGACAGACCCCCATTAATTTTTACGTCTTAACATTTCTATGGAACAAACTAATACCCTATCTCCAATTTCTAAAAGGGGCTCCCACACAAAACGATCAATGAACACACGTACCCTCTATCTCTAATTGTTAAGGCGGACCCCATACAACTTTTTTTTTATTTTTTGTAAATTTGTTTTATTTAATCAGCTTCTACCGGTCCAATGGTGCGTCCGAGAGTGGTCATTAGTGAGACCGACCCACATTTATTTTTACCCTACAAGATTTTTTAAAACATACCTACGCCCTATCTCCACTCCCTAAGTAGGCTTCCATACAAATAACAGTTGGAGCAAATTTTATAAAAATGTAATTTTTAATGGAAGCCTACTTAGGGAGTGGAGATATGTAGGTGGTGGGTATGTTTTAAAAAAATGTTATAAGGTAAAAATAAATGGGGGTCGGTCTCTCTAATCACCACCCTCGGACGCACCATTGGACCGATAGAAGCTGATTAAATAAAACAAATTTACAAAAAATAAAAAAAAATGTATGGAGACCGCCTTAATAATTAGAGATAGAGGTTAGGTGTGTTCAGAGAAACTGTTTGGACTAAAAAAATATTGTGGGTCGGTCATACATTTCATTGGTCTAAGGGCACTAATAGGGCAGTTAGAGCGGTTGGAGCAAGTTTTAAAAAATGTCGTTTTGTGTGGGAGCCCCCTTAGAAATTGGCGATAGGGTATTAGTTTGTTCCAAAGAAATTTTAAGACGTAAAAATTAATGGGGGTCGGTCTTATAAATGAGCCCTCTATGACGCACCATTGGAGCAGTAGAAATGATTTTAAGATTGGAAAATTACAAACAAATTTTTTCAAATTTTTTCAAAAAATTTTAAAAAATAGTAATAATCGTTATCCCACGATCCTCCTGGGTAAAAAATTTGTAGAATCGATAGAAGTTTTACACAAAAAAATTAAAAAAATGGAAGAGTACAAACATTTTCAAAACTGAGATTTAAATTTTAAAATACGTAAAAAAACAAAAATTTTGAAGAAAAAAAATTTGAAATTGGGACTCTTATTAAAGAAGTTATGAGGAAAAGAAGTTTGAGTAAAGGAACAAACTACCAATTTTTAAAAATTCGATATCTTTTGAACGGGTCATCAAAAAAATCTGAAAATTTACCACGAAGTAGTTTTCGAGGGGTACTAACAACTGTAAACAAATTGGGAAAATCTAAAAAAAAAACTTCAATTTCAATTCAAAAATTGTTTTTGCCTACAAAATATTTTTAATGTAGAAATGTTAAAAAACTAAGACAAACTCATTTTTTATCCTATTTTATCGAAAATCGAAGGGGAGCCATTAGTAGTTTTTTTTTTTGTGAAATTAAAATAAATAATTAACTGATTTTTTTTTGTTTTCGTCAAATTCGTAGTCAGAGTCCCCTTAAACATATAAAAAGTCTTAATTATTAAAAAAATACAGCGAAACAAAATTAACGGGTGTTTACACGATCTCAAAAATCTTTTAGGCCATAAGAATTTTTAGTACGCTTTAAGAGTTGCAAAAATCAAAAAAAAAAAAACTTTTTGGTGAAACGCCCTAATGTCCACCCATGGAGGAACACTCAAAATGTTGTTGAAAACTTTTTTGAAATCGGATGAGTAGTTTCGGAGATTACTCCTACAAACACACAAAAAATTATTGGCTAAAAAATTTCAATTTAATCTATTGATCAACAAAATTTAATTTTTTTCGCTTCAATTTATTTGAATACATTAATTCAAAAATATACTTTATACTAGGGTTTTACTTTTTTTATTGTCGGCAACATATTGGAAAGCGAAAAATATGAATTATTTCATAGTTTTTCCATAAGCTTAAAATTTATTTGTTAAATCAATCATTATTTTAATTGATTTTAAATAAAAAATTGATCAAATTTTCAAAATCGAAAAAGTGATTAATTGAAAAAAAAAAAATCAATTAATCACTATTTGATGATTGATAAAACAATTTTCTTAATCGGAGGAGTTTCAATTAAAAAATTAATTGAATCTTCATTTTTGTTGATTGACTTTCGTTTTCAATTCTTTCTGTGAAAAAACAAAAAACAAATATTACCTCCCTTATATAGATTGGTTAAATTGCCCGAGTTGTATTCAAATCCGAATTGTATTTAAAGCACAACCTTCAAAATAATCTTTTCAGAAATTTACTTTTTTTGCAAATTATTAAATAAATAAAAAAATATTGATACAAGTTGCATCAACATATTAATGCAAAAAAATACACAAAATAATTCTTTTCTAAAACTCAAGCAAATTTTTAACACAAAAAAAATATAAACAGTATTCATTTCAACAATATTTATATGCAATATTCATTATTTCTTTTTCTCATTTTAGATATTTCAACAAAACAATTTTTCAATAACAACTGATTGGAAACTATGTGAAAACAATATGGCTATAAAATCTAATAAAAAATCCAAGGGAAAAATATCGTGTACGATGATTAAAATTGGAAAAAACCATAATAGTGAATCATTGAGTTTAGAGTAAATTACACGAAAAAAGCACAACAACAACAGCAAAACTACAATAACTAGAACAAAGGCATAATCAAAAAGTATTGCGAGAATAGAAAAAAAAACAGAAAATAATAACGAAGTAGTGGCTTTATTGGCACGTACATACATTATTTAGCCAACAATAGGCTCTCAACTGAAACTGAGCTAGAACAACATACACATACACACACATATTAATACACACACACATACAAATGTGGATTATGCACTTTACATACCATCAAACAAAAACATACAACAATAGCCTGATATGCCATGGCCCGAAACAAACTTATCAAAATAAAATCCAACACAACAACATCAACGGCTGCAGCATCAACATCAACAACAACGGTATTAGCAAAAATACCACAAATATCTATGAAAGAGAATGTTTTGCAACAACCACAGCCGCCAGAAAAAGAAGACCCTCAGCCACGTTTACATCAGCCATCCTCAGACAACAATATCTGCCATCAACCTTATCATCATCATTATCATCATCAACGTCCTCATCATCAAAAACAACAACAACAGCATCAATCCCATCATCATCGTCATCGTCAAAGACACCAAGAACCACACGAATGTTACGAAAGTCGTGTAGAAGAATCTCCTGCCGAGTATTGTCTATGCGGCGATAATACTGCCCAGAGTATTACTCTCTCTTTTAAAGTGAGAAGAAAATTTAAATGCTACTCACGATCTCCTAAAATTTCTCTCAATTTACCTCTCTTCGTAACTGTGAAACGCTTTCGTAGCATACCCTTGATACAATTACTTTGGCTTCTGTGCTGCCTCAGCAATATCTTTCACAAATCCATGGCCGAGTGTCCCAGTGTTTGTGAGTGTAAATGGAAAAGTGGCAAAGAGTCTGTTTTGTGCCTTAATGCTAATTTAACACATATCCCAGCACCGCTTGATGCTGGTACGCAAGCTTTAGATCTAACAGGAAACGAAATTGCCACAATACCCGATGACACATTTGCCGACGTGAATTTATTAAATTTACAAAAAGTATATTTAGCCAAATGTCGACTGAGATTAATAGAGCGTTACGCCTTCCGCGGTCTTATAAATCTGGTGGAATTAGATTTAAGCTATAATGCTTTGGCTCACATACCATCAGATGCTCTGGAGAGTGTAACGGAATTGAGAGAGTTAAAAATGAATGGTAATCCTATAATGATAGTTGGCAATGATGCCTTTAAGAGAATGCAACATTTGGTGAGATTAGAACTAAGTTATTGTCGTATAGAGCGTGTAGAAGTTAAGGCTTTTGCTGGCTTAGAGTCTAGTTTGGAATACTTAAAATTAGATGGCAATAAGTTGTCTGAAGTAAGATCGGGTACCATAACTTCCCTCTCCAATCTACATGGCATTACACTGTCACGCAATCAATGGAATTGTTCCTGTGCTCTGCGACCCCTAAGAGCCTGGATGTTACGAGAGAATATACCCTGTGGCATTCCTCCCGTTTGCCAAAATCCTCCCCGGCTGGCTGGAAAATCATGGGATAAAATTGACTTGGATGATTTTGCTTGTGTGCCACAAATTATAGCCACCGATACAACGGCACATGGAGTTGAAGGTAGAAATGTTACTATGAGTTGTTACGTGGAGGGTGTACCAGAACCATCTGTCAGATGGATGGTAAAAAATCGTGTCATTGCCAATTTAACAGCCAACGGCGATAGTCCGTCTAGTAGTCCCAGAACTGCAGCCGCAACTCAAGGACGCAAAACGTATGTAGTGAATATGCTACGTAATGCATCCAACTTAACCATACTTACAGCTGATATGCAAGATGCTGGTATCTATACGTGTGCAGCTGAAAATAAAGCCGGTAAAGTTGAAGCTTCCGTTACACTAGCTGTATCGAGACGACCCCCTGAGGCACCCTTAGGCTTTAAAGTTATTTTACTGTGTATATTCATAGCTCTGCTCTTTGTAGCTGGTTCATCCTTTGCTGCAGTATGTTTTTGTTCATTGCGACGTAAAAGGAAAATGCGTTTATGGAATACGATGCCGCAGGGTCGTACAGAAAGTTATGAAAAAATCGAAATGACTTCACGTATTGCAGGCGGCGTAGGTGGCATGGGGGGTGTTGCAACAAACAAACCGGATTTGGGTGGTAAAACTGGTATGCAGGAAACAAGCAAAAATGGCAATACACAGGGTCAAATATTTCATGATAATGAAAATGGCTATCTCTGTTCGGCCACAACGCCCTTAAATTGCGGTTCCGATGAGGGTGGTGATACGGGTGGTGCCATAGTCAATCCCAGTGGTGGTAGTTCGAAGCGTAATGGTGATTATCGTAATATACCTACCCATTGTGATGATGATGATAATGATCATATGCAACAGCATCAACATCAGGGATTAGGTGGTGGTAGTGGCAACAATCACAACACATATCAGCGCAGTCTACTGTTGGCTTCTACCACCGTACACAATGGCACTTTAACAACAACTACAACATCTTTGACAGCGCCCAGGTGGAAGACAAGTTCTGCCTTTCAATCATCAACTCCTCAGGATATGGCAGCTCATTTGGATGTTGGTGGTGGTGGCGTTACACATCAAACAGGAAAAGAGGATACAGATTTACACATACCACGGCTTATTGATATTGGGTAGGTATGATTTACTTTTTGGCATTCTGTAGTTCATTCAAGCACTATATTTTTGTGTTTTTTTTTTTAGTTCATTTTTTTTCCTTCCAATTTATTAACAATCACTATGTTTTATCACTGTGGTACACGATGATGATGATGAAATATAATGATATTTCCATGTGTAATTTTGAAATTCATTTGAAATTTGCAATTTGTAAAAGCTTTTTGTTGTAATAGACCTTGCAGCATATTTCTGTTTTTGTAGATTTAGTTGGTATAAAATACAAAATACAAAAAAAAATAGTCTCGAACACTGAAAGTAATGCACTAGAAATATGATGCTCTCGCATACATTAATAATGTTTTGTAAAAAAACCTATAGCTATAATTAGAGTGCAAGATAGTTAGATGAAGTGTTGTGTTATCTCTAAATGGTAAACGGTTATTGACTGCAGGCAGATTAACTTGAAATGATTTCAATTGCGATATGTTAATTAAGAATTGCAGTTGGTTTAACAAAACAACAACTTTTTGATGCCATTGAAATTGATCCGATTAACAGTTAGCAAGAAGCTTTTAAAGAAGGCAATTAAGAATGATTTTGTAATAGTTTGGTTTTTCCATTCAAATGGCAGGTTTTATTGTTGTTAAACTATACACAATGGCATAGATTGAAATTAAAAGCATTCAAAATTTTATTGCGAGAATCATAATTTTAATTAAGATTTTCTATTTCAAATTAAGAAATATTCATTTGATTAAGAATGATATTGTGTTGATTTATAATGATTCCAATCAAATGGCAGTTTTTATTGTTGATGAGCTTAAACCAATGATGGGTACCAATACCTTTTCGATACCAATACCCGTTAATACCAATTCAAATTGAAAACCAATACCAATTAAAAACCAATACTTTTATTTGTGCGATACCAATACCGATAAAAAACCAATACCGATTCCCCACTACCAATACCAATTAAAAACCAATACTTTTATTCTTCAAAACCAATACCAATAAAAAACCAATACCAATTCATTTTTTCTACTTTCGTATCGGTTTTGTTTCGGTTTTTTGTATTCTTATTTTCGTTTGTTTTAATTGTGACGTCAAACATTTTCTTTCCATCACATTATTAGGTTTTACCTGACTTAGGAATTGCAAAAGATGTTACATCGATCAGTAATCGTTTGCATGCAATGTCACATAACAAAAAGTAGTTAGCTACTTGAATTTTAAAAGCCATAAAAACATAAAAGAAATATTTTTTGTCACGGTTTTTATGACCCCTAATAAAAGTAGATCTTAAAAAATTTAGACCTTTTCTGTGATGAAATTTTTTCTTTTGCAAACATTGTTAATATTTGATATATGTACATTGAATGTCACTGCACTTTTCTTTGCGTTGTAAAAAAAATACTAATGTCCTTTTTTGGAAATTCCAAAATTTTAATCAAGCAGACGTTACAAAATTTTATGTCACAACACCAGAATCCAGAAAAAAATTTTATTGTTTTATTAGAGGCACAGTCATATTATATAAGAATTTAAGAACGCATAATTTGCAGTTTACACTTGCTATTTTTGAGAGTTTAAGGGCTACGTTTTTAAAAAATTATTTTTTCTGTATCCATTACGTTTTTTATTCTGTTACTGGTGTTTTGTTAAATAACTTGTTTAAGGTCGTTAAGGTCGTGTGAACCCCATATAAGAAAAAAATTTACCCATGTAATCGCAATTGGCAAAAGATCTAAAATCGAAAAAGGGGCCCTGCATGATAACCCATTTCGATCAACTTTTTCAAAAATATATTTATGTATGAAAAGGATGAAGTTCAGGTATATTTTGTTACAATTGTTAAGTCTCATCTCTTTGCAATTAAAAAATATCTCCCCTTGACCACCGGAATTTATATGTGCATTAAATGCAATGTGCATCAGCACAGAAATTGTTTCAAGCAAAAACGAAAAATTTGCATTTTATTAGTTTAGGCTTTTAATTTTTTTATTAATTAATATTAATTTTTTTTAGATTTAATTTATTATCAAATTCCTCTAATTGAAACATTTTGAAACTATTTATTTTGAAAATAACGAAATAAATTAATAAAAATATAGTGTCACTTTATGGTAATAGAATAATGAGCTAAAGTTACATAATTAGCCCCCAGGCTTTTCTGTAATAACGGAACATTAAATTTTTTTTTACAAGAGTTTTAAGATCAGCCGGTGCTAATTTTACTATATAGGTACCTTTTTCCAAAAAAAAAATGAATCTTTGTCCAAAATGAGTTAAGTATGTACTATTAAGTTTTAAGTTTGACTTAATTCTGAATGCAAATACTGCTAAAAAAATATATTTTTTTTAAAAGGGGGTTTTCAAAAAAAAAACATCCCTCACGCAAAAATTCGACTCACTCTCTAGACACTCACTCAGAATTTTTCAAATCACAATCACGTGATTTAAATGAAAATCACTTTTTTGAGTCACGCAAATCACGGGACCAGCGACCATCTTCAATTCAAATACATAAACAAGAGACAAGTGTCTTTTCATTTGTTTAATCTATAACATCTGTAAATTTTATTTAAAATGAAGTGTCCACCCATGAAAAAGTTTCCTTGTAGGTCTGAATCCAAAAAGTTTCAAGGCACTTATTTATTACCTTAATATAGTCACTTGACTTAAATGAAAATCACTCTATAACCAAATGATTTAAATGAAAATCACTCACGCTCACGTGAATCATAACATCTGTAAATTTTGTTAAAAATGAATTGTCCACCTTGAAATAGTTTCCTTGTAGGTCCGATTTCAAAAAGTTTCAAGTCACTTATTAATTACCCTTATATACAGTGTTCGAAAAAAAACAGTACGTTATTAAACGTTCCGTTCCAAGAACACATTCACTAAAGAGTTTTTTAGTGGTTGTGAAGGTGTTCGCAAACAGAATTCCGAACGTTATGCCTGCGAGTTGAAGAACAGAAACTTTACGATAACGTACCGAACTAGGTTAGAAACAAAATAAAGTTCTATATGGTTTGAATTGAGAAAGGTGTGAAAGAAAAATTTATTTTTCTAAAAATTTAAGACATCCTGGTTCGTTTTTTACTAGTTTCATATAATCCAGTTATTAGTAATCATCATTCGTCCTCCTCTCCTTCATCAACTCTGATCTAAGTACTTATTTTGCAACCTTGCCAGAACATGGTCGATATTTTGTAGACACAAATGTTAGGTGTTGCCATTTTCCAAAGATACTATATTGCCACTTAGTGGTAATAAAGTTCTTTTAGTGTTCTGTTTGCGAACTTTTGAGAATTTTTTTTTTTAAATTTAAAATGGCGATATCTCGAAAACTAAGCAAGATAGAGCAAAACGGAGCACATTTTTGGTTCTTTGGATCTCAATAGTATCGCTAGGCCTCTACACATGGGTAGACCCCATTGGGTCCTTATTTTGAATCTAAAAAAGTTAGCATTCCGGGAAATTTAAAAATGCACATATCTCGCTAAATACTGCACACGATGAAAAGTCTAAAAGCATTTTTGTGAATCTTGTCTCGTAGTACATGACCGCTTTTAGACTTTATGTCGTGTCGGCAGTATTTAGCGAGATATGTGCATTTTCAAATTTCCCGGAATGCTAACTTTTTTAGATTCAAAATAAGGACCTAATGGGGTCCACCCATGTGTAGAGGCCTAGCGATACTATAGTAATCCCAAGAACCAAAAATGTGCTCCGTTTTGCTCTATCTTGCTTAGTTTTCAAGATGTCGCCATTTCAAACTTAAAAATTTCTCAAAAGTTCGCAAAAAGAACACTAAAAGAACTTTATTTTGTTTCTAACCTAGTTCGGTACGTTATCGTAAAGTTTCTGTTCTTCAACTCGCAGGCATAACGTTCGGAATTCTGTTTGCGAACACCTTCACAACCACTAAAAAACTTTTTAGTGAATGTGTTCTTGGAACGGTACGTTTCGATAACGTACGGTCGCTCCATATTTCCGTACAGAACACTAACGTACCGTACGTTAGAGTTTTTTTCCAAACCCTGCTTATATAGTACTTAATTTAAATGAAAATCACTCTATAATCGCGTGATTTAAATAAAAATCGCTCACGCCTGAATCACGTGGTTTTTTGAGTCACGCAAATTACGGGACCACAGACCATATGTGATTCAAATACATAAACAAAAGACAAGTTTCTCTTCATTTGTTTCATCTATAACATCTGTAAATTTTATTAAAAATGAAGTGTCCACCCTGAAATAGTTTCCTTGTAGATCCGATTTCAAAAACTTTCAAGGCACTTATTTATTACCTAAATATAGGCTTATATTCTGAATTTCCAAAAAATCGGTTAGCATTTACGACCTGTGGAGACTTTTTGCCAAAAAACCTACCATCTCGCCCCAGTGTGCACTGTGGGGCGGACAGAAGGACGACTTACGTTAAATTAATTAATATTAACGACAAAACCTTTTGCATACAAATACCAAAACCGATATAAGATAAATACCAATACCTATTAAAAACCGATACCGATTCGAGGCTAAAACCAATACCAATACCCAATACCTAAATAATTCAAAACCAATACCGAAACCTATACCAATTCAACAAAAAATGAAAACCAATACCTATACCAATACTAATATAATTTTAAAAACCAATACCAATACCAATACTTTTATCGAATTGGTACCCATCCTTGGCTTAAACACAATGGCAGAGATTTTCTGCATGGCCATCTTCCATTGAAATTAAGAGCTTTCAAAGTTTTATAGAAAGAATAATAATTGAAATTAAGATTTTCAATTTAAGAAATATTCGTTTCATGTTTAGATTTTTCATTTGATGTCGAAAAGTGAAGTAATTCAATTGAGATTTCCACTTGAAATTGAGAAAAAAACAAGTGAGAGTGTTACATTCGGCTGTGCCGAATCTTTTATCTTTTTGGTGAGAGACATTAGGGGCACCTTCTTATGACATAAGAACGTCGAATTTGCTTAAGAAAAGTACAAAAAACCCTTATGTTGGTTTATTTCTCTAAAGGGGAATTTTTTTTCCCCTTGGTCCGATTTTGCCCATTTCTAAACTTTACATGCCTAGGAATATAAGACATATTTCATACTCTACAGATTGACAGATGGACAGACGGACGGACATTGCTAGAATTTCTTAAAATCGATCACTGATCTATAAAATATATACTTTATAGGCTCCTAGACCGATATTTCGATGCCATACTGTGGTTGGAGGTTTTAAAAACAATGAAGTGGATAATGAATGACTAAAATTTCGAAATTAACATAGAATTGGTAACTTTAGCTTAAAAACTATATTCATTACAAACCGATTCCCAAACTTGCAAATAAAGCATCATAATACCTTCCAAAGCTTTTAGGTGATAATAAGATTTAGGTTTTAAGTGGCAGCTAACGCTTCACTTCAGCACTCACCGACTTTTAGGTCCGTTTAACTGGAAATGGTGTAGTAATGTATGGTTTTTCTTAAACTCGTCGAAATATCATCATACATGTTCACCTTAACAAACTGATTCCACAAGAAGACTTCTGGAAATTGAACTGGGCCACTGCCTTGTAAAAATCTACTTTCGAACTCGAAAACTAGAAATGGCCCTCAGATATGATCAACCGGTCCGGTAAGAACTTGTTCTTTAACTCGAAGACAAAGCAACGATATACCCTGATTCCGCAGGAAGTGTTATAGAAATTGAACTCGGCAACCGGCCTTGTTAAAAATGGTTTTCAAACTCGAACACTATAGCCTTCATTATTGAATTCCCTTTAGAGCTATTAGGAAGGAAAATGTTGGCGTTAAATCTAAAGCTTCACGTCAGCACACAAAGTATGAAAGGTCCGTTGTTATACTACTTGAAAGACTTTATAAAGTGGTTACAACGTTTAGTGTTAGAAAACACAAATTCTGAGGTTCGATACGAAATACTCAATCGAAAAATAAGCAGGAAACTCTGACATAATACGAGTGTAAGGAGAACAATCTGCTAACTTACTTTCAACAAAAAAGAAAATC
Organism: Pegoplata infirma; assembly: GCA_963921195.1. Lineage (NCBI taxonomy): Eukaryota > Metazoa > Arthropoda > Insecta > Diptera > Anthomyiidae > Pegoplata > Pegoplata infirma. The sequence goes on along the minus strand of OY992537.1, from coordinate 7,957,753 downwards.
GATTAATCACTGACGTGATCACGTGTCAACACAAAATGACGGGAATGTTTCGCTGACTCCACTGTAGAAGATGTTATAAACGCAATACAGATGAAACAGTTTAACACATCGTGTGCAAATGGGAATGGTGGTTGGAAACATTATTAGCAAAAAACAGTTCGCAACACGGGGAAACACGTTGTATCCTCGTCGCGGAAGATCTATGTGGTTTGCTATATACCAGGTGGTCCATGCGACATGTCTAATTTAATATCCCACAACTTAACCTATGAGGTGGGGTGTATTGCCACCCGAGAGGTCATCAAATGACCGAGAGATTATGGTCATTAATGTATGTGTCACAAGGAATCAAATCTCAGAAAACTCAGATGAATTACGGGGAATGAAATCATTGAAGTTTACCGTCATCCTTACAGCTGTTGCAACCTCATGTCGGTTTCAAAATCGAGTTTTAGTTTCTGTAACTGATCGGTTAGGATTTTACATCCAATCTATTTGGTTGCAGAGCTGTTCAGTTGGAATTCGATTTCAGTTTAAGTTATCCTCTTTTTTCTGTGCTGCAAAACAGTGATATTTTTTTTTGTAGTGTTGAAAAGTCAATTTCTGTTTCAGTTGGAGTTGTCCCTCACTTTGTTACGAGGACTTGCAGATGTTGTGTCTACACAACCAGGCGTCAACGTCTTTTCGGCATCCATTCCAAGAAAATTGGACTTATTTCAGACGCTAGTTGTAAAAGATGTTGTTCACCAGGAGTAGATGAAACGATGGAACACATACTTTGTCACTGCCCAGCGGTGACAAAGAGTCGCCGCTCCATTACTAGTCAGATATTGGACCAAAAGGTGTCGATGGGACACCGCCACGCCTAACATAACCGGTCCATCTTTTCTTGTGTGGAGGGGAAGCATTAAAATAGTTTGGTTGTGGTTTCAAAATGCCCAGATTTTTCTTGAGTTCCTACCACTTTAAACCTTTACACATCTATGGTTCAGTAACCTTCAAGCAACTCTAAGGCCCTAGTCAACAGTCAGCTCTTTCTTCAAACTTAAGTACCTGACTTTACAATGTGAACCAATTATAAACAAACACCGACAAATTGTGATAAGGTGCTAATGCGTGAAAAGATTGTGTATGGGCAAGGCCCACAAGGTTAGGTTCTTTCATTCCTGAAGGAAGGCAAATGTTTCTGGTTGTTTGGCATGCGGGCAAGAGCAATACGAGCTCTTCCATCCAAGCTCTGTTTAGGGATGATCGGATTACTCCTAACCCGGAGCATAAGGGCAATATTATGGCTGAAATTTTTGCCAACAACTCTTTATTACCTGCGAAAATCCAACCGCTGCTAGGACTACCTGGAGTATCATGTTCTATGCCCAACATATTCTTCATGATGTGCGGACAAAAATGTTCTCGCTAGGCTCAACATGAACAAATCTCCGGGGCCGGATGGTATTCCTGCACTTGTATTGAAGAAATGTTCTACGAAGCTGGCTAGTCCTTTACGAAATATTTCACATCATGCGGGTATATTTCCCTCTTGCTGGAAAGTGGGTAATATTCAACCAATCCCAAAAAAAGGGGGAAGTCTAAATCATGACAAACATGAATGATAATTAAATATTGTGGTTGGTAATTTCTTAAAACTTAACGTTCCGCATTAACTTAAAATGTTGGGATATATAATTTTTATTTGAACATCGTAACTGAATTTTCTGTTCATAAAAAATAAGGGTTAATTAAGGTAACACATTCATTAGTTAAAGTTGTTACAACGTCACTCGATTTCGGTTGTGACATTTCCTTATGGTAGTGACATTCAAATTTTTTATATCAGTAGGACTCTGCATGGATCTCAAAGACTTTGTGGTTAAACCTTTACATTTTTTGTATGCCATTTTAAGGAGTATGTCCCAAATGTTCTTTGACGTATAGTTTTATTTGCAATTTCTTATACAGGAAGTTGTAGTAGCTCCATCAGAGAAGCACAATTCAGTGAAACCTCAAAAAAATTAGGAAAATATTATTTTCCCTTTCTTCTTTTAAAACAAAGTATCTAATTTAAGCACAAAATTTTCTTTAACAGTTTCCTTTTAAATTATTTAAGTTTGAGCCTTTCATGTATATTTGTGTCAAATATTATATTGCGTGCTGTCACTAATTAGAAATAATGTCATGTTTCGTTTACATTCTTACCTTTAAATCCAACAGAAGCCAAAATAATTTCACACCAGGAAAAGTTTTTATATCGAATCACTTTCCAAAACGCAACATAAGAAAAGTCTAAGTTAGGTTTGTATAAATGACGTCAATTCTAAAACAAAACTTTTTTTAAACGGCATCCAGTATTTGGTATGAAGACATTTATTCTACTTCATCATCTCTATTGCTTTTTAAGATTATGATATGTCTATTAAAAGTAAAAGTTCTAAAACAAAGATAGCCATGCAAAATCTACTTATTTAGTCATGACTTTTTATACCTTACACAGAAGTCTGTGAAGTAGGAAGTAATGAGTTTTTGCTGAGATTTGTGACTTCCCTAAATATTGGTCCGAGACACATCTATAAGTAACCGATATCTTAAACAAATTCTGTAGACTAATCGTCATCGACAACCTATGCCATTGGGGTTTTGTTAAAAATTCCGCTTTGTTATAAGGGGTGGTCCAATAACAAGTATCTTTTTAAAAATGCAATAAAATGATCAATACTCAACTTTTTTTGGAATGTTATGGCTTTATTTGAAAGAGCAAACATTCCCGTTTTTTATGGCAAACGACTTCATTGATGCGTTCTCAGCTTGCTCCGCTGTATCGCGTTGTAGCGCAATACTGCGCTGCCAAACTGCACGTTTTTCGAAAGAAGTTTTTAACCGAAATAAGGCACTCAAATGAGGTTATGTTAACAAACAAATTGCTACATCTTGGGATCGGAAAACTCGAACGGTATTGTAAAGAATCCAATTCATCTATAGGAAGCAACAGATTTGAGTATCAGCATCATTTCACAATATTTTCAAAAATACAGCTGAAAATCCCATTTTCGTCAAAGATGAGCGCTACAGAGCCATGATTACCGACTTTTTGTTGACCCTAATAGAATATATCAACTTGGATGACATTTATTTTCAGAAGGATGTCGCAATATGTCCCATAGTCCATCAAACAATCGATATTTTGCGCACTTAGTTCGGAAATCGTGTTTTTAGCCATATTCGCGGTGACAATTGATCACTTCAGAGCTGCCGATTAAAACTTTTAGAGACTTTTTGGTCTCGTTAAAGATTCATGCAACATGGGAAATCCATAAATGTTTTAGGCCCTTTCGACGAATATCGTTCAAGACATTCGTGAGATAGAACCAGAAACATTAGAAAAATGGGTGCCGAGGATGAGCTACTGCGGAGCTAACCCAGGCAGCCGCATGAATGAAGCCGTTTGCCATAAATAATGGGAATATTTGCTCTTTCAAATAAAGCCATAAGGTTCCAAAACTATTGAGTATTGTTCATTTCATTGCATGTTTAAAAAGATACTAGTTATTGGACCACCCTGTATATCTTTGCAGTGGAGAATGCTTCCAAGAGTACCATATGGCTGACGGAGCTTGGAAATATAAAGAGGGATGTAAAGAGGAATGACGGCGACATTTGAAAATTGCGGAACTTTTCATAAAAGACCATATCTTTAAAATGAAGTACAGAATAATTCCAACACAAGTATTTATTAGGACCCGGGTAAAGTTATTGAATACGTAATAAGTTGAAAAAAAAAAATCTTTAAAATATCGAAAGTCAGTACTGTATGGCGACCGAATGCCGTCGCAAAAGAGCACATAATATCTGAAAGTCAGGTTGCACTGAAACCTCTTGTTCCTCATGACGTGTCATCCGGACGGTCACTAACTGCGTTAGAAACCCTTAACGAAAAAGGGCGAAATAATGACCCACTCCTTGTGTTGATTGTTGGGAGTATTTTGAGGAAAAAACTTAAAATACGGAGTAAATCTAAGTTCATGGAATACTGAAACTTTTGCGCTAGACAAAGGAAGAAGAAGAGATTCATAACTGCTTGGACAAAATAGAATCCCTGAAAGCAACAAGGACAAAAAACGTCTGGACCCTAGAGTGGATTCTAGGTTACGAGGGTCATACGGGGAGTGAACGTGCAGATTGTCTCGTGTCTCATGTTTGCTGGCGACCATTCATTACCCTAAACCCATTCTTTGATCTTCCATCGGGAGATGTTAGGAAAGGTTCTCTAAATAAGTTTATGGTACACTGGAATTTTTCGATGGCCAAAGGCAGGCGAAGAGATAATAACTCTATCCAGCTCGGTAACAAAACCGCTACTATTCCAGACCAGAAAAAAAACTCAGGATACCAACGTTCTTCCTAGTTTACGTTAGGATGTAAGTGGCTGCTGATGCTTTACATCAGCACACATAGACTCTGTGGTCGGATGTGATACCACGGGACAGTAATGGGGTTCCGCTAATAGTCATTGCCGATAAACCAATTTGAGCTCCTTACGAAATTAATAATATATTGAATTTTGACATCCAACAACTTAGAAAGATCGTGCAGCTCCCTAAATCTTAGTGAAGCAAGTCTCTGACCAGAAAGTACCTGGCAATGGCAGATAAAGTGTTGTATAGTTTTCAACCCCTCTTAATCTACATTCGAAATCTCTCCTCTTGGAAGCAATATCAGCTTACTTGTGTATTTCTTATTACGAGAAGGCCAAATCTATCGTGTAGTCTTACACTTACATTCATGGGCCCATCTCTTATAAGTCACCAACCCTGTTGGAGGCTGTGGTCTGTGAATTAATCCAGTAAATTTTTTCACAGATGGATCGAGGCTGCACGAACAAGTGGGCGTTGGAGTCTTTTCGGATGAGCTTGGGTTGATCCTGGCTCGAAGAATGTCGGATCATTGCAATGTTTACCAGGCACAAATCGCTACCTCAAAATACGAATGTCGTATGTAGCAAAACTCAACTTTTCAGGAGACTCTTTTTAATGTTTAACATCAAATATCTTCAAAATGGTTAGATGGATTTTCTCCAGTTTTGGACTGAGTATAGTTTAAGTATTAAATTTTCATATCCCTAAGCCAAAATTACTGTAGTTATAATAACACAGAAGTTATTAGCGTTTTGGCTTTAGAATACATTTGTCGTATGTTACATTTTTTAAACATAAAGTTAATTTCTTTGAACATACGACAAAAAGCATACTGGAAATATATAATTTAATAAAGAAAAATTACAAAATTTTGTATTTAAACCTTAAGGAAACCATTAAAAAAAAATATAATTAATTAAGTATCGGAAATTATTACAACAAAAAAATCTTTATTCAACAAATAATAAAATTAATACCAACAACTTCAAATTTTTTTAACAATATGTACAGTATAAAAATATGTATTTTTGAATAATTCTTCATAAAAATTCCAATCACTCTCTGCGTTAAAACCATCATTATATAATGATATCTGATAATACATAAAAAGATATGATTTTATCCCAAGAAACAGGCAATCTCCAAAATCGCCCTTTTTATCACTTTGTTCTAAGTAGTTACCAGGGAAGTAATATTTTTTGAACCGATTTGCCCGAAACTTAAGATGTATTCAAAAAAGGAAAAAATGGCGAAAAAATCATTTTTTTTGTTGGAGTTTTGTGTAATTTTTTCTTAAGAAACTATATGGGATTTAATACCTATCGAAAGGTGGTAAAACCTTGTAAAAATTCGTCTTCGTTAAATATTTTGTTCACGAAAATATGTAAATTTTAGGAGTATTTATGTGAAGACATAGACCATATTAATATGAAATGTTCTTTACTAAATTTAAGTCGAAATGTATTTTTTCCCTTAGACGATATTGATGTTAGTTTGGAATTTTTCCGAAGGTCCACACTGTTTCATAAGGTGGCAACAAAGTTTTTGAACACACCCCAACGTAAGAATCGTCTCTATTACATCTATTTTAAGTTTCAGGCGAATCGATTCATAAATGTTGGAATAATTCCCTTGTTAGTATAAAAATGTATGACATACAACAATTGTATTTTCAATTGAAAAAAAAACTTTGCCTACAAAAAATGTCGTATGTCCATTATTTGTGCACATACGACAAAATACATACTCAAAACGATAAAATTTTGTTACATACGACAAAATGCATTCTGAATATTTCAGAAACTATAAGGTCTATGAAGGAACTGATAACACCATTAGAAAGAGCGTGCGAAATTAATCATGAATATATTATAATCTCAAAACCGTAAAAAATGACATACGACATTCGTATTTTGAGGTAGCGAAATGCTGGCAATAAAAGAAGTGGCAGACTGGTTGAGCTGCAATGTGTTGTCTACTACTGCAGCCAAAATCTATTCTGACAGTCAAGCAGCGGTCAAGTCCCTGGAGTCAATGTTTCTGAAATCAATATCCTCCCCTAACTGCCGCACGTCTTTAAATGAGGTAGCCAAGCAGTTTGGCATACGACTCATATGGGTCCGAGGGCACAGATATATTCCCGGCAATTGCAAAGCTGATAAGCTTGCAAGACTGGGAACTACCTTACAGGTTCCCACAGAAATGGAATGTGTTGGTATACCTCTAGAAAGCAGCATGCAAAAGCTAAGGTTTTGTTCCGCGACGAAGACTAATCAAAGATTGCCAAGTGGATTGGCGTGTGAGACAACACGGCAGATTATGTCTTCTCTTAATCGGAAGTGCACAAGCGAGCTGATATCGCATCCAAGAGGAGAGATTTCGACATTTGTCTTATAGGCAAGCACGGCCACTGTCTTATAGGGAAGCACGCAGAGCGGTAAAATGTGCCGTCGAATGAGTTTTGCTGGAGTTGCATGGATGAAGAGGAGCTGGAAACAATCTAACACTTCATCTGCCATTGCCCGGAACTTTTTGGTCAGAGACTTTCTTCACTGGGATTTGGGGAGCTCCACGATCTTTATGATTTGTCGGATGACAAAATTTAATGACTAAGGAGTTTCATAAAAAGCTCAAATTGGTTTAAGGACAGGGACTAGTAGGGAAACCTATTATAGTTCCGTAGTATCAGAACGGACATCACAGTCTACGTCTACAGCATTACCTGACCCTGTTGGAGCCTGTAATGTAGAACCCAGTCTTGCAAACTCATCAGCCTTGCAATTCTCTGGGTCGTCTCGATATAAGTCTTATGTCAACCTGCTTTTCCGTCTCATTTGAAGACGTGTGGCAGTTAAGGGCAGATCTTATTTTCAGAAACATTGACACCAAGGAACTGGACTGCAACTTGAATGCCAGAGACACTTAATTAATTTCCTGTATTTCTGTCTGGTCAACATTGCAATAATGTGGCAATCTTCGAGCTACGTTCAACCCAAGCACTTTCGAATAGACTTCAAAGCCCACTTGTTCGTGTAGCTTCGATTTATCTGTGTTAAAATTTAAAGAGACTCCTGGACTGCGATCACGTAAAACGATAGTTAACTATCGTCGATTTTTGGAGCCGTGTTGCTTCTAAACTAATCAACATATTTCCAATTTTTTTAATGTTTCTGGATTAGACAACACTCTTTAATAATTTAATAAAGAAAAACTCTCAAATTTTCCTTCAAAACGATATGTATTTTGATGTCGTTTATGCATCGTCTATCGTTTTACATGATTAGCCCCCAGTATTCTGAATGTCCCTCATCCAAGACTCCCTGGATGGTATAATAGTAGTAAAGGGGAGCTCAAAAATGTTCGCTGAGGGAGCACAGTCTACAATTTGTGGTAGTGTTATCTGTTTTAAAATCGTGCTATAACCAAAATCACTGCTCTTCCATTGAAGTTCTACTTAACTAGATATTGAAACATACGTTACTGCATAAGGGAAAGAAATGTGTCTGACACGGACACTTGCAGACCCTGCAAGATAGAGGAGGAGACAGTAGAATATATTTTTCGACATCTGGAGGGACACTTTATATCTCCGATTTACATATTCCCGACTTTATTAAATTCCCGCTATACACTAGTATAGGGTATTATAAGGTCGGTGTTTACCAACTGCACATTATTTCCTTAATTATTTAGTTTTTTACTTAAAGTATGTAATCTTAAAAGATAACAAAATCAATCTGAAGGTCAAAATAATTTCATTTCTTATTTAAATATTTCAAATGAAGTTCAATATTATATGTACGTTCGTACCACTGTGTTTAGTATATTTTATTGCACATGTTGTTTCCAGTTTTCCGTTTTTCACTTTATTTTTTGTAAATTTGTTTTTTATGTTTTTGTAGATTACTCGAAAAATCATGGTACTACTAATCACTATCACAATCACTAAATCCAAGGGGTATGTGTCAAGTCTGTCACACAGTTTAAAACATTCAGTTGTACGTTACCATCCATCGTTCGTTACAGAGTCTCGCACTCACACAGTGTGTACTTTGTGTAAAAAAAAAATGATGAAGAAGAAGAACAAGATGATGAGAAAAAAATTAAGAAGAATCGTATGTAAGTTTGTATACTTTTTTTTTTTTGATTTGTTTTGTGTTGTATGTGTTTTCTCTATGTTTGTGTCAATGTTATGTCTGTCTGTGCTTGTGCCACTGTGTGTGTGCGTGTGCCATATGTTTTTCTTTTGTTTTTTTATGTTATTACAACACCCTAAGCCTCACTTGCTATCTCTTTTGCTCACTTACACTTTATATTTTATAAGTCTCTAGTGTATTGGTAAGACTGTATTTTATATAGAGTGTGTGGAAGTGACTGACTGAGTGTGCAAGTGAGTCTGTGTGGATGTTTGTGTAATAATGCATGCGATTCTTCTTTGTTTTTTTTGTCTGATTGTTGTCATCTCTTACACATCACTTGTAACAACACTACTACTACAACTATATGTACAAATACAACTACATACTGCTACTACAAATACACTTGTTTTATAGTTTTTTGCCCTTGTTGAGATTATTATGGCTTATACTTGACACTTTTTTTTATACATACATTTTTTTTAATTTTTTGTTTTCGTTATGTTTGAACATATTTGTACAAGTGTTTCTTTACCTTCCGTTTCCGCTTGTTCCTGTGACACCCACGCACCCAACCACCCAGCATCTTCATCATTTCTTTTCGCTTTTGTCACAATCAAATTTCAAGAGTTGATTCTTAGAAGGGGTTAAACTTAAACTATAAGAATATGAAAATTCTGAACTTAACTTGAGCAGAAAACAACACACACTAATGATGTGCAAAAATACTAGAATAAGTTTCTCTGTATACGTTCTCCTTCATAATTCAAGGGTTTTTGTTAATAAAAACTATATTTGTTAAATATACTTAAAAAAAAAAAAGAATGAAAGTATGTTTGCCAGTATTCAAGGACTTTTCCTTCTCATCATTTTATTGTTTATCTTAAAACAATGCGTTTTTTACAAGACATTTTCCTAGCTCTTTCACTCATACAGAGAGTTTGAAGCCATCTATCCCTAACAAACATCCATCTATCATAAGTCTTGAGTTTTAGTTTTATTATCGTCACAAAATTTAATTCATCTCAACTCTTTGGTTTTCATCTTTTGTCTTCTCCTTAACTTATACATTTCTTTCTTTTGCCAAACAATTCATTTTAAAGGATTTTCTTCATGTTCTAGTTGTGCGTAAGTAGTTGGATAAAGTTGTGGTTTGGGTTGAAGAATATGAATAAATGTATGATCTGGGTTTTTTCACCCACCCTTACCCTGAGTGTGGTAAAAAAAACTTTACTAATTTGTTTAATCCATTTAATTTATGTGCTCTAGTTTTATTTTATATGGCAGATAATACTTTTAGCATCTTTTAAGTTGTTTTCTTAGCTTTTTTTTCTATTCTTGTTAAATGTTGGATGTTATAGAAGTGAGAGGTTGATAATTTGATACCATCATGCTAAATAAATTTGTTGATTAACTTGTTTTAGTAAATGCGTAAATGTTTCAATACCATGTGAGGAAAAGAACCGGTCCTGTGACCGGTTCTGAAACGGTCTAAAGTGACCAGGACCGGTCACAGACCAGAACTTTTCCTAATAAGCGACCTGTCACTTTAACATGGCTTTGTACTAGGACGTGATTATTTGATATCTAGTGATATGTCCCAGACCTTGTATCAAATAACATATTACAGGTTTTACCTTAAGCAAAATGTCACCAAACTAGCACTAATGGACATTAGACCGGGTCGAAAAAAAAAGTTCCCACTGTGCGGGCTTTATTTTAAAGCTTACCTCGAAAAAGTTCCATAGCCAAAATATTAGATTTTTAGGTCGCGATTTGGTACCGCCGAAATCGTTTTTTGTTCATAGCTTTGTCATTTGATGTCCGATCGTTGTAAAAAAAAATTTGTTTGAAAGTCCTCAGCGAGTACTAAATTTGACCCATATCTGGTTTTGACCTCTGAGGTCATCTTCGTGTTATAAGTGTTAGTTTCTCAGCTTTCTACCCACCTAAATGATCTTTATTTTTCCATTAAATTATAGCATTAAATAATTCATGAAATTCTTCCCTTAGAAGTACCCTCTTAAATTAATTAACAAAAAAGTTACATTCAATTTTAAATTTCCATAGAAAAAGATTTAAAACACTTGTTCGTATGTATTTAAATACAAACTAAAAAAATTAAATATAGTTTAAAGGCATAATAACAAGTGTTTTTTCTAATTTTCTTTATATTGTATATGAAAATCTTAAATCAAATGTAACTTTTTTGTTAATTAATTTAACAGGATACTTCCAAGGGAAGGATTTTATGATTTTCTTAGTGCTATAATTTAATGGAAAAATAAAAATCATTTAAGGGGGTAGAAAGCTGAGAAACTAACACTTATAACACGAAGATGACTTCAGAGGTCAAAACCAGATATGGGTCAAATTTAGTACTCGCTGAGGACTTTCTAACAAATTTTTTTTTACAACGATCGGACATCAAATGACAAAGCTATGAACAAAAAACGATTTCGGCGGTACCAAATCGCGACCTAAAAATCTAATATTTTGGCTATGGAACTTTTTCGAGGTAAGCTTTAAAATAAAGCCCGCACAGTGGGAACTTTTTTTTTCTCCTTTATGGTCGACCCAGTCTAATGGACATATAACTAGGGTGACAATTATTTTCTGAGCTTAAATCAGTACGCCCAAGTTTTTATGTTTTTTTCTAGAAATAACTCTCTAAAATTTTTTTCACTGATGTTTTTTCAACACTAAAAAATTTCGGTTAAACTTACTTGACCTCAAGTATTTTGAGTAAAAACAACTGCAAAAAAACAACTGCAAAAAGCAACTGTTGTCGTTATTTTGCAGAAAATTTAGTTGATTCTAACGACTTCATTTGAATGTTTTGATCGTTTCAGTGCAGAAAATATAACAAAATTCCACGGGTTTTGAGAATAAGAAAATACCTCCGATTTTGAAGACCTTTTCCGTAAGTTTTGACAACTTTTCCTGTAAGAAAACTTAACAGCTAATAAGCACGTGTTTTTTTAAAGGCCTTGATTTTCTGAGCGCTTTTTCGAATAAGCTCTGATGACATTACCTCATCTAAAATCTCAGAATCATTTGGATTCATGCAATTTACTTCATCTTTCCAAAAATATAAAAAATCCATCGGCCCATTAATTTTTGCGTTAAGGAACCTCTTGATTCACGAACTCTAATCTCTTTAGAATAAATTCATTATAAATTATCTCATTTTCAGACTTAAATTATAAAAAACAACTCTGACGACTTATATTATGGAAATTCATGTTTTTGTACAGAATTTTCAAATAAAATTATTTTTTAAGTTGAAATGCTCAAAAATCAGTACAATCAGTACATATTTTAAAAAATCAGTACAAATCAGTACAACGTTTTTTGATCAGTACACGTGATCAAAAATCAGTACATGTACTGATCAAATCAGTACGAATGGTCAGCCTACATATAACGGAACTTACCCACTCTAGTTAACTCGTCTTGCAATCAGTTGTTTCCTTGACCCTTTTTTACTTACAGCTGTCGTATTTTAACCAGTAACAGGAGAGACACTTTCGGATGAACTGGCTCATGTTTACCCACAGGGTAGTTCATAATTATGTATGCTACTTATTAGCAATCATCAAAATAATTTTAATGGAGTAATTCTTATATTCCGCCTTAAATTAACTCTCGAAAAACCAATGATCTTAAGACAACCTTTTATCGTTGAGGTGTCGACAACAATCAGCGGCTGTGCTATGAGTAGCGCCACGGACATCGCTAGAGGAGTCACACAATTTTATTCCATTTGGTTTCCTGTTTCATTTTATGTTGTTCCCAGTGCTATTCCATTCCATAAAAGCCTGAATATATAGGGCACCCCATCTCAGGCACAGAAGATCATTATGGTCTTTGATCTTATCTAATCTAATCTAAATTCCATTTGGTTCCATGTAATTTTCATTGATTAAGGACCAATTTCTCGTATCTTAATCACTTTTTGTCTCGTTAGAATCGGAATTTCCAGCTTTTGGTTTGTAACACAACAGGGGCAAGATCTGGGATCAAACTACTTGCAGCAATGAACCACCCATAAAATTGAATTGTCACATACATTCGAAATGAATTTTAATTTTCGTCAGGGTCCATGACATATATACCATAAACATATATAAACTTCCTTCAATTAGTTGACCTGCTAAGTGCTGCCCATTAAGCTCTTCCCAGAGAAATACTGTGGGGACCTTAACAGCAATCATGCCTCTGGTGGTACGCCGCCGACGACGAAAATAGTACGCATCTTGCCAAATGATCTTAAAGATTCAACTCTTATTCGAGGCAAAAGATGGTTGTATCTTTTACTCCGCTTGATGGAATAGAGACTCTAACTCTGTGCTTTGCTTCGCATCACCTGCCAACGACAAGCCTCTAACTGCATAGATGTCTATACTTTCCAATTTCTCGTAAAGCAAACACAGGCCCGACATCATCAATATCGGTGTGACAATATCCATCGTAAGGTCCACTCCTAGGACCCGATGGAGTTTCAAAAAAGCTGACTAGTCGAAATTATCTTCTAAACTCGAATGCGACATCGAATTTAAACCTCTAACCGTAAAAAACTACGAGCGATTTTTAGGTCTGGTCACTGCCATAGGGCAAAGATTTAATTCCATGCTTGAATGAGGACCAAAAACCGAGAAACAGCAGACGAACTCATAAGAAACCTTGACGACGCTAGAAATTACAATGGTCTTACTCCGTATCCCACATATACATCTAGCGATAGAATTTTTAACGTATTCTTAAAGGAAACTAACAGTAAGACTAGAAAGCTCAATACCGGTCTTTTTCAGAGTTTAGTCCTCGCTCGTGTCCTCTTTAACATCTACCGCCATGATATGCCTTCCCGCAAGTTTAATAATCTGCTGAAATCGGACTTGTCAAAAATCTCCTCATACTGCAGTAAATGGAGACTTAAACTTAGCGTTGCGAAGACAGAAGTATGTTGCTTCCATCTAACACTTAAAAATGCGAACATAAAACAGTTAATAAACCCCTTCACTCTGCAACATAACTTTACCCCTAAATATCTAGTCATTACCTTGGACAGATCGTTATCGCGTAGATTAATATCTGAGACCTTGGATTAATATCTGAGACCTTGAAGACCGCGTCTGTTAAATGGCTACCACTGCCAGCGAACCTGCATTCTCCTTCTCTTTGAAGATAACAGGATCTTCTCCGAGAGTTTAAAAGAAATTAGTGCAAACACAATCATCATGCTGTGCTCCTACTTCTCTATTCTTTATAGATCGAGGCCAACATCCAGAAGTGACCCTTCTACTGACGAAAAAACTACTAGACGAACATTTTGATATTCACACGGCTTAGAAGCTGCAGTGGAATGACTCCGGACGGAGCAACTCCCATATTCAATCAATACCACCGGATTATTAAATTTGATCTTCCGCTTACGCACATCTACTGGTATAACGACGAAATCTCTATTTATTAATAAGTAGGGACTTACAAATGATGCAAGTTTTTCTTGCAGTTTCCTACTCAATCAATTGAACACAGTCCGGTCCTTCCCAGCAAACATGGGTGATATCAATATCCTAACACCTGAAGTCGAATAATGGCTGAATGCTCTACAATTGCAACAAAATTAAACACAATAATAAATAAATTAAATAATACTGCTGTGGTTATACGACCAGTTCTAAAATTGTTTCGTCGGATTTTAGGGTAGCTTCCCCTTCTAGACTAATTGGTTGTATATCTTACACCCAGTGCTGTGGTTTTGTGGGCTTCTTAAGGCAGATATCTGTTAGTTTTTTTATACTGTTCAAAAGCTTTCTGTGGAGCTTTTTATCTAGAACAGAAAATCAGATATAGCAGTCATTAGATTTTCCAACAGTATTTTCTTTTTTAATTTAAAGATTTTTTGTTTTACAGTCACTACTAACATTAACATATTTATCAACTAATAACGCACTCTGTATATGTAACATGATTTTTTAAGCCTATCTTTTTAGTTACCGCAATTTTTATATTCCACATCGAATTTAACTTACAACTAACCTTTATATTCAACTCCCTAATTTTACTTTTAGATCAACTCCTGATTCTGCATCTGGTTCAATATCCAGTAAAGTTGATGCTGCCTCACGTCAAGGTTCTGCCTATAGTCATGTTGCCAACTGGGTTACCACCTCTATAGCAACGACAAAAATCACTTCGCCCCATAGTACTTTAAATAATAATCATCAAGCTGCTGGAATGGACTATTATAGTCCCAAAGATGAAATTAATTCCTCCATCTACAGTGGCAAAGATTCATCAGATAATGATCTGTTTGATAGTAATTATCCAGATCTCTTAGATATAGCTAAGTATGCTGTAGCTCAAGCTACTAGTACAAATCAAACTAATGGAGCACTATGTACTCTACCCAGAAAACTTAAAAATACGGGAAAATATTTTAAAAACTCCTCCGACAGTCAGTCGCCATTACTGGCAGACAATTCTAGTAAGTATGGCAGCAGTACCTTAGGTGATGCTGGCTATCTAAACGAATTAGCCTTGGGTAGAAGATTCTCTGCAGAATCATCCTACTCAACATATGGTAGTACGGTAACCTATACCAAAGGTCAACGATCAAATAGTTTTTTGAATCTAGTACACAGTTCAAGTAAAAATACTTTAGCTTCTTTGGCAAGTAATAAAGTTACCGTGGCAAATTCAGCGGCCAGAAGAAATCCAAGCTTACCGTCTTCGCCAGTGCACGACTATCAGCAGCATCAGAGGTCATTTAGCTCGGCTGCTACACCTCTTCTTGACTTCTCTTCTCTAACCAACAGAACTAATGTAGCAGCCGGTTCTGCTGGTACACCCAGTGGCTTAAGCACTTCAATGCATTGCGGTACAAGTAGCACAACACCGGTGACAGCTTATGATTATCATGCTGCCCAATTGGAACGTTTCTTGGAAGAATATCGCAATCTGCAAGATCAATTGTGTAAAATGAAAGAAACCTGTGAGACGATACGTAAGAAAGAAGTACCCCTTCGCGTGGGCATGGGTCATTCGGCCCATGCTGCTGATCCTGTGATGTATAATGCCGCTTTAGCTGCTGCCAGTAGTCCAACTACAAATCCAAAAATGACTTTAAAATCAAAAACTCAATTGCCGGGACAACCACCAGATCCTCCGCCATATTGGCTGCATCGTAATGCCATGTTAAAAAGATTGAATGAACCACAAAATGATATATTCAAAAGCTAATGAACATGTGTACAGTTCAAATTACAATTAAGTCAATTTAAGCTACGATCTCAAAAAAGTTGTTGGTTTTAGTTACAAGGAAAAGCAATACAATATTTAATATTCTGAAAAAAAATCCTGTTGGATAAACAAGGAGTGTAGATATAAATGAAGGTTATGTAGAAGAAAACAAAAAAATAGCTGTGACAGACATTTTTTAAGGCACAGAAAAAATTATTGATAAATTTCCGATGAAAATTGTAGCTGAATAAAGAAATTATAAATTAATCAATTAATTTTTTTTTGTTGATTCAATCAAATGTTTTATCAGTATTACAACTTTTTTCAAAAACTGTTTTAACAGTATTTTTAATGAATTTCTTTCTTCAAAATGCAAGAATAACTGCCGACATATTTTTGTGTTCTGGACTTAAAATTTTTTTTTTTAGAACTACGAATTTTTCAAAAGATTTTTTTTTTTCTAAAATAATGAAATTCTTAACTCAAAAACTCAAAACAATTTATGTCTTGAACTTAGAAAATTTGTTTAATAACACTGTGCTACAGTGAAAAAATACTTCTAATGTGACATAGTATAGGTTGTTGGTCTTGTTGAGTAGATCACAAAAATGTCCATTAAACTTGCCAGACACCATCAAATTTTAGAGTTATTGTTAAAAAACGTTTTTTTGGGACTTTTCTCACTAAACCTTGTGTAATTCAGAAAATTTTCAACCGATTTTAAATTTTTAAACTGTTTCGGATAGAAAAAGGATAGGGCATTCCACGTGTGTGAATTGGTCAATACGGTAAAGAAAGATATCTATTGATTTTTCTATAAAATCAATTTTTTTTGTTATTTTTTGAAAATTTTTCGGGTTAATCGATTTTTTTCTGCTATAGTTCGTTTAACAACCTGAGAGTTTTTTTTAAGATAATTTAATTCTATATACGATAAGCTTTATCCTGAAAAAATCAGATAATAATTGAAAGAGTTGTGATAATTTTTCTAAAAAAGAAAATTAAGATTTTGCAGGAAATCGCCGTTCAGATAACCCAGGCAAAAAAAATAAATTTATCATAATAAACATATCATGGTCATGTACAATATTTTTAAAGGTTTTTGGAGCGCTGAATCTGAATCTGGCTTTTAAATTGCTCCATCTCGTAAGGTTTTTGAGATATTAAACATAAATTGATATATCAAAAACTTAATAAGATAGCGCAATTTCAAGGTCAAATTCGAATTCAGGAGGTCAAAACCTTTAAAATAATGATGCGCGACCTCTCAGTATGTTCGTTTAATTTTTTATTTTTTCCTGGGTTATCCGCACGGCAATTTCATTCAAAATCTTAATTTTCTTTTTTAGAAAAATTATCACAACTCTGTCAATTGTTATCCGATTTTTTTGGCATAAAACTCATCAATTTAATTGTGAATACAATTAAATTTTCTTTAGGAATACGTTTATTAATATAAATGTTGTTGAACAAACTATAGCAGAAAAAAATCGATAAACTCAAAAAATTTTCAAAAAATAACAAAAAATTACATATTGTTGAAAAAATCAATACATATCTTTCTTATATGTAAAGACCAATTCACATACATGAAAAGCCCTATCCTTCTTATATCCAAAACAGTTGGAAAATTTAAAATCGGTTGAAAAATGTTCAAGTTACGCGGTGTTTAGTGAGAAAAGTCCAAAAAAAAAAACGTTTTTTGACAATAACTTTGAAATTTGAGGGTGTCTGGCAAGTTTGATGGGCATTTTTGTGATCTTTTCGACGAGTCCTCAAACCTTAACTACCTCATTTTAATAGTATATTTGATTTTGTGGTTTTTGTAGCACAGTGTAATCATACATAATATTGTTTTTTAAGAAATACAAACATCTTTTAAGTGATTTGACGCCATTTACGCCCTTGTGGAATTCGTTGTTAAAGCGTGCTTACGTTGTTCTCGTTAAAAGACTTTTAAATTGCTAGAAAACCATTTATGGTTTGTAACAATATTATGTAAATAAGGAATTCTCAAAACGCTTTTCAAATATCGAGGGCGAATATTCAAAACTTGCTATCTGCAATATTTTCGAAAATCAAAAACAATTGTTTTTAATTATATTGTAGAAAAAAAGGTTAATAATAATTCTAAGAATTATCTAAAAATAGCAGTTATTTTTGATCTCCTTAAAAATGTATATTATGCAGGTAGCAAGTTTTTAATATTCGCCTTCAATATGCTCGTTAAGCGTTAGAAAATATGGTTTCGAGATCGCGTTGTTTAGAACCGTCGTTAATTTTTACTGGGTACTTTTCAGTACAAAAATGTCTAAAATTTGTAACTGTCCAAAATATTGGTTCCAGAGCCACCTTTAAGTAAACCGATCGACTTGGTGTCACTTTTTGAGTCGATTTAGCAATGCCCTTTTGTCCGTCTATTCGTCTGTCTGCCCATAAAATTTGGAACTTAAGCCTATAGGTCCAACGACTAAGTCTATCGAAAGTGGCAAACATGGGTCCATGTTAAGACCTAGCGTTCAATGGCCCCTGTAACTGGATTATGCCACCCTCCTACAAAAAGAAAAAAATCATTAAACATCAACTGGATGATAAACGTTTGAAAATAGAAACTAAATATAGTAAAACTACATTTGCAGCTTTTAATTTTGTGATCCTGTTTCTTTTCATAAGAACTTCAAAGTTTTGAAGAATTAAATATTTGCAAAAATATTTTTTTTTAATTTATACTTCATGATGCCACTGGTCAAGGCAAATGAAAGAGGGAGATCTCCGCTAAATTTCCCATTTCATTATTTTGACATATCATGAAAAAGGTTGTTTATAATGTCCTTTTAACACTTTATCCTTCAATATAATTTGAAATGTTTAGCAAATATGTTTTGAAAAAGTTTTGAAAGAAAAATATTCACATTCTTTTTTCTGATATGGAAAAATAAAAAAATTAAAAAACTAGCGAAGATTCTCCTCTTTCATTGCCATTAATAGTGACATTATACGACAAGTACAAAGATTTAAAAAATATTTAACAAAATGTTATCCTTTAAAACTTTAAAGTACTTTTTAATAGAAACAAGATCACAAACTGTAAAACTGATCTCAACATTCAGACATATTCGTATCCTATTTCACTCAAATTTAGTTTTTCTGTGTTTTTTACACTTATTAAGTATCTAAAGAAAGATAGATCCAATCGGTCACTATGTATCGTATGATCGGTCTTGACCCACTATAATTTTCTTACTTGTTTTTATTGGGCAAGTACCTTTTTTGTTCTATAACGTAAAGTAGCGTCTCTCAAAACTAAAATATTTTGGGCATACTCATAAAACAATGTTTATTGAAGAGCTGATAACAGAGAACGAAGGAAAAAAGTTACACCTTGAACAACTAAACTAAAGAAATATTGTTCCTGGACCCTAAAAAACATATATTTTATTGATCCATGGTGGAGTTCAAGACATTACAGTGATGTCCGTCCGTCTGTACACAAGAAATGTTCTTAAATACAAGGAAAATTTGTAAAATGTATTTTTCTAACATGGATGGTCCCAGTTTTGTTTACTGGTATCTTAGAATTAAAAATTCAAAATTTGGAGATAATCGGATAAAGGCAACACGTGCCAAAAATTGGTTAAAATTTTTATAAGGGAAAAAAACACTTTTTTTAGTTTTTTTTTTGGGGGGTTTTACAAAAAAAAAATGTGTTTTTTATTTTTTTTTTTTATAAAAATGGACCTCCCAATTCCAAGACTATAATCCAAATTTTCATGTTCCGTTTTCGAGATATTCGCGTTTGAAATTTTTTTATGTGAATATCTTGAATCCGAAATTCTTGAAAACGGTACGTGCTAGAAAAATTTGAATGGCAGATTTGGAATCAGGAAAACAAAATCTATAAGAATCACATGGATATTTCGTAACCCGAGTAAAAATTTTTATATGATGCAATATATAATGATTAGGGTGGCAGGAATAATGACTTTTTTCGAATTTTGTAATTGGTTCAAAAGTTATGAGCAAAAGAGTGAATTTCGGCAAGGGTTTTTCGCCAATTTAGATAAAAATCACTTTCGAAAGGCAATTCTGAGGATGCTGAAGCTTGTCATATATATTTATCGTTTCCCTTCATATTAAATTTCAAATTGGCCGCGTTCATATAAAATTTCAGCCTAATCGGCCCAGTGGTTCAAAAGTTACACCGCTCAACAGTCATTTTCCGGTTTGAATTCTGGTGATCAATTTTAGTAGACTTTGATCTCCTGATTCCAAATCTGTACTCCAAACTTTTCAATCACGTCCAGATTTTTAGTTATTCACGGTTAAAAATGCGAAAAATTACGATTTTTGCATTATTTGAAAGCCTGCATAGCAGCAATTCAGTGGAATACAAATCTGGTATAAAGCGCAAAAATATAATTTGTCTATGGTCTCCAACATAGAAAACATTTTTTTCTAATTATTGCGTTTGGTTGGGTTACACTTGCGTTTTAAAATGATACTGTTAAAATTACCATTTTTGTAATTTTTTTTGATATTTTTTAAAGAGAACTAAAAAAAATAAATATTTTACAAAATTTAAGTTTTCTGTATTATTTTTCGTATAAACCGAAAGATATCTTTAATGGGTTTAAAAGTCTATAAGAAGACTGAACCTTTGCCTAAATTTTTAGCTCATCACAGAAAAGATTGATCATCTGGTTTTTGTTTTAGAGCCTTTTAAAAATGGTGCTTTTTCTAATTTTTTTCACAGTGTTTTTTTTAAAATACATGTTTGTCCAATAATAGTGCAACGACTTAAAATTTTTTTGATCACATATTTGAGATCATAGTTCAATTCTTTTCTAACGCTTTATACCAGATTTTTATTCCACCCAGCGGCTGCTGTGCAGGCTTTCAAAAATGGCAAAAATCTCGTTTTTTCGCATTTTCAACTGCAAGTAATTAAAATTCTAGACGTGATGGAAAAATTTGGAGCACAGATTTGGAATCAGCGAGTCAAAATCTTTTAAAATTTTATATGAAACTTCAAACTGGAGCCAAAATTTGTTGAGCGGTGTTATTAGCAAAACCGTAAATTTCAGATTCGCTTCACCTTAAATTCACGTGCTAAATAAATCGAGCCTTAAAAAAACAAGCTTTAAAAACATTGGAAAGCCACAAAATTACTTTAAAAAGTATTTTTTACACTAAAACAAACTTACACTCGAAAAAAATGTAACACCCAAAAAAAATTTGTATTTTTTTTTTACAAAAATTACAAAAAAGGGCTTTTACTCACAATGAAATATTTCTAATCCGAATTGCTTATTTTTTTTTCACGTTAGAAAATTTGCATTAAATAAAAAGGGCATTGTGGAGGGTATTCATAGATTCGGCCAAGTTGAATTTAACTTTTCTACTTGTTTTTATACCCTCCACTTAGTGATAGAGGGTAAATATAAGTTTGTCATTCCGTTTGTAACTCATCGAAATATCGGTCTGGTACCCCATACAGCATATATATTCATGATGCCCGATCGATTTTAAGACATTCTAGCGATGTCCATCTGTCTGTCTGTCTGTCAGTGGAAAATGCTATCACGGACAAAATATTGCACAGAGATGTCTGAAACTTAACATATTTATTGGAAGTTCTCCCGAGAAGTTTGGTATTGTATTTGAGCGATATCGGTTCAGCGGTTCAAAAGTTATGAACGGAAATGTAAGCACACCTCAAAAATTTCAGTACATTTAACATAACCTAAAAATACAAAATGCTTTAATTCGGCTTCTGGTTGACATATGTGAACATAATTGAACACCAAATGATATTTAAACAAGTACGAACATATTTTTTGACAAAAAAAACAAAAAAAAAGTCGCGGATTTTTTTTTTACCAAAACCTTTTTTCGCGGAAATTTTTTTTCAACATTTTTTTTTTTTATTTTCAAAAGTAATTTCCTTTAAAATAAAGTTTTTTGCAATAATCTTTTTGAAATTGTGGAGGGTATCACTACATTCGGCAAGGCCGACTTTAACTTTATTACTTGTTATACCCTCCAATCACAGTATGGGGGTATACTCACTTTGTCATTCCGTTTGTAACGCATCGAAATATCGGTCGGGGACCCCATAAAGTATATATATTATTGATTCATGATCGATTCTAAGACATTCTATGAATGTCAGTCCGTCCGTCTGTCTGTAGATAACACAATGCAGTCCAAAATACTACAGCTAGACTCCTGAAGTTTGGCAAAAATATGTCTCATGTTCATAGGCAGGCTAAGTTCGTGAATGGGCAAAATCGGGCCAGGGGGAAAAAAGTTCAACCTTGAAGAACTGAAACAACCTCTGAAAAAATACACTTTTTTTACATGTTTTTTTGTATTTTTGTTAAATAAATAAAACATTTGGTATATTTATCGCGATGGGAAGGTGCTCTCAACGTCCCCCGCTGACCCCATCATCCCCCTCCAAAAAAACCGCCCCTGACAAAATTTTTTTATACCCTCCAACTACAGTATGGGGGTATACTCACTTTGTCATTCCGTGTGTAACGCATCGAAATATCGGTCGGGGACCCCATAAAGTATATATATTATTGATCAGTGATCGATTCTAAGACATTTTAGCGATGTCCGTCCGTCCGTCCGTCCGTCTGTCTGTCCGTCCGTCCGTCTGTAGTTAACACGATGCAGTCCAAAATAAAAGAGCTAGGAACCTCAAGTTTGGCACAAATATGTCTTATGTTCCTAGGCAGGTTAAGTTCGGAAATTGGCCAAATCGGACCAGGGGGAAAAAAGTTCCCCCTTGAAGAACTAAACCAACCTCTAAAAAAATACACGTTTTTACATGTTTTTTTTGTATTTTTGTTAAATAAATGAAACATTTGGTATATTTTTCGCGATGCGAAGGTGCTCTCAACGTGCCCCACTGACCCTGTCAACCCCCCCCCCCCCAAACCAAAAAAAAGAAACGCCCCTGTAAATTTTTTTTTACATTTTGGAGGGTATAAAAGATTCGGCATAGCCGAATTTAACACTCTCACTTGTTTTATTTATTTTTACATTTTGGAGGGTATAATAGATTCGGCACAGCCGAATTTAACACTCTCACTTGTTTTCTTTTTTAATTTTGCTTACTGGCAAGTAATTACTAAAACCATCTGTTAGTAATATTTTCTTATTCTTATATTCTCTTTGGATTAGGATTTTCGGTTTTGTTCATATTTTAATATGTCCTAAATTTTAAGAAAACATTTCTTATTTTATATAACTGACGTACATCAATTTTCTCCGGTCGTTAAAGGGAAACACTAGACTGCGAGATCGTTCCATTCCAATTTAGGATCTGAACCTTTTTGGACAGTAATTTATTTGTATTTACATTCTTGTCCAATATAAAAAACTTTCATTTAAACACTCTTAGTTCCTTATTCCATATCAAAAAAAAAAAAAAATCATACAACCTAACAAAGACACTTGTTTCTACAAAGAGTAGAAAGAAAATTTTTATAAAAAAAATAAACTCGCATTTATACAGCTAAGCTTCAAACCATATAACACATACATAAACACATTACCACACATATACCACAAAAAATTAAAACAATACAATACAATCAAATATATCAAAACAAGTCGTAAACGAAATGTATCATATAACAAAATTTATCTCTTTATTATAAAATAAAAGAATATTGATAATAAAAAAAAAACACTTTCTTCTCTCTTTTTAGTAAGAAAAAAAAAAAAATTAAATAAATTTAAGCAAGCCTATATATATTAGGGTGGCAAATGTTTGTAAATAAGACTGAAGGTGCCAGTAAAAGTCTTCAAAATAGAATTTTTGGTAATGTGCTTGATTCGCGAATACTCTTTTACACTTTACCAAATTTTTAAAAATTGATATTCTTTCGAATTCATAGATTTTAAATTTTTTTTCTTATTATAATTAAAGATGTAGTAAATATCTGCAATAACAACAAGAAATTTTGAATTTCAAAAGGATGTCAAATTTTTAAAAATTAGGTGAGTGGTGAAAGAGTTCTCCCGAATGGAATTCTACATTGAACGATGAACTATATGATGGGTTCTTGATAATGTATTATTGACTAACAAGTGTCGCCCTAATATTTATATTTACATACTAAAGCAAACAAAAAAAAAGACCTAGAAATTATAGATTTCTGTTTTCTTTTTTTTCTTTCTAAAATATACACAATTCAAAAAAAAATAAATAAATAAATATTTCATATTTGTAGTTTAAACATATCGTCGTATGTATTTATTGTTTATTATTTATTTATTTACATTTATTTATATTTAAAAAAAAAAAAAACTGTTCTTTGTATATGTATATTATTAAATTTAAATAAATATCTCTATAAATGTAAATGTTGATTTTTCCCCCTATTTGAATATTTTGTATTTAAAAAATAAAATAATATTTTATATTGAATTTACATAAATAAATATGTATAGGTTTTTTTTTTCTTTATTTAATTTCTTTTGGTAGTTGTATAGTCTAGTCTAGTTGAGTGTATTCACAAAAAAACAAAATTAAGAAAATTAAAATTAATTAATTATAATAATATTTCTCAATTATTTGAAATTAATTGAAAATGTATTTGTATTTATATTAGGGATAAATAAACAAAACCAAAAAAAAAACTATTTAAGATAATATTGTAAACAACAAAATACGAATTCAATTATTGAATATAAAAACAAACCAAAACAACCAAAAAAAATTAATAAATAATTCAAAAATATATTAAAAATGAAAAACAATTGAATTGAAATAAAAATTAGTTAAAAAAAAAAATTATTAAAATTAGTTGATTTTTTATTTGGAAAGGGAGGTGAGTTGGAATGTTATTGACATTTCAGATTAAAATTTCAGTTTCCAGTCGAAGTCTTCTTTAAAAAAGACTTCAAGCAATTCTCGAATAAAAAATACCCTTCAAATTACACCGGATTTTTTTTTTTTTGTATGACAAAAAAAGTGGTACAAATTTGAGGCAAATTGGATTAAATTAATTATCGATCAAGGTTTTGGACTTTCGGAATTTTTATGGTATTCTCACTTTTAGGTTACAGCTGTCTCGGACCAGCCGTGAGAGCCTATATACTGAAAACAAAGTTGCAAATTTCCAACTTAAATTAAGTTGATGCTACCAAAATTCATTCGATGCATTTGAATATCACGACTGAATATTGATAGTAACGACTGATATAAACTCAAGTTAAAGAGTTGCAATATAATTAAACGAACTGTGATATTAATTTTTAAGCTGTGGTTTTAATTTATTTTTTTGTGTTAAATGTTTTTTGTTTTATGTAAAATGTATAAATTTAAAATTTAATGTGAAAATAAGTTGAAAATTTACAAAACCCCTGAGGATGTCAAAAAATAATATACGAAACGTTAGGAGAAATATGTAAAGAAAGTCTTTTTATTTACATTAACAAATATAGCCCAAATTAACTGATTGAACAAACTTCAAACTTTTAATACGGCTGATTTTAGTTGACTGGTTTTTAATTGAAACAACCACAAAATTTGGTTGCCACAGTTGAATATAGTCAGAGCAACCGAATTTTAAATTGAAACAACTAAAAGATTAAGGATTACTCAATGCTCCGTTGTAAAATAACTCTATGTTAAATTTAACTTTTTCATTCAAATTTTGACATAAGGCTCCATTAAATCGGCAGTAAATAGCTTAATTTCATTGAGTAATCCGCCCTAAGTTGGAAATTTATTTTTCTATGTGTAACACAAAATTTAATTTTCACTTACAAGGAGAGTCTCTCTGGCGTAACCCTCCGATCTTCATGAAATTTGGACATGTTGTTCAGTACGAAAATTCATTCGACACGTATTTTTTTTAGCGGCCCAAACTCATTTTTAGAGGGGTCGATTTGTATGGGGGGAAATTAACCTTTTTCAGTTTTTTACGATTTACGCCTATTTATTCAAAATTGATATAGGTATATTTGGTATCACATTAAAGGTATTTAAAATACCTATCTCGTGATGCTAAAAACGTGCCAAAAAAGTAAATATTTTTCGACAAATTATCAAAAATGTCCTAAAATTTTGGCATTTTACTTAATATGACGAAAAGTTGTGCATGTTTGGACACGTTCTTTGCACACGAAGATAGGTTTCCCAACGACCTTTCACTTGGTATGTAACATGACTAGGTTTCTTTGTATTATATAGGAGATAAACGCAAAAACGCGACCATTTACTCTTCCTACTTTACAAAATAAAACCAATTCCATAAAGATCGGACCAGGGAGACCTTCCTTACACTCAAAAAATTATTGGCTAAAATTTTCAATTAAATTTATTGATCAACAAAATTTAAATGAGTCAATCAATGTTTTGATTGAAATTTTTGTTATTTTCTTTAACTGTCGAATTACAAATTTTCAACATACCAGATTCTTTTTCGCATCAATTTATTTGAATACATTGGTTCAAAAATATACTCTTTACTACGGTTTTACTTTTTTTATTGTCGGTAACATACACAGAAAAAAATATGGAGGAAACAAATTTGAGCAATCACTTGTTTAATTTTTTAAAAAAAATTTGAGTAATTTTTTAATTGACGCAATTAAAAATTTACTCAAAAATTTAAAATAAAATTTGAGTAAATAATTTAATACAAATTTAATATTTTTTTATTATTTATATTTTTTTCTCTTGGTGTTTTGAATTCTCATTTAGTTTATTGTTTTTTGTATATGTATATGAAAGTTTGAAATCATCTTTATAAAATTTTACTTTGTCTTGAAGACATAAGTATATTTGGTAAAGTTTGTAAAAGCAATTTTTTTGGAAAAAAAAAATTAGAAACTTTTTAAACTTTTTAAAAAAATAATTTGATACATTTTGAGTAAATTTTTACTTGACACAATTAAAAAGTTACTTAAAAATATTTAAAAATTTTAAATAAAGGTTTAATTGTGTGAATTAATAATTTACTCAAATTTTTTATTAAGCATTTAATAATTTTTTATTAAAAGTTTACTCAATACTATTAAATCGTTTACTGGTGGAAAATTGAGTAATTTTTTACTCAATAGTATTAAAAATTTACTCAAATTTTTTTTTTTATTTTTTTCTGTGTACTGGAAAGCAAAAAATATGAATTTTTTCATAATTTTTCCATAAGCGTAAAATTTATTTGTTAAATCAATAATTATTTTAATTGACTTTAAATAAAAAATCAGTCAAATTTTTGATCAAAATGGAAAAAATGATTAATTGAAATAAAAATCAATTAATCACCTACAATTTGATGATTGATATAACAATTTTCTTTATCGGAGGAGTTTCAATTAAAAAATTAATTGAATCCGCGTTTTTGTTGATTGACTTTCGTTTTTAATTCTTTCTGTGTATTAGTATTACCCTTATTAGATAATTTTAACCCGTAACGCAGCTCTATTGAAGTTTTTAATTTTTGATGGAAATTTTCAAAAAATCTATAACATTGATCCAAGGGCTTCATGGGCTTAACTGATTAGATTTGACTTAAAATAAGTTTCTCTCAAGCTCTAAAACAAAAACGTTGGAAAATCTCCGTTATTTGCAAATTTTAAAAATAGCAATATCTTTGAAAACTGTTAGACCGATTTTTAATTTTTATATACCCTTCACGCTACTGATAGAGGGTATCTGTCAATTTGTCATTCCATTTGCAGCACCTCAAAATATCGGTGTGGAACCCCATAAAGTACTTATATTCATGACCCTCGAACGATTTAAATTTGTATAGGTTGGTATTGTATTGCAAAATCGGCACTGGACTTGCTTTTTTCATAAATTTTTTTGTCAAAACATTCAACATTTTTTTTCACAATTTTTTATTTTTTTGTTAAATTTCGCTTTACTCAATTTTAATTTTTTTCATCAAATTTGCATTTCCATCAATATTTTCTGTATCAAAAATGTTTTTCACCAGATGGTAAATAAAATGTACCATAATTATTTTTCAGCAACAAAATTTTTTTTGTCATCTAGTTTTGTTTTTTTCATTAAATTTTTTTTTTTATCAATTTTTTTTTTATCAAAAAAAATTTTTTTTTTTCATAGTTTTTTTTCATTAAATTTTTTTTGTAAATTTTATTTTCATCAATATTTATTTTTTGCATAACTTTTTTTTCATCAAAAACTATTTTTCGTCAAATTTTTTTTTTATCAAAAACTTTTTTTATAATATTTTTTTTTTCATCAAAATTTTGTTTTTCATCAAAAAAAATGTTAATTTAAATTTTTTCTTAGCAAAACTATGTTTTCACCAAGTCTAAAGTTCTGATATAAAAATATTCCATTTGTTTAACAAATGTACAAAAAAACAAGCGAGAGTGTTAAATTGTTCTGTGCCGAACAGGGCTGCCAGATAAATTTTGTAAAAAATCGTCAAATTAACAATATTTTTGGAAAAAAAAGTTACTGAAGTTTTTCATTTGTTTCGGTTTGAGTCCATATTAATTATTTCTGAGAAATAATAATTTTTGTTGTTCTATGAGAAAATCTGAAAAATTAATTGACAATACAGGCTAAGTGGAGATGTCCACAGCTTTCGGAAGAAGCCACTCTTCCTTCGAAAGCACTCTTCGATTGTCATTGTAGGCGTCTTACAAGGGAAGTCTCCCTGGTGTCACCCTCCGATCTTCATGAAATTTGGATATGTTGTTAAGAACGAAAATTAATTCGACACGTATTTTTTTTTAGCGGCCCAAACTCATTTTTTGGGGGGGTCGATTTGTATGGGGGGAAATTGACCTTTTTCAGTTTTTTACGATTTACGCCTATTTATACAAAATTAATATAGGCATGTGTGGTATCAGATTAAAGGTATTAAAAATACCTATCTCGTGATGCTAACAACGGGCCAAAGAAGTTAATATTTTTCGACTTATTAACAAAAATGTCCTAAAATTTTGGTATTTTACTCAATATGACGAAAAGTTGTGCATGTTTGGACACGTTCTTAGCACACGTAGATTGGTTTTCCAAAGACCTTTCATTTGGTATGTAACATGACTAGGTTTCTTTGTATAATATAGGAGATAAACGAAAAAAACTGAAAAATGTCTTTCCTTGTCTTCCCCCCTCCTTTTTACCCCCTAAATATGAATTTGGGCCGCTATAAAAAAATACGTGTCCCTTTATTTTTTCTGGTCTACAAAATAAAACCAATTCCATAAAGATCCGCGGGTGACACTAGGGAGACTTCCCTTGTTAGTTTATTTTTGTAAAAAACAAAAAAGAGTAATTTTTTCCTCTTATATAATTTCAAACGATTTTCTGCACGATTTCCCCTTATCGTATTTGGGCTCCAAATTTTGAACTTCTTATTTATAAATACCAATAAACATAACTGGGCCCATCCATGTTAAAAAAAACATTTTCGAAATATACCTTGTATTTCAAAACAAGTTTAATGGGCACAGTAGTCCAAAGGTTATGTGCAAAATCTGAATAGGTTTCACCTGGAATTTACGTGTTGAAAAACACAATGCCACAAAAATATTGTCCAAAATATTTTCGTCACTCAAAAAAATTTTTAAACTAGAAAAAAAATTTTATACTCAAAAAAAAAAATTACACTCAAAAAATATTACACTCAATTTTTCTTTTTAAGAAAAATCACCAATGCCTCTGTTCCAAAAAAAGTAATTCACATAAAAAATGTGAAAATGAAAATTTCCGAATTTTTTTGGTGTTCTAGATTTCACATCCTAATTTCTTTTTCGTTTTGTTCACAAAAATAAAATTTGGTGAAAGTAAAACGAATGCACTTTTTTCCTTATAATTTTTTAAATTTTAATTATTTGATTTCAACGTAATCAACAAAACGTAATCAGCAAAACACGAAACTTGATTTCATGTGATTCGGAAATTTTCATGTGAATTGAAAAGTTGTGAAAGACACAACAGAGGCCCAAATTTTTTTTAATAAAAACAGCATATTTCTACAAAATGCCATTTCAAAAAATTAGCTTTAACCGCTCTAACTGGCAAAAGAGTGCCCCTAAAGGGATCAAATGTATGATCAACATTTTTGTGGTGATCATAATGGAGGGGCAAAATAGTATGTTTGGGATTATGGTTTTAGCAATCATACTGTATGATAATAACAAACATAGTCCAAACACCTTTTTTAAACATATTATGTTTGTAACCAATCACACTGTATGGTTGTATCTAAACATAATCTGAAACCCATTTTAGCATATTATGATTGCAGCCAAACATCACGTATTAAACATAACATTATTGTACCTAAATGAATAAAAAATCATATACTTACGTATTTACCAAATAAACAAAAAACGGATTTTATAAATGCCTTGTTTTTATTTTTTTTTTAATTATAAAATTTATAAATATATATGTACATTAGGGCTATACGTTTTTTACATTTTTTGCAAATATCAAAATTGGCATAGCACAGTCATATAGGCCATGAAAAACTATGAAGAAAAATGTTTTTACTTTTTCGAGGATGTTAAAAAAGTACACGCACCAAACGCGATGAGTTTTAAATTACTATTTTTGTATTTTCTTTTTTAAAAATCGCAAAATTTAGCTATTTTAACTAAGATTCCGCTTTAATCGAGTCTGAAACTAAAACTAAGGTAGGCGAGGAAGGTACCCAGTGGGTACTACCCACCTCACCAACAACATTTAACATTCATTTTAATACCAAATTACCAAACTGAGCTTTACCTAATATGTGCCTTTATTTTTGGAAAATGGTTTGACATATGGTTCTCAAACCACCGATTCAGGGAAGATGACTTAAAATCTCTGGAGCAGTCGCTAGGTAGATTTAAAACGCCAGAAATGCTTCTTAAGACATTGGGAAAAAGAAGATTCAATAATTTCAAACCAGCAAAGAAGTAATATTTGTGCGGAACGTGCCATTAAGGTGGTCCAGGATATTAATCCTTTATGTAAATCAGCACGAACTTTAAATCTAAAGTTTATTTCCTTCAATAAATAGACATTAGTATTTTTTTAATATTTTTACTTGTTGTTAAATAAAAAATACATAAATATTGTATTAATAAAAAAATCTTGAGGACTTTTAGAAAATGCATTTAGTGCGTGTGGTTTTTTTCGCAAAATGATCGGAGAAAGCGATTTTGTTTAATAAAACAACATTGTCCATCACGTGGTGCTATGCCAAAAATTTGGTTATAGCCCTAATGTACATACACTAACTGAAATTTATAACAAAACAAGTAAAAAAGTTAAATTCGGCCTTGCCGAATGTAGTGATACCCTCCACAATTTCAAAAAGATTATTGCAAAAAACTTTTTTTAAAAAGAAATAATTTAAAAAATAAAATTTTTGAAAAAAAAAAAAAATTCCGCGAAAAAAAATTTTCGTAAAAAAAATCCGCGATTTTTTTTCTTTTTTTTCAAAAAATATGTTCGTACTTGTTTAAATACCATTTGGTGTTCAATTATGTCAACCAGAAGCCGAATTAAAGCATTTTGTATTTTTAGGTTATGTTGAATGTACTGAAATTTTTGAGGTGTGCTTACATTTTCGTTCATAACTTTTGAACCGCTTAACCGATATCGCTCAAATGCAATACCAAACTTCTCGGGAGAACTTCCAATAAATATGTTAAGTTTCAGTCATCTCTGTGCAATATTTTGTCCGCGAGAGCATTTTCCACAGACAGACAGACGGACAGACGGACAGACGGACAGACGGACAGACGGACAGACGGACATCGCTAGAATGTCTTAAAATCGATCGGGCATCAGGAATATATATACTTTATGGGGTCCCAGACCGATATTTCGATGAGTTACAAACGGAATGACAAACTTATATATACCCTCTATCACTAGAGTGGAGGGTATAAAAACATTTTATTAACAACAAAATATTAACATATTAATATAATATAACTTCTTCTAAAAACATACAAAACTCATTATCACCAATGAACTTGATTATTAATAAACAAATCTTTTTTGTTTTATTAATTTTGACCACCGTTTTGTAAAAAAAAAACACGAATAAAAGAAGAAGAAACAAAAAAAACGCTCAATCATAGTATGAATTGTAGCGATTAATGTATGGTTAATTTTGAACATTCAATGGTTGCTTTGGTCATTAACAATCAAAACATGGTCTCTGCAACAGGCTTCATTTAGCTGCAATGAAGATAGTATGTTTAATAGAAGTTTATTTAATAAATATTTTACAAACATATACTACACATAAATAGACGTTCACAAATTTCTTTCACAATTATGTTATGAATTTAAAATTATTTTTTGTTTACACTGATTTTTTTTTTGTTTTTTTTTGTTTGTTTTCTTTTTTTGTTTTTTATATATCACTTCTGTTAGTATACACAATGTTCACAACCAACCTCTTTGAAGGACCACATACGACTGACAAATCATAAACCACACCCAATAAATGCTATGAATAACTGACAATACTATGATTGTATACTTCAAACTATTATTTTTGATCATATATTGATTACTATGATCATAACCATGTTTCTAGTTAGATTTTTCGTAACCATACTGTGGTTCCATCCAAACATGTTTTTAATTTTAGAGTGGTAATCATGTTATCATGATCCCTGAAAGCATTATATTGTTAAACAAACATTAAAACGAATATAACATGATTGCTATAAGAATGTATTGTTGTAGAAGCCATAGAACGGTTTCCGTGATCATGTTCCAAACATGTTTTTTCTCTGCGTGTCTGTAACCTCACAATTTTTTTTTCTTGACCCTTTTATGGAGCTTGAGACAAATTTTAATTTAAAATTAATTTTAACCAAATCCAATCCTTTTAACCCGTTGCGTCCTTCTATCAATATTGTGTTTTTTTGGGAAATTTTCACCCAAAACTTCAAACTTTGATCGAAGGGCGCCATGGGTTAAAATTATCTTATTTGGATTAAATCAAATTCAAATAAAAGTTTGTTTCAATCTTTATGAAATTGTCAATGGAAAAAATTTTGGCGACACGAAATAACTCCCACATGAAATAACTCCCACCTAAAAAATGAAAAAAGTCCCAAAAAAAACTCCATACAAAGTTGGGAGTTATTTCATTTGAAGTAACTCCCAATTTAGTGGGACTTTTATCATTTTTGTTGGGAGTTATTTCATAATTTTCGTTGGGAGTTCTTTCATATGAAAGAACTCCCACTACAATAGCAATGAAATAACTCCCACTATTATTTCATTGTTGGTGGATGTATCTGGAACATTTTGACTTATAGAATATTATTATTAATAAAATAAAATTCTTTGTGATTTTGGTACCAAATTTTTGGACGCAGTGCTTTCTAACAAATTTGTATATTTCAGAAAATTTTCTACCAAAACTGGCAAGAATTTTTGAGTTAAGAGCGCACTGCAGCCGAAAATATTTTCGTTAGAATACAAAATTGTTAAAAAAAAACGGCTCACGTGAAAATATCCAACGCGTTGTGTTTTTCGATAACATAGAAACTTTTTTGATAACATACAAGATTGTTGGAAAAAGCACCACAGGTGAAAATTTAAAAGATTTAATTAGCACTTGTTGTAAAAAGCGCCGCAGGCAAAAATTTGGTACCAAAAATCGCCGCGATTTTTGGTACCAAATTTTTGCCTGCGGCGCTTTTTACAACAAGTGCTAATTAAATCTTTTAAATTTTCGGTAACAAACAAATTTGTAGCAAAAAGCGCAGCAGGCGAAAATTTGTTACCAAAAATCGCGGCGATTTTTGGTACCAAATTTTCGCCTGCGGCGCTTTTTACAACAAGTGCTAATTACATCTTTTAAATTTTCGGTAACAAACAAATTTTCACCTGCGGCTCTATTTACAACAGGTTGTAATTAAATCTTTTAAATTTTCGGTAACATACAAATTTGTCGAAAAATTGGTACTAAAAATCGCCTCAAATCGCACATCCAGCGATGTTTGTAGGCAACCGAATCAAGTCAAACAGAACGCAACACTATTGTACCGAAAGTAAGATCAGGATCCTCATGCTGGATTTATCTGATATATGTACATATTTTCCCTTATTGTTTGTTGAATTTTTGTTTAGACTTTTACATTTTTTTATTGGGACTTCTTTCATTATTAATGGGAGTTATTTCATTGGCACTTATTTCATTTTGTAGGTGGAAGTTATTTCATTGCAGTTGGGACTTTTTTCATTTATTTCTCCATTGGGACATATTTCATTTTTGGTGGGATTTATTTCATTGGGAGTTATTTCGTGGGAGTTATTTCATGTGGGAGTTATTTCGTGTCGCCAAAATTTTTATGTTTTTTTTTAATTTCTTAAACGTACACTCAAAATAATTACTCTGTTAAATACTCTGTAAAATGACTGTAATCTTAATTCGACAGATATTTGACAAAGTTATCTGTCGAAATACACGATTTTTAAAAAATACTTTGTATTTTCTTGTGTCCGAAAAACAAAATTTTGTAAAATTGGAGTTACTCGTTAAAAACTTGTAGTTTTCACAAAATTTAAATTTTAATAAATTAATTTTTCTAATTTTAATAAAAGAGTAGAGAAGTTTTACTCATAAAATGGATTTAACAAAAACTTTGTTAATTTACAAAGTTTTTTTTGTAAAATTTTGAACTCATAAAATGCATTTAACTAAAACTTTGTGAATTTATAGAGTTTTTTTGGTAAAATTCATTTCGGTTTTATCAATATTTAACAGATAATTCTGTAAATTTACAGTTTTTTTTATCGAAAGCATTTTACAGAGTTTTCTTCGTAAAATAACAAAAAATCTTGCTGGTTGGAAATCCATGGTATTTTCTGCTGGCTCAGCAGAGTATCTCTGTAATTTAACAGAGTGATTATTTTGAGTGTAGGAAAAAACAGTTATTTTTGAAACTTGTTGACAATTTTCAAATGGCGAAATCTCGTAAACCACTCGACCAATTTCAGAAATTTGTTGATATGAAATTTGTAGCGTTCGATAGCATTCTCACCCTTTTGCGTCAGAATTGGTTTTTGCGGTGTTAGTAAATTTATTTTCAGAGAGGTGAATCTAAATTCTAAGTCTCTAGCTTCAGTGGTAGAGCCATAACAAATCAATCAGTCACCAATATATTGATTCATTATCGATTCTAAGACATTCTATAAATGACCGTGTCGTCCGTCCATTTAGCTCTTATGTTTTGGACTACCTCGTGTCCTCCACAGAGGAAAGTGAGAAGGGTATATTGGCTCGACATACGCGGATTGCATTACTTTTGGTTATTATTTGGATTTCTAAAGTCCGCTTGTTATTAATTAATTTCTCAGATGGAGATTTCCTTTAATATTGCAGTTGCAGTACGTTTTTTTATATATTTTAATTTAAAAAAATATATATTTTTAAATTCAATTTTAATATTAAATTTTAATCCTTCTTAAATCCTTCTTTAATCTATTTTCAACAATTTTTGTTAAATTCTTTAATACCTGTTTAATGCTCCACATTCAATTTAACACCATTGTGTGTGTGTGTGTTTCATTTTTTTTAAACTAACAATGAATAAAGAGAAATCGAGACATGAAACCTGAATACCATCTTGCATTATTGAAATAGAAAAAACACTTTCCTTCACATGCAACGCATACATAAAGGAGGTTGCCACAAACTAGACACATTTCTCAGCAACTGACAAAGCTATTGAAAGTATTAGATATAATATGTGAATATTAATGTTATAAAAAAGTATTCGGAATCATTTTTGATTTGGAAAAATTTTTGCAGCGGAAAGAACGTAAGAAACCAACAAAGTCACCCCCTTTACCTAAGAGATTGGAAACATTTGTCCGTTTAAAAAGTTTCTAGATTCTGAGAAGTCTTTTCTAAAAAAATCTTCTAGATTTCGATTTGTTTTTATATTATCCGAAAATTTTTACTTCAAAAATTTTTTTTGATTATGAGCTCATGAGATCTCTTTCTTCCAAATTATAATTTTTAAGCGTTTGTATTCTGTTTTTCTCTTTTTGTTTTTCCATTTAAACTCGTCTTTAAAGATATGAAATTAAAACGTATACTTTTTGTGTGCAGTTTTCTTAGCAGAGTACAAAGTGCCATTATATGTATGCAATTCCTAGTTTCTTTTGTATGCAACTTTATGGGGAAAAAAATAAAAGAACAAAAGTTTTAGAAAGAACAAGCTGAATACCAGAACATACCAGTAGCCATAACATTAAATCCCTTGCCATGCAATAAATACATACAGTAAAACAAGGTTGTAAAGGACAACGCACGGTATTCCTCAGATAGGGTCACCAGAAATGGAAAATATTTTATTTTTAAATAATTTTTGTTAAACAGGCTTTTTAACAAAATTTTTGTTTTCAGTGTGGATAAAGGCAAATTGTTTAAACAAACATAGCCTCGACCACTGGAACAGATTTTTTTATGAACTTCAGCCAATACATCTTTGAGTTTAAATGTTGAGAAACTTTTAAAATAACTTTTTATTATTTTTTTTTACCATGATAATGTTTTTAGGCTGGTGTCTAATTTTAACAATTAACGAAAAAAAAAAAACAGAATTACTATTTTCATTTTCTTAAAACCAAAAATTTTAATAACTTAGGTTCATAACTTGGATATTAATTCACCTCGTGGTGAATAAAACAGTATTTTTCACCAGCTGGTGAATAAAAGGTAACATAATTATTTTTCAAAAAAAATAAAAAAAATTTTTTCATCAAATTTTTATTTTTATCAAATTTTTTTATCACTACATTCGGCAAGGCCGAATTTAACTTTTTTACTTTTTTTTATCAAACTTTTTTTTCATCAAATTTTTTTTCATCATTTTTTTTATCAAATTTTTTTCCTCAATTTTTTTTCATCATTATTTTTTTTCATCAATTTTTTTTCATTAATTTTTTTCATCAAATTTTTTTGTTTTTCATCAGTTTTTTTTTTTTCATCAATTTTTTTTTTTCATGAATCATTTTTTATCTTTTTTTTTTCATAATTTTTTTTTCATCAATTTTTTTTCATAATTTTTTTTTATCAAATTTTTTTTTCCATCATTTATTTTTCATCAAATTTTTTTTTCATAAATTTTTTTTTTTTCATAAATTTTTTTTTTTTATAATTTTTTTTTTCATTAATTTTTTTTTTTGCATCAAATTTTTTTTTCACCAAAAATTTTGGGTTCATTAAATTTTTTTTAACATAATTTTGTTTTTCGTGAAAAAAAAAAAATTATTTTACCAAAACTACTTTTTTACCAAGTCTAAGCTTTTCGCATAAAAATTTTTCATTTGTTTATTAAACGTACATTAGGGTTATGACTTTTTAGAATTTTTTGCAAATATCAAATGTTACCAGCCCAAGCCAAAAAGACATAAAAAAATATTAAGAATTGGATTTTTACTTTATCGCTTCCGTCAAAAAAGTTCCCGCACCAAACGAGATGAAATTTGGTCTTTATTTTCTTACAAGGGAAGTCTCCCTAGTGTCACCCGCGGATCTTTATGGAATTGGTTTTATTTTGTAGATCAGAAAAAATAAAGGGACACGTATTTTTTTTAGCGGCCCAAATTCATATTTAGGGGGTAAAAAGGAGGGGGGAAGACAAGACAATTTTTCAGTTTTTTTCGTTTATCTCCTATATTATGCACAGAAACCTAGTCATGTTACATACCAAAAGAAAGATCTTTGGAAAACCTATCTACGTGTGCTAAGAACGTCCAAACATGCACAACTTTTCGTCATATTGAGTAAAATACCAAAATTTTAGGACATTTTTGTTAATAAGTCGAAAAATATTAACTTCTTTGGCCGGTTGTTAGCATCACGAGATAGGTATTTAATACCTTTAATCTGATACCACACATGCCTATATTAATTTTGTTTAAATAGGCATAAATCGTAAAAAACTGAAAAAGGTCAATTTCCCCCCATACAAATCGACTCCCCCTAAAAATGAGTTTGGGCCGCTAAAAAAAAATACGTGTCGAATTTTTTTTCGTTCTTAACAACATATCGAAATTTCATGAAGATCGGAGGGTGACACCAGGGAGACTTCCCTAGTTAGTTTAATTAAAACTAAAAAAATATGAGACTCAAACGATGGGTAGGAAATGCTATTTACGCTCAAAATGACAAATGCATTTTGGAGGGACTTTTTTGATTCCTTCAAGATTAAAATTTGGCGGTTTAACCCTTAACTGCACAACGTTAACTATTTATAACGTCAACTTTGGCAGCATGTAGCTCCAAAAGTAAAAGTCCGGGCGGATTTATTTTTATTCGTAAGTGTTCACAAGATCTTTTTTTATATAATTTATTCATTGGAAGGGTTAAAATTACCTTATTTTTGAAAAATAGGACTTAAAACAAAAATATCTGTGACTTTTTAGAAATTGCGTTTGGTGCGGATTTTTTTTTTTGACAAAATGGCCAGCAAATACGGTTTTTATACCCTCCACTCTAGTGAGAGAGGGTATATATAAGTTTGTCATTCCGTTTGTAACACCTCGAAATATTGGTCTAGGACCCCATAATGTATATAAATTCATGATCCTCTATCGATTTTAAGACGATCTAGCGATGTCCGTCCGTCCGTCCGTCTGTCTGTCTGTTGAAAACACGCTAACTTTTGAAAGACTTTACGGAGGCTCCTGAAGTTTGGCACATACGTTGGGCATTTACGTAATCAGGTTGGTATTGCAATCCAGCGAAATCGGTCCAGTGGTTCAA
Organism: Pegoplata infirma; assembly: GCA_963921195.1. NCBI lineage: Eukaryota > Metazoa > Arthropoda > Insecta > Diptera > Anthomyiidae > Pegoplata > Pegoplata infirma. The sequence goes on along the minus strand of OY992537.1, from coordinate 7,919,209 downwards.
AAAGTTATGAGCAAATAAGTGAATTTCGGCAAGGGTTTTTTTGGAATTTACAAGATAAAACACACGGTAACTTTCGAACGGCAATTCTAAGGGTGCTGAAGTGTGGCATATATATTTGTCGTTCTTCAGGTCCGGTTCGTTTTAAATTTCAGCCGAATCAGTCCAGTGGTTCAAAAGTTATTAGGAAAACCGTAAATTTCAGATTCGCCTCACCTTAAATTCACGTGTTGAAAACCCGTTAAACATGTTTCAAAAACATTGGTAAGTCACAAAAATATTTTACATCGCATTTTTGTCACTCAAAATATTTTTACACTAAAAGAAAAAAAAAAAATACACTCAAAAAAAAAATTTACACTCAAAAAAAATTTTACACTCAAAAAAAAATTTAGTAAATCATTTTTTTTTTTTTTTTTTTCAAAAATTAGTTAAAATAAAAACTGTTTTTACACAAAATAAAATATTTCTAATCAAAAATGTTATTTTTTCACTCTAGAAAGTTTACTTAAAAAGGGCATTGTGGAGGGTATTCATAGATTCGGCCGAAGTCGAATTTAATTTTTCTACTTGTTAAAATTAATTTTGTATTGCATATCACGTGGTGATAGGTAAAAATTTGGTCAAAAGTGAGTCATAACCCTAATGTACATAAAACAAGTGGGAGTGTTATATTCTTTGGTGCCGAATCTTTTATACTCTCCAAAATGTACACTCAAAAGAAAAACTCTGTCAAAAAATCTGTAAAACGACTTTCAATTTGAATTAGCAATCTTTTAGCAGATTGTTCTGCTGAGAAGGATATTTTTACTAAAATCTCTGTCATTCAGTTTAAGAAAATAACAGACATTTTACTATGTTTATACTGATTTTATTTGCTGAATTTCATTATTTTTTCAAGAAATTTTTTTATATAAAAAAAAGCAGAACAGATTGTCAGCAGATTGCTCTGCTAAAATCAGCAGATTGTTCTGCTGAAATCAGCAGATTGTTCTGCTGAAATCAGCAGATTATTCTGCTGAAATCAGCAGATTGTTCTGCTAAAATCAGCAGATTTTTCTGCTAAAATCAGCAGATATTTCTGCTAACATCAGATTTCTCTGCTGTCGAAAAACACACATGTTTAATAACTAAATCGCCAGATAAAAGTATAAGCTTCCGTAGCGTAGTAGTTAAGAAGTGTACTTTCAAATCGGAAGGTGGCGAGTTCGATGCTAGCTGGCGCCGTATGTTTTTTTTTTCTTGTTATATTTATTCACCTCTTATGACAGATATTTAGCAAACCGTGTCTGCTAAAATCAGCAGATTTCTCATATGGCTCAAAATGGGTGTATTTTCAGCAGATTTTTCTGCTGATTGGACAGAGAAACTATTTTGAGTGTAAAAACACTTTTTTGTACTTATTTTTGCACTCAAGTAATATAACATTATTTTTTCTTAAAAAAACTTTGCTTTGGCAAGTACATCCAAATCTTCCGCAAAACATTATCATGATTTAATGTTTTGGGCAAGAGTACAAAATTCGCAGGCATTTTTGAAGACATACCCAGCCAGAAACTTACTGGCTTTTTACTCTTCTTTTGGAAAAAAGAGATCTGTTAAAGTGTTAGAAATAATAACCCTAAATGTGCTTTACCAGTTATCGATCGATCCGAAATCACATATCCCGTGACTGGTAACAACTGGACATATGACTAAAATGTCTCAAAAAAAACATATCATGCTAAAGTTTTCTAAGTGCCGAAAAAAATTGAAAAATTTGTTAAGTGCAAAACAGAATTTGTGTTGTGCATTTTGGAGAATTTCCCTAAAAACCAATCTTAAAAAATAATTTACACATTTGAAAAAAATTTCTGAATTTTTTTTTGAAAAATCCGATATATAAAAAAAGTACTAAGTATTTTCTTTAAATCTGTATTTTGACAGAAAACTCTCTCAAATATCTGTTGAATTGAGATTACAGTCATTTTACAGAGTATTTTACAGAGTTATTATTTTGAGTGTACGTTTACATTACTGGGCCAGTATTGACCCGTTTGTATGTTTCTGCCTTGGTAGTTTGTAACAGGAAAGTGCGAATGTTCCACTGTATTATGTAAGTAACTATCATGGCATTTGAATTGCTCCTTATATGAAAGTTTAGTAAAAAAATAATCATAACATGTGTATTAGGGTGGCACCAATAATGATTTTTTTAGAATTTATCTATATTTTAAATCCAGCGGCCGTAAAAATTTTCCGATTTGGCTAAAAATTTAAACATAGAGAACTTAGACCAAAATTAACCATTATTTCTTCGGCAGTTGATGAAATTAAAAAAAAAATCATTATTCGTGCTACCCTTATGCGTAAATGTTTGTGTGTATGGCTGGATGTAAATAGACATTTAAAAGAACAACAAACAGCTGATGTTAAAGTACAAGTAGTTTAACCAGAAACATGAAAATAACACTAATACATACAAGAAGAGTATAAAAATGATGGTGATGATGATGCATATATTGTTCAACATAAAATGAAGAAGATACTTCATCCATACACACATACACATACAACCACTATTTATATTCAATGTTTATGAAGAGTAAAAGTAAAATATTTATAATATCGCACACATCGTAGAATAAACGACGCATTATTAAACTTATTCTCTATTTCTTTTTTTTTAACTTTTTGAAAACTAGAACGTGTATTATAGAGAATATTGATTTTCTGTTATAGTTAGGTTAGTGGTAAAATCAAAAGCAACAACAACTAAAAAATACCAGCATCACGAAAAAAATAGGCCAATAACACAACTTGTAGCACAAAACTAGCACTAAAAAAAATAAAACTGATGACGACGTGCAATGAATGAAAATCTACCATAAATGCAACATACCACAAAAAAAAAAAACAAAAACAATGGATTTTTCATATCGACATCATCATCCTCATCATACTTCAACTTATATGAGAAACACAAACTGTTGTCGTAAATAAAGGATAATGTTATTTTATTTTATAAATATTGTAGTACGTATATATAAGGGTGGTTCTTGAAAAAAAAAATATTCTTCAGAATTTTCCATATCATTTTTTATAATTTTTACTAGGGCTTAAGTTCAAAAATACAAAAGAAAATTTAGTAAAAGTATAAACATTTCTGGTATTCCCATACCGGTTTCAAACACTCTTGTTATGGTGTTATCATCAGTAGGATTTTAAATTTATATTTTTCGGTTTTTTGGTTATTTTTTTTTTCTAACTCTGATTTTTTTATTTTTTTTTGGATATTTCCGATTTATTCTGCTTTTCTATTATTTACGTTCTGGGAAAAATAATGTAAAAATTATTTTTTTTAATAAATCTTATAAAACGAACAGCCTGTAAAGAAATCCAATTTTTTCCAAGAACCACCCTAATACATAAACATACGTATTACGTTTGCTGTACAGTTTTTTGTACTAAAACTTTAACACAAAATAAAAATAATTTCATATGAAATTTATAACCTCAAAATATTTGAACATGCAACAGCTGTTCAATTTATTTATTCATATAAAAGCACACACATACACACCGATGATTGTATAGTGTGTAGTTGTTAATTATGTGGGCTTATTAGTAAGTGACTACATAGAAGGAAAAAAAGGAAAAAATAATTATGAATCTGAAAAATTTTCTAACGAAAATATTTCAGAATCGTAGAATTTTTGTATAAAAAATTAAATAAAAAATAAAATTTTCAGTAACATTTTCGGGAGAGGGGAACGGCATGCGGGGAAAGCAGAGGCCTGGAGGTGGTACAACTTCCCCTTGTGATAAATAAAACTGTCGGCGCAATGTTTACTCTTGCCCAAAATATGACACGGGCTGTTCAAAATGTTGTTTGCCTAACAATAAAAAACAAGAGATAGATTTTTGAAATTGTCCAAAACTTTAAAACACTTACAATGGAGGTCTTTCTGATGGCACCCACTTGTCCTGAAACTTGCTTATGGTAATGAGGGAAGAAAAATAAGAGTTACCTAATTTTTTTGGCTGCCCAATATTAAATTAAAGAATGTGATCTTTTGGGAAAATCCAAATAAAGTCCGAGCTAACAAGAATTTTGCCAAACGCAAAACTTCGGGTCATCTTAATTTTAATAGAGATTGTTATATACGATTTTCATATAAACTACCCCAATGATTTTACTTTTTTGAATATGAGGACCCTACGAATTTGGACACGTGTATCGGTACACGATTTAATAATAGGTCTTCAAAAAACCTTGCGATCTGAATAAAATGTTAATATAGTTTTTTTTCAAGAAATTCTAAAAAAACGTTAAATACTCTTTTTCCGCCTTCACTTTGACCCGCTAAATGCGAGATTGGGCAGCTAAGAAAAAACAGGTAGCTTTTATTTTTCTCCACTCTTCGCCATATGCAAGTTTCAGAACAATGTTAGTCCAACGCAGTGTTGGCTACCGTTACCCTTTCAATACCGTTACCGATTAAAAACCCTTTAATATTGACTACCGTTACCGTTACCAATACCGAAATAAAAAATGTTTAATACCGTTACCGATAAAAAACCGTTACCTTTATTCGGACATTTACCGGTATTATATCGGTTTTGTTTCGGTTGCATTAATATTATTTATTTTAATTTTGTTGTGGATTAAAAACATATTAAAATATTTTTAATATACTTTAAATAATTAAACAAATTTTTGTTCATTGCCAATCCAACCAATGATCACATTCGCAATTAACTAAGTAAATTCGAATATCGGTCTTGGACCTCGATTGTAAGCGATGTTCGTCTTTCCGTTTGTAAAAGACACGTACGGTCCGAAATAAACGTGCTACTCTGCTTGTACGAATACGTCTTTGGTCATAGGCTGGTTAAGTTCCGAAATGGGAAAATCGGACCAAATGAAAAAAAGCTCCCCCTGAAAAACTTACAAAACATCAGAAAAACATGTTTTATTTAATTTATTGTCTATTTGTTTAGAAAATGAAACATTTTTATGCCGTGTTAAGTTCATTGACCAAGATTAGAAAATTCAAATTTTTTTAACAACAGGACAAACAATTTTGATCATTTTAACAGAGAAATCTGATGATTTCAAATAAACAGTTCAAGCTGTTTATTTGAAATCAGCGGATTTCTCTATTAAAATCAGCAGATTTTTCAACTGTCTTGACGGACTTTTCAGCAGATTCTACCTGAATTATCCAGACAGAAATTTAGCAAACGCGTCAGCTATAATCAGAGATTTCTCAAATGGCTTAAAATTCAGATTTCTCATATGGCCCAAAATGCAGATTTGTTTGCTTATTGGACAAAGGTGTCTCTACGAGCATGAGTTCGTATTTGTAAAATTACAATATTGCGTGAATGTTTTTATTTAATTCTGAGTTATTTCATAGTATTAAATGCTAGTACACATATAATTATGTATAGAAAATATACAGAATTTAGCAGTTTTTTAATTTTTTTTTATTTTTTACGCGTTTTTAGCAAATTTGTGACTGGTTAACATTTCATTTATAATACCGGTACGTACCGGTATTGATAATTCGGTAACGGTTCACCGTTACCGAAATTATCGAAAATACCGTTACCTTTACCGTTACCTTTATAAAAAATATGTAATACCAATACCGTTACCGATACCGTTATTCGTTTCGGTTGCCAACCCTGGTCCAACGTTTTTCTAGCAATTCCGCCTCTTGATTAAAATAGTTTTTCTGAAGACACTCTTGTATCTTTTTGTGTTCTAAACCAGGTCGTTTTTCTCGAATTTTTAAATTAAATTAATCCAAAATGTTATAATAATAATTCAAATTTATTGTTTTTTGTACTATGGTTTCTGGCGTTGTTCAGCATTCAAAAATTTCGTTGCCCCCTAAGAAACAATGTGAACCTTTGGGAAAATTCCGATAACTCCCGAGCTAATAGGCATATCGTCTGGAGCAAAAATACGTGTCGAAATATATTTCATAAAGAATATTTCGTATTCACATGGATACCCTATGTCTATTTCTTCACATAAATCACCTATTTCCATTTCTTCACATAAACCATCCAAAATTTTTACACTTTCTTGAAAAAATATCTAAAGAAGCAAAATTTTTAAAACGCTGTGCTACCGTTTGGCAGGTAAGAGTCTTCAAAACCCATTCTTCTCGTATGAAAACATCATATAGTTTCTTAAGAAAAAATTGCTGAAAATCCAAAAAACTAAATCCCAGATATGACCGATCAGCCGAGACACTCTTATCTTAGAATTGTTTCTTTTATATAATTTGCGTAGGCATATCGGTTTATATGGGTTGGACTACTTCCCTTGGTAGTCACTTGTAAATTACAATCAATCATTTTTAAAAAAAAAGTTCATTATTGTACTGTTCTTGAAAGAACAAATCGGTATGTAGCTTTCACGTACATAAATGCATACATTCACTCAATGAAAAATGCTTCATCATATTAATGAAATATGTTTCATCAGTTTCTTACATCAGTTTCCATGACGAATTTCATCACATTGATGAAGATTTTCTTCAATATGATTATTATATGTTATAAAATTTGAAGAAACAAGTGTTGACACATTTCATCATGTCATCAATATGCCTTTTTTTAATAATTAAAATAATATCAAAATAAATTTAACAAAAAAGATAAAACAAATATAAAAAATAAATAAAAAAATATGTTGCCCTGGCTGGTTCCACGCCCTCTTAGTTGTAGTGTTTATTTTTGACGGCTTAACTAGTTGAGTCGTCAGTAGAGAAAGATCTCGCCACCTACCATTTATTAAAAATAACAATTTAATATGTGTATTTTTAATGACTCAAAGATTTTAGTTTTATATCCTTGTCATTCTCTCACAGCTTTAAGCAGAGCATTTTGATACACAAACTTTGAATGATATAGCACACAATAAACAAAATGGATGTTAAGTAATTATTTGTTAATATGCTTTAGGTAAGTGACTACGCCTTAGGTAAGCCTAACAAACAAGAGGTCTGGTGTTCAAATCTTAATGGGGATAAGATAAAAAGGATGTAAGTTATAAAAAAACAAAATGGGAAGAAATTCTAAAAAAAATAAAAATAAAGTCAATAACAAATTAATGAATTAATAAATCAAAATAAAATAGAATATTTTTTTTATTTCTCTACTAGTGGCTCAACTAGCGAACGCGTCGACATTAAACACTACAACTGGGAGGCCGTGGGTTCAAGAACGAGCCAGGGAAGCATTTTTTATGTTTTTTATATTTATTTTTTTTTTTTTTTGGTTTAAAATATTTTAATATTATTGAAATTTTTTTAAGACATGATGAAATGTGTCATCCCTTGTTTCTTTAAATTTGATGACATGTTTCATCATATTGAAGAAAAACTTCATAAATATGATGATATTTGTCAATAAAATTGATGACAGCAAGTAATAAAATATGATGAAGAATTTTTCTTTGAGTGTATGTATGCATTTATATATGTCGAAACAACATACCTTTATCTTCCTTCCAAAACTGTACAAAAATTAAAGATTTTTTCAAAAATGACTGTTTGTGACTTCCATGGGAAGTATTCTAACCCTTAAGAACCGATTGGCTTGAGACCCAAAATATATAAAAGAGACAAAGCTACTAAAGTTATGGTGTTTCGGCTTCTCGGTCATATCTGGGATTCAGAGGTTCAAATATTGGGTCAAAAAATGGCAAAAAATCGTGTTATTTTTAATTTATCAGCCATTTCTTCTTAAAAAATTATATAATGTTTTTATATATGAAGAAAGGTTTTTTAATACCTATTCAACGGTAACCTTCATTTATAACTATTTATTTACAAATTTAGCTTCTTTTAATATTTTTTCAAGAAAATGTGAAAATTTTTGATGGTATTTATGTAAAGAAATAGAACTACGATATCCATATAATCTTTATTAAATTTAATTCGACAAACTGAATAAGTAGAAGTTCTGCAAAATTTCAGTTGTTTTCAGAAATGGCAGAGAATTCTGTTAAAATATTAATTTCAGCAAAAAAAATCTGATTAAAATTTGCTATTTTCAATTGAAAGTTTTAAAGATTTTTGACAGAGGTTTCATTTTGAGTGGGTTTAACACCGACTTTTCTGATAAAATTAGCACATTTTTCTTGCTGATTTTTCTACTGAAATTATTTTTTATGTTAAAATTAATAGATTCCTATGCAGTTTGGACTGATTTTGCGGTTGATGTGACTGAGATTATCAACATAAAAATTTAACAGACCGCGTTAACTTAAACCAGAAAATTTCTGTTGTTTAACAGATTTTTCTGCCGATTGGAAAAAGGTTTCTCTTTTAGTGAAAGAAACTCGATAACAATAACACTGTGCTACACCAAAAATATGCAGGGGTTCTCATATAAAAATTCTGGTTGGTTGGAGTCCATATAGTACTGATATACTCATAGTTTTTCTGGATCACTTCGTTAAGTACGTTTTTTATTGGCAAATGTGTTGGAAAACGGAAATTCTTAAATTACAATTTTAAAAAATTATTACTTTGTTAGTTTGCAACCGATTTTTGATTTTATGGATTTGTTTTAAAGGTATAATTCTTACCTTTCAAACAAAACAAAAATATTAAAAATCGATCAAGAATTGGCTGAGCTACGATCGCTTAAGTTAAAGAAAACCGAATTTTTTGAAAAATTTGTCATATTCTTTACACTCTAAGTTGAAAGTGAATTATTAAACCATTTTTTTGAATTTTTTGTAAAAAAGTATAGTAAAGTGGCTTTTCAAAACACCAAAAAACATAACAATCGGTTAAAAAATGAATGAGTTATGCTAAGTTTTGTGATAGGACATTTTTAATTTTTTTCAGAAACGCTTGTAATTCAAGCATTATTCATAAATCTTGTTACTAGTAGTAATTTTATGCGCATATGCATATAAACTAGAGATGGGAACGTAATTAAATTTGTGCGTGATTCACACATGATCAGAAGTGATCGTGATTGAAAATTAATTTTACTCACGTGGTTGTTAGTGAGTGTCAGTGTGAGTGGAATAAAAAAATGGGGGTGTCAGTTACTTCCAAATCCTATTTATAATTTTTTGGGTTTGTTTAAAAAATATCAGTGTTACTTCTTAAACAAAAAAGTATTAAGAAAAGGGTAAAAACAGGCTAAGGTGCGCTTGTTTAAGTAAAAAACCTTTTTTGAAGAGTTATACCTGCAACATTTTTATGACAGAAAAAGCTGTGCGCTTGCAAACATGTTTTTTTAAAACGAAATTGCTAAAATTGTGGGATCATTTGATGGAAATTTTACCTGTTTATAAATATACATGTGAGGCATTCCACACCAAATGTTCAGTGAGAAAAAAATTGTGTACCAAAATTTTTCAATGGGTCCCGGGTAAAAAAGTTTTTTTATATAACTAGGGTGAGATTTCCATGCAAATGCATGTTTTTTATCGAAAGCCTAAAAACGATATCGACCAATTATCTTTCCGAATCAAGAGATTTGCATTAAATGGCATCGATTTGTTTTCGCATATTTTGCATATTTTGGTGAAAATACATATTTTTGCAGATTTTGATTTTAAATGCATATATTGTGCATATTTCGAACTTTTAAGTGCATATTATTGCATATTATTTCATATTTTGGCATAAATTAGCAAAAACACAAATTGAAATTAATTTTTTTCAAAAACTATTTTAAATTTTTAAAATTTATTTTGATTACTTTTTTTCTTCTTAATTTTTTTTTATAGATTTTCTTAATTTTTAAAAAAATCTTGCTAGACAAACATCTAATCTTTAAAAAAAAAATTACAAAAAAAAAACAAAAGTGGCCGGATTTTTTATAAATTGACTTTTTTAAAAAATGGAAAATTTCAGAACGGGTTCTGAAAATTTTCCAAAAAAATTTTAATCGATAGCCGATACACTATGTACAAGAATGTAAATTTTTGAGATTTTGTTGCCTTTCGTTTTTATTTGATATATATTTAAACAAGGCAACTTGACACAAACTTGACCATTTTTCCAATATTTGACCACGCCTCCTAAGCCCAGTTTTTGAAAAATTGAACAACCAAAAACGTAATTTTCTTAGCTCCATATATGAGGCATTCCACACCAAATGTTCAGCAAAAAAAAAGTTGTGTCGTGTCAATATGAAATCATTTTCAAAGTATTCGCTCTTAGGGTACTATTAAATAACAAAAATAAAATTTAAGTTTTTTTCAAAAAGTGGGCCTTGTAGGCGTGGTCAAAAATTGAAAATATCTAACTTTTTTGCCTGAGCATCTTTACTTCAATATTTATGCAAATTAAATGAAACACAGTAAAGTCTTAAAGACAAAAGCTGTTTATAGATTTTTGAATGGGCTATCAATAAAAGCTAAGAAAATGAAAATTGGAACATTTTCAGAAGAAGTTCTGAATTTTTTAAATTTAAACTTAAACTTTATTTATCAAAAAACATGCCGCAATTTTATTTGTTTTTTATTTTTTAAAAAAAAAGTTAAAGGAATTTTCTATCTGATCTGAAATTTTTAGAGATGTGTTTTGCCTTGTTTTCGAAAAATCAAAATTAAAAAATTGCAACACGCTTATTTTATACAATAATGGTATTTAAAACGTGTGCGTATGAGTAATATCAATACTTAAAAAATATTTTAAGAGGCGATGGTAGCGTGAGTGAGTTTTTAATAACGATTACGCACGCTTATGAAAGAAAAAATTTAGTCACGCACGATATTTTATTTTGCTCACGCTCATTCACGCACACGTGAGTAGAAAAAAATAAGTTACGGTCACGATGTTCACGCGAGCGTGAGTAAAATAAAATATCGTGCTTGAATATTTTTTTTCTTTCATTAGCGTGCGTGATCGTGAATAAATACTCAGGCAAAAAAGTTTGATATTTTTAATATTTGACCACGCCTACAAGGCCCACTTTTTGAAAAAAACTTAAATTTTATTTTTGTTATTTATTAGTACCCTAAGAGCGAATACTTTGCAAATGATATCCCATTGAAACCACTATGGTTTTTCTGTAGTGGAACAGTTGGTGTGGAATGCCTCACATGGCTATCCATACAGCCCATTTAAAAATTTACGGTTCACATGTTTTTTTTTTCGCTGAACATTTGGTGTGGAATGCCTCATACGTATATTTATAAACAGGTAAAATTTCCATCAAATTATCCCACAATTTTACCAATTTCGTTTCGAAAATGTCTAATGTTTTTTGTCATAAAAATGTTGCAGGTATAACTCTTCAAAAAAGGTTTTTTACTTAAACAAGCGCACCTTAGCCAGTTTTCAACCGATTCACAATATTTTTTTGTTTAAGAAGTAACACTGATATTTTTTAAACAAACCCACGCCGATTTTTTTATTCCACTCACACTGACACTCACTAACAACCACGTGAGTAAAATTAATTTTCAATCACGCTCACTTCTGATCATGTGTGAATCACGCACAAATCTAATTACGTTCCCATCTCTAGTTTATATGCATATGCGCATAAAATTACTACTAGTAACAAGATTTATGAATAATGCTTGAATTACAAGCGTTTCTGAAAAAATTTAAAAATGCCCTATCACAAAACTTAGCATAACTCATTCATTTTTAAACCGATTGTTATGTTTTTCGGTGTTTTGGAAAGCTACTTTACTATACTTTTTTACAAAAAATTCAAAAAAATTGTTTAATGATGCACTTTCAACTTATAGTGTAAAGAATATGACAAATTTTTCAAAAAATACGTTTTTTTTTTACTTAAGCGATCGTAGCTCAGCCAATTCTTGATCGATTTTTAATATTTTTGTTTTGTTTGAAAGGTAAGACCTATACCTTTAAAACAAATCCCTAAAATCGAAAATCGGTTGCAAACTAACAAAGTAATAATTTTTTAAAATTGTAATTTAAGAATTTCCGTTTTTCAACACATTTGCCAATAAAAAACGAACTTAACGAAGTGATCCAGAAAAACTATGAGTATATCAGTACTCTATGGACTCCAACCAACCCGAATTATCATATGAGAACCCCTGCATAAATTATTTTTGGTCTTTTGTAGCACAGTGTAATTTTATCGAGCTAGCTTTCCATCCAGGTTAATGGACAAATATTTTGTCAAAAATAATTCATTCAAGTAACTTACCACTTGAACCACTTGAAATTTGAAGAGGTTAGACAATGATAAATGTTATTATTTATTGAAGCTTTAAAACCACATTTAATAAAACTCCCCTCTGAAATTGTATAAAAGAAGAGTACGCCAAAAGAGCAATAATAATATTATATTATTAATAATAAAATAAATTCTATGTTAAAATAATAGTTGAAAAATATGACAAAAACCAACAAAAAAAATAAAAAAACAAATAAAATTATAATAATAATACAGCAACAACATTGCACCACATTATTATGACATGAAAATAAACCACCAACAACAGTAGTGGCAGCCGCAGCAGAAGAAGCACCAGCTGCATTTTACATTAAACAAAGGCCACAGCTGTCTACTTTTACTGACACCATTGCTATCACGAAACATGACTCACGAAAGCTCTTTTTTTTAATATTTTCTTTATTTTTTATTTACGCTTTTGTTGCTATTGGTGTATTGTAGTTGCTGTTGCTGTTGCTTTTGCCGTTAATGTTGCCATTATATTGTGGCATAACTACAACGACCTTGGCTCTTAATGTGGCACTACGTGGCATTTTTTATGATTAGTTGCAGTTTATTCTTGTTGTGTTTTAGTTGTTGGATGGATGGATGGTTGTTAAATTTGTAGTTGTTGCTGCTGTTGTTCTTTTTTTTTTAATGTGCTCAAAGGTTAAAAATTAAGGTTTTATCATAAAACCATAATAATACATAAAATAAATGAGGACATTTAAAATAACACAAAAAAAAAGAAACATTTATTTTTATTTTAATATTTTATATGTTAGAGAAAAATAAAGCTAAAACGTTTGAATTGTAAATTATAGTACAAAAGAATAGAGTTATAAATGGTTAAAGTCGGGGTCTAATGTTACAACTCTGTTATATAATAAAAAATCTTAAAAAAAAATTCTAAATTTTTTCTATATGCGTAAAAGATTATAATTACCTTACAGAAAAAGTGGCCGGTCCTTGATCCGTCACTCGACTTGAAACACGGATCAAATTACCTAACACAAACATTACCTGTTACTTTTCTGAGGTAATACATCAACCCAGCACTCAATAGAAAAGCTTGGTCAAAAAATGTGTCAAATTTTTCTGCTGAAATATATATTTTAAGTAAATTCTCTGTCATTCAATTTTAGTAAATAACAGAAACTTTTCTGCAATTTTGTTTGCTAAATTTCAAAATATTTTTGTGCAGATTTTTACAGATTATTTTGTTATTTTACAAAAAAAATTTTGTTGATATCAACTGATATCGTAAATTTGCTCAGAAGCAGATTAAAAAAATGTTTTCGACTGTTTTCACACGACTTTGATGAAAAACAATTTAATAGTATGTGACAATTTACAATTTTACGTTTTTAAGGATTTTACACTTTTCGCACGAACTTTTGATCTTCGGCCACCCCTAGTGAAATTTGATGCAGAAATTTTTTGTAGAACATTTTAACCCTTTAAACGCACGTTTTATTGGTGTTCTATGAGGATATTGGAAATAAGGACCAAAATGACCCCTAAAATGGCAGATAGAGGGTTAATGTATTCTAAGAAAAGAACCGCCATAAAATTTTACTGAAAACATTTTTTAACATTTTTTACATCAGAAATAGATTTAATTCTTATTTTTTGTCTTATTCAAAATGCCTTTGAAAAAAATTGAAAAACTTCAGTGGGCCATAAAAAAACTCGAGCTAAGTTTTTATTTAAAACCATTGGGGGTTTTGGTCTTCTATTGGTATTCTTTCATTTTTTTTTTGTCACGTTCAAGAAACACTTGAAGACCTCAAATTTGTCGCACAGTGTTATATGCCCAACCGTGAAACACAAGGTTAAGTTAGGTTAGGTTAGGGTGGCGGTGCCAGATCGACACTCCGCATACACCAGTTGGTCCATAGCGATACCACAAAACTTCTTTCGCTTATCGATGTAAATTAAATACATTTACCTTCATTGCGAATTGTTTTAAATTTTTGAGATCCACACTCGTAATTTCCTCCAAAGCACTATAGGGAATTTTCTGGTATTTTCTGGCCAAAACTCCAAAAGTTGGGATATTGCCTCAAAATTTGGCAAGTTTATTTGGCGGTAAGTTTTAAGGCTCTGTATAAAAAATTGGCATGATCTGGCCTAATAAATCGTGTTTTTAATGCAATTTTGTAATATAATTTTGTCAATAATTTTTACATCCACGCCCACAAAAGGGGGCGGGCAAAAAAATAATTTTACTAGTGCCTTTGGTCCAAGTGCAGGGCTTTGAACTTCTTGTGGCGTATTTTTTTTTTTAATTTTTAAGCAAATGTACAAAAAAAATGTAAAATATGGGATTTTGCGTAGCTAGACTAAGTTATTTAAGGGGGAGCTTTTTTTCACATGTTCCAATTTTGCTCATTTACGAACTTGAACATCGTAAGACTATAAGACATATTCGTGCCAAACATCAGGTGGCTAGCTCTTTTGGTTTGGACAGCATCGTGCATTCCCCAGACAGTCAGACCGACAGACGGTCGGACGGACATCACTAAATTTTTTTTCCCCATGGAGCCGCATGGCTTAGCGGATGAATACATCTTACTCACAAAGAGTTTCCCAATATCTCATAGAGATATGGGAGTATGCAATTATATGCAAAAAAAGTAGCAGTCCACAAATAAATTTGGTTTAAAAAGAAAAAAAATAATTAAATAGAAAAATTAAAAAAATATATAAATCAACATTTTAAACCTGTACTTAGTACAAAATATATTTATTTGCTCTATTGATAATTGAAATTAATTTCAAAAGATTTTAACACAGGATTTTAAGTACGTTAATTTTGTAATAAGTTATGTTCTCCAAAATTAAAAAAAAAAATAATAAAAAATTAAATTTTGTTTTTGACGCCTCCGTACTAGCGGTAAAAGAGTTTGGTGTACAAAAATATGTGTGCTAGCTTACTTTAATATAGTTTACTGTATAATGGCATCCGAAAAAAGTTTTTTTGAACACATCAAAAATGGACTTTTGGCCAACAATTCCTTATAAATTCCCTATAGTGCAAAGTCTCGAAACACAAAAAAGCATAAATTTTTAGCATGGAGCTCAAACTACTATTCCACAATTTTCAAAATTTTATGAATCAAAATCTTAAAATGTATTAATTTATCTACTTGATTTCAATATAATAATTCACATGCTGGTAAATAAAACCGTTTTTCACCAGCTGGTGAATAAAACGTAATATAATTATTTTTCAACAAAATTCTTTTTTTGTCACACATTTTTGTTTTCATAAATTTTTTTTCATAATTTTTTTTTTCTTCATCAATTTTTGTTTTTGTCAAAGTCTTTTTTTTATAATTTTTTTTTTTATTAAATTTTTGTTTTTGTATCAAATTTTTTATAACATCTAACTGTTTTTTTTTTATCAACAATTTTTTTTTTTCATTATGTTTTTTAATCAAAACTCGAGGCCCAAAAACATATTTTTGTGCCTCGAGCAAGAATAATACTGTAATCGAATATATATATATGGGGCATTCCAGGCCAAATCACTCACTTTTAGACCCGACCCCCTTCGATTACTTTTTTTCATTTGTTTTAGTACGTACTAAATGCAACTTGCACTCAATGTTCAGCCTTTTATACCAAGTGGTGTTGAGTAATAAATTTTTTCAAAATGGCGATTTTTTCAAAAAAATTAAAAAATGGAAATTTCCAATTAATTTTGACTAGTAAAAATATAGATATCTTAAAAAAAGTTGGACAACGTTTTGTTGGTATTTAAATATAGTTTTAGAAAAAAATATAAAAAAATTATTCGAAGTACTTATCACTAATTTTTTAACGTTTAAAAACTAAAATCGACTTTTTGAAAAAGTCAGAAACCTTCGATTTTTTTTTTAAGTCTACAAACTCAACTTTAAATTACGCAACTTTTGATCCATAATTCAAGATGTGATCACAATTCGCTCTAATTTTTCAAATTTTGAAATTTTTACCATTTTTTTTTTCGATTTTTTTTAATATGGTGCTCCATGAAAATTAAGTTGTTAGATATATCATATGGGTGTAGAAATTCGTCTAACAAAATTTTAGGATAATCGGACATCGGTAATACTTTCCGCATCGGCCATGATGTTTCAAAACGAATTACACGGCGGAAAAAATGTTTTTTTTTTTAATTTTCTCAATTTCTTTTTCGATATTTGGAGTTATTTTTGAATTCAATTGGTTAATTGGAGTAAAATGTCTCTTATGGTTTGGAGTAAAATGTCTCTCTTATATCGTACTGTTTTTATGTTCAAGTTGTATTAATATGGTCTTAATCGAAAAGTTACAAAAATCAAACGAGGTCGCGTACGAAAAAGTTTAAGTTGAAATGGAGTGTACCATATGTTCTTTAAAGGGTCCTAGAGCGATATTATATATATGACAAAGTAATTTAACCCCCTTTCTATGGTTGTGTGTGGTATAAAAACTATTGTGCACGACAAGGCTAGGTAAAAGTTTTGGAAAAATTCCTTTGAATTTTGTACTCTAGCCTAAAACATTAAATCATTATAAAGTTTTGCTACACAGTAAAAAGTTTTGGGTTATTTAAAACCTAGCGGAGCTCATTTTAAACTGCTTTGGAATTAAACTCAAAGTTAAAACCGAAATGGGTTATATGGTAAACCACATAGGGATTAAAAAATTGATTATCTTTATGTCATTTTTTTTAGTTTTATTTTGATGCCAAAAAATAATTAAATTTCTCTCTTGAAAAACTTATAAAAAATAAACGTCAAACGTCATCAAAAAATTGTATTTCATCAAGTTTAAGATAAACACTTAACAAGGAATTAAAAACAGCTGTCATATTGAGTGAACAAAAAAATGCCTTTTAATTCAATGAAAGTGAGAAAAGAGGTTAGGAATGTACACAAAAGTAAAATCTTTATATTATCAAAATTTGTGATCCAGAAAGTGAAGATTTTACTCCGACCGAAATATAAATATCAAGTAAGTATTTACTACAAACGTTTATCAATCATTTTAATTGATTTTTGGTTAACTTTACTTTTAGGCCAGCTGAATCTTGAAGCAGAAGGCAGAGAGATGGAATTTTTAGATCACGACGGTGCCTACCCCCAGGAATAATTTCTTAATAAAGAAGCAGCAGCAGTTTGTTTTACGCAGAGTTGTGCTGAGTTTGGGTAACAAATCAACAGTCCTCTGGATTTTAACTTTATTCATGTATTTGGTCTGTATTTGTATTCAATACACAAAAATATTAAAAACATAACCTTACATTTGTTTTATTTATTTCTGGAGAAATTAAAGTCCTGCCTTGTTCAAATAAACACCTGTTTAGGTGTAAAATTATTTCCATATTTTGGTTTTATTATAACACCCAAAAATAAATTCAAAATCCATTCTCTCACTCTCTTTTTATCTCTTTAAAAGTAAACTTTTTATGGAATAAATTAAATTATATTTGGCATTGTTAAATATACACACCAGCTAGGAATTAAAATTAACCCAAAACTTTTTACTGTGTAAAGATTTGGGTATACTTGCGAAAGCAAAGTACACAAAAATTTGATAAAAAAAAAAAATTCGATGAAAAAAAATGTCGATGAAAAAAAAAAAGATTAAAAAAAAAAATTGTTACAAATAAATATTTTTTTTGGCCTCGAACTAGAATAAAACTCTAATCGAATATATATACATATATAAAGGCCGAATAAATACATTTTATTTTTATGTACCTTTTTGGTACTAAAAATAAAAAAACAACAAATAAATATTTTTATTGAAAAAAAAAATATATTTATTTGAAAAATTAAAAAAATTCATGAAAAAAAAAATTTGATGAAAAAAAAAATGTATGGGAAAAACGAAGATTTTGATGATGATTTTTTAAAATTTTGATGAAAAAAAAATGGTTAAAAAAAAGAATTTTTTTCAAAAAAAAAATTGATGAAAAATAATTTTTTTGTTAAAAATTATGTTTATTCACCATCTGGTGCAAAGGGCTTTTATTCACCCGCAGGTGAGTTAATATCCATGGTTTATATCGAAGTTGCAAACCTTTTTGGTTTTAAGAAAATGAAAATAGTAATTCTTATTTTCTTTTTTGTTAGTCGTTAGCTTATGTAGTCAAACTGAGGTGGCGTCCTGCATCATTTTTACAATAAGACACCAGCCTAAAAACGATATCATGTTAAAAAACTATGGCTGCTCTCATTTTTTGTAGGGTTGTTATTATTTTCATTAAAGTTTGCTTTAAAAAAAACTTTATTCAGATGGCGCTAATAATACACATTGTATTGTGCGGTTATGATTATGGTTTAAATATTTTATTACCAAAATAACAACACCTCCATAAAATACAAATAGTTATATATGTATGTATGTGTGTATGTATGTGATTTTAAAATTCATAACCAAAAATTTAGTTTTAATTTGTTTCCATTTATATTCTGTAAATAATGTATGAAACATGTTTCAAAACTATTTTATAATAGTGGTATGACGTTTATTTTTTTTGCTCTGCGTTAAGCTCAAAGTTTTTTACTAAATAACACAAAGTTTTTGCTCTGAAAAAATTAATTTTTTCCCCAAAAAAAAAAACTTAATTGAAATCTAAAAAGTTCTCAATTAGAGAAAAAACCAAAATTATAGTTGGTGTGAAAAAATTCTCCTACATTTTTTTAG
Organism: Pegoplata infirma; assembly: GCA_963921195.1. NCBI lineage: Eukaryota > Metazoa > Arthropoda > Insecta > Diptera > Anthomyiidae > Pegoplata > Pegoplata infirma. Next base: position 7,900,357 of record OY992537.1, on the reverse strand, counting down.
TTTAATTTTTTTTAAATTTTTTTTGTTGTTAAACACCAACCAACATATTACATGCTGCCGGTAATAATTTGAAACTTTTTAAAAACCCCCGAATATACAGACGAAAAATAATTGAGATATACTACATTCAAAATATAGTTGGTAACATATGGTATTTTATTAACTGGATAAAGGAGACTTACTATTGGATGTTCATTATGTAGTATATTAAAGTGAAAACTTCAATAGAGTCCATATGACGTTGTATATTTTTAAAAATATTTTCTTGTTTTTTTGCAGGGTTTTTTTTACAAAAACTTTTACCAACTTAAAACAATTTTCAGATTTTAAAATTTATATTCAGAAAAATTTCTGGTTATAATTTAGTATATAATTGAAACATTTCTTTAACATGATGATCATGATCCTCATAACATTGATCATAAAAAACACACCGAACAAAAAATTATGAAACATTTCTTTCACTGTATGAATAGAAATTGTAAAATAGAAATTGTAAAATGATTTTACATATTTTCTGTGACAGAAACTCTATTTGTCATATTTGTTATTTGTATTTGTCATAGTTTTATTATTCGTGACCGTTGTTCTCTTAGTCGACTTAATAGACACTTTTAAAATTCATTCTTATTTCCTGTTTGTTTATCCAATACAGATGCAAAACACAATTTTCCTAGTAACTAACAAAAACTTTTAGAAAAAAAGCCATAGAAAACAAAATAAAAATGAAAATGGTCATGTTCCAACTTTAGCAAAATTCTGCTTGATAAACTCGTATCGTACATGTTTAATAAACAAGATCGAATAAACGTTTATTTGGAATTTCAACAACGACAGCGGTGATTTTCACCTTCTTACTTCGTATTAGGTCCCAGCTTGGGCGCCATTTGCTTGAAAATCTTTTTACGTTATTTTTATTTTTCTGAGTTTCTATTTTTAGTTTCATTTGAGAAATGTTTATTTGGAAGAAAAAATTTTTATTTGGAATTCCAACAACGACAACGGTGATTTCCGCTTTGTTATTTCGTGTTTTGTCCCTGTTTGGGCGCAATTTGCTTAAAAATGTTGTTACGTTACTTTATTTTTCTGAGTTTCTATTCTGAGGTTCACTGGATGATCCTACGTTACAAATGTCAAGGCTCTAGAACCACTACACTACTGAACATTTTGAAACAAAAAAAACAAGTAAAAGTGTTAAATTCGGCTGTGCCGAATCTTTTATACCCTCCAACACGTTTAAAATTAAAAAAAATCGCAGGGCGTCTTTTTTTGTGGGGGGGGGTCGGCAGAGTTGGTGGGGGACACCTGTACCCCCGTATGTAAATTCTTTTTTCCGGCTAACGACAATGTCAAAGCCGTATGTAAATTCTTTTTTCTTTAATTTTTAAGAGAAATCTTTGTATTTAAATTAAAAATTTTTTTGAAAATAAAGAATTACTACTACTACTACTGTACCCCCGCTATATATGTTTACAAATTATTTGTGTATGATATTTGCACTTAAATAATAAATTTGTATCGTTATTTTTAATTAATTTCTATAACCACGACCCCCAAGGGGGGCGGCCTGAAAAAATCGAACTTTCTAGCTCTCTTGGTCCAAGCGCAGGTCTGTGAACATAATATGGCATACAAATGTTACATTTGTTGAGCAAAAATTCAAAAAAACTCGTAAAAATATCGTATTTTTTAGGGGTCGTTTTAGTTCTTCAAGGGGAACTTTTTTCCCCCTGGTCCGATTTTGCCCATCTTCGAACTTAACCTTACAAGTAACATAAGAGATATTCTTGCCCAATTTCAGGGGTCTAGCTTTTCTTGTTTGGATTGCATCGTTATTTCTACAGACGGACGGACGGACGGACATCGCTAGAATGTCTTAGATTCTATCATATATATATTTGTTCCTTTTACTTCTACAAGGAGCATAGGGCCGCAAAGATTCTATCATGGATCAATATTATATATACTTTGTGGGGTCCCCGACCGATATTTCGATGTGTTACACACGGAATGACAAAGTGAGTATACCAACGACGGTAGGCGGCGTTGCCTTTATAAGGATACCAAAATGTTGGATTTGAAATCCAAATTAGCAAATCCAAATCCACGTGGTGGCGCAAATCCAAGATTTACTACACAAAATGTTGGCCTCTACATTTTGAGCATTTAGAACATTTATTTTATATTTAGTACATTTTTTGTTTTTAATACAAAAAATGGTATTATTAGGGGACAAAAAATAAAAATAAAACAATAAAATCGACATTATCTTGTTTATTGTTAATTATTTTAATTTTATTTTTTTTTAATTAGCTGCTTTTATGAGAAAAATTTGAAAACTGAACGAAAATATGTATAATAAACAAAAATTTAGTTCCCAATTTTCTTCAATTTTTTCCGACTTTTTTCAGTTGTAACGGTGTTTTGTACCCTTCAGCCCAACATTTTGTGTAGTAAACCTTGGATTTTCGCCACCACGTAGATTTGGATTTGCTAATTTGGATTTCAAATCCAACTTTTTGGTATCCTTATAAAGGCAACACCGCCCACCGTCGTTGAGTATACCCCCATACTGTGGTTGGAGGGTATAAAAAAAAACTGGATGTGACTGGGACCCGACCTTGTATTATCCTAGTGATCACAAATTCTTGTATTATTCTAGTGATCACAAATCTGGGCTCTAAATTTTTCCATCACATCGTGTTTTTGAGAAAATTGAGGTCAAAATAAAAAAAAATAAGTTTTGAGCATTTTTGACAGCTCATAGCTGATGGACCCGATGTGATAGCGCCTTAAAAATAAGTCGAGGGTAAAGCTTAAATATTGTTCTTAAGTATGCAAAACTAATTTGTTCAGTAGCATTAACACTTAGGGCACCAATTGTCTTTCAATGATGTCTTGTTCCCCAAAAAAGATTTTTTCCGTTACTAATCATATGAAAAAAAACTTGTTGCGAGGGTAAGGACAGCTTAACACATGATTAAAATTATTCTCCTGGTCACAAATCCGATTTACAAAAATCTACTTTTTGGATATATGAACCCGAGGTGCTGAAGCTTAAACGACGATTATAACTACGTAAATTTGATGTCTAAAACAAATAATGAATCCACCTATTTGAATATATGTGAGGTCCCTGGGACCTTGAACCTCCGTAAAAAAAGTTTGTTGGTCAAAGAAAAATTAAAATAAATTTAAATAAGGTTGGTATATCATAGTTCTTGAGTAATAAGGCGTCGCACCTTAGATATAATCAAAAATATTTGCCACCCATGGCACGCAGAGAAGATATATGATTGCCACAACTATAATAGAGCAGCAACATATTGATCATAACATGATTGTGGCATACACATTATGATAAAAATCATAGTGTGATGCAGCTTATTTTACTATGCTGAGATATGACTCGGTCTGTCCAGAGTCGTCAAAGGTCTGCCTCCTTTGAAATAATTGTTATCGTACACAGCTTCAATATGTCTACCGTCGGTATAATCTAGGGTTAGTAAGTAGTCGGGTTCGTGAAATCCGTCGGTTTTAAAACAAGGGCGAATGACTCACGAGGAGAAACAATATCAGGTGAGTCGGGTCTACCACGAGTCTAACCACGTTAGTATTAATCTAAGTAACTCACGAGAGAAACAATATCAGGTGAGTCGAATTAAATCGGGCTAAGTCGGATCGGGTTCTAACTACGAATGGTAACTCACGAGAAGAAACAATAGCAGGTGAGTCGGATTCTAAATACGATTAGTATAAGTCTAAGTAACTCACGAGAGAAACAATATCAGGTGAGTCGGATTAAATCGGGTAAGGCGGATCGGGTTCTAACTACGAATGGTAACTCACGAGAAGATACAATAGCAGGTGAGTCGGATTCTAAATACGATTAGTATAAGTCTAAGTAACTCACGAGAGAAACAATATCAGGTGAGTCGGATTAAATCGGGTAAGTCGGATCGGGTTCTAACTGCGAATGGTAACTCACGAGAAGAAACAATAGCAGGCGAGTCGGATTCTAAATTCGTATAAGTCTAAGTAACTCACGAGAGAAACAATATCAGGTGAGTCGGATTAAATCGGGTAAGTCGGATCGGGTTCTAACTGCGAATGGTAACTCACGAGAAGAAACAATAGCAGGCGAGTCGGATTCTAAATTCGATTAGTATAAGTCTAAGTAACTCACGAGAGAAACAATATCAGGTGAGTCGGATTAAATCGGGTAAGTCGGATCGGGTTCTAACTACGAATGGTAACTCACGAGAAGAAACAATAGCAGGTGAGTCGGATTCTAAATACGATTAGTATAATCTAAGTAACTCACGAGGAAACAATATCAGGTGAGTCGTTTAATTACGATACGTAAAATAGTTGTAACTCACGAGGAAAACAATGACAGGTGAGTCGGGTGTTAAATACGCAAAATATCAAACTAACTACAACAAAACTATTTGTAACTACTTGCACATCTACGGCACGTGTCGCTACGGTGAACTGGAATAGGGTCGGATTCTCGAGGTACACTTCGGTTTTAGGTCGAAGTGTAGCTAAGACATCAACGTCGAAACTGGTTCGCTCGCGACCAAACCTTGACATTATATGTGTATGATTTTACAAACTCAATGTGAATTACATACGTAAAACACTACATAACAACTATTTCTTATAAAAATAGAATTGTTGGATATGTGTTTGAGTTCTGATGTTGGTTGGTGGAAAAAGACATTTATGATTATTAGAAATTATTAGAGTCCGACCGAAACCAGTTTTCGAGGCCGAACCGAAACCGAACCGAATATTCGGCCGAAACCAAACCGAAACCGAAATTTATAAAAAAATTACCGCCTAGCATGTATAAAATTATTTAAAAGTTGTTAAAGATTAATATACAGCATATAACGCTTTTAAACCATAGGAATTGTTGTATTTTTGAAAAAAAAAAATATGTTTTTTAAAAAACTTGCAAAAAAATTGTATGTTTCATTTGCAGATTAGGAGAAAATAATTTTTGAGCTGAAACAGTTTTACATTTATTGCATAAACTTGTAACATTTTCTTCAATTGAACTTAAACAAGTGTAATGAAATACGAAATCAAAAAATTCACCGACTTTTTTACATATTTTTTAAAATAGCAAAAAGTTTCGGTTTCGGCTTATATTCGGCCAAAATTTTGCCGAATACCGAATAGAGGCCGAAACCCCATTATTCGGCCGATACCGAGACCGAAACCGGATATTCGGTCGGACTCTAGAAATTATTATAAAATCGTGATCCTATATTCAAAATATGCAAACTCAAATTTGACCGAAATGAGTTTCCGATGGCAAATAGCTCCCCTATGCAATACCCATCTGTGATAAAAATTTCAGAGCAAAAAAATAATTGGTTGTCGGTTTACATCCATTTTTGTTATTCTGCTATCTCAAAGTACATTTTTTTTTTTTGGTGAAAATAAATGCCAACTCCCATTATAAATTTCCAAAAATTTTTCAAAAATTTTTTTAAAAAAAATTAGACCACACATCTTATTGCATTTGCATTCTGACCACGAATCTAGGTTATTTGTAATGGTACATTACAATAGTATGATTTTTATAATTGTCGATGATCATAGTATGATTGTCACAACCACATCCACGATCCAGTGGATTAACGATACTCCAATATGGGTAATTTGTTGTGCTGCAATCGTGTTAAAAACATGTTTTTTCTGTGTGTGTGGCTAATAATTTCATTTAAATCACAATTCAATCCATCCTAATATACAACATACCCGCGGCCATTAAAAAACTATTTTTTTGCTGTTGCTTCTCCTAGCCTTAATTGCGTAAATTTACGACATAACTTTTTTTTTGTTGAGTAAAAACATTTAAACAACTTTTATTTCGTGTGAGTGTTTAAGGTACAAAAAAAAAATTAAAAAAAAAAAATACAAAAAAAATGTATAAAAAAAAATAATTTCAAGCAAAAAAAAGTTGAAAATAAAAAAAATTGCAAAAGTGTTTGAATAATTGAACTCACCTGCACAGACACACAAGAACATTTAAGAATCTAAAAAAGGACAATAACGAAAAAAATGCTTTTATAAAAAAGTTGTACCTATTCAGTAAAAAATAAGTTATACAGCCTGTTGGTGTCACTAAAATTGAATTACGAGGAAAAGTTTTAAAAGAGAGACACAGAAAGAGACAGAAACTGCAATATAAAAATCACTCCATGGCATTGAGATTGAAAAGTATAATATAAATTTTGTATTAGTTAGCTGTTGTTGTTTTTGTTTTTTATAGAAGTTGCATGTCTAATTAAACAATCAGTGTTTGTTCATATAAATATTTTTTTTTTGGGGGCGACATTTAATATTTTATGATTCAATTTTTTTTTATTATTTTTTTTTTGAAACATTAAATACACAACAATGGGCAAGAAGTAACATTAAACTTATTTACAGGCATTTTATCAATTTTAGTGACGAGTAAATGTTTAACGACTTTGGGTTAATCGGGCATAAAAAATAAAAATTCTAAATCACCAGTTTATGAATGAAATCACCGCCATGAATGTCTGTAGCGGTGATGTGAATAAGAAAATTCCGTTTTTGGTTTTTAAAGACTCGGTACATTTTCAGATTTAGTCACATTTTTCCTTTAAAAATTTTCAGAATTTCCCCATAAAAATTTTTAGATTTTTCCTTTGAAAATGTTAATTTTTTTTTCGATGAACTATTTTCGAACTTCGAGATTTTTTTCCTTTGAGAAATTCTGACTAATTTTTACTAAAAAAAATAAAATTGTATTTATTCGACCTTTCAAATATTATATTTTGAGTAGGTTTATTCCAGCTCGAGGTCATTATTTCGTTTACTAATTAAAACTATGATATTCTAATAGAATAATTTTCAAAAAAATTTCTTGAAAATGTTATTTTCTGTTTTCTTGAAAATTATTTTATAAGAATATCAAAGTTTTAATTAGTAAAGGAAGCAATGACCTCGAGCTAGAAAAAACCTTCTCAAAATATTGCTTAAGGAAATTTTTAGACAATTTCCTTCTTTTCTTTTTTCTTCTCTTTCTATCTTTTTCTATCTTTTTTTCTTTTTTTTCTCTATTTTTCTTTTTGAAATTTGGTCTGGGTGGGGGCATGGTGGAATTTCCCCTTCAACCCTCTTGTGGTCCAATAAAAATAATTAAAGACAAACCTTCGACCAATAAATATGAATCCTTACCCCATTGTTTAGTTTAAATTCAATATTAGTTTAAGTGTCAAGAGTTTGAGTGTATTTTCGTTGTTCTTTGTACATTATTTTTGTTTTATTGTTTTTATTCGTGAGGGACTGACTATCTAATGCCTTTGGGGAAATATTGGGGTAGGGTAGAAGATGTAGGCGGTTGGATTGATGATGGTTAAAGCCAAGTAGACTAAACAACATTTACTGCTAAACCATTGAAGTCATAAAAATTGTTTTCTATAGAAGTTGGCAGCACTCCCTAGGGACAAATCAATTTTGGCTTTAAGTGCAACTTTATAGTGTTTGTGTGAGTGTTTGTTGTAGATTTTTTTTTTGTTTTATATTTTTTGTTTCTATTTTTATTTTAAAAATTTATTTTTTCTTTTGTTTGTTGTTGGTTTCTTGTACGTTTTATTCATCTTTTTGTTTCGTTTAAGAAACAAAAACAAAAAAAAAAAACAAAAAAAGTTTTGTTTAATATCCCTTGAACCATGTTTTGTTTTACGATCTTGTCCTGTTTTCTCTAAGGATATTTTTATAGTTGTTGTGTTTTTTTTTGTTGTTATTTTTTATTTCCTTCCAAAAAATTGTTGTAACTCAATTCAAAATTTATCTACATGTTGTTGTTTTTTTTTTTTTTTGGTTTGATTTATAGTATAGTGTGTGTGTTTGTATGTAAGAGTGTGTGAACGTTTGTGTATGTGTGTTCTTTTTTTCTAATTATTTCCAAATTAAATAACTCAACGCCAGAAAACAAAGTAATCGTAAAACTTTTTAAAGACTTTGTTTGCTGTTTTTGTTGTTACTGCTGCTACTCAATATCCCATAAAACTCTTACAAAAAGCTATAAAAAATATATTTACAACATATATTGTTAAAAACAAAAAAACGAACAAAACAAATACCAAACTAAAACTTAATTTTATAAACAAATTTGTATAACCTTACACCTTACACTATGGTAAAAAATAAACGGAGTTTTCCGAAAGATATTTGGGTTTTTGATAAAAACAAACAAAAATTTGATGCAAAAAAATATTTATGCAAAAAAAAAAAAAAAATATGAAAATAAAAATGTATGAAAAACAGAAATTTTTAGTTGAAAAATAATTATGTTACGTTTTATTTACCATCTGGTGAAAAACGCTTTTATTCACCAGAAGGTAAGTTATTATGCAAGTTATAATCGAAGTTGCAAACCTTTTTGGTTTTAAGAAAATAATAAGAGTAATTCTTTTTTTCTTTTAACATGATAATGTTTTTAGGTTGGCGTCTAATTTTAAAAAAGTTGCAGGACGTCACCTCAGTTTGACTATATAAGTAGGCTGACCATTAGAGGTGTCCTTAAAACGAAAATCAATTTTTTATACCTGGTAGGGTCCTTAGTTGTTCTTTAGTATCTAAAAATGAGTGAGCCAAAATTTGGGGACAATCGGCTAAAAATAACTCGTGCCGAAAATGGATTGAAGTTTTTGGAGATTCTTAAATGAAAGAAAAACCCTTTTGTTTTCGGAAAAGCATTGGTATTTGTTATTTTTTGTTAAATTTTTTTTGAAACAGTATGAAAATGGTATTAAATTACTTATCTAAAAAGACTAATAAAATTAAAATCGGATAAAAAATAAACATTTTACGCATACATGCCCCAGACCATTGTGTGGTTTTAAAGCCAAAATTTCAAAATTTTCAAAAATTTTTCGCAAAAAAATAAAAAAAATATGTTTTTACTTTATGATCATATTGAAAACATGTTTACGATTTAAAATAGCAGATATGGTAGTCAAGATTTTTTTTATTTTTTCTAATATAATTTAGCAAATATGGGACAATTTTTTCATTATTGTACAGAACGAAGTGTTAAATTTTTTAGCTTTTGAGAAATCGGATATTTTTTTTTAAGGTATCAGATTTAAGTTGTTGAAGTAACATTGTTCCTCTGTCGAGCCATTCTTCTGACGATATTTCGTTTTCGAATTTTATATTAAATTCACTTCCCAGTTGGTTTATTTGTTTTGCCCAAAAAATATTGTTTTTAAGTACTATCGTTGAGAGTTTACGTGGCAGTCTATTTTGACCATATTGAAAGAGAGTTTTAAAGATGTAATTCATATGTAAATTTAATGTATAAAAATAGCTAACTTCAGCATTCGTTTCCAAGTTAAGGGAATAATTTGGAGTAAAATCCGGTAGTTTTAATATCCTTTTTATAAAGTACCGCTGAAGTATGTCAACTTCATCAAATAACCAGCACCCCCAAACCTGAGCCGCATATGATTGAATGGATCTACACACAGACTGAAAGAGTTTCCATTTTGCTTCAAGTGTGATATTGTTTTTGTTAAGAAAACTACTCCAAGTTGCATTGATACTGTTTTTGGCCGAGATATTTCTTTTTTCTATATGTTTTTTAAAGATCATTGTGGGTGTTAGTACCACGCCTAAATAAGTATATTGGTTTACGATTTCTACATATTGATTTTTGTATTTGATTTTGTCTCCTGCCGAGAGCCTTCCACCTTTTCTAAATATCATCATTTGAGATTTAGCCATATTAACTTCCATGTTCCACTGTTGACAGTAATCCTCTAATTTATGTACCATTCTTTGCATAACATTTATATCATCTGCCAGCAATACAATGTCGTCTGCATATAACAATAAGCGGACATTTATACCATCTATAAATAAACCTCCTCCCAAATACTGGTGTAGATCATTTAAATAAAGAGTAAATAACAACGGCGATAAAAGACAACCCTGTTTAACAGGGTTGTCTATGTTTCAAAGAAACCCGAAAGCTCGCTACCTGTCCACACTGCTGACCGTGTGTGCCTGTAAATATTTTGTACGAGGTTTACCACTTTTGTAGATATACCAAGTTCGTGTAACTTATACATTAGGGCCTCTCTGGGAACTCTATCAAATGCCGCTTTAAAGTCAACGAAGAAGGCGTATGTCTTTTTAGCTTCTTTAAACTTCATATGAACGATCGCCGCCAAGTTGTATATGTTATCGACCGTAGAATATTGTGGTCTAAATCCAGCTTGAAATTCGTTTAAAATGTTATGTTTTTCAATCCAATTAGACAATCTCTTGTGTATAGTTCCCATCAATACTTTTGCTGAACAATTCATAAACGAAATGCCCCTATAATTACCAGGGTTATTCAAATCGCCTTTTTTGTGTATTGGAAATATAATACTATCTATAAAATCTTCATCAACTCTTCCTGTTTCAAAAATTACATTAAAAGTATTGGTCAACTGATTTAAAAATTCTGTTGATGCGTTTTTAAACATTTCATATGGAACCCTGTCCGCTCCTGGCGCTTTGTTTGGTTTTGTTGATTGCAATACATATTTTATTTCTTCCACTGTAATTTCTTTATCCAATTCTTCATCTACATGACACATTGGTGCATAGTGTATATCCATTGACATTTTTGGTTGATTTAGCAGTTCTTGAAAATATTTTTTAAAATCATCTGTTGGTACTGTGGCACTTATTCTGAAAACATCACCTCGTATCTCCTTCGCTAATTCCCACCATTTTTTGGCGTCACTTGTGGCATTTATTTTCGTATTTAATTCAATGAAATATCTTTGTTTTTGATTTTTACATATATTCGTGTAACAATATTTTGCTTCTAGATATTTTTCTTTGTCCTGTGGGCTTTTCGTTCTTCTAAATACATTATGCAGATCAAATGATAGTTTTCTTGCTTTAAGACACTTATAATTAAACCATCTTTTTTTGAATGTCGGTTTGCATTCAACTTTTTCTTGTTTTGGCAATGACCTTTTGATAATATTAACTAGTTGACCCACGTTCATACAATTTCCTGGTATTAAATGTAATGCTAGATTTTTATTTAAATTATTGATGTATTTATCCTTTTCAGCTTCCTTCCATTTAAATTTTGGCATTAAGTTCAACGTTTTTGTTTTTTCATTTAAACCATTAAGTCTTAAAGTTAGTTTAAGAGGCATATGGTCTGAGTAAGTCTTTGATTCAATTTGAAATGTTTCCACAAATTGTAATGCTTCTAGAGATATGGCACATATATCGTTCACAGAGCTTCCTTGTGTACTTATGTATGTAAAAGAACCATTTTCATCACCTAACGTGAAGCCGTTTAAAATAACTAATCCATTATCATTGCAGAATTCCACAAACTGTCTACCTTTGCTATTTATCACTTCATCTTCACATTTTCTCTTTTCTAATCCTGAAGCAAAATTTACCTTATGTATTTCCTCAATATTTTGCTGGAGCGTATCTATTCTTACATTCATATCTTCCACAACTATTGCATTTGTTTCGCTGTTGTTTGTAAAATACGTTTTCAGCTCATTAAACTCATTATTCCAGTCAGCTCCTCTCAGATATGCTGGTATAATACTAAATTTTATTTCATCTATTTGGATTTTTATTACAACTGTATCATTAATTGACTGAAAAGTATGTTTTATACCACGTTGCGCAAGATTAAAGTTAACACCGTACACACAACCTGCCATAGCCCTTCCATGCACATTTACTCGTTTTGCTGGCACCCAAAATAAATCAAAATTTTTAAAATATTTTTTCCACTTTTCAATATTCCTTTCCTCCACATGCGTTTCGACCAAGGCAAATATATCACAACTACATACATAATCAAAAAAATCAGGACACAGGCATTTATTACCTAAACCATTTACATTAAAAGCTATTACATTTATAAAAATTTTAGTTTTTTCTAGTTTTTTGAAAGTAAATTATTAAGTAAATCATTATAAATATAATTAAAACTAGAATAGCATTCACCATACAATTCCTTTAATATAACGCCAGCATCTTGTTCTCCATTCACGAGTTTTTTATCTTTATTAAAACGCAGCCATTTACCTCCAACGTTTATTCTATCGCTTACAACTTTCACTTTATGCTTCTCACTGACGGCTACTATTTCTTTTTTTAACTGCATTAGCACCTTCTTATCCTGTTGTTTTTCTACGGTTAAATCCCTTTCTATATAAATGGCCGTACCCTTAAGTTGTTTAGTCTGTTGAAGAACTTCTTGTACAGTTTGTGAGGAATCAAATTCTGCCAGAACAGTCATAGTTCCTTCACGTTCAAAAAGTTTGCGTGTTGATTTTATAACAGTTGCCGTTGGTAGTTTCAAAGTTTCAGTGCACACTTTGCCAACCGCTTCGCTTAAGGAGCTATTTACTTTTAGACCTTTAAAAATAAGATTTTTGCATTTCATTTGTTCTTCTAAATGCATAATTCTTTTACGATCCAGATCTTTTTCAATTTTAAGGTTTTCTACTTCCTCTTTTAGAGCTATATTTTGTTTTTTAAGATCCTCGACATCATCTGATACGTTTGTTAATTTATCTAAAACTTCCTTGTTGCTCTCCTTTATTATCATCCTTAAGTCATCTACATCTAGATCACTCACTTTTCTTGTTTTTGCTGGTTGTTCGATTGACTGTTCAAAAGAGGTATCTGCAACGTTTCTTTTATTAGCGGTAACTTGTGTTTCTTCGGGATTTTGCATTTTTAGTTTTTGTTTTTAATTAAAAAGTACCAAAATTTCCTTAGGTATTATGATTATAAATTAAACCCTGTTACCTTACTATATGTACTGTGTAAGAAATCAATACTGGCAATACCGTACAATTTGTAGTGACTTTTAAACTGTTACTCAATTGGCATCACCTTTTCTATTAACCAGTATTTACACAAGTGAAACAGCTGGTGTTGTTTACAATTCCAGGATTTTGTATAATTTTTGCACGTTTATTAGTTGTCTCTTTTAATTGAGTGTTTTATTTAGATAAATTACTTTAATTAGTTTGTGAAAAAATAAATAATTTAAAAACCATTTACGATATAGAAAAACGAATTATGTTGATATCCTTCAAAACAAAGGCGAATGGTGTAGCACGACAACCAGTTTCTATAATTTTTACAATTATCACAGCGCTGTAAGTGTTTGTTTTTAAAAATTACTTGGAGCCGGGAAATAACACGTCAATACACAGTAAAAAACTCAAAACTGAATCTCGAGAGAAATCGGATATATGCAGATATTTTGTATTATAGAAATGTATATTTGTCATTTCACCTCGACGAAAAGAGGTAAAAGATGCCCGATTTCTCAAAAAATTTACAGAATTTATGTATTTCACTTCGAATAATACAATACAGAAAATTGTTTCCCATATTTGCTAATTTATTATAGAAAAACACATTTTCTTTGGAATGAAAATTGAAAATTTTCAAATTCTGGCTTTATAAACCGTGCAATGGTCTGGGACATGTATGCGTAAAATGCTTATTTTTTTATCCGATTTGAATTTCTTTAAGCTTTTTGAAAAGGTAACTTATTACCATTCTCATATTATTTAACAAAAAATTCAACAAAAAATAACATATACAAATATTTTTCAAAAAACTAGAAAAAGCGTGTTTTTTCATCAGATAAGAGTGTCCCAAAACTTCAATCCATTTTCGGCACTTGTTATTTTTATCCGATTGTCAGCAAATTTTGGCTCACTCATTTTTAGATACTAAACTACAATTTAGGACCCTACCACGTATTAAAAAGTGATTTTGAAAAATTACATTAGTCGTTAGGACACCTTTACTGACCATTGGTACTGATTTGATCAGTACATGTACTGATTTTTGATCACGTGTACTGATCAAAAAACTTTGTACTGATTTTTTAAAATATGTACTGGTTGTACTGATTTTTGAACATTTCAACATAAAAAATAATTTTATTCGAAAATTCTGTACAAAAACTTGAATTTCCATAATATAAGTCGTCAGAGTTGTTTTTTATAACTTAAGTCTGAAAATGAGATAATTTATAAAAACGCAAAAATGAATCTGAGCATGAGGTTATTTTGATCTTCCTAAATTTATATGAAAATGCGCCCAGAATCTTTCAGGTTTTCTAGAAAAAAAAAGTTCAATGGGCCGATTGATTTTTTATATTTTTAGAAAGCTAATGTAAATTGCATGAATCTAAATAAATTCTGAGATCTTAGATGGTGTAATGTCATCAGAGCTTGTTCGAAAAAGCGCTCATAAAATCAGGGACTTAAAAAAACACGTGCTTACTAGTTGTAAAGTTTTCTTACAGGAAAAGTTGTCAAAACTTACGCAAAAAGTCTTCAAAATCTGAAAGATTTTCTTATTCTCAAAACCTCTGGAATTTTGTTAAATTTTCTGCACTGAAACGATCAAAACATTCAAATGAAGTCGCTTAAGGTCAACTAAATTTTCTACAAAATAACGACAACAGTTGTTTTTAGCAGTTGTTTTTGAACAGTTGTTTTTTGCAGTTGTTTTTAACATTTGTTTTAATTCAAAATACTTGGGGTCAAGTTAGATTAACCGACATTTTTTGAGTGTTGAAAAAACATCAGTATTTTCTCATAGAAAAAAACATTAAAACTTGGGCGTACTGATTTAAGCTCAGAAAAAAATGGTACTCTATATATAAGCTAACAATTAAAGAAAAAGAAAACAAGAATTACTATTTTCATTTTCTTAAAATCAAAAATTTTAATAACTTGGGTTTGTAACTTGGATAATAATTCTCCTCGTGGTGAATAAAACTGTGTTTCGCCAGCTGGTGAATAAAAAGTAACATAATTATTTTTCAAAAAAAAAAAAATTTTTTTTTTCATCAAATTTTTTTTTCATAAATTTTTTTTTTCATTATTTTTTTATCAAATTTTTTTTTCATAAATTTTTTTTGTTCATAAATTTTTTTTTTAGCATACTTTTTTCATCAAATTCTTTTTTATCAATTTTTTTTAACAATTTTTTTTTTCAATTTTTTTTTTTCAATTTTTTTTTCATTATTTTTTTTTTTATCAAACTTTTTTTTCATAAATTTTTTTTTTCATCATACTTTTTTTCATCAAATTCTTTTTTATCAATTTTCATCAACAATTTTTTTTTATCAAAATTTTTTTATCATATTTTTTTTCATCAATTTTTTTTCATCAAATTTTTTTATCAAATTTTTTACTATCAATTTTTTTCTCACCAAAATATTTTTCTTTTTCATATTTTTTTTTCATCAATTTTTTTTTACATCAAAAAATTTTTCTTTGCATCAAAAAAATTCATCAAACACTTTTTTATCAAAATTTTGTTTAACCAAAAATTTTGGGTTCATTAATTTTTTTTTAAACATAATTTTGTTTTTCGTCAAAAAAAAAATCATTTTTTTTTACCAAAACTACTTTTACACCAAGTCTAAGCTTTTCGCATAAAAATTTTCCGTTTGTTAATCAAATATACATAAAACAAGTGAGAGTGTTATATTCTTTGGTGCCGAATTTTTTATACTCTCCCAAATGTAAAAACACTTTTTTGCACTTATTTTTGCACTCACTTACAAAATGTACAGCTCTTTTGGTTTTTTAATGGGGTCCTCGACTGATATTTCAATTCGTTTTGCATGGAATAGCAAAGTAATATAACATTATTTTTTCTAAAAAAACTTTGCTTTGGCAAGCACACCCAAATCTTCCGCAAAACAAAATTCGAAGGCAATTTTTTTTTGTTTTCAACTCAAAATATTCTTAATACTTTTATAGCTTGGTGTAAAGAATATATTCTTTATATCTATATTTAAATACGTTTTCGTTTTAAGGTTTCTTCCATCACTTATTATGATCTCTGACATTTTATAGTTTATAAATGAATTCATTCATACTTATTCTCTGTTGGGTTTTTTTTTTTTATCTTAAAATACATAAAAAAATTTGTTGTTCCTTCTTGTTTAATCTGGTAATTATTTTTGTTGTATTGTAAAATCAAATCCTTTTTTGATTGTGTCTAATCGCTTTAAGTCTTGGAATTGTTTTTTTTTTTAATTTTTGTATAACACATTTTATATAAAGAGTGGAACGCAATTGGTGGTAAAAACATTTTAATAGAATTTTTCCAAAATCCAGAAATTTTTAACTTCTGGAAAACTTTTTTACAAATTGAATTTAGATTTAAAATATAAAAATAATTTACTTTTAATTCAAAAACAACTCTTGTTACTTTTTAACAACCTGTACAAATTATTTTAATCCTTTAACACATATTGGATTACCCTTTAATTTCATTCGTTTTACTGTTGTTCATACCAATTTGGCCTTTTTGGTTCATTTATACCTTTCAATGTAAATATTTTCTAATACACATATAAAATTTGATTTATTCATAAACTATGTACGATGGTAGGTATTTATTACCATGTTTGTAGGGTATGAATTTTATATTATTGAAATTTTTTTATATGAACTTTAAAGGATTTTAAAATTTGTGTGTACGAAATGTTATGAAATAAAATATATATACTTTTTATTCATCTTTAATAAATTTAAGTTGAAAATAATATAATACATATATAATTGGTTGGAAATGGATAAAAAAAAATACTTTAAAAATACCTTAATAAAAGGTAATGTTCGTATGTTGGAGGTAATCTCCGAAACTTTTATTCCGATTTAAAAAAAAGTTTTCAACAGTATTTAAAATGGTTCTTCAGTAAAAATTTGAACTTGAGGTCTGTGTCGATTTCCAAAAATTAATTTTTAAATTTAAGCCGGGAGGGAAAGTGACCCCTTGTATTTTTTTAGCTTTTTAACTCTTTCTTGTTTTTTTTATACCCTCCACTCTAGTGATAGAGGGTATATCGAGGGACTATATTCAAAACCCTCTATCTTAAAAAACACAACTTTTCAGGAGAGCCAAAAAACTGCTTATTTCGCGTATTGTTAGAGTAATTAAAATTCGATATTCTACAATATTTTTATAAATCAACTACAGAATCTCACATATAATTCGTTTTTAAAATTTTGCACTATTGGGGATATTATGAAAGATAGAGGGTTTTGTTTCTCAAAAATATTAAGTACATGAATGAAAATGATCAGATAGAGGGTTTTGCATTTTAATAAAAATTAATTATTATGATTTCATTTACGACATCGGTAAATTTTTAACGTGATTTATTAATGATAACGGCTTATAAAGAGTTCCAAAATCGCGGTTTTGGTCCACAGGTGCTGATTTTTGAGAAAAAAAATATTTTTTTTACCGAATTCATCTTAAAAGATGACAAACTGTTGAGTATGTTATGTAAAAAATAGTAAAAAATTAAAAACGCGATTTTGGTCCACAGATGCTGATCAGCATCGCGATTTTTAAGATTAAACTTTTTGTTTCATATTGTACACAAAACATTTAAATTTTGAGTCATATTTTTCAAAAAAGTTAAACAAGAATTTTGAGAAAAAATTAGCATCAGTGGACCAAAATCGTGATTCTGGAATTTTGTTGACAAATTCATGTTCAGCATGCAAAAATTAGTATGAAAACATGTAATGCATGATGAAATTATTCAAAAAAAAATATTTATAAATTACTTATTTGAAAAGATAGAGGGTTTTGCATTCAGAAAAATTAATTGTGTAAGAGATAGAGAAAACCAAAAATGCAAATAAAATAGCAAAAAAAAATATTTTTGTTCTGAATTTTACACCATAGATGAGGGCGGTTTTACTGAATATTTTGTCATCAAAAAGTCATTTTCGTGAAAATGGAAGATAGAGGGTTTTGAATATAGGCCCTCGATATATAAGTTTGTCTTTCCGTTTGTAACACCTCGAAATATTGGTCACGGACCCCATAAAATATATATATATTCATTATC
This sequence comes from Pegoplata infirma, assembly GCA_963921195.1. NCBI lineage: Eukaryota > Metazoa > Arthropoda > Insecta > Diptera > Anthomyiidae > Pegoplata > Pegoplata infirma. Next base: position 7,882,407 of record OY992537.1, on the reverse strand, counting down.
CTACACTCAAAAAACTGTAAAGGTAGCAAAAAAAGCTTGTAAACCCACAAGAAAATTTGCTGATTTTGAACCCACAGGTACAGACCCCGATGGGCCTAGACCTAGCTGGGTTCCTTAAAAATCGTCATAGTTTTTGATCCAAAATTTGTGTCGGTTTCGCTCTACCTTGCTTAGTTTTTGAGAAACGTGATTTTAGGGGACCACCGGGGTTTTGAGAATTACAAAACTCGATAACTTCAAAAATATTACTCGGAGAGCTTTTGATTATTTTGCGGTCTTGTTCTACGTGTTGAGAGCTACAAAAATGCTTTTAAACTTTTTGTTGTGTCGGCAATATTTACCGATATGAGATATGAGCATTTTAAAATTTTCGGGAATGCTAACTTTTTTGGATCCAAAGTTAGGACCCATTAGGGTCCACACATGTGAAGAGGACCGGCGTTACTATGGAAAGCTCGAGAACCAAAAATGGCCTTCGTTTTGCTCTATCTGGCTTAGTTTCCGAGATAGCGCCATTTTAAATTTTCTGAAAATAAAAAAAAATTTACCATTTATTTTTGCTAATATTAGCAAAAAAGCTTGTAAAAATTTGGTCAACACAATTTTAAATTTAGCAAAAAAAATTAGTTCAAATTTTGTTTAAAATTGCTAATGCGATAAATGAAGTTTACAAGATATTTTTGCTAACATGCTAATCTCAACTAAAAATTTGCTAAAAGTTAGCTAACAAGCATTAGCAAAAAAAAATTAGTAAATCTACTTATGTATTATTTTGAGTGTAGAACGATTTTAAGACGATCTAGCTATGTCCGTCCGTTTGTCTGTCTGTTGAAAACACGGATACTTTTGAATGACTTTACGGAGGCTCCTGAGGTTTGACATATATTTTGGGCATTAACCTGGTCAGGTTAATCAGGTTAATTGCAATCCAACGAAATAGGTCTTGTGGTTCAAAAGTTATGAGCAAAAGACTGAATTTTGGCAAGGGTTTTTCATGAGTTTACGAGATAAAAAACACCCTAACTTTCGAAATGAATGAGGATTCTGAAGCTTGGCATATATATTTGTCGTTCCCCTGGCCTGGTTCGTATTGAATTTCAGCCAAATCGGTGAAGTGGTTAAAAAGTTATCAGCAAAACCGTGAATTTCCGATTAGCTTCACCTTAAATTCACGTGTTGAAAACCCGTTAAACATGTTTTAAAAATATTGGTAAGTCGCAAAAATAATTTACAACGTATTTTTGTCACTCAAAAATATTTTTACACTAAAACAAAAAAAAAAAAAATACACTCAAAAAAATTTTGAAGTCAACAAAAATTTTACACTCAAAAAAAAAAATTAGTAAATTATTATTATTTTTTTTTTTTTTCAAAAATTACGAAAAAAAAGTTTTTTTACACAAAATAAAATATTTCTAACCAAAAATTTTAGTTTTTCACGTTAGAAAATTTACTATCACTCAGAAAGGGCATTGTGGAGGGTATTCATAGATTCGGCCAAGTCGAATTTAACTTTTCTACTTGTTTTTAATATATTCTAGATACCACCGTCGGACATGAAAAAAGCTATTTTTCAATTTTTGGTCGCTGGTTACAGACAATCTCAAATTAATGTGTAACTGAATCAGTGAAACTGATATGAGCGTCATTTTCTTTATAAAATGTGTTCGGTCTGTCGCTTAATTTTAATATGTCGCTCTCTCTTTTGCTATGGTTCGTCTTCGGTGTTGCCAATGGTGTTGCCAAAAATACATGTCGAAATTTTGCTATCTGCTGCTTGCTGCTGTATTGTGAAGAGACACTGACTGGGCTCTATTGTGTCTAGTGTGTTCAATTAATCGAGCTTTTTCTTGTTGTTCAATTAAACGATTAATCGATATTCGGAATTTTTGACTTATTCTATTAAAGGAATAAAATTTTAAAATTTTAAAATTGATCGACTAATAGAATAATTTCAAATTCAGAAGTTTTCTAAATTACAATACTTTTTTTCGACAATTTTAGAAAAAAATGTTACTTGAGTAAATAAATAATATTAATTACACAGTGTAACCAACAAAATCGGAATGGGATAAAACCAAACGCAAATGAAAGTTGACATATTCCATAACAAAATCTTTTGCAAAGGTTTTTTTAATTCAGCGCTAGATTTTTTCTATACGCATTTAAAGTTGGTGAACTTTTATTATAATTATAATTACTTGAAAACTGTATAAGTAGCGTATGATTAATTTTGTAATTGCATTTAAATAACAATGATACACAGCGGTGTACAGTGGTTTATTTTTAATAATTTGTCTATTAAGTACCCACCAAAAAATACTGCTTGCCTATGAGTAGGTTTGTAAGGGGGTGATTTTTGTTGTTTGCTTACCAACCTGCTTACGTATGGCATGATGTTTGTTCGCAATGTCCCACTTTCAAGCGTTTCTTTGGACCGTTTATGAATATGAATTGAAATCATGCCTGTTTTTAAATATTTATGGTATTTTTTTAAGTCACTAACATACTTTACTGCAACCGGTATGCAAGTAAGTAAGCCAACAAAATCTCTCGCATACATTACTGCATACGGTATGTAGGTGTGTAAGCGAATGTCATAAAAAACAGCAACATAAAAAATCATTCGCTTACAGAAGTGCATTCTGCTTCCAAAATCTCGATTATTTTTTGCTGGGTAGGTACTGGACAGATTGAAGCGAAATTCATACCGGTTATAGATAACGTAATTTCGAGCTTAAGTTTGGACGCAGGACCCTACATGTCCTATAACGGCACCACCAGGGACCCCTTAAATAGGCCATATTTAGTACACAGAAATTTTAAATTCTTTAAAGTCACCAACTATAAATACGTACAAAAAAAAACTAGAACTGAACTAAATAAAGGCTTGAGGGTTTGTTATGTAAAATTCCAACTTTTATTTGCTTTTAGTTTCATCCCATTCCGATTCCGAAAGTCCCATTTTGTAGCACTGTGATAGAAGTATTTTAACATTTTATTAATAAAAAAAAGAAAAAAACAAACCAAACGTAAAAGCATTATCGAAATTTTAGTTTTCTGCAATTTTGTTTGTGAAAATTAAAAAAAAAATAGTTTTGGAGATTTGAAAAATCTGAAGATATCACAAAAATTATATTTATTATGTGACTAGATTTGGGAAAATGTTTAAAAAAATACATTTTTTATTCATAAAGTTTGTATTTTTTTTTTTATAATTAGTGTGTTTTTGTTCAAAATTCTGAATTTTGACCGCTTTTAGCGTGGTCAACCGATTTGGACAAAAATTTTATCAAGTACTTGTTTTAGGTCGTTTAAAAAATCCAAGCTTCAGGAGCAGCAAAAATCCAAAAAAAAAAATTTAAATAAGGTCTACTCTAGTCAGTGGCGTATAAAGGGGGGGGCCCGGCCCCCCCCCGAAATGATTTCACAAATTTCAGGATTTGGTATTAAATAACAAGTACAATATTAAAAATCTTCTTAAAAAAAAATATAAAAACATTTAAGAATCTAACATTTTTGGAAGAAAAATGTTTTGAAACTGAAAATTTTTCTGTTAAAAAAATCTCAAAATCTGAAAATTTTTTCTTAGAATTTAAAACTTTTCAACTTAAGATTCTAATGAAAAATATTTTAGAATCTGAAATTTTATGTACACAAAAAATGGACCTAATTGTAAGTAAAATGTAGTCAAAAATTTCTCAGAACGAGACTATTTCCAAAAAAAATCTAAGATTTTTTTATTGGAATAATGCCTTAAAATATTAGCCTTTTCGCAGAATCTTACATTTTTTCAATAGGAAAAATATGTCTCCGAATCTGAGACTTTTTCTATAAAAAATTTCAGAATCTAGGACTTTTCTATATGAAAAGTGTTTCAGAATCTGAGAATCTATAGGAATAATGTCTCTGAATCTGAAAAATGTCTCAACATCTAAGATATTTTCTATAACAAAATTCTTAGAATCTGAAGCTTTTTTATATGAAAAATGTTTTAGAATCTGAGAACTTTCTATAGGGATAATGTCTCTGAATCTGAGAATTTTTCTTACAATCTAGGAAATTGTCTCAGTATCGTAGACTTTTTTTACGAAAAATGTTTTAGAATCAAAGAATTTTTCTTAAGAAAAATTATCTCAAAATCTAAGATTTTGAATATAGGAAAAATGTCTCAGAGACACAAGCTGAGACTTTTTGTATAGAAAAATGCTCAAAATCGGAGACTTTTTCTATTCTAAAAATCTCTTTCTATAAGAATAATGTCTCAGAATCTGAGCATTTTTCTATGGGAAAATATTCCAGAATCTGAGACTTTTTCTTTAGGAAAAATGTCTCAGAATCTGAGGATTTTTATATATGAAAAATGTTCCTGAATCTGACAATTTCCTATTCTATAGAAAAGTGTTTCAGCATCTGAGACTTTTTCAATAGGAAAAATGTCTCAGAATCTGAGAAATTTTCTGTAGAAAAATTAATTGAGAATCTGTGACATTTTCTATAGGAAAAATGTCGAAGAATCTGAGACTTTTTCTATAAGAATCTTACCCTTTCTATAGTAAAAATGTCTCAGAATTAGAAACTTTTTCTATAGGAAAAATGTCTAAGAATCTTAGACTTTTTCTATAGGAAAATTTTCTCAGAACCCGACAGTTTTTCTTTAGGAAAAATGTTTTAGAATCTAAGACTTTTTTATACTTTTTTCTTTTTAAAAAGGTCTCAGAATGTGAACCATTTTTCTTGTATTATTTATATTTTCTTATTATTGTCAGAATGTAAAACTTTTTGTGTAGAATGTTTCAGAATCTGAGAAAAACTAAGAAATATCTCAGATTATGGGAAAATGTCTTACAACCGCTGCCTTTTCTTTTGAAAAAGTTTTTTATGAATATGTTTATTAGAGTTAATTTTGAAAAATAGATTTTTGGATATCATCACTTTTTAGAAGGTTTTTGTATCAATAAAAATAATGGCGTATTTTTTTGTTTTAAATTCCAACTCCTTCCCGTGCCTATAGGCGACTCAAATCGCGGATTTTGGGTCCCTTTTCACATACAACAAAAACGGCTGAATATATGTCAAATCTAACTTCACTATTCGATTCTACAGGAAAACTTAGGCCCATAAGCTTTTTTTTAGTTTTTGGAATGCACCAGAATGCATAATTAGAGTGGTCCAAAAAAATAATTAAAAAAAAAAAAAATTAAATATTTTTTTTGTTAATATACAATAAAAAAAACTTACATCTGAGAAAAATGGTCCAAAAATTTTAATTTTGTTGTTACCCGTTCAAAAGTTATTAAAGTTTAAAAATTTAATTTTTTAGTGAATACAAAATAATTTATTATAATAAAACTATAGTTTTGTTATTTTTGTCCAGAAATCAAAATCAAAAAGAAATTTGAAAACGAACTCTAATGTTTATAGAATCATTTTTTAAAGTGGCTTTTTCAAATAAACTTTTCCATTGGAAATTTGATTTAACAAAAACTGTCTTAACTTAAAATTGTCATAGAATCTTAGACTTTACTTTGAAAAAAAATTTCAGATTCTGATAATCTTCTTTGTAAAAATGTATTAGCATCTGATACAATTCACACTTTAAAAAGAGGCTTGAGTCTTTCAAAAAATTTTAAAATATAAAAAAAAATATATTTTTTCCCCCCAACAGTTTTAAACTTACACAAAAATGAAGAATCTGATTGTGTTGCATTCAGTTCAAGGAAAGTATTGAGAAAAATTCTGAAACATGTGCTGCTATGTAAATTTTTTGTAAAAAAAAATTAAAGAAATGTTGGGCCCCCACCGAAATAAAATCCTGGATACGCCCCTGACTCTAGTAAACATAGGCGTTTTTTATACCCTCCACTCTAGTGATAGAGGGTATATGTATATAAGTTTGTCATTCCGTTTGTAACACCTCGAAATACTCAGAAAATTATGTAAGTTACTACATGTTATTTGTTTGTATATTCTACCTACTGTAGAATATAGTTGTTTTCAACTACAAAGTCAGTTCTTTTTGTATGAAAAATATAAAACAACTATTTTTGTTAGTTATTTTAAGTCGTTTTTTTGATCAGCTAACAAAATAGTACTGTGATGTAGTAACAGTTATTTAAAGTAGTTAATTTTATTTTTTTATCTCTGAAAAATTTTCAATTTTTTTCCAAAAACCAAAAATTAATTTTCGTTTTTTTTATTTTTCACAACTTTAAAAAAAAAAAAAAAAATTGGAAAAAATTTGGTCTTCAATTTGGTATTCAATAAAAAACGAAATATTGATTATTTTATAAGTATTTTATAAGTAGTTTTTACTACATAAATCAGTTATTTTTTGTCAGTTTAAACAACTAACATTGTTAGTTAATTCAACTAAAAAGGTAGTTGACCCCAAAACAACTTACAAAGTAGTTATTTTAACTGACATTTTCCGTTGATTTTACTAACGTAATTTTTTGAGTTTATTCATGATCCTCGATCGATTTTAAGACGATCTAGCGATGTCCGTCCGTCTGTATGTTGAAAACACATTAACTTTTGAAAGACTTTACGGAGGCTCTTGAAGTTTGGTACACACAGAAAAAAAAGTTTCCAATCGAATTTATCAGTTGTATCAACTCAAAATTCGGTTGCTGCTACTATATTTGGCTTTAACAACCAAATTTTTTATTTGCCCCAATTAAAAGACAGTTATGACCGCCAAAAATGAGTTGTGACTACCGACATTCAACTGTGATGACCTATATACAAAAGCTCCAACCGATTTTTTGTTGCAATAACTGACTTTCAGTTGAAAATCGTTAAATTCGTTTTCTAAGTGTATATATGTTGGGCATTTACCTGGTCAGGTTGGTATTGTAACCCAGCAAAATCGGTCGAGTGCACTATGGTTCCAAATAAATTTTTTTTTGCATAAATTCCAAAAATAAAGCAAAGTCGCTAGTTTTGAATCTGTAATGCTTTTTTATCTCTTAACGCAATCAAAGAACGATTAAAAAAATTAAAAAAAAAAAAAATCAAATTTTCCAAGATATAGGCTATTTTGGCTTCAAAATCCTTAAAACCACAACCCCCCAAGAATTACGCCAAAGTACATGGAATTAAAAATTGGAGTTTTTAATAAGAACTACTTTCCTTGGGCTTCAATTTTCCTTTTAGCCTTTTTATAATTTTATTTTTTTTCCATTTGCTGTTAGTATAATTGTAATATGGTTTTGATCCGGATTTAAAAATACGTCTTAAAAACTATCAACTTTGAAACCCTGGCAGACTTAGAGTATTGCCATCAAATTTTTTTCATTATACTTTCTTAATGGCTTGGAGTGTTACCATTGAGAAACTGTATAAGCTTTTGGAAATTTGTTAGATTTTTTTTGATAATTTCTGCCAAAAAATATGCGTTTGGAATCATAGTGGATGGAGTGGTTCAAAAGTTATGAGCAAAAGACTGAATTTCTGCAAGGGTTTTTCGAGAATTTATGAGATAAAAAACAATCTAACTTTCGAAAGACAATTTTGAAGATGCTGAAGCTTGGCAAATATATTTATTGTTCCCCTGGCTTAGTTCGTAGTGAATTTCAGGCAAATCGGTCCAGTGGCTTAAAATTTATTAGCAAAACCATGAATTTTAGATACGTTTCACCTTAAATTCACGTGTTGAAAACCCGTTAAACATCTTTTAAAACATTGGTAAGTGCCAAAAATATTTTACAACGTATTTTTGTCACTCAAAAATATTTACACTCGAATTAAATTTTACACTCAAAAAAAAATTGTGCACTCAAAAAAAATTTTAGTAAATTATTTTTTTTTTCAAAATTACTAAAAAAAAATTGTTTTACACAAAATGGAATATTTGTAATCAAAAAATTATATTTTTTGTCACGTTAGAAAATTTATTATCACTTAAGAAGAGAATTGTGGAGGGTATTCATAAATTCGGCCAAGTCGAATTTAAGTTTTCTACTTGCTTTTAATTCCAACGGCCACATACATTTGGTTTGTTTATTTAACTTAAAATTTTAAAACAATTATACACATTTCCTTATAAACCATATATTATTATTCGATTAATCGGCATAAATTCTTCGATTAATCCTTTAATTGGAATTAACAATTTTGAATTAATCGAACAATTATTTGTCTAAAATTGATCGATTAATCGAACAAGAATTAATCGACCAAGAATTATTCGACTGAATACTCTGATTACGACACGAAATTCAAAAGTGTAGATTAAAGGCCCTACTCTGCATCTTTAAAATAGCTAAAGAGAAAATTGGAAATTACAATTTCAATTCCAATCCCTATTATGTTGAAAAATCACTAAAAGGTTTTTTGTAAAAAAAATACCTTTTTTAAAAAATATTTAAGAAAATTTAACAAATTTCTAATGTTATATTAAATTTTACACTATCGTGTTAAACCTTAAAATAAAATTGCATAATTTATTGTTCTGTTTATAAACCAACTAAAACAGGAAAATTAATTAAAGTGTAAATAGCTTGCGGTAAAGAAACAAACACTTCGCTTCCATTAAAACGTTTTTTTTTTTGTTGGTATTAAAGCTTGTTATGCACACAAACAATTTAATTTCTAAAGATGTATAGAAAAAGTTCCAAAGTCAAGCTCAATAACCTTTTGACAGTTAAACTAACAATGAGTTTATATATCAAAAGAAAACTATAAACAAAAAGCCAACTATGCACTATACTCTGTTTTTTTTGAATGTATAAAAAAAAGTTTATTTTTTAGGAAAAAAAGACGCGAAATTTTTATTTCCCTTTTATATTTTTTTTTTTCAAAACTAAACGCTACTTAAAAACTAGCAACAAGAACATCAAAAACCACTTTATATAAAGAAATTCATACACATTCAAAAGAAGAATTTGTGTTGGTTAAAAAGCTAAAATGAACTGGGTCACCTTTTTTTTTTTATTTGAAAAAAAAAAATAAAAATTTTGAAGCAATAAAAATTTTTCAAAATAATAGAGCAGCCAAAAGCTAATGTGTATGTGTGAATGCATAAACACGCACACACAGACACATGCATACACATACATACATAGATAATAAGTAGGCCTTCTACCACTTAACTCAGTTTAAAGCTGCTGATGATGATCTATTTATTTAACAAAGTTGAAAATATTACACAAAATTTACACGTACATCGGCTGAGTGGTATGCGTGTGTGTGTGTGTGTGTGGGTGGCTCTACCACGAGTAAGGAAGTCATATAAGGCTTATGCGTTTGTGGTTCGTTGCTCTGGTATTGCACTTGAAAAATCATATACCCATAGAGATGTATGTATATGGTTTTGTTTATCTATAGCTGCACATTTCATATCATTTTATATTTGTTGTTGCTTCAAACGACCGACGACAGCTGCAACGGAAATTATGGCAAAGCTTTTTGCAACGCACAAAATATTTTTTTCCCCTATATTCACATTTTTGTTAAAAATTTTGAAAAAATCCAAAAACTGTTTTAAAAATCTGAAAAAATCTGGCAACGCTTTTTTTAAACCACTCTATTCAACATATACGCAAAAGAATAGTATAGACATGTATAGCAAACCGAGTCTACTCAAATTAGCAGATTTTTTATATGGCACAAAATCGATTTACTTTCAGCAGATTTATCTGTGATTCGAAAGAGATTCCGTAATCAAGTCTGCTGAAATGAGTCAATTTTTCTGCTAAAATATATAGATTTTGTAGCTGAAATCAAAAGATCTTTCAGAAGTCGATAAATTGCAAATCTGCAAATTATATTGTTGAATGAAAAACATTTTATTTTGTGAGTATTTTTGTTTGCACTACGTCGAATAGTTTACTATCTCGTGTGACCACATCCTAAAAAAATGTTATTTAGAATATTTTTATTTAAAACAAAGCAAGTTAGTTTTCACTAAAATTCAAACATTGTTTTTTTTTTTAATTACAAAAAGTAAATGTAAAAGTTTTTTGAGTGTAAAAGTTCTTCAGAGGCCTCCAAGCACGAATCTAGTACCACATGAATAACACGAAGGTTGTTAAAAAATTATTGAGACAAGTTATATTTCTATAGATACTAAAGATGTAAAAAAACTAGTTTCCGAAAATTATATTTTTTGTCTGAATTCATAATTTATTCTTTTATTTGAAGAATTTGATTTTTGTTATTATTTTCCTCAAGTAGAAAAGTTAAATTCAACTTGGCCGAATCTATGAATACCCTCCACAACGCCCTTTAAGTGAAAGTGAAAGTAAATTTTTTTAATGTGAAAAAATAACATTTTTCGTTAAAATTATTTTATTTTATGTAAAAAACTTTTTTTTAGTAATTTTTGAACAAAAAAAAATAATTTACTACTTTTTTTTTTGAGTGTAAAATTTTTTTCGAATGTGTTTTTTTTTAGTGTAAAATTTATGAATTTAAGGTGAAACTAATCTGAAATTCACGGTTTTACTAATAACTTTTGAACCACTTGACCGATTTTGCTGAAATTCAATACGAACCAAGCCAGAAAGTTTGCGTGTTTTTTATCTCGTAAATTCACGAAAAAGACCTTGCCGAAATTTAGTCTTTTGCTCATAACTTTTGAATCACTACACCGATTTCGCTGAATTGCAATACCAACCCGACCAGGTAAGTGAACAACATATATGCCAATCTTTAGGAGCCTTCGTAAAGTCTTTCAAAAGTGTTTTCAACAGACAGGCAGACGGATGGACGGACATCGCTATATCGTCTTAAAATCGAAGAAGAAACATAAATATATACACTTTATGAGGTCCTAGACCAATATTTCGAGGTGTTACAAACGGAATGACAAAATTATCACTAGAGTGGGGGGTAAAAAAATAACGCTATATTATTTTTGTCATTCCTTGCAAACGCATTGAAATATCGGTCGAGGACAGCATTATGCGTATATATTATTGGTTTCTTAGATATTCTAATGATATCCGTGAAAAAAAAACAAGTAAGAAAGTTATAGTCGGTCAAGATCAGTCATATGATACCCGACACCAGTGCTTTCCGGAAAATGGGTCCCAAGTCCTAACATGAACCGATTGTGTCTGTCTTTTGTTAGATCTTTATTTAGTGTAGAAAACACACACAGATCAAATTTTAGTGGAATTGGTTTATTTTTTTGTCAATAGACCAATTTAACTGAATACCGGTCGAAATTTTTATATGGTGGACTAAGTCCAGTTTTATTCCGATTTGATTAGGTTACTAAAGTACACGTTTAACACCTAAAAATAAAATTTTTATCAAACATTTCCATTTTTATGAATTTTGAGGGAATTATGTGAATATCGGGAAGGTGGTTTGTATGGGGACTACCAGAAGAACTAACCCGATTCCTTTGGAATGGTGATTTGTGCATACAAAATTTGATTAGCTGCTGAATTTTAAAGCGATAGCTATTATAATACGGTTAGAGTCATTTTAGCCGAATCCAAAGGTGGCGTTTGAATAGGGGCTAGGTCTTAACATCAACCGATTTTCTCCAATTTCAATAGGCTTCGTCCTTGGTCCAAAAAGATGCTTAAGTTTCAAATTTCTAGTCAATTGATTGAAAATTGCGACCTGTATCGTGCTTAAACCAATAGATGGACAGACGGACGGACGGACATCGCTAAATTGACTCAAAAAGTAATTCTGGGTCGATCGGTATACTTGAAGGTAGGTATAGGACCAATATTTCGGGTAGTTACAAACATCAGCACAAACTCATTTTACCCTGTACCACAGAGTGGTTTAGGGTATAAATGCATGACAAAAAAATATTGATGAAAAAAAAAATGATGAAAAAAAAATATTGATGAAAAAATATATTAAAGAAAACTAAAATATTGATGAAAAAAATATTGATGAAAAAAAATATTGATAAAAAAAATATTGCTGAACAAAATATGGGTGAAAAAATATATTGATGAAAAAATTATTGAGGAAAAATAATTATGTTACGTTTTATTCACCGCCTGGTGAATATTTTTTATTCACCACAAGGTGAATTATTATCTACGTTACTGACCCAAGTTAGTAAAACTTTTGGTTTTACGAAAATGACAACAGTAATTCTTATTTTCTTTTTTGTTAATCGTTAGTTTAGATAGCCAAACTGAGGTGGCGTCCTGCACCTTCTTAAAAATTAGACACCAGCCTAATATCCAATATTTTTGTATATTAATATCGACCCTTAAATGCAACTTTCTCAACTGGGTGTTATAAAAAATTTCCGGTTATAATTAAAAGCTCTTAGAAAGAATCATTGTTATTCGTCTTGAAGGTAAAATAATGTTCCCCATAAAAACTGTATTGGTTCTCAGACAAATATAAGAAAATGTTTGGATTTTGAAATTCTTATTTCATTATCAAATAAGATTTGTTTTCTCTTTTCACATCTTTCTTTCTTCTTTTTCTTTCTTGTCTTGTTTTTACTGCTTTTGCTTTCTTTATTCCATTTTTTCTTTTTCGAACTCGGTTTGGAATGTAATTTCCCCCCACTTCCCAACCCCTGGATATGAACAGTCCAGAATATTCTCATTAAAAAAAAAAAATGAGCATTAAAATAGTGAATACACTTCTCTCATTAGTAGACTAAATAATTTTAAAACCACATTCGTATTTAATACATACGTATGTTTTAAATGTATGCACTAGATTTATACACTAAAGAGATTTGTTTTTTTATGATGACGCCGCCTTAACAAGGCCATCATAATCATCGTAGTCTTCGTCGTTCTCATCGTCATCCCACAAACACACATGTCCATATAAATTCACTGAAAAAAGCACTTGTCATTAATGCACAACATTGCTACGAAGTGAAATTCATATACATATTTTTTATCTTTTTTGCTTTAAAGACATGAGGTGCTTGAGCTCAGCTTGTGTTTCTGTGATTGTTTCAATAAATGTTTGGAATGAGATCATTTCCGTTGTTGTTATTCCGAAAAAAGTAAAAAAAAAACAAAAACTGAATGTTTGTTATGTCTATCTCTGACTACTTATGCTGCCTTCAAATTATGCATGTGTGTGCATTCATGCGACAAGTACGATGAAGCCTTATTGTGGATTAAAGATTTTGTAGAACAACTTTGTGTATGAATTTTTCACCTACTACCCAAACATTCATACGCACGTTTCGACATGAGAATGTTTTACTTATTTTTGGATTGATATTCAATTAATTCATATTGTGCAATTGCATAAGCATGTTATGGACAACATTGGGTCAATTTGTGGTTAAATATTGTTTTCATAATGATTTTGGAGGTGATAATGATCAACAACATTATGATTAAACCAACATTCATATCAGTATGGGCCGAAAATCTAGTGAAGTGTCTACATAAATTTTAAATAGAGCATTTTGTTAAAAAAAACGTTTTAAAATTGGTCAACGCCAATGACAAAGGAACGATAGATTGCGGCAATCTCAATAATGAAGTTGCTGTAATTTTGTGGTTGTGACAATTGGACTAGTTTTGACAGAATAACCATGTTTAGGTATTTTCAAAATCTTTACTGTTTTTCGACCCCGCCTACTACATAATTCAACAATTAGACATATGAGGCATTCCACACCAAATGTGTACCTACAGTAAACCATGTGTCGCATGAATTTCTAAATAGGTTGTAATAATATCTCTATATGAAACTAAGAATATTGCGTTTTTGGTCGTTTATTTTATTAAAACCTGGTCTTAAAAGGCATGGAAAAATATTAAAAAAATTACAAAATTAGTGTTGAGTTTCCTTGATTAAATATTTTACAAATTACAACAGAATGCACCATAATCACAAAAAATTACATTCTTGCATATTTTTTATGGGTTATTGACTAATAATTTTTATTTTGAAAAATTTTCAGAAGACGTTCTGAAATTTCTCATTTAAAAAAAATATATATAAAAAAACTTATTTTTTTTATTTTTTTTATAAAGTTTAGACGTCTATCCACACAAAAAAAAAATCAGGTGGGAAATTTTTGAGAAAATCGCATTTGAATATTGGGTTTTATAAAAATTCTATATTGTGCCAACATCGCGTATGAGTAACAAATATTTACAATATTCTTTAGTTGCGCATAAATATTTGTTACTGATACGCCATGTTGAGACCATAATCTACAAGAGATTTACGGAATTTTTATGAAATTTAATATTCAACTGCGGTTCTCTCGAAATATACTACAAATGCCGTCCTGATTTTTTTTGTGGATAGATAAACATCTACTGGGCTATTCATAATGAGTAAATTAAATATAATGTAGGTTTATTTGACTGATATTGCATGATTATTTGTCAAATAAACCTACATTTAGTACACTTTAAGTATTATGAATAAAGGCCCTAAACTTTAAAAAAAACTTTTAAAACGGCTTCTGAAAATTTGTCAAAATCAGAATTTTTATTCGATAGCCCAAAAAATATACATATGGGGCATTCCATGTCAAATCGGACACTTTGAAAAATTTTTTTTTAGATTTTCCCAATTTGTTAACAGTTTTTAGTGCCCTTCGAAAACTCCTTCGTGGTAAATTTTCAGATTTTTTTGATGACCCGTTCAAAAGATATCGAATTTTTAAAAATTGGTAGTTTGTTCCTTTACTTAAACTTCTATTCCTCATAACTTCTTCAATAATAGTCCAAATTTCAATTTTTTTTTTAAATTTTTGTTTTTTTACGTACTTTGAAAAAAAAATCCCAAAAAATTCTTAAAAGCGCTCTAGTATGCGATTTTTAAGTTTGAAAATTTAATTCTCATTTTTAAAAATGTTTGTACTCTTCGATTTTTTTTAAATTTTTTTGTGTAAAACTTCTATTGATTCTACAAATTTTTTGCCCAGGAGGATCGTGGGATAACAATTATTACTATTTTTTTAAATTTTTTGAAAATATGTTATAGTAATTTTCCCATCTTAAAATCATTTTTACTGCTCCAATGGTGCGTCATTGAGGGGTCCTTAATAAGACCGACCCCCAAATAATTTTTACGTCTTAACATTTCTTTGGAAGAAACTAATACCCCATCTCCAATTTCTAAGGGAGCGGTTGGAGCAAATTTAAAAAAATGTCGTTTTGTGTGGGAGCCCCCTTAGAAATTGGAGAAAGGGTCTTAGTTTATTCCAAAGAAATATTAAGACGTAAAAATTAATGGGGGTCGTTTTTATAAAGGACCCCTCTATGACGCACCATTGGGGCAGTAGAAATGATTTTAATATTGGAAAATTACAATAAAATTTTTTCAAAAAATTCTAAAAAATAGTAATAATTGTTATCCCACGGTCCTCCTGGGCAAAAAATTTGTAGAATCGATAGAAGTTTTACACAAAAAAATTTCAAAAAAATCGAAGATTACAAACATTTTCAAAAATGAGATTTAAATTGTAAAACCTAAAAATCGCATACTAAAGCGCTTTTAAGAGTTTTTTTGGTTTCTTTTTTAAAAAGTACGTAAAAAAACAAAAATTTTGAAAAAAAATTTGAAATTTGGACCATTATTGAAGAAGTTATGAGTAAAAGAAGTTTGAGTAAAGGAACAAACTACCAATTTTTAGAAATTCGATATCTTCTGAACGGGTCATCAAAAAAATCTGAAAATTTACCACGAAGGAGTTTTCCAAGGGTACTACAAATCTAAATCTAAAAAAATAATTTTTTAAAGTGCCCGATTTGACATGGAATATCCCATATACAATAGAGTGTCCCTTATTTTGAAAATGTTGGAATGTTGAGACGGTACCAGCCCATTTTTTCCATTTGACTTAAAAATAACTCAGGGAAAATTTTACGCCACTACGACCACGCCATCCCTAAATTTGAAAGTTAAAAAAAATCGGAGCATATCACAAACTTAATTCCGTTCCTTAGTGGAATTAGTGGTTTTCTCGTGTAACCGAAAAAGAAAATTTTCTTTTTCGGATAAAATTATTTTTAAAAACTGTAAACAAATTGGGAAAATCTAAAAAAAATAAAATTTTAAAGTGTCCGATTTGACATGGAATGTCCCATATACAATAGAGTGTCCCTTATTTTGAAAATTTTGGAATGTTGAGTTGGTACCAGCTCATTTTTTCCATTTGTTTTAAAAATAACTCAATGAAAAATTTACGCCACTACGACCACGCCATCCCTAAATTTGAAAGTTAAAAAAAAAATCGGAGCATATCACAAACTTAATTCCGTTCCTTAGTGGAATTAGTGGTTTTCTCGTGTAACCGAAAACGAATATTTTCTTTTTCGAATAAAATCATTTTTAAAAATCTATGTGGAATTGAATGGCATGCAAATGGTTTTATTCCAAAAAATTATTTTGTTTTACGTTTCAAAGTTTTCATCTAAAAAAACTTTGTAACCCCTTCCGAACGAAATTGACTCTGTGACAAACCGCACGTTACTTTTTCAAACAAATTTAAAATTTTTATATCCACTTATATCAGTGATTCTATAAATTTAAACTTTCATATCCCTTAAAATCCTTAATTCTAAAAAAAAATCTCTTGCTAATTTTGCCTTTAACTTGCTTGTGATGATGCAGTTCAAACAGTTCGTTCAGTTGATTGACATTCATGGTTAATGCTGTGGTGTAATTAAACTGCAGACTGACTGAGTGACTAGTGATGACCAAACCACTTATGTTCTTTATTCGTTTTCCGTTTTTTTTTTGTGTTCCTACAATTTTGCTTTTTATGTCTCTCATCTTCATAAGAGTATTGGGTCAAGCTGCCGTCAATCAAAGTGACAAGCAAGAGTCAAGTTTACTTGAAAAAAAAAAAATAAAGCTAAAGTATTTAAAAAAACATACAAAAATTAAAAAAGAAAAAAAAAAATTGGCTTTTTTGTACAAAAAGTGTTGATTTTTTTATTAGCTTTAATATTATATTTTTTTTTGTTTTGAGGCGATTTTTTTTGGGAGTTGTTTTTGTATTTTGTGTGGTTTGCTATATTGACAGTAATTGGGTGTGGTCCCAAGGGTCGGAACACGTTACATGTCAGTTATTTTGTACAATGTCTTATTGGTGATATGAACAAAATTTCATTAATATATAGTCATTGGATAGATAGATAGTTGAATGGATATGTGTATAGTGAAATGTCTAACAAATGGACATTTTTGAATTTGTATTTTATTTAACGGCTTTTTAGTTATTACAATTTTTTTTGTAATATTTACATCCGCTTCGGGGGAATTTTACTGTTGTATGTTTGCGCGAGATTTTGTCAAATGCATATGAGAATTATTGAGAATAACATTAGGTACTGATGTCATGACATTGCATGTTGGATAATGTAATTTGATTTGATTTATTTTTATTTTCTTTTCTTTTTTCTAGGGGATTTTGTTCAGGGAATTATGTATGTCAGAAATCAGTCTTCAAATAATATTTCAAAATACCTTCTACTAAGTTTTTAGGAGTTTGCTAAAAAAAACACATATCCAAATAGTAGATAACCAAATTAAAAACATTTTCAAGAACATATATTTTTTATACCCTCCACTCTAGTGATAGAGGGTATATATAAGTTTGTCATTCCGTTTGTAACACCTCGAAATATTGGTCTAGGACCCCATAAAGTATATATATTTATGATCCCCGATCGATTTTAAGTCGATCTAGCGATGTCCGTCCATCCGTCCGTCTGTCTGTCTGTCTGTCCGTAGAAAACACGCTAACTTTTGAAAGCCTTTACAGAGGCTACTGAAGTTTGGCATATATGTTTGCCATTTACCTGGTCAGGTTGGTATTGCAATCCAGCCAAATCGGTCCAGTGGTTCAAAAGTTATGAGCAAAAGAGTAAATTTCGGCAAGGGTATTTCGCGAATTTACAAGATAAAAAACACGATAACTTTCGAACGACAATAACGAGACTACTGAAGCTTGGCACGTATCTTTGCCGTTCCCCGGTTCTGTTTGGTTTTAAATTTCAGCTCAATCGGTCCAGTGGTTCAAAAGTTATAAGCAAAACCTTGAATTTCAGATTAGTTTCATCATAAAATGCCACGTGTTTTAACAAGTTTTAAAAGCATTGGTGGTAACTAAACAATGCTTTTCAAACTTGTTTAATTTTAAAGCAATGCTTTTTAAACTTGTTTAGTTTTAAAAGCATTGGTAACCTAAAAATTACACTCGAAAAAATTTTACACTAAAAAAAAATTTTACACTCAAAAAAATGTTACACTCAAAAAAAAATTTACACAAAAAAAAATTTTTTTTTTTTTTTTTACAAAAATGACAATATTTTGTGTAAGAAATATTTTTACAGTAAAAAAAACATTACACTCGAAAAAAATTTTACACTCAAAAAAAAAAATAGTAATTTTTCTTTTTTAAAAAAAAAAACTGACAAAAAAAAAGTTTTTTACTCAAAATAAAATATTTCTAATCAAAATTGTTAAGATTTTCACGTTAAAAAATGTACTACCCTTTAAAAAAATGCATTGTGGAGGGTATTCATAGATTCGGCAAAGTGGAATTTAACTTATCTACTTGTTTTTTATTTTCTTTTCAAAGGCAATAACAAATATTTTGCGGATAAGCGCTATTATATAAATTAATATTACGTATACGCTATGTCATTTGGTATTAACAGTCTCCTCAAAAGACAGTTTTTTGAGGAATCAATAAATTTTACAAAAAGATGAAATTCATAAAAGATTTATTGAAATTCGTAGATTTCAATTGTTATTTGTAATTTTGAGAAAGATAATTCTTGCTCGAAGTCATAGTAGTTTTCAAGAAACTATTTATAAAGTTGCCTGTTTTAATTTTTTTTAAGAAAAAATAATTTTATATTCATTTGCCATTCCATGCAAAATGAATTGAAATATCGGTCGAGGACCCAATTAGGTTTATATATTATCTATCCATTTCTAAGACACTCTTGCTTTATACATCCGTCCATCTGTCTGTGGAAAGCAAGCTGCAGTCAAAACCAAAAGAGCTGTAAATTTGGTAAATGACTGTATTACTTAAGTGAAAAAAATGTATTTTTACATTTTGGAGAGTTTAAAAGATTCTATTTAACACTCTCACTTGATTTATGTACATTTGTTAAACAATTGAAAAATTTTTATTTTAAAAGTTTAGACTTGGTGAAAAAGTAGTTTTGGTAAAACAAATGAAAAAAAAAATATTTTTTTTTCACAAAAAACAAAATTATGATAAACAAAATTTGATAAAAAAAATGTTTGGTAAAAAAAAAAAAAATTTTGATAAAAAAAATAAATAAATTTTTTGAAAAAAAAAAAAATATTTTTTGAAAAAAAAAATAAATTTAAGAAAAAAAATTTTGATGGAAACAAAAAAATTAAAAAAAAAAAATTTTGATGAAAAAAAATTTTTTGATATAAAACAAAATTGATGAAAAAAAATTATTTAAAACAAGTAAAAAAGTTAAATTCGGCCTTGCCTTGTATTGGTACCCTCCACAATTACTTTTGAAAAAACAAAAAAAAAATTTTAAAAAAATTTCCTCGAAAAAAAAATTTTGGTAAAAAAAAAATCTGTAATTTTTTTCTTTTTTTGTCAAAAATTATGTTCATATTTGTATAAATACCATTCGGTGTTCAATTATTTTCACATATGTCAGCCAGCAGCCGAATTAAAAATTTTTATATTTTTAGGTTATGTTGAATGTACTAACATTATCGAGGTGTCCTTACATTTTCGTTCATTACTTTTGAACCGGTGAACCGATATAGCTCAAATTCAATACCAAACTGCTCGGGAGAACTTTCAACAAATATGTTAAGTTTCAGTCATCTCCGTGTAATATTTTGGCCGTGATCATCATTTCCACAGACAGACAGAATGACAGACGGACAGACAGACATACAGGAATGTCATACTAGAAGGTCTAAAAATCGATCACTGATCAATTTTATATACACTTTATGGGGACCCAGACCGATATTTCGATGAGTTACAAACGGAATGACAAACTTATAAATTCCCTCTATCACTAACCAGGAAGGTATCCCATAGCTTACACTCCGATTGCCCTGCACTTTTTATATGTTATAGAGAAACAAAATCTAAGATTTACCGTTTTTTTTTATCGGCTATGGTGAGGGTTAAAGAGGGGAAATGGGAGGGTGAAAATCGGTATTTTTTAGATTTTTAGATTTTTTTCGTATTTGTTCCAAAGGAACTATATGAACATTATATACGGATGGAAAGTCCTTTTTTGAGGTCTATCCAATGGTGTGTCGGACTTGGCAAAATTATTATTTTTTTAAGTCGGTTTTTGTCAAAAATGTTTAAATCTTGAGCTACTTTATATAGAGAAGTATGTACCTACGACCCAAAAATTCATGTATAATAATCTCTAATAAGTTTAAGCCGACACGTAGTTTTGTTTTTTGGCGAAATTCCTGTAAGTTCGGCTTTTATTCAGCTTTTCCCGAAAGTCCATCATTTTTCATAAGGTGGCAACCTTTTTTTAAACCACCGGGATAGCCGATGAAAAGTAGCAGGTTAAACTTATTTTTTGGTACTTATTAACATACATAAATTGCAGAACATTCAGAGTGTAAGCTATGGGATACCTTCCTTGTAAGTGGTGGGTATAAAAAAAATTTGATGTAAAAAAAATTTGATAAAAAATTGATGAAAAAAACAATTTTGATGTAAAAAAATTTGATAAAAAAAATTTGATAAAAAAAATTTTATGAAAAATACAAAAAAAAAGAAGGAAAAAAAATGATGAAAAAAAAATATTTAATCAAAAAAAATTGATGAAAAAATATTTGATGAAAAAAGTTGATGACAAAAAACAATATGAAAAAAAAAATTATGAAAAAAATGATGAAAAAAATAAAATTGATGAAAAAATGTAATAAAAAAAATTGATGAAAAAAAAAAAATTGATGAAAAAAAAAAAAAAAAATTTGATTAAATTTTTTTTATTCGGATTTTTACCGGTATTATATCGAGTTTTTTTCGGTTGTCTTAATATAACTTATTTTAATTTTTTTTGCGTATTAAAACAGAGTAAAATATTTTTAATGTACGTAAAAAAATTAAATTTTTCTTCATTGTAAATCGTATTGTTTTTTTTGGGAAAAAACAATTAGAAAATTGGTCCAACCAATGATCACATTCGCAATTTACTAAATTATATGGAAATCGGTCTAACCGATAATCACATTCGCATTTCTGAAGAGAAAAGTGAGTGCCACGTAATGTAAACATTTTCAGTGAGATTATAAAAAAAGAACTTTCAGTTTGAATTCCCGAGTAAAAATAATTTAATGTGATCTTATATAATTTTATATAGTCATATTATTTCATATATGATCATGTGTGACACTATGTATTGCAAGATAAATTTATATAATAAATTTTGATGTGGGATTTTTTTAAGATATCGCCATACATAACTATATGTTGTAACATCTGGTCCCATGCATCATTTTAAATTTCTAAAAGTTTTACATGAAATTTTATATGCCTCCATTATTTTTTTAATTTTTTTAAGTTTTTTCCAAGAACATATTTTTATCGCAAATATTTTCAAAGTGTTTTATATAAAATTTCATATGACTTCATATTTTTTTAGTTTCTAAGATTTTTCCAAGCACCACTTTTTTATCACGAATATTTTCTAAGTGTTTTATATAAAATTTTATATGACTCCATTTTTTTAATTTTTTCTAAGTTTTTTTCAAGAAACATTTTTTATCGCAAATATTTTCTAAGTGTTTTATATAAAATTTTATATGACTCCATTTTTTTAAATTTTTCTAAGTGTTTTATATAAAATTTAACATGACTCCATTTTTTGAAATTTTTCTAAGTTTTTTTCAAGAACAACTTATTTTTATTATTTTAATTTTTTAACTTTTTATTAAAAACTAAAAAAAACATCCGATTTATAAAATTGTATAAATTTTAATATAATTGGATATAATTTTATATCATTGGATTAGACCAAAACTCGTATCAAAGTCGATATAAAGTTATATAAACTGATATTATTAGATATTATTCGATCAAATCTTATGAAACCATTTTTCGTATAAGATTATATCAAAATAGACACGAACCCATATTAAATTATATATTGTGTCATATCAATTTTTTTACTCGGGTTATAAAAGTTTTGCCAGATGTTTCAGCTAAACTGGAAACTCTAAGTTCAACTAAATTTTCTGTCAATAAAATGTAAAAAATAACAGAATCGTTTCTGTATTTTTATTTGTTGACTTTAAAAAATATTTTTGTTTAAATTTTAGCATATTATTTTGTAATTCTACAAAAAAAAATTGTTGGCATTTTTTCACCTTTTGTTTTATTCAAACGATTAAAACTAAATATTATTCAAATGTGAAAAAATCAGTTGATTATTACAAAAAAATTTGAAAAAAAAATGGAAAATTTAAAAAAATTAAAAAATTAAATACCAAAATTATTGAAAAAAAAAATATTTGTGTTTGGTAAATATTTGTCAATATTTGTGTTTGGTAAAATATTGGTGGGTATAAGGGATTCGGCACAGCCGAATTTAATACTTTTACTAGTTTTTTCTTGCTTCTTTTATAACAGTTCTTAACAAGAAAGTTGTTTTACTTAAATAAAATACAATTTCGATGTTCAGGCTGTTTATCTGAAATCAGCAGATTAATCTGCTGTCTTGACAGATTTTTCTGCAGACTCTACCTAGTTTATCCAGACAGAAATTTAGCAAACCGCGTCAGCTAAAACCAGTAGATTTCTCAAAGGGCTCAAAATTCAGATTTTTTCATAATCTAATGCATTTTTCTGCTGATTGTGCGGAGATATAATAAACACGTAAAAAATCATTAACTTATTTTTTAATTACAAATATTTTAAATTTAATTCTGAGTTATTTAATAAAATCAAATAGTTCTTTATAATTTATGTTAAAAATGCACAAAATTTAATTTTTTTTTTTAATTTTATTAAATACTAGCTGGCCCGGTCCGCGTTGCTGGCCCAAATATAAAATCAGTGTTATATTTAGTTTCGCTTTAAATATATAGCACTGCAAAAAATGTAATGAATTTCTTGGCTTAGAAAAATATGTGGGCGTGGTTTTTAAGACCCGATGTTTTTTAAAGGCAGATTACCATGTCTTCGACTTTGCGAACTGTACAAATTAAAAATTTCTTTAGTATCATTTCGAACAACACAAAAATAAAATTACGCATATCCTTCGTTCTTATCAAGAGATATTTTCTTGAGTAATCTTAAGTTCATACAAAAAACCACAAACATTTATAATTTATCTGAATTTTCCATTTTTCTGGGACACTTTTCACATTTATCTTTCCTTAAAAACCTAATTAGAACTATTACTAACATAAAAATTCGATCCGTTCATAAGTATTCGACTTAAAGCGATTTCACATATTTAGACCAAAGCACTGTGGCCGAAATCACTGATCTAGCGGCGCTTAAGTCAAAATTTAAAAGTTAAGATAGATAAATGTTTTTGCACTGCATCGTTTACCTATACTTTACAGAAAAAAATTACGTTTTACTTTTGTTTTGCTTTCAATATTCGCACAGCTGTAAGCTGTCAAATATACATTTTCTGCAGCAAGTGTATTAAAGGAATTTGGGGCCTAATTACTCAGTGAGTTTTTCTTGACACTTTTAAGTCAATTGTTTACACATTTTGAGCCAAAAAGTTTTAATTGAAAGTAAAAGGTATGTTTTAACTAAGAAATAAATGTTTGTGGCCTGTGTGTATCTAGTTTATTATTAGTTCATTTTAGAAGTTTACATTTGTGATATAAACTATAGTTTCATGGACTGCAACTTTTGAAATTCGATAGTATTCGGTCCAATTCCTGTTTGGTTTATTATTTTGGGTTATTTTTGTTGTGACGTTTCAGTATGGCGTGCTAGTTCGCGCAAGTTGTTCGGTTTTTTAGGGTCCATCTGCCTATCCAAATAAACAGTATAAACGCGATACAGACCACAATTTTCAATCGATTTGGCTAAAATTTGAAATTTAAGATTTTTTATCGAAAGAACAAAACCTATTAAATTTTTGACAAAATCGGTCCATGTTATCCTATAGCCCCCATGTTAATTCCCCTTCCAGTTTTACTTAAAAATCCCTAACAATAGTATTTTAGAAAATATCCTCTTGAAATTCGATTTTTAAAGGTTTTTTGTAGCCATAAATAATCGCTCTAAATTTTAACGGAATCGGAACATTTTAACTTCTAGTCCTCATACAGACCACCCTCCTGATATTCACATAAATTTCCCAAAATACATAAAAACAGTGAAATAAATAAATATGGTTAAAAATTAAATTCTTTATAAGCTTTATAATCACAAATATGCATTGGGCTTTATTATTTTACATTTCCGAATTAAGCGCCGCTAGATTGGGTGTTTCGGCCACTGTGCAAAGTGGGCATTTAAATTTGTGTAGTAAGTTAAACTTTTACATAACAATACCCTAGGATTTGAAATCATCTGTACCAAGTTTAAGCGGAATCTATAAAGATTTTTTTTTAATATATCGAATTAGAGTAAATATGAGTTTCAGATATATCGAAAAAAGTGGGAAAGGATAATTTTTCTTTCCTAACAACCATATAGACTATTACGAACATTACTTGGGCTATGATCATTAAAGAAAAAAATTACTAAAGGCCAGTCATTCTAAGGTTTCTTAGTTAGACTGTGACGAACGTTTACAAAAAAAAGCCAAATCGGTCTTACCGATCTTCTATTTTAAATATGAATATCGAAAAAAAAGTGGGCGTGAAAAATTTTTATTTCCGTTTAAACCTAAGTTGAACTGTGACGAACATTTAAAAAAAAGTTTAGCCAAATCGATGCAGCCGTTTTCCGATTTAAGATATGTCAAAAAAGTGGCATTAAATTGGGCGAAGATATATCAAAAAAGTGGGCGTTAAAAACCTAAGTTGGACTATGACGAACATTTTAAAAAAAGTTGGCCAAATCGGTCCAGTCGCTTTCCGATTTGAGATACATCGAAAAAAGAGGCGTAAAAGGAGGCGTAAAAGTGGGCGTGATTAATTTGTTTTCCGTAAAAACCTAACATGAACATTTAAAATAAAAAATATTATCCAAATCGGTACAGCCGCTCTCAAGTGATGCGATTACCAACGAATAATATTTATTTTCCTAAAGAGCGAATATTAGATATATCGAAAAAAAAAAGTTGGTAGACAACTTTTCTTACCGTAAAACTCATTTGAACTTAACCAATTCAGTCCATCCATTCTCAAGTGATACGAATTTATATATATCAAAAAGGGGGCGTGGAAATGAAAAATTGTTCTTTTCGAAAAACCTTAGGACGATGATGAACATTAAAAACAAAATTATCCAAAATACATTCCTTAAAATTCTTTTGCGGACTATAATCAAATAGTTTTTTCGATACATAATAAAAGTGGGCGTGGGCAATTTTCGTTTCCGTAAAAACCTAAGCTGAATTATGACGAATATTTTCAACAAAAATTAGGCAAAGGGGGCGAAAAAGTGGGCGTGGTCAATTTCTTTTTTCGTAAATATCAAAGTTGGACTATGATTAAAATACATTTAAAAAATTAAGTCAAATCGGTCCAGACGTTCTCAGATTTTAGAAAAATAGAAAAAAGTGGGCGGTAAAGTGGGCGTGGTCGATTTTCTTTTCTGTAAAACCTTTAACTGTGTTACTACGAACATTTAAGTAAAAAATTAGCCAAATCGGTGCAGACGTTTTCGGATTTTTGATAAATCGAAAAAAGTGGGCGTAAAAGTGGGCGTGGTCAATTTTTATTAACGTAAAAACCTAAGTTGGACTATAACGAACATTTCAAAAAAAAAATTGTCCAAATCGGTCTATCCGTTCTCAACTGATGCCGTTACCAACGAACGACAATTGATTTTTATTTATATAGATTTTTTTAATTTTTTACGTGTTTTTAACAAATTTGGGACTTTTTAACATACCTAAATAATCGCAAATTCCGTTGCCATTACCGTTACCGATGTGAAAAATATGTAATACCAATACCGTTACCAATACCGCTACCAATACCATCATTCTATTCGGTTGCCAACCTTGTTTTAAATTAATTGGTTTGGTCATTTTGCAAGACTTACTCGACTCGTGTTTCGGAATTTGTCAAATTCAATTGTCAAGAGTATTTAGAAAATTCACAGCCGTTAGTGGCAAAACATAAAGTCTTATATTCGTATGCATCTAGACATAATTAGAATTTGTGAACTAAATACACAACATTATACAGCTCTCAAAAGAAATGTCTAACCAAACCATCTCTATTTTACATTTATTGAGGGCATAAAAGATTTGTGCACAACCAAATTTAACACTCTCATTTTGTTTTTTTTTTTTTAATTTTTTAAACTTTATTTCTACTTAAATATTATACTCTGTCATTTAAAAACTCATAAACCCATCGTAAAACAATAAACCTTTTTCATCTAACTTCTGTTTTTGCCGTTAGGGTTATTAATGTCAACAATATTTTAATGTTTATTTTTAATAAAATTAAAAACAAAACAAAAAAGAAAATTTGACAAGCCAAACAAAATCATAAGCAGTAGCAGCAAAAAAAGAAAAAAAAAAATATAAATTAATAAAATTCTATTGTCAGTCATCAGGTAAAGTGAGTAGAGAATCCTGTTGTTTCAAGGCACAAAAATAAACAAAAACAGAAGAGTGTTTAACATAAGCAAAATATGTACTCATGTTGATTAACTACTAGCCAACCCGAACAGACCGTCATCATCACCATTATCCATGCCGCATCATCATCATCATCATCAGCATCCTAATTTGAAGGGGTGGGCAAAAATAAAACCAGTCAACATAACAAAGCGAGCCAAAACACTCATGGCAAATATTTTAACACCTCACAATTTATACAACAACAACAACTACAAAAAAAAAAAACCTTCATCATAAACATCATCGTCAGCAATGAAGGACGAAACAGACAAAAAAAAATATGTAAACAATTAAAAAATTTAATTCATTTTAGGCGAATTTCTGGTACCCTAAAAAAAATTTTATAACCATTGAAAAAAAATTTTAACAACATTATCTTCACGACAGCGTGACTATTATACAGTGCAACAACCAAAATCGGAGTCGGATCAAACCAAAATCAAATGAAAGATGACATTTTCCAAAACTAAAACCTCATGGTTAGGTGCTATCATCCACTCTAGTGATAGAGGGTATATATAAGTTTTTCATTCCGTTTGTAACACCTCGAAATATTGGTCTAAGACCCCATAAAGTATATATATTCATGATCCTCGATCGATTTTAAGACGATCTAGCGATGTCCGTCTGTCCGTCCATCTGTTCGTCTGTCTGTTGAAAACACGCTTACTTTTGAAAGACTTTATGGAGGCTACTGAAGTTTGGTTTATATGTTGGTAGTTTATCTGGTCAGGTTGGTATTGGAATCCAGCGAAATCGGTCCAGTGGTTCAAAAGTTATGAGCAAAGACTAGATTTCGGCTAGGGTTTTTCATGAATTTAAGAGATACAACACACGGTAATTTTCGAACGACAATGAGAGCGCTGAAGTGTGGTATATATAATTGCCGTTCCTCTGTCCCGGTTCGTTTCAAATCTCAGCCAAATCTGTCCAGTGGTTCAAAAGTTATAAGCAAAACCCTGAATTTCAGATTGGTTTCACCTAAAATTCACGTGTTGAAAAACCCTAGTTTTAAAAAACAAGCTTTAAAAACAATTATAAGCCATAAAATTACATTACAGAGTATTTTTGTCACTCAGAAATATTTTTACACTAAAAAAAAAATTTACACTCGAAAAAATTTTACACTCAAAAAAAAAAGAAATTGTAAATTATTTTTTTTTTTACGAAAATGACAAAAAAAAGTTTTTTACTCAAAATAAAATATTTCTAAACAAAATTGTTAATTTTTTTTACACTATATCCTTTAAAAAGGGCATTTTGCAGGGTATTCATTGATTCGGCCAAGTTGAATTTAACTTTTCTACTTGTTTGTTTTAATTTAGTGCGAGATTTGTTTTTACACGCATTTTAAGTTGGTGAACTGTTATTATTAATTATAATTTCTTGAAATGTGCATTAGAGGTGTATACTTAATTGCCTTTAAATAACAATCATACGCCTCGGTGTACTGTGACTTATGTTTAATAATTCGCCCATAAGCACTGGATCGATTACAGCGAAACTCATACCGGTTATAGCTATCGTAATTTCGAGTTGAACTTTGGACGCTGGACCCTACATGTCCAATAGAGCACTACCAGGGGCCCCTAACATAGGACATTTTTAGTATACAACAAGTGAGAGTGTTAAATTCGGCTATTCCGAATCTTTTACACACTCCAACACGTTAAAAAAAAACAGGGCGTTTTTTTTTTTCCTGGATCCAACTGCAAGACTTTGAACTTCTTTTGACATAAAAATGTTTCGTTTGCTAAGCAAAAGTACAAAAAACCTTTAAAAAATGTTTTTTTTTTAAAGGTTTGTTTAGTTCTTAAGAGGGGAACTTTTGCCTCCCTGATTCGATTTTTCCCGTGTTCGATCTTAACCAGCCCATTAACATAAGACATATTCGTGCCAAATTTCAGGAGTCTAGCTCTTTTACTATGGACTGTACCGTGTCTTCCACAGACGGACAGACGGACGGACGGACAGACGGATGGACGGACGGACATCGCTAGAATGTCTTAGAACGGATCACTGATCAATAATATATATACTTTATGGGATCCTAGACCAATATTTCGATGCGTTACACACGGAATGACAAAGTGAGTATACCCCCATTCTGTAGTAGGAGGGTATAAAAACTTCAAATGCTTAAAAATCACCAACTTCAAATGCATGTTAAAACAAGTGAGAGTGTTAAATTCGGCTGTTCCGAACCTTTTATACCCTCCAAAATGTAAAAAAAAATTAAAAAAAAAATTATCAGGGGCGTTTGTTTGGGGGGGGGGGGGGGGTGATGGGGGTCAGTGGGGGCGTTGTGAGCACCTTCCCATCCCGATAAATATACCAAATATTTCATTTATTTAACAAACATACAAAAAAAAACATGTAAAAAAGTGTATTTTTTCAGAGGTTGGTTCAGTTCTTCAAGGGGGAACTTTTTTCCTTCTGGGGGGCGTTGGGAGCACCTTCCCATCCCGATAAATATACCAAATGTTTCATTTATTTAACAAAAATACAAAAAAAAAACATGTAAAAAAGTGTATTTTTTCAGAGATTGGTTCAGTTCTTCAAGGAGGAACTTTTTTCCTCCTGGGCCGATTTTGCCCATTTATGAACTTAGCCTGCCTAGGACCATAAGACATATTCGTGCCAAGCTGCAGGAGGCTAGCTCTTTTAGTTTGGACTGCATCGTGCCATCTACAGACAGACGGACGGACGGACATTCACAGAATGTCTTAGAAACGATCATGGATCAATAATATGTATACTTTATGGGGTCCCCGACCGATATTTTGATGCGTTACAAATATACAAAATTCTGTGGTTGGAGGGTATAAAAAAATTTCGTACTGAACTTCAAAAACGCCTTGAGGGTTTTGCTATTGAAAATTTCAACTTTCATTTGCTTTTGATTTCCCATTCATTACTTTTGAATCCCCTTCCGATTCCCTGTTTTGCTTTTGAATCCCTGCTCGATTTTGTATTACTGTGTTTTTGACAAATTAGTTACACTCGTTGACAACCCATCTTTTTGTCGGCAATACAATTTGGGGCAACATACATTTTCTTGCTATAGCAGACTAAAATATTGAACAAATCTGTTGTTGCTGCTACTAAACTATGAAGAGTTTATCGTTGATAATTATTTTATTGTCGCAAACATCAAGTCAAATTAACTAAACTTTTATTGAGTTATAGGGTATCGTAGAATTAAAAAAAAATAAACTGCTTTAATAGCACAACAACTATAGAAAAAAAGAGATTTATTAAATCAAATATAATGGGAACATACTAGGCCGGAGCATTTAATGATCAGAGTTTATTCGCTCTCAAAGAATTTTCCTGCTTTCTGCAAAAATCTTTGATTTTCTGAAACAAATTGTCTTTTTGAAAAACGCAAGAATTCGACAATAAAGGTAAGATTATACTACCAAAAAGTAGTAAAACTCTCTACTCGGTTTGTCCAGTTTGGTACCGAAATCTCTTTAATAGGCCTCCAAAAATTCTGAAAATTAGTGGGACCCACAAAATATGGTGTCATCAGTTTTGGTGCTACCGCCTAACCACAGACTAAATACAGACTCGACAGTAGAGTTTCATAGGAAAAACTGGGGAAAAACTAAGCGATTTTAGGAGAAAACACAGCGGTTTTTAGTCCGTTTTACGCTAACATGGCAACACTTTCTACGACTTAGGAGTGAGTGAAACAACAGAAACCGATCTGGCATCCATTTTTCTTATGGCGCGTTATATCAGTTTTCTCTTTCTAACCTAATTCGTAGAATAATTTGAAAATATTAACCATATGGTTCAGAACAACTTTTTTGACACCTGTCACTTATGTCGAGTCTGTATTAGTCTGTGGCCTAACTATGTTTGGTAATAATGTGCAGAAAAGATAAAATCGCTCTAGCCTAGTGTACACTTAAAATAAATAAAAACTCTTAGGAGGCAGTAAAGATAGCAGAGAGATAGATAGACAGATAGTCAGACGGACAACAAACAGTCAAAGCAGTTAGTTTTACCTTCACTTCATGACAGGCTCTGTTGAACGTTTCAGTTTCGTTTTTGTTTTTTTTTTTTTTTCGTTTTTATATTTCCCACTTTTTTTAATAACCGTATTCAAGAGTTGAGTGGATGAACGAAAGAAGGATATAAAAATGATGTTGTATATCCTGTTCCAACTTCCTTCCTCACCTTTTAACCTTTTACTTTTACAAATTCAGTTTGTGCCATATTTAAAATCTCTGGCATTTGCGTTGAAGTGGAACAATGTGGCTCAAGTTCAGAGCCACACATCACAAAAATTTAGTCATTAATTCGTTAAAACGTAAATAAAAAATAAAAACTCTGACGGAGATGAAAGAAATCCAGGTTAAATATTAAAAAAAAAAATATAAAGTGGACAAGAAACATTTTAAAAGCAAAATATTTTAATAAAAACTTAAATAGAGAAAAAAAGTATAAGAAACTTTAGTATTTAAATAGACAAAAGACCATGATAATAATGAGCATAATAATGACAATGATGACGATAATGATAATTATTACAATAATAATAATTATAATGATAATAATAGAGATCTTCATTACCAACTTTACTAGCAAGTGGATGGTTGTGATGGCGATGATGATGATAATTATAATAAGTGAAAACTGAATATAAAAATTACCAAACAAAAGATTTAAGAAAAACATCATTTCACTAGATTACAAAAAAAAGGTGCAAAATTAAAAAACGACACAAGAAAAAAATGTCAAGGTCATTTAAAAGTATATTGTTTGTAATGACAACTATATCAAAAATTGTCTGAAGTGCACAACTTTTTGAATTAAAATAAAACAAGTAGAAAAGTTAAATTCGACTTGACCGAATCTTTAAACACCCTCCACAATGCCCTTTTAAGTGATTGTAAATTTCCTAACGTGAAAAAGAACATTTTTGATGTTTTTAAGAAATTTTTGAAAAAAAAAAAAAACAAAAAAAAAAAATAATTTACTAAACTTTTTTTTTAGTGTAAAATTTTTTTCGAGTGTATTTTTTTTGAAAATATTTTTGAGTGACAAAAATACGTTGTAAAATATGTTTGTGATTTACCAATATTTTTAAAACATGTTTAACGGGTTTTCAACACTTGAATTTTTGGTGAAACTAATCTGAAATTCACGGTTGTGCTAATAACTTTTTAACTAATGAACCGATTTGGGTGAAATTCAAAACGAAAGAACGAATCAGGCCAGGGAGTCAGCAAATATACGTGCCAAGCTTCAGCTTCCTCAGAACTGCCTTTCAAAAGTTAGCGTGTTTTTATCTCGTAAATTCATAAAAAACCCTTGCCGAAATTCAGTATTTTGCTTATAACCAGGTAATTGCCCAACATATGTGCTTAACTTTGTGAGCCTCCATAAAGTCTTTCAAAAGTTATCATGTTTTCAACAGACAGGCGGGCGGACAGACGGACGCACGGACGGACGGATATCGCTAAATCGTCTTAAAATCCTTCGAAGATCATGAATGTCCCATTAGACTGGCATTTTTCTGTATAGAGCAAAAACATTTAACATCAACGAGTAATTTTTCGATGGTCTCCGATTTTTATAAAATTTTTGTGAGTGTGTGTGGTAGTGGACACATATATTAAAAAAAAAAAATATTTTTTTTTTTTTTTTGAAAAGTGTGGCAACTCTGAAACTTTGAAGTTTAGTAATTTGCGGCATAGGGACTCCACTCAAAAGGTCATAACTTTTGTTGTGTAAGAGATATTGACAAGCGTCTTTTTGCATTGGATAGGTAAAACTATGGAGATTAATAAATTAATTTAAAAAAATTGTAGAAATTTTTTTTTATAAAAAATTTTGGAAAAAAAAATTCAAAATTGTTTTTTTAAAAAAATATATTTTTAAGATTTTTTAAAATTTGTATTAAAATGGCCAATGATATGGTCTAAATACCCTGAAAATTTCAGAGTGGGATTCGTAATAGTTTTTGAGATATCACAAAAAATGTAGAAGTATATACACAAGAAAACGAGAAAAAATTAAAAAAAAAAAAAATAAAAATATTTTTTTTTTTAAAAAATATATTTTTTAGATTCTTTATATTTTTTATACAAATAGCCAATTATGTGTTCAAAACACCCTGAAAATTTTAGAGTGGGATTATTTACAGTTTCTGAGATATCACAAAAATGTAGAAGTAGAAGCTTAGAAATAATGTACAAAAAGGGAAAAACTGGGTACCTCCAATGACATGTCCATGTTTATGTAATGAAAATTGAAATTGGGAAGTTACCCCTTACTAATATTTTTGGTTTTTGTTGGGATGCTACAAGAAAAAGTTTAGAGTTCTGTATTTATAACTTTTGAGCGCAGTTTCTTGTTTACATATTTTATAAAAATAATGTTAATACAGGGGGTTTTTTTAAATAATTTAAAATTTTTAATATTGTGAAAGTAAATATCAGTAAGTGGTTACTTTCCAATTTCAATATTCATTACATAAACATGGATATGTCATTGGAGGTAACCAGTTTTTCTCTTCTAATCTTTTTCTAAACTTCTACTTATACATTTTTGTGATATCTCAAAAACTAAAAATAATCCCACTCTAAAAATTTTCAGGGTGTTTGGAACACATAATTGGCTATATGAATAAAAAATATAAAGAATCTAAAAAATATATATTTAAAAAAAAAATATAT